>CANXME010001740.1:0-600000 GCA_948144175.1 Closterium sp. NIES-65
GGCTCTTGGCGAGTGGATTAATGAGTAACACAACAACATGACCATGTGCGAGGTCAACATAAATGGTCTTGGAAACATTGCAAACAAAGAAGCACGCAAAATGTTAAGGAAAGTGGCGGGCGTGGTGGTACTAACAGTCACTTAGTATGGGAAGACCACAATTTATGGATGTAGTTGAGGCCGTCATCATGTGCCAAAATATTATCTAGCCAGAAAGCAGGGGGAGGGGGGGGGGGAGTTGCGACGCTAACCTTCACAGAGGAATTTAAAATAACAGAAGCAGTACGTGGAAGGAATACACCCTTTGTCCGTACAGATGCTTTCGAGCTTGCGCATCAACCACACGCTATTCTTTCTCTTGCTCCTCGGTTGCTACAGAGGCCAAGCACGTCGCCGTACTGGCCTGCCTCTTAGACCACTAGTTCTCAATATGCATCGGCTTTTCAGCAGCACCCTCATTGTCCAAGTGGCTGGGAATTTGTAGGTTGCATGCAAGGCAGGCAAACAGGAAAGGGTTAATAACGGTGGTTTTGGAAGTGTTAAGGAAGAAAGAGGCAGAAGAGGAGGATGATTCCGAGAAGTTCCTCTAGCTGATTAGTGTGATTCTGCGAGCACACACTCATCAGGAGAAAAGAGGGTGACAGCCACAATGAATCACCTAGAGAAGGAGGTGGAATGTCTTAGGCATGTTGTGATGAAGCATCCGACGGATAGGCGTGCGCAATGGTGGATGTTGCGTAAGGAGGATCATATGGAGGCGTATCACGCGAGCAACATGGTGAGGATACAGATTTTGGCGGGGGTCACGGCAGAGCTCTATGAGGAGGTGCCGACAGGGTACATGACGGCAAAGGTGACGATGTGGAAAAAAAAACGCACCACTATACCGGAGGTGGTTTACCGAGGGTGGACTCACCAAGGATCGGCGGAGAGGCAGGTCCCATGGACAAGATGGTCTTCATGCGGATTTCTTTATGCTTCTCCAGGTACTAGAAGGGAAGTCATGCACTTCATCCGCAAGTTCGAACGCTCAGTGAGTCTTCCTGAATCCCTCTGGACGGCAGACGTAGTCCTGCTGCACAAGAAGGGATAAACTGACCAGCTAGGGAATGACCACCCAATCACCCTGCTCAATACAATGTACAAGGTTATAGCGTGTGTGATGATGAACATGCTGAAAAAAAGTGATGGGGAGGTGTTATCAAAAGAGCAATCTGTTTTTTACCAGGCTGCAGCCTATCAGACGCAGTATCGGTAGTAGCGGATACGGTTGAGGGCGGCGAGCAACAAAGGTGTGAATGGCTAATGTTGTTGGTCGACTTTCATAAGGCGTACGATACGGTGTCGCTGTCATACCTCTTCCGGACACTTAGGGAGTTGGGCATCTCAGAGACGTTTGTGCGGTGGACAGAGACCATGCATATGGAAGCTGAAACAAAAATTGCTATCAGCGGTTGGGTCGGCAACAAAGTGGACTTGAGAAAAGGGGTCTGACAGAGAATCCCACTGAAGACGCGGTGCCGGGAAGCTAGTCGGAGGAGGTTGGGGGCTCAGTGCCACCGGTCAGGCACCATTGGTGTTTGCGACCTGTACAGACACCCGCCTGCATTCCAAACGTGAATTGCCAGTGACATAGAGCACATTCTGATGTTTCTAGTGGACGTCTCCATTGCCGATCTGAAGTTAGAGGGAACGCTGGGTTTAGACGAGTGGCACCCATACATATAGGTGTGGCAGCAGCTAGATGACTACAGGACAAGCTGTGGGACTGGGGACCGCACCTAAAGGGTTGCAATTGACTCCACATTCCTATGCGTGTGAAGGGGGACTTTTGGGTTACTCAGTAACCCGATGCAGCTGTTTTAGGGGCAGTGTGCGCGGCGGATAGCAAAGCAGCGGAGGGAGGGGGGGAAGAAGGGAACGATGGAGAACCACCGATTCTTAAGACGGGAATCACTATACGTCTCTCCATGGCACTGCATCGCGCGCAAGCTCAAAGAATCACACATGCGCTGCGGCAATTGGGAGGATCTGTTGACGGCGAATGCCTGCACCTTCCCAGCATACATATAGTACAGACGCACAGGGATATGTGTAGACAAGCAGTGGTTGTGCTTGAAACGTTGTGCCTGCGCTATTGTGCAGGTTGTTGTTGTGTTTAGATCCACATGTGTTTTCTTCATTAAGCACTTTCTCTCCTTTTCTCCTCTTTCCATCTTCCTCTTACCACTTTCTTTCTTCTCATACATGTGGGCATTGTCAGGATTAGGAATGAAGAATGACTAGGAATACAGCAGTACAAAATTGAATAGCAAAACCTAATTGGGCTGTACCCCATAAAGAGCGCCCCACTACTGCCTAGAGCATAGTTGTGACACAGCCCCCATAGGCAAAGTGGGGGACAAAGCAAGAGAACGAAGCAGGTCAAGCTTAGGGTGGATCACGAAGTCAACACGCATTCTGAGCACAAGCATATGGCCACAAGGCCAGTTCACATGTAGAGTTGTATATATAAAGGAGAACAAGCAGGACAATGATCACAACCTAGCAAGTGTAAGCATGCAGGTAAAAATATATCGATCACAGTACACGCAAAGTCAAGAAGTGAGCAAGTGAGGCCAAGCAGGCACAAGGCATAGAACAGTACAGGACCGCTGATGATCACAAGGCTGAAGTGCCTTGGTGAAGATATCAGCAGTGTTGGCCTGAGAGGCCACGTAAACAAGACGAAGCTTGACCACGCTGCTGCAACTCTCGAGCAAGGAAGTAACGCAGAGCGATGTGCTTTGTTATGTGCACCAGTCTTGTTAGAACATTATAGCTTATGCTTTTGTGTAGGCTGTAGTGGGGTAGCCCATATAGGGTACAACCCAATTAGGTTTAGTACTTGTACCCAACTCTTTCATAGTGCATTCATTTCTCGTTCTAGTTTTCTCATGGTATCGAGCAGGTTCCCTTGTGAGAACTGTTCCTAGGGCCCACCAATTCGAAAACATTTTCCTGCCCGGAGCGCGCTCAGTTCCTGCCCGAGTCGCGCTCCCCTCTCTCGACCCTCTCGCGCCGCCTTAGCGGCCCCGTAGCGTCGCGCTAGAGGCCCCGTCGCGTCGCCCCTCGGCGGCCCCATCCCGTCGCGCCGCCCTAGCGATTACGTCCCACCGCCCTAGTGGCCCCGATCCGCCACCTAGCGGCCGCGTCGCCTACTCCCTGCGGCCCCGGCGCCGCCCTTCCCCGGCCCCGACGCCGCCCTTCCCGCCCCCGATCCGCCGCTCTGCGGCCCCGTCGCCTACCCCGCGGCCCCGGCGCCGCCCTTTCTCGGCCCCGACGCCGCCCTTTCCCGACCCGGCCCAGACTCTGCTGGCCCCGTCGCCTACCTTGCGGCCCCGGCGCCGCCCTTTCCCTTCCCGGCCCCGACGCCGCCCTTCCCGACCCGGCCCCGCCTCTGCTGGCCCCGTCGCCTACCTCTGCGGCCCCGACGCCGCCCTTCCCAGACCCGGCCCCGCCTCTGCTGGCCCCGTCGCCTACCTTTGGCGGCCCCGACGCCGCCCTTCTCGGCCCCGACACTGCCCTTCCCCCGGCCCCGGCCCAGCCTCTGCTGGCCCCGTCGCCCGCCCTTCCCGGCCCCGGCCCCGCCTTCACGCGGCCTCGCCGAGCTACTGCCGAGCCGCCAGCGCCACCCGAGCCGCCCGAGCCGCCGCGCCACCTGAGCCGCCCGAGCCGCCGTACCGCCGAGCCGCCCAAGCCGCCGAGTCTTCGGGCCGCAGTTGCCGCCCGAGCCGCCCGAGCCGCCGAGTCGCCGAGCCGCCGAGCTGCAGTTCCTGCCGAGCCGCCCGAGCCGCCCTGTCCGGTAAAAGCAGCGCCTCTGTCACTGCACTGCCCTTACCCCACTGTTCGCGCTACTAGTCTACTGCTGTCATGGCTACCCCTAGTCTCCTCGCTTTTGACGCTGAGGGTCGGGCCATTGACTTTGACGTCTGGGTAGATGACCTGCAGCTTTTCCTACAGTGCGATAGGGCAGACGGTCTCTCCCTCTTTGACCTCACCTCTAGTGCCTCTCCTGCCCCTGCTGCTGATGCTGACGCCACTGTTCGCTCACAGTGGGCCACACGCGATGCTGCTAGCACGTCTTGCTGTGCGTCGCCACCTGCCTACCTCTGAGCGTGCGCACTTTAGCCAGTACAAGAGTGCTCAGACCCTGTACGACGCTGTAGTTGCACGCTACTCTTCCCTTGCCACTGCTGCACTGAGCCGCCTCATGCTACCATACCTCTTCCCTGACCTTGCTGCCTTTCCCACAGTCGCTGACCTCATTACGCACCTCCGCACTAGTGACACTCGCTACCCGCGCTGCACTTCCTGCTGAGTTCTGCGCGAAGAACCCCCCCCCCCATGTACATCACTCTCTACTACATCGTCACCCCGCCTCCCTGACTCCCTTCGCGTAGTCAGGGACCACTTCCTCTCAGTTTGCCCCACCACTCTCACCGTTGACCTCCTCGAGAAGGCCTTCCTAGCAGCGGAGAAGAGCATAGTCGCTGTAGGAGCCTCTTGTGGTGACCCTCGCACCCCCATCTTTGAGGGTGTTCCCCCTCCCCCCTTTGCCCTCTGTTGCCTCTGCTGCTGCGGCCGACCTCGTTGGGCTTGAGTCGGTCGGTGCGGCGTCTACCCCTAGCGGGAGACGCCGCCCTGGCAAGGGCAAGGGGGGCAGGGGCGCTGGAGGAGCTAGCGGGGGCGGTGGAGGCGGCGGTGGAGGCGGCGGAGGGAGTGGGGGTGGCGGTGGGGGTGGTGGCGGGGGGTGGAGGTGTCGGTGGCGGCAGTGGAGGCGGAGGCGACGGCGGTGGCGGTGGGAGCGGAGGTGGCGGAGGTGGCGGCGGTGGAGGAGGCGGTGGCGGAGGAGGTGGAGCTGGTCGAGGTGGCGCAGCGCAGAGGGTCGGCTCCGTGGCGGTCAGCGCCAGCAGCAGCAGCAGCAGCGCACTCGTGATATCCCCCCCCCCTCAGCAGCTCCGTGAGTGGTACGCTGCACGCCACCGGGGTGGGGGTACTGGTCCGTGCACCTACGTCCTACGCACCAGCGACCGCGCGGGTGAGCAGTATGGGGGTGCGCACTCCACCTAGCGCTGCTTTGGGCCGCCTGACGGACGCTTGGCGTCACCAGTTCCCGGAGGCCACGGAGATCCCCCGTTGGGGTGAGCTGTCTAGGGCGGGAGTAGCTATCTTTGACCTTGACTTTGATACTATTCTTGCTGCCATGTATGCTGTGACTATTAGTGATGAGGGTGACTGTTACCGGTGTTTCCCGCCTGACCCGGGCATTGAGACTGCTGCTCTAGGTACTGGTGAGGCTGCTGCTCTAGGTGCTAGCGAGGCTGCTGCTCTAGGTGCTAGTGCGTCTGCTTCCTCACGTGCTGATGAGTCCGCACTCTCAGGTACCGAGTCGGCTTCGGCCTCCCTCACCTTCATCCTTGACTCGGGGGCTTCTCGCTCCTTCTTTCGAGACCGCACCACACTCACAGTCGCATTGGTCGGCCAGTTGCAGTCTCTCTGGCAGACCCCTCTAGGGGTCCTGTCCTTGCTCACTTCTCCACTGTCCTCCCGTGTCCGGCGGCTCCCTCTGGCACCCTGTCTGGTCTTTACCTCCCCTCGTTCTCTACGAACTTGGTGAGTGGTGCTGACCTACAGGATGGGGGAGTTCACCAGATCACTCCTGCGATCCAGCGGTGACCCACTGCACGGACGCTCGGACAGGCCGACACTTGGCCACGTTTACTCGTCGGCCGGGGTCGAGCCTGTACACATTGACCATTGCGTCTCCTCCTGTCCCTGCGTCTGGTCAGGTAGCTGCGTCGGGTCAGGTGTTTGCTGCAGCGTCCACGTCTGGTCCTGAGTCTGCCCCATGCTCGTGTCGCCTCCTGTCTCACGAGACTCTCCTCTGGAACCACCGCCTTGGTCACCCCTCCCTGCTTCGTCTTCGAGGCATGGCCTCCCGTGTCCTTGTCTCTGGTCTTCCCCTGTCCCTCTCCTCCCCTTCCTTCAAAGCCTGGCCCTACCTGCGTCCCCTGTGTCGAGGGACGGCAGCGCGCTGCCCCTCACTCCTCCGAGTTTCCTCCGACAGAGGCCCCGCTGCACACGCTTCACATGGACGTGTGGGGGCCCTGCCCGCAGTCCGTGGACTGGGTCACGAGCGCTACTTCATGCTGGTGGTTGACGACTACTCCCGTTACACCACCGTCTTCCCCTTGCGCAGCAAGGGTGATGTCACTGAGGTGTTGATCGACTGGATCCGCGCAGCTCGTCCTCCAGCTCAGGCAGAGCTTTAACGCTTCCGGCCTCTCCACAACAAAATGGGATTGCTGAGCGCCGCATTGGCATGGTCATGGACGTCGCCCGTACGTCCATGATGCATGCCGCTGCCCCCCATTTTCTGTGGCCGTTTGCGGTTCGGTACGCGGCGCATCAGATCAACCTTCACCCCAGGGTCTCCATGCCGGAGACCTCCCCAGCCTTGCTGTGGACGGGGAAGGTTGGCGATGCGTCTGCGTTTCGTGTCTGGGGATCTCGGGCGTTTGTCCGCAACTTGTCTGCGGACAAGCTGTCCCCTTGTGCGGCTCCTTGCGTCTTCCTTGGCTTTCCCCCTGACGCGCCAGGGTGGCAGTTCTACCACCCCACCTCTCGCCGTGTTCTGTCCTCCCAGGACGTCACTTTTGACGAGTCAGTCCCCTACTACCCGCCTCTTCCCCTACCGCACTCCGTCCCTCCCCCCGCCGCCGCTCTTCCTCGTACCAGTTCCCCTCGGTAGAACCCCCTCCCCCCTCAGGGTCCAGCCCCTTCAGGTGTGTCCCAGGTAGACGCAGTCGAGTGTGTCGAGGTCACTGGTGACTCTGGTGCTGCTGAGGGTGTTGCGCCTGGGGGTGCTGAGACTGGGGGTTCTGAGCCCGGGGGTGTGGAGCCTGAGGGGGGCTAGGCCTGCTCGTGTGGCGTTTGGCGGTGCTTGGCCTGGAGGTTCTCCGGGTGCTTCGTCTCGGCGGGAGCCACTCTCTCCACAGGAGCTGCGCGAGTGGTTTGCCCGGCGCTGGAGGCGTGCTGCTGGAGCTGGAGGGTCTTCGGCTGCTGAGGGTGCTGGTGCCGCGGGTCCCCGGAGGTGCTCGTACTGGAGGTATTGGAGCTGCTGGGCCAGCGGGTGCGACCGGAGCTGGAGCTGCTGAGGGTGTTGGTGCTGAGGCTACTGTTGTCGGTCCTGGAGGCGGTGCTACTTGTGCTACAGGAGGTATTGGAGCTGGAGATGCTGCTGGCGCTGTGCTGCCGCTGGGGGTGCTGGTGTTGTCCCTGCTGTGTCTGGAGTCGCTGAGCGGCCTCGGCCGTACTTCGTTCCGCTCCTTCAGCAGGTTCTTGGTCTTCCGCCTTCTACTTGCTCCTCCTCCTCCCTTAGAGTGTCCACAGCCTGTCCCGTCACAGTTACAGTTACCGCCGGCCTCCCGACTGCCTGCTCCCTCTCCCTACACTGGTCCTACTGGAGGTCTTGCTGAGCGTTGTGAGCCTGCGTCTCGCACTACTTCGCCTGTCCGTCCTGCTCGCACTAGTGGTCGTGAGTTCGCGTCAGCGTCCTCCTCCTGTCCCTGGCACGCACCGGATGTCTCTGCGTCCGTCCACTGCTCCTCTGCGTGCCCCTTTTGCCTTCTCCTCCTGAGTCCTCTCTTCCTGCTCTTGCCGACCCGGAGTCGGACTCTCTTCGTGCTGCCAGTCCTACTGTCACGCGTCTCCTTGCTACTGTCGTCACTGACCCTTCTTCTAAGTCCACTACTGCGTCTGCCCTCGTCGCTGAGCTCGTCGACTTTGCTGCTCGTTGTCGCCTAGACTACGATGCTAGTCTTGTCGCTGAGTCTGAGTCTGTCTGTCCTCCGTCCGTCGGGGGTGAGTGTGCCCTTGGCACGGACGTCCTTGCAGACTGGCAAGAGGAGTTCCAGTGTTTGGCTGCTGCTTCACCTCATCTCGTGTCAGTACTGCTTACCCCTGAGGGAGACCCGGATGCACTTGACATCCCGACTCCGCGCTCTTACGCGGAGGCGATAGAGGTCCCTACTCCTCTCAGTGGCAGGACGCCATGGACGCAGAGATGGCTTCCTGGAAGTCCACAAGCACCTACATTGACGAGGTTCCCCCGCCTGGGGCGAACATCGTCAGTGGCATGTGGATTTTCAGGGTGAAGCGGCCGCCGGGTTCTCCGCCTGTCTTCAAGGCGCGGTACGTGGCTCGTGGCTTCAGTCAGCGGCAGGGAGTTGACTACTTTCAGACCTTCTCTCCCACCCCGAAGATGACCACTCTTCGGGTGCTGCTGCACATAGCCGCTCAGCGTGACTACGAGCTTCACTCTCTTGACTTCAGCACTGCGTTCTTGCAGGGTAGCCTGCACGAGGAGATCTGGTTGCGCCGCCCACTTGGCTTCACTGGGACTTTTCTCCTGGCACCCAGTGGAGCCTCCGGCGGCCAGTCTACGGTCTTCGCCAGGCACCGCGTGAGTGGCACGACACACTGAGGACTACGCTTGCGGCTCTTGGGTTTGCTCCCTCTACTGCCGACCCGTCGCTGTTTCTGCGCACCGACACTTCTTTGCTGCCGTCCTACATCTTCGTGTACGTCGACGACTTGGTCTTTGCCACAAGCTGACACTGCTGGACTCGCCCACGTGAATTCCGAGCTGCAGAAGAGACACACGTGCACAGACCTGGGTGAACTGCGCAGCTACCTGGCTTGCAGATCACCCTGGATAGAGCACGCCGCACCATTACCCTGACTCAGTCACACATGGTGCAGCAGGTCCTTCAGCGCTTCGGCTTCACGTACTCCTCTGTCAAACATTATATATGTTGTTGTGCTTGTTTAGGCTACAGTGGTTAGCCTATAGGGGGTACACAATTCTTATGTACCTGATGACCTGCACTCAACTGACCTTGCATACCCTCTTAGCATTTTTGCACGCTATGTTGCTCCTGGGGAGACACAGACCGGAGCACATGGCTGCAGCAAAGAGGGTGTTGCGCTACTTGTGCAGTACGTCGGGCATGAGGCTTTTGCTTGGAGGGCAGAGTCCAGTGGTCCTCACTGGGCACGCAGACGCTTCTTGGGCTGACGACCAGGCTACGTAGCGGTCCGTCACAGGGTTACACCTTCAGCCTTGGTTCCGGCTCTGTTTCGTGGCGGGCTACCCGCTCGTCTTCTGTTTCTCGGCTCCAGTTGTGAGGCTGAGATATACGCCGGGGCCATGGCTGCACAGGAGCTTCGCTGGCTCACCTAACTGCTGACTGACCTCGGAGAGCCGCCTTGTTCTCCTCCAGTGCTGTACGTAGACAACAAGGCCATGGCTGGCCTTGTGTCGAGAGCAGAGACGGGAGCACAGAACGAAGCACATTGCTCTTCGCTACTTCCTTGCTCGTGAGCTGCAGCAGCTTGGTCAGCTGCGTCTTGCGTACGTGGCCTCTTAGGCCAAAACTGCTGATATTTCACCAAGGCGCTTGCGCCTTGTGATTATCAGCGCTTCTGTACTCAGCTGGGTCTTGTGCCTGCCTTGCCTCACTTGCTCACCTCTTGACCTTGTTTGTACTGTTACATATATATATACACCTGCTCTTGCTTGTCTAGCCTTATATATATATATGTGCTCTTGCATGTGAGCTGGCCTTGTGGCCTTGACCTTGTGCTCGGAATGTGTGGTGACTTTGTGATCCACCCTGAGCTTGCTTTGCTTAGGTTTGCTTGACTGGTCTTGTGACCCCTTGTACTCCCCCACTTTGCCTATGGGGGTGTGTGAGAACATTATAGCTTATGCTTTTGTGTAGGTTGTAGTGGGGTAGCCCATATGGGGTACAACCCAATTAGGGTTAGTACTTGTACCCAACTCTATCATACTGCATTCATTTCTCATTCTAGTTTTCTCAAGTTTGTGCTCTTGACACAAGGCAATCATGGCCTTGTTGTCGACGTATAGAACTAGAGGAGAACAAGGCACCTCTCCCAAGTCGTTAGCAGGTAGGTGAGCCCGCGTAACTCCTGTGCAACCATGACCCCTGTGTAGATCTCAGCCTCACAACTGGAGCTGAGAACACAAGACGAGCGGGTAAATCGCCACGAAACAGAACCGGAGCCAAGCCCGAAGGTGTAACCCTGTGACGACCGCTGCGTAGCCAAGCTGTCAACCCAAGACGCGTCTGCGTGACCAGTGAGGACAACTGGACCCCGTCCTCCAAGCACGAGCCCCATGCTCAACGTACTGCACAAGTAGCACATCACCTCTTAGCGGCCTTCCAGTGCTCTGGTCGGTGTCTTGCGGGCGCAACGTAGCGTGCAAGGAAGATAAGAGGGTAAGCAAGGTCAAGTCGAGTGCATATCATCCGGTACATGAGACAACCCTCAAGCTCTGGATACGGGCCACTCGGCTCTACGGACTCATCCGAAGGTGGAGCTGAGAGCAAGTGACCGGTAGGCAGAGGAGTAGACTGTGGCGAGGAGTACTTGAAGTCGAAGCACTGAAAGACCTGCTGCACCATGTGTGACTGAGTCAAGGTAATGGTGCACCGTGCTCTGTCCCGGATGATCTGCAAGCCAAGATAGCTGCGCAGCTCACCGAGGTCTGTGCACGTGTGTCTCTTCTGCAGCTCCAACTTCACTAGAGTCAGTGCCTCAGTGTAAGCAGTGGCAAAAACCAAGTCGTCGACATACACGAGGATGTAGAACGGCGGCAGCGAAGTGTCGTTGCGTAGAAACAGCGACAGGTCAGCAGTAGAAGGAGCAAAGCCAAGAGCCGCAAGGGTCGTCCTCAGTGTGTCGTTCCACCCACGAGGCGCCTGGCAGAGACCGTAGACTGGCCGTTGGAGGCTCCACTAGGTACCTGCAGGAAACGACCCAGTGAAGCCAGGTGGGTGGCACAGCCAGGTCTCCTCGTGCAGGCTGCCCTGTAGGAAAGCAGTGTTGAAGTCAAGAGAGTGAAGCTTGTAGTCACGTTGAGCGGCGACGTGCAGCAGCACCGAAAGAGTGGTCATCTTCGGGGTCATGGAGAAGGTCTGGAAGTAGTCACTCCCTATCGCTGACAGAAGCCTCGTGCAATGTAACGCGCCTTGAAGACAGGCGGAGAACACGGCGGCCGCTTGACCCTGAAAATCCACATGCCACTAACGATGTTCGCCCCTGAAAATCCACGTGCCACTGACGATGTTCACCCCAGGAGGTGGAACCTCATCAACGTAAGTGCCTGTAGACTTCCAGGATGCCATCTTTGCGTCCATGGTTGACTGCCACTGAGAGGAGTAGGGACCCTCTATCGCCTCTACGTAAGAGCGCGGGGTCGGGATGTCTGGTGCATCCGGGTTTCCCTCAGGAGAAAACATCATGGACACGAGATGAGGTACAGCAGCTGCAAAGCACTCAAAGTCCTCCCGCCTGTCCTCAAGCACGTCCATGCCAAGAGCACACTCACCCCCGACAGACGGAGGACAGACAGACTCAGACTCAGCAACAAGACTAGTGGCGTAGTCGAGACGACAACGAGCACCAAAGCCAACAAGCTTAGCAACTAAGGCAGACGCAGCAGTGGACGTAAAGGAAGGGTTAGTGACAACAGTAGCTAGCAGACGCGTGACAGTAGGGCTGGCAGCACGAAGTGAGTCAGACTCGGGGTCCGGACCGTCAGCAATGGAGGACGTAGGAGGAGATGGCAGAGGGAGCCGCAGTGGAACTGAGGAAGGACGAAGTGCCATCTGGTGCGTGCCGGGGACAGGAGGAGGACACGGACGCGGAACACAACAACTACTGCGAGCAGCGCGAACAGGCGACGCAGGGTGAGACGCAGGCTCAAGACGCTCAGCAAGACCTCCGGTCGGCCCAGTGTAAGGAGGACCAGGCAGTGGGGAGGCTGGTTGTAACTACGGCTGCGATTGGTCAGGCGGCAGACACAGTAAGGGAGGAGTAGGACCAGTAGAGGGCGGAAGACCAAGAACCTGCTGAAGGAGTGGAACGAAGTACGGCCGCGGCCGTGTAGCGCCTCCAGAACCAGCAGAGACAGCGCCAGTACCCCCACCTCCAGGGTCTCCAGCTCCAACTCCTGCAGCACCACCAGCTTTTGTACCTCCAGCAGCTCCAGCTCCAGCAGCACCTCTAGTAGCAACAGCTCGAGCACCCCCAGCTCCAACTCCTGCAGCACCACCAGCCCTAGCAGCTCCAGTACCTCCAGTACGAGCACCTCCGGGACCAGCGGCTCCAGTACCTCCAGCAGCTCTAGCAGCAGCAGTACCTCCAGCTCCAGTAGCACCTCCGGCTCCAGTAGCTTCGTGACCTCCAGTACGAGCACCTCTGGGACGAGCGCCGCCAGCACCTTCAGTTGCTACAGCACCAGGAGTACCTCCAGTGCCAGTAGCACCCCTAGCCGCAGGCTTCCCAGCTCCAATAGCACGGCTCCAGCGACGAGCAAACCACTCGTGCAGCTGCGGTGGAGAGAGTGGCTCCCGTCGAGACAAGACACCCGGAGGACCTCCAGAGGACAAGGTACCTCCAAGCTCAGCACGCTTAGGCTCAGCATCCCCAGGCTCCGCACCCTCAGACTCAACAACCCAAGGCTCAGCACCCCCAGGCTCCGCACCTGCAGACTTAGCAACCCCAAGCTCAGCATCCACAGGCTCCACACGCCTAGGCTCCGCACCCTTAGGCCCCGCACCCGCAGGCTCAGCACCCCTAGCAACACCAAACTTGACAACTACCTCGACAGGCTCGACAGTGTCTACCTGGGACACACCTGAGGGGGCAGGACCCTGAGAAAAAGGGGGTCTACCAGAGGATCTGGTGCTAGGAAGAGTGGGGGGGGGGGGGGGGGGGAGGGGGGCAGTGCGGTAGGGGAAGAGACGGTAGTAAGGAACCGACTCGTCAAACGTGACGTCCTGAGAGGACAGAGCATGACGTGAGGAGGGGTGGTAAAACTGCTAACCAGGCGCGTCAGGGGGGAAGTCAAGGTTGACGCAGGGAACAATACGGGAGGACAGCTTGTCCGCGGGAGAATTGCGGACAAGCGCTCGAGATCCCCTGACACGGAACGCAGACACATTTCCAGCCTGCCCCATCCACCGTAGAGCAGGTGTGGTCTCCTTCATGGAGACACGGGGCTGGAGGTTGAGCTGATGCGCAACGTACTGAACCGCGAACAGCCACAGAAAATGGGGAGCAGCAACATGGATCGTGGATAAGGAGCGACGTCCATGACCATGCCAATGCGGTGCTCAGCAATCCCATTTTGCTGTGGGGAGGCCGGAAGCGTGAACGTTTGGCGGATGCCCTCCGCACGACAGAAGGCCCGCAGAAGGTCGGAGGAAAACTCTCCACCTGTGTCGAAGTGCAGACGCAGCAGAAGAAGGTCCGAGTCGAAATTCTCGCGGAGCTGGCGACGGGCAGCGCGGATCCAAGTGATCAGCACCTCAGTGACCTCACCCTTGTGGCGCAAGGGGAAGACTGTGGTGTAACGCGAGTAGTCGTCAAGGACCAGCAGAAAGTAACGCCCGTGACCCTGTCCACGGACACGGGCTGGGCCCCACACGTCCATGTGGAGAGTCTGCAAAGGAGCCTCCGTCGGAGGGAACTCGGAGGAGTGAGGGGCGGCGCGCGCCGTCCCTCGACGCAAGGAATGCAGGTAGGGCAGGCCCCGGGGGGAGGGGAGGGAGAGACCGGGGGAGACCAGTGACAAGGATATGGGAGGCCATACCTCGGAGACGAGGCAGGGAGGGGTGACCAAGGCGGTGGTGCCAAAGGAGAGTCTGGTGTGATAGGAGACGACACGAGCAGGGGGCAGACTTCGGACCAGACCTGGACGCGGCAGCAAACACCTGACCAGATGCGGCTACCTGACTAGACTCAGCAATCGGAGGAGACGCAGTAGTCGGCGTGTACAGGCTCGACCCAGGCTGATGGGTGAACGTGGCCAGGTGGCGGCCCATCCGAGTATACGTATAGTGGGTCACCCGCTCACCTCCAGGAGTGAACTGGTCAACCCACACGTCCTGGAGGTCAGCTCCACTGACCAAGTTCGTAAAGAACGAAGGGAGGTGAAGACCCGACAGTGAGCCAGACGGGACCGCCGGACATGGCAGAACCGTAGAGGAGTGCGCAAGGACCAGGCCCCCAGAGGGGTCCGCTAGGGAGACAGCAACCGGCCGACTGAGCGGCGTGAGTGTGGTGCAGTCGAAAAAGAATGAGCGGGAAGCACGTGAGTCAAGCGTGAAAGTGTGCAAGGCCTCACCAGGTGCAGGACCTGAGAGAGCAGACTAACCAGCACCTGGAGTAGCAGACTCACTAGCACCTAAAGTAGTAGCCTCTATACCTGGGTCGAGCGGCACACACAGGTAACAGTCACCCTCAGCACTAATAGTCACAGCATAGATGGCAGCAAGGATAGCATCATAATGAAGATCAAAGATAGCAACACCAGACTTAAGCACATCAGCCCAGAGAGGGAGCTTAGTGGCGTCAGGAAACTGTGCGCGCGAGGCGTCAGTCACGCGACCGAAACAGCGCTTCGTCGCGTGTGGCAGCCCGCACGTCTCCCCACGGCGCTCGCCGGTGCGGAGAACGTAAGCGCAGGGACCAGTACCCCCAGACCTCCCACGCCTAGCGTACCACTCACGAAGCTGCTGGGGCGACGGGGCCTCACGGGAACGCGGCTGCTGCTGGCGCTGGCCACCGCCAAAGCCTCCCCGCTGCACAGCGCCACCCCGACCTGCACCACTGCCGCCGGCACCCCCACCGCCGTTGCCGCCGCCGCCACCGCCACCCCCACTGCCGCTGCCTCCGCCGCCTCCACCTCCACCACCGCCACCGAAGCCCCCACTCCCGCCACCACCCCCACCTCCACTCCCACCCCCTCCACCTCCACCGCCACCACCGCTGCCCCCGCCGTCTCCTCCAGCACCCTTGCTCCCCTTGCTCCTGCCGCTGCGGCACCTCCCACTAGGAGCAGACGCAGCCCCGACCGCCTCGGTGCCAACGAGGTTGACAGCAGCAGCAGAAGCAACAGAGGGGAAAAGGGGAACGGGGGAACACCCCTCAAAGAAAGGGGCACGAGGATCGCCGCGAGAAGCTCCTACATCGACTATGCTAGTCTCAGCTGCAGTGAGGCGCTCCTCGAGCATGTCGACTGTGAGCTCGGTGGGGCAAAGGGAGAGAAAGTGGTCCATGACTGAGCGAAGAGAGTTAGGGAGATGGGTGACGAGGTAGAAGAGGGTGATGTACATGGGGGGGGGGTCTTGGCGCAAAACTCGGAGGGAAGCGTAGCGCGGTAGCGGGTGTCACTAGTGCGGAGGTGAGTGATGAGGTCAGCGACTGTGGCAAAAGCGGCTAGGTAAGGGAACAAGTACGGCAACATGAGGCGGCTGAGGGCAGCAGAGGCAGGGGAGGAGTATCGTGCGACGACAGCGCCATACAGAGACTTAGCCGTCTTGTACTGGCCAAAGTGCGCGTGCTCAGCAGACAGCAGGTGACTGCGAACAGCAATGCGAGCAACAGCATCACGAGTAGTCCACTGTGAGCGAACCGTACTGTCAGCGTCGGCAGCAGGTGCAACAGAGGCGCCGGACGTCTGATCAAAGAGCGAGACTCCGTCCCTAGAGTCGTACTGAAAATAGAGCTGCAAATTACCTACCCAAACGTCAAAATCAACCGCACAGCCCTCAGCATCGAAGGTAAGAACATTAGGACTGGCCACGGCGGCAGTAGCAGCAGAGCAGGGCGGCGTGGTTCGCCAGGGTGGCTCGGCTCGGCATGGCGGCGCAGCTCGGCAGGGCGGCGCGGCGCGGCTAGGCGGTGCGGCGTGGCTGGCAGGCGGGCGCTGCGGCGCGCTTGGCAGGGCGGGCTCTTACCAGGGGCGGGTGCAGGGCAGGGCCGCGACTGGCGGGTGTCAGATATATATGACATAGTGTTTGTAGGCTCTAGTGGGGTAGACACTAAGGGGTACAGGTTTCTAGGGTTTCATATTTGTATCACACACTTTCCTAGTTCATCCACTCCTCATTATTTCACATGGTATAGAGCAGGTTCCCTAGTGGGAACGTTTTCTAGGGCCCACCACTAAAACGATTTTTTTTTTTTACCTGCCCGGAGCGCGCTTCGCGCCTTCCCTAGTCGCGTCCCGTGCGCCTGCCCTCCCCGTCGCGTCCCCTGCCCTTAGCGGCCCATCGCGCCCTCTTAAGGCCCCTTCGCGGCCCCTCTCACGGCCCTTCGCGGCCCCTTCGCGGCTCCCTCGCGGCCCCTCCGCGGCCCTTCGTGGCCCCTCTCACGGCCCATCGCGGCCCCTCGCGTCCCATCGCGGCCCCTTCGCGGCCCTTCGCGGCCCCTCGCCGCCCCTTCGCGGCCCTTTGCGGCCCCTCGCGGCCCCTTCGCGGCCCCTTGCGGCCCCTTGTCGGCCCCGTCGCTGCCCTTTGCGGCCCCTTCACGGCCCCTCGTTACCCCTTCTCGGCCCCTTCGCCGCCCTTAGCGGCCCCTTCGCGGCCCCTCTGCGGCCCTTCGCGGCCCTTTGCGGCCCTTCGCAGCTCCTTCACCGCCCCTCCGCGGTTCCTTCGCGGCTCGTCACGGCCCCTTAGCGGCCCCTCCCCAGCTCTTCACGGCCCTGCCGCCCCGCCGTTGCCGCCCCAGCAGCAGCTGCCGTCGTGCCTGCTGCCGTGGCTGCTTCTTCTACGACTGGTCGCCGCCGACGCTGCTGCCGTGACAGCCGCCGCCGCTCCTGCCGTGACAGCCGCCGCCGCCGTCTCGGCCCTGCCCTACAGCTGAGGCGCGGCACTCCTCTGCCGCCCTATCGCGGCCCTGTCCCTGCCGGCGCGCCTCGGCCCTGCCCCACCCCTTGCGGACCTCTACCCACCCGCCCCTGGTAAGAGCACCGCCGAGCCGCGCCTCTCCTGCTGAGCTACTCCTAGCCTGCTGCTGCCACTGCTAGCGTGTTGCTGCTGCTGCTAGCCTGCTGCTGCTGCTATCATGGCTACCCCAAGTATTCTCAGCTTTGATGCTGAGGGTCGGGCTGTCGACTTTGAGGTCTGGGTTGATGATCTGCAGCTTTTCCTGCAATGCGATAGAAAAGATGGTCTCTCACTGTTCGATCTCACGTCTGGCGCCTCTGCTACCCCTGCTGCCGATGCTCACAGTGAGCCACACGCGATGCTGCTGCCCGTCTTGCTGTGCGTAGTCACCTGCCGTCCACAGAGCGCGTGCACTTTAGTCAGTACAAGAGTGCTAAGACCTTGTACGACGCTGTAGTTGCACGCTACTCTTCCCCTCCCACTGCTGCCCTTAGTCGCCTCATGCTGCCATACCTGTTCCCTGACCTCGCCGCCTTTCCCACAGTCGCTGACCTCATTACGCACCTTCGCACTAGTGACACCCGCTACCGCGCTGCGCTTCCTGCTGAGTTCTGCGCCAAGAACCACTTCCTCTCTGTTTGCCCCACCACACTCACCGTTGACCTCCTCGAGGAGCGCCTCCTGGCAGCTGAGAAGAGTATAGTCGCTGTAGGATCCTCTCGTGGTGACCCTCGTACCCCCTTATTTGAGGGATGCTCCCCCTCCCCCCTTTTGCCCTCTATTTCCTCTGCTGCTGCGGTCGACCTCGTTGGCACCGAGTCGGTTGGCACTGCGTCTGCCCCTAGCGGGAGACGCCGCAATGGCAAGGGCAAGGGGGGTAAGGGCGCTGGAGGAGCTGGCGGGGGCGGTGGAGGTGGCAGTGGAGGTGGCGGTGGAGGCGACGGAGGGGGTGGGGGTGGCGGTGGGAGTGGTGGCGGGGATGGGGGCTTTGGTGGCGGCGGTGGAGGCGGAGGCGGCGGCGGCAGTGGCGGTGGGAGCGGAGGAGGCGGCAGTGGCGGTGGTGGGGGTGGCGGCGGTGGAGCTGGTCGGGGTGGCTCTGTGCAGCGGGGCGGCTTCGGTGGTGGTCAGCGCCAGCAGCAGCAGCGCACTCATGAGACCCCGCCCCCACCAGCAGCTTCGTGAGTGGTACACTGCGCGTCAGCGGGGTGGGGGTGCTGGTCCTTGTGCCTACGTCCTGCGTACCGGCGCCCGCACGGGTGAGCCGTGCGGTGGCCTGCACACCACCCAGCGCTGCTTCGGCCGCCTGACGGACGCTTGGCGTCTCCCATTCCCTGACGCCACTGAGATCCCTCGCTGGGGCGAGCTGCTTAGGGCGGGGGTTGCTATCTTTGATCTTGATTATGATACTATTCTTGCTGCCATGTATGTTGTGTCTACTAGTGATGAGGGTGACTGTTACCTGTGTGTTCCGCCTGACCCGGGCATTGAGGCTGCTGCTCTAGGTGCTGGAGAGGCTGCTGCCCTAGGTGCTAGTGCGTCTGCTGCTCCAGGTGCTGGTGAGTCTGCTGCCCCAGGTGCTGGTGAGTCTGCTCTCTCAGGTACCACGTCGGCTCAGGCTTCACACACCTTCACCCTTGACTCGGGTGCTTCCCGCTCCTTCTTTAGAGACCGCACCACACTCACGCCGCTTAGTCGGCCGGTTGCAGTCTCCCTGGCAGACCCCTCTGGGGGTCCTGTCCTTGCCCACTTCTCCACTGTCTTACCGTGTCCGACGGCCCCTTCTGGCACCCTGTCAGGTCTTTACATCCCCTCGTTCTCTACGAACTTGGTGAGTGGTGCTGATCTACAGGATGGGGGGGGTTGACCAGTTCACTCCTGCGAGTCAGCGAGTGACCCACTGCACGTGTGCTCGGACGGGCCGACACTTGGCCACGTTTACCCGTCAGCCGGGGTCGAGCCTGTACACACTGACTACTGAGTCTCCTCTGGTTGCTGCGTCTGGTCAGGTAGCTGCGTCGGGTCAGGTTTTTGCTGCAGCGTCCAGGTCTGGTCCTGAGTCTGCCCCCCGCTTGTGTCGTCTCCTGTCTCACCAGACTCTCCTCTGGCACCACCGCCTTGGTCACCCCTCCCCGCCTCGTCTCCGAGGCATGGCCTCCCGTGTCCTTGTCTCTGCTCTTCCCCGGTCCCACCCTCCTCTTCCTCCGGGGCCTGCCCCTACCTGCGTTCCATGCGTCGAGGGGCGGCAGCGCGCCGCTCCTCACTCCCCCGAGTTTCCTCCGACAGAGGCTCCGCTGCAAACTTCACCTCGACGTGTGGGGCCCCGCCCACGTCCGTAGACAGGGTTACAGATGATACTTCTTGCTGGTAGTTGACGACTACTCGCGTTACACCACAGTCTTCCCCTTGCGCAGCAAGGGTGAGGTGACTGAGGTGTTGATTGACTGGATCCGCGCAGCTCGTCTCCAGCTCAGAGAGAGTTTCGGCTCGGACTTTCCTGTTCTGCGTCTCCACTCCGACAGAGGCGAGAGTTTTCCTCTGACCTTCTGCGAGCCTTCTGTCGTGTACGGGGCATCCGCCAGACGTTCACGCTTCCGGCCTCTCCACAACAAAATGGGGTTGCTAAGAGCCGCATTGGCATGGTCATGGACGTCGCTCGTACGTCCATGATCCATGCGGCTGCTCCCCATTTTCTGTGGCCGTTCGCGGTTCAGTACGCGGCGCATCAGATCAACCTTCAGCCCCGGGTCTCGTTGCCGGAGACCTCCCATAATCTGCGGTGGACGGGGAAGGTTGGCGATGCGTCTGTGTTTCGTGTCTGGGGATCTCGGGCTTTTGTCCGCGACTTGTCTGCGGACAAGCTGTCCCCCCGTGCTGTTCCCTGCGTCTTCCTTGGCTTCCCTTTTGACGCGCCTGGTTAGCTGTTTTACCACCCCACCTCGCGCTGTGTTCTGTCCTCCCAGGACGTCACGTTCGACGAGTCGGTTCCTTACTACTGTCTCTTCCCCTACTGCACTGCACCCCCTTCCCCCGCCCCGAGTGGTTTGCTCGGCGTTGGAGCTGTGCTGCTGGAGCTGGAGGTGCTGCTGGAGCTGGAGGTTCTACTGCTGCTGAGGATACTGGTGCCACGGGTCCCGGAGGTGCTCGTACTAAAGGTACTGGAGCTACTGGGCTTGGGGGTGCTCCTTGTGCTAAAGCTGCTGGCGGTGCTGGAGCTGGCGGTGCTGCTGGGGTAGGTGTTGCTGGAGCTGCTGGAGCTATAGAGTTTTCCAGTGGTCCTGTTGGAGCTGGAGCTGCTGTGGGTGTTGGCGCTGGAGGTGCTGCTGACCCTGGTGCTACTGAGGGTGCTAGAGTTGTCGCTGCTGGGGTTGGGGGTGCTACTGGCGCTGGTGCTGCCGCTGAGGGTGCTGGTGCTTTACCTGCTGGTTCTGGAGGCGCTGCACAGCCGCGGCCGTACTTCGTTCCGCTCCTTCAGCAGGTTGTTGGTCTCCCGCCCTGTGCTGGTCCTGCTACTTCCTTAGAGTGTCCACCGCCTGTCCAGTCCGAGTCACAGTTAAAGCCCGCCTCCCCACTGTCTGCTCCTTCTCCCTACACTGGTCCTACTGAAGGTCTTGCTGAGCGTCGTGCGCCTGCGTCTCGTCCTGCGTCGCCTGTTCGTGCTGCTCGCACTTGTCGTCGTGTTCCGCGTCAGCGTCCTCCTGCGGTCCCAAGCACGCACCAGATGGCACTGCGTCCTTCCACTGCTCCACTACGTGTCCCTTTGCCGTCTCCTCTAGAGACCTCCCTCCCTGCTCTTGCTGACCCTGAGTCTGACTCGCTTCGTGCTACGAGTCCTACTGTCACGCGTCTTCTGGCTACTGTTGTCACTGGCCCTTCCTTTGAGTCCACTGCTGCGTTTTCCCTAGTTGCTGAGCTTGTCGACTTCGCTGCTCGCGGTTGTCTAGACTTCGCCGCTAGTCTTGTTGCTGAGTCTGAGTCTGTCTGTCCTATGTCCGTCGGGGGTGAGTGTGCTCTTAGCACGGACGTCCTTGAGGACAGGCAAGAGGAGTTCCAGTGTCTTGCTGCTGCTTTACCACATCTCGTGTCCATGCTGATTGCCCCTGAGGGAGACCCGGATGCACCAGACATCCCAACTCCGCGCTCTTATGCGGAGGCGATAGAGGGTCCCTACTCCTCTCAGTGGCAGTCAGCCATGGATGCAGAGATGGCTTTCTGGAAGTCCACAGGCACCTACGTCGACGAGGTTCCCCCACCTGGGGCGATCATCGTCAGTGGCATGTAGATTTTCAGGGTGAAGCGGCCGCCGGGTTCTCCGCCTGTCTTCAAGGCGCGGTACGTGGCTCGAGGCTTCAGTCAGTCACAGGGAGTTGACTACTTTCAGACCTTCTCTCCCACCCCGAAGATGACCACTCTTCGGGTGCTGCTGCACATAGCCTCTCAGCGCGACTACGAGCTTCACTCTCTTAACTTCAGCACTGCTTTCCTACAGGGCAGCCTGCACGAGGAGATCTGGATGCGTCGCCCACCTGGCTTCACTGGGTCATTTCCTGCATGTACCCAGTTGAGCCTCCGGCGGCCAGTCTACGGTCTCCGCCAGGCGCCCCGTGAGTGGCACGACACACTGAGGACTACACTTGCGGCTCTTGGGTTTGCTCTTTCTACTGCTGACCCGTCGCTTTTTCTACGCACCGACACCTCTTTGCCGCCGCTCTACGTCCTCGGTCTTTGCTACTACTGACACTGCTGGACTCGCCCACGTGAAGTCCGAGCTACAGAAGAGACACACGTGCACTGGCCTGGGTGAGCTGCGCAGCTACCTTGGCTTGCAGATCACCCGGGACAGAGCACGCCGCACCATTACCGTGACTCGGTCACACATGGTGCAGCAGGTGCCTCAGCGCTTCGACTTCACGTACTCCTCGCCTCAGGCCACTCCTCTGTCTACTCGCCACTCGCTCTCAGCTCTGTCTTCGGATGAGTCTGTAGAGCCGAGTGGCCCGTACCCAGAGCTTGTTGGCCGCCTCATGTGCGTGATGACCTGCACTCGACCTGACCTTGCATACCCTCTTAGCATCTTGGCACGCTATGTTGCTCCTGGGAGACACCGACCAGAGCACAGGCTGCAGCGAAGAGGGTGTTGCGCTACTTGTGCAGTACGTCGGGCATGGGGCTTTTGCTTGGAGGGCAGAGTCCAGTGGTCCTCACTGGTCACGCAGACGCTTCTTGGGCGGACGACCAGGCTACGCAGCGGTTGTCACAGGGTTACACCTTCAGCCTTGGTTCCGGCTCTGTTTCGTGGCGGTCTACCCGCTCGTCTTCTGTTCTCAGCTCCAGTTGTGAGGCTGAGATCTACGCAGGGGCCGTGGCTGCACAGGAGTTACGCTGGCTCACCTCCCTGCTGACCGACCTAGGAGAGCCGCCTCATTCTCCTCCAGTTCTGTACGTAGACAACAAGGCCATGCTGGCCTTGTGTCGGGAGCACAGACTAGAGCACTGAACGAAGCACATTGCTCTTCACTACTTCCTTGTTTGTGAGCTACAGCAGCGTGGTCAGCTGCGCCTTGCTTACATGGCCTCTCGGGCCAACACTGCTGATATCTTTACCAAGGCACTTCAGCCTTGTGATCATCAGCGCTTTTGTATGATGCAAGGTCTTGTGCCTACTTGGCCTCACTTGCTCACTTCTTGACCTTGCTTGTACTGTGATCTATCTATACCTGCACTTGCTTGTTTACCTTTATATATAATCCTGCATGTGAACTGGCCTTGTGGCCTTGAACTGGTGCTCGGAATGTGTGGTGACGGGCCGCGATAGGGCGGCTAGGTCAGGGCAGCGATAGGGCAGGGCCGCGACGTTCCGTTAAGGCAGGGCTGCGACGGGCCAGGAGGGCAGGGCCGCTACGGGCGGCAGTAGGGCAGGGCGCGCGACGGCGCAGGTGAGGCAGGCGCGAGGCGTGCTTCGGGCAGGGCAGGATTTTTTTTTTTTTTTTTTTTTTTTTTTTGTGTTGGGCCCTATAAAAAAAATTGTTCCCACTAGGGAACCTACTCTGAAACTATGTTAGAATTAGGAATGAAGAATGACTAGGAAGACAGCAGTACAGGGTTGTATAGCAAAACCTAATTGGGCTGTACCCCATAAGGAGTGCCCCACTACAGCCTAGAGCATAGTTCTGACAGGCATAACAAAGGAATACGAAGGCGGCAGTTTATGCCCAAACAACAATGACACGATCAATGCCTAAACCAAAAATTGTAGATATAATGCATGGCTTCCAAGTGATTCCGCTAGGATACCCCATCGCACTCAAATTGCGATAGTGATTGGCCTAGATCTTGGTTGAATGTGTGCTTTATCATTCTAGAAAGTAGATATTTACACATACTTGCTCATAAGATTAAGATAAGCGAGCTGCACGTAATGGTCCGTTGAGGTCGGCAGGCTTAGTCTCTTACTACACTCTCTAGATTTGCATGTTTTTTCAAAGTTTGCCTTGTAAAAACTCTCACTTGTAAGCTTTGGCCAGTATGTAGGTGTTGGCAAAATTTGATATAACAATAGTAAGCCATTATATGCTTCAACTTTGATCAAAAGGTCTTGTTCATCATCATCATCTTATACAAGGTTGGTGTATTGGTCAGTTCAAAGGCATCACTGTGTACTTGAATGAGCTGTAGTGGGTGCAAGTAGTCCTATAATTGCCGTAGTTTGTCAAATTCTGCTCGTGCAGTCGAAAGTGTCACGTACTGTTCGTTCAAGTTGGATCCTCTTTTCGTGCCATCGTTGAGTGGAAGGGTTTATGGTTTATCAAGTGTCGCCCTAAGTATTCCTTGGGTACATGCAAAGTCACCCACAACAAACTCATTCCTATATGGCAAGCGGTGTGCCGGCGACTATCCGTTTGGCAATTTCATAAAAGCTTCTACTTTGTTAATAAAATGTTGTGACTTGTTCCTTTGTTGGCAAAAAGTTTAATGTTGTTGTTGTTGTTGTCAAACTCTTATACTTTAGTTTGTGTAGGCTATAGTGGGGTAGACTATATAGGGTACAACACTTCTAGGTTTCCCTACTTGTACCCACCTGCTTGCTAGTTCATTCATTCCTCATTCTTCACATGGTATAGAGCAGGTTCCCTAGTGGGAACGCTTCCTTGGGCCCACCACTGAAATCTTCCTTTCTGACCGGAGCGCCAGTCGCTCCTGCCCGAGGCGCGCCTTTTTCGCCGCCCTTTCCAGGCCCCTAGTGGCCCCTAGCGGCCTCGTGGCCGCCCCCCCACGCGGCCCCGTTGCCGCCCCTAGCGGCCCCGTCGCCGCCCCTAAGCGGCCCCGTCGCCGCCCCTAGCAGCCCCGTCGCCGCCCCTTACCCTACGCGGCCCCGTCGCCGCCCCTACGCGGCCCCGTCGCCCCCCCTAGCGGCCCCGTTGCCGCCCCCTAGCGGCCCCGTCGCCGCCTCTCACCCTAGGCGGCCCCGTCGCCGCCCCTACGCGGCCCCGTCGCCGCCCCTGGCGGCCCCGTCGCCGCCCCTATCGGCCCCGTCGCCACTTCTCACCCTAGGCGGCCCCGTCGCCGCCCCTACACAGCCCCGTCGCCGCCCTTACGCGGCCCCGTCGCCGCCCCTAGCGGCCCCGTCGCCGACCCTAGCGGCCCCGTCGCCGCCTCTCACCCTACGCGGCCCCGTCGCCGCCCCTAAGCGGCCCCGCTGCCGCTCCTAAGCGGCCCCGTCGCCGCCCCTGGCGGCCCCGTCGCCGCCCCTATCGGCCCCGTCGCCACTTCTCACCCTAGGCGGCCCCGTCGCCGCCCCTACGCAGCCCCGTCGCCGCCCTTACGCGGCCCCGTCGCCGCCCCTAGCGGCCCCGTCGCCGACCCTAGCGGCCCCGTCGCCGCCTCTCACCCTACGCGGCCCCGTCGCCGCCCCTAAGCGGCCCCGCTGCCGCTCCTAAGCGGCCCCGTCGCCGCCCCTAAGCGGCCCCGACGCCGCCTCAATGCGGCCCTGTCGCCGCCCCTAGCGGCCCCGTCGCCGCTCCCCTCCCTACGCGGCCCCGTCGCTGCCCCTAGCGGCCCCAACGCCGCCTCTACGAGCAGCCCAGCAGCAGAGCCGCCGAGCCGCCGAGCAGCAGAGCTGCCGAGCCGCCCACCACCCGCCCCCGCCGAGCCGCCTTGCAGTGCGGGGGCCCGCACTCCACCCAGCGCTGCTTCGGCCGCCTGACGGACGCGTGGCGTCACCGGTTCCCTGAGGCGTCAGAGATCCCTCGCTGGGGAGATCTGTCTAGGGCGGGGGTTGCCATCTTTGATCTTGACTATGATGCTATTCTTGCTGCCATGTATACTGTGACTGTTAGTGTTGAGGGTGACTGCTACCTCTGTGTTCCGCCTGACCTGGGCATTGAGGCTGCTGCTGTAGCTGCTTCTGAGGCTGCTGCTCCAGGTGCTAGTGCGTCTGCTGCCCCAGGTGCTAGTGTGTCTGCTGCCCCAGGTGCTGGTGAGTCCGCTCTCTCAGGTACTTCGTCGGCTCAGGCCCTACACACCTTCACCCTTGACTCGGGTGCTTCCCGCTCCTTCTTTCGAGACCGCACCACGCTTACGCCGCTTAGTCGGCCGGTTGCAGTCTCCCTGGCGGACCCCTCTGGGGGTCCTGTCCTTGCTAGCTTCTCCACTGTCTTACCGTGGCCGGCAGCCCCCTCTGGCAGCCTGTCAGGTCTCTACCTCCCCTCGTTCTCTACGAACTTGGTGAGTGGAGCTGACCTACAGGATAGGGGGGTCGACAAGTTCACTCCTGCGAGTCAGCGGATGACACACTGCACGTGCGCTCGGACAGGCTGACACTTGGCCACGTTCACCCGTCGGCCAGGGTAGAGCCTGTACACATTTACTACTGAGTCTCCTCCGGCTGCTAAGTCTGGCCAGGTAGCTGCCTCGAGTCAGGTGTTTGCTGCAGCGTCCAGGTCTGGTCCTCAGTCTGCTCCCTGCTCGTGTCGTCTCCTGTCCCACCAGACTCTCCGTTGGCACCACCGTCTTGGTCACCCCTCCCTGCCTCGTCTCCAAGGCATGGCCTCCCGTGTCTTTGTCTCTGGTCTCCCCCGGTCTCTCCCTCCCCTACCTCCGGGGCCTGCCCCTACCTGCGTCCCCTGCGTCGAGGGGCGACAGCGCGACGCCCCTCACTCCTCCGTGTTTCCTCCGACAGAGGCTCCGCTGCAGACTCTCCACATGGACGTATGGGGCCCCGCCCGCGTCCGTGGACAGGGGCACGAGCGTTACTTCCTGTTGGTGGTTGACGACTACTCGTGTTACACCACACTCTTCCCCTTGCGCAGCAAGTGTGACGTCATTGAGGTGTTGATCGAATGGATCCGCGCAGCTCGTCTCCACCTCAAAGAGAGTTTCGGCTCGGACTTTCCTGTTCTGCGTCTGCACTCTGACAGAGGCGGGGAGTTTTCCTCTGCCCGTCTGGGAGCCTTCTGACGTGCACAGGGCATCCGCCAGACCTTCACGCTTCCGGCCTCTCCACAGCAAAATGGGATTGCTGAGCGCCGCATAGGCATGGTCATGGACGTCGCTCGTACGTCCATGATCCATGCGACTGCCCCCCATTTTTTGTGGCCGTTTGCGGTTCAGTACGCCGCACATCAGCTGAACCTTCAGCCCCGGGTCTCCTTACCAGAGACCTCCCCCACCCTGCGGTGGACGGGGAAGATTGGCGATGCGTCTGCGTTTCGGGTCTAGGGATCTCGGGCGTTTGTCCGCGATTTGTTTGCGGACAAGCTGTCCCCCCGTGTTGTTCCCTGCATCTTCCTTGGCTTCCCCCCTGACGCGCCTGGTTGGCAGTTTTACCACCCCACCTTGCGCTGTGTTCTGTTCTCGCAGGACGTCACCTTTGACGAGTCGGTACCTTACTACCGTCTCTTCCCTTAACGCACTGCGCCCCTCCCCCCACCGCCACTCTTCCTTGCGCCAGGTCCTCCCCCGGTAGACCCCCTCCCCCCTCAGGGTCCTGCCCCGTCAGGTGTGTCCCAGGTAGACGCAATCGAGCCTGTCGAGGTAGCTGTTGACTCTGGTGCTGTAGGAGGTGCTGAGCTTGCGGGTGCTGAGTATGGGGTTCTTGCGACTTGGGGTGCTGCGTCTGGTGGTGCTGAGCCTGGGGGTGCTGAGTCTAGGGGTGCGGAGCCTGGGGGTGTGGAGCCTGGGGGTGCGGAGCCTGGGGTTCTTGGGTCTGCTCGTGTGGCCGCTGACGGTGCTTCGTGGACGCGGGAGCCGCTCTCTCGACAGGAGCTGCGCGAGTGGTTTGCACGGCGCTGGAGCTGTGCTGCTGGAGCTGGAGGTACTACTGTTGCTGCTGGTCCCATAGGTGCTCGTACTGGCGGTGCTGGAGCTGCTGGGGCTGGGGGTGCTGCTGAGGCTGCTGGAATTAGTCCTGCTAGAGGTACTGCTAGAGCTGCTGACGGTACTGGAGCTGCCGGTCCTACTGGAGCTACTGGTGCTACTAGAGCTGGAGCTGCTGGGGGTGTTGGCACTGGTGGTTCTGCTGACGCTGGTGCGTGTGAGGGTGCTGGAGCTGGCGTTGTTGGAGCTAGAGGTGCTGTTGGCGCTGGTGCTGCCGCTGGGGGTACTCGTTCTGTCCCTGCTGATTCTGGAGGCGCTGCGCGGCCACGGCCGTACTTCGTTCCGCTCCTTGAACAGGTTCATGGTCTCCCGCCCTCTGCTGGTCCTGCTCCTACCTTAGAGTGTCCACAGCTTGTCCAGTCGCAGTCACAGTTACAGCCCACCTCCCCTCTTCCTGCTCCTTCTCCCTACACTGGTCCCACTGTAGGTCTTGCTGAGCGACGTGAGCCTGCGTCTCGTCGTGCGTCGCCTGTTCGTGCTGCTCGCACCAGTCGTCGTGTTCCGCGTCCGCGTCCTCCTACTATCCCAGGCACACACCGGATGGCACTGCGTCCTTCCACTGCTCCTCTGCGTGTCCCGTTGCCGTCTCCTCCAGAGTCCTCTCTCCCTGTTCTTGCTGACCCGGAGTCAGACTCTCTTCGTGCTGCCAGTCCTACTGTCACGCGTCTCCTGGCAACTGCTGTCACTGACCCTTCCTTTGAGTCCAGTGCTGCGTCTGCCTTGGTGGCTCAGCTTGTCGACTTTGCTGCCCGCTGTCGTCTCGACTACGCCGCTAGTCTTGTTGCTGAGTCTGAGTCTGTCTGTCCTCCGTCCGTCGGGGGTGAGTGTGCTCTTAGCATGGACGTCCTTGAGGACAGGCAGGAGGAGTTCCAGTCTTCTGCTGCTGCTTTGCCTCATCTCGTGTCCACGTTGATTGCCCCTGAGAAAAACCCCAATGCACCAGACATCCCGACTCCTCGATCGTACGCTGAGGTGATCAAGGGTCCCTACTCCTCTCCGTGGCAGTCAGCCATGGACGCAGAGATGTCTTCCTGGAAGTCCACAGGCACCTACGTTGACGAGGTCCCCCCACCTAGGGCGAACATCGTCAGTGGCATGTGGATTTTAAGGGTGAAGCGGTCGCCGGGTTCTCCGCCTGTCTTCAAGGCGCGTTACGTTGCTCAAGGCTTCAGTCAGCGGCAAGGAGTTGACTAATTTCAGACCTTCTCTCCCACCTCGAAGATGACCACTCTTCGGGTGCTGTTGCACATAGCCGCTCAGCGCGACTACGAGCTTCACTCTCTTGACTTCAGCACAGCTTTCCTGCAGAGCAGCCTGCACGAGGAGATCTGGCTGCGCCGCCCACATGGCTTCACTGGGTCGTTTCCCCCTTGTACCCAGTGGAGCCTCCGGCGGCCAGTCTACGTTCTCCGCCAGGCGCCCTGTGAGTGGCACGACACACTGAGGATTACACTTGCGGCTCTTGGGTTTGCTCCTTCTACTGCCGACCCGTTGCTGTTTCTGCGCACCGACACCTCTTTGCGGCCGTTCTACATCCTCGTGTACGTCGACGACTTGGTCTTTACCACTGCTGACACTGCTGGACTAGCCCACGTGAAGTCCGAGCTGCAGAAGAGACACACGTGCACAGACCTGGGTGAACTGCGCAGCTACCTTGGCTTGCAGATCACCCGGGACAGAGCACGCCGCACCATTAACGTGACTCAGTCACACATGGTGCAGCAGGTCCTTCAGCGCTTCAACTTCACGTACTCCTCGCCTCAGGCCACTCCTCTGTCTACTCGCCACTCACTCTCTGCTCTGCCTTCGGATGAGTCCGTAGAGCCGAGTGGTCCGTATGCAGAGCTTGTTGGCTGCCTCATGTACGTGATGACCTGCACACGACCTGACCTTGCATACCCTCTTAGCATCTTGGCATGCTATGTTGCTCCTGGGAGACACCGACCAGAGCACATGGCTGCAGCGAAGAGGGTGTTGCGCTACTTGTGCAGTACGTCGGGCATGGGGCTAGTGCTTGGAGGGCGACGTCTAGTGGTCCTCACAGGTCACGCAGACGCTTCTTGGGCTGACGACCAGGCTACGCAGCGGTCGTCACAGGGTTACACCTTCAGCCTTAGCTCCGGCTCTGTTCCGTGGCGGTCTACCCGCTCGTCTTCTGTTCTCACCTCCAGTTGTGAGGCTGAGATCTACGCGGGGGCCATGGCTACACAGGAGCTACGCTGGCTCACCTACCTGCTGAGTGACCTAGGAGAGGCGCCTCGTTCTCCTCCAGTTTTGTACGTAGACAACAAGGCCATGCCGGCCTTGTGTTGGGAGCACAGACTAGAGCACAGAACGAAGCACATTGCTCTTCGCTACTTCCTTGCTTGTGAGCTGCAGCAGCGTGGTCAGCTACGCCTTGCTTACGTGGCCTATGAGGCCAACACTGCTGATATCTTTACCAAGGCACTTCCGCCTTGTGATCATCAGCGCTTTTGTATGTTGCTAGGTCTTGTGCCTACTTGGCCTCACTTGCTCACTTCTTGACCTTGCTTGTACTGTGATCTTTCTATACCTGCACTTGCTTGTTTACCTATATATGTATATGATCTTGCATGTGAACTGGCCTTTTGTCCTTGCTCTTGTGCTCGGACTGTGTGGTGACGTTGTAATCCACCCTGAGCTTGCTTTGCTTTGCTTGACTGGTCTTGTGACCTCTTGTTCTCCCCCACTGTGCCTATGGGGTGTGTCAAACTCTTATACTATAGTCTGTGTAGGCCGTAGTGGGGTAGACTATATGGGTACAACACTTCTAGGTTTTCCTACTTGTACCCACTTGCTTGCTAGTTCATTCATTCCTCATTCTTCACAGTTGTTGTTGTTGTTGTTGTTGTTGTTGTTGTTGTTGTTGTTGTTGTTGTTGTTGTTGTTCTTCTTCTTCTTCTTCTTCTTCTTCTTCTTCTTCTTCTTCTTCTTCTTCTTCTTCTTCTTCTTCTTCTTCTTCTTCTTCTTCTTCTTCTTCTTCTTCTTCTTCTTCTTCTTCTTCTTCTTCTTCTTCTTCTTCTTCTTCTTCTTCATCTTCTTCTTCTTCTTCTACTTCTTCTTCTTCTTCTTCTTCTTCTTCTTCTTCTTCTTCTTCTTCTTCTTCTTCTTCTTCTTCTTCTTCTTCTTCTTCTTCTTCTTCTTCTTCTTCTTCTTCTTCTTCTTCTTCTTCTTCTTCTTCTTCTTCTTCTTCTTCTTCTTCTTCTTCTTCTTCTTCTTCTTCTCCTTCTTCTTCTTCTTCTTCTTCTTCTTCTTCTTCTTCTTCTTCTTCTTCTTCTTCTTCTTCTTCTTCTTCTTCTTCTTCTTCTTCTTCTTCTTCTTCTTCTTCTTCTTCTTCTTCTTCTTCTTCTTCTTTTTCTTCTTCTCCATAAGCTATACCTGCACGAATCATCATAAACCCTACTGAAGGGTTGGTTGGGTTGGGCGCGTCAAGTCTTCCTACTGACATCTAGCGTTTTCCTGCTTCTCATACTATTCCACTTCACGTCTACCTAATGCTTGTTTTCCTTAGGGCATTTACTTATTCGATGCCAATGCCGATCGCAGACGAAGAAATATCCTCGAAGCCGCATGCCCACTTAGTTTGCGCAATGGCTCATATCGTGGCCTGCTCTATTGTCATTCGACTACGATATTGTAATGAAATCGACATCGGTTGTTGCAATATTTCAGTATTTTCCACCATTCCCAAAATGTCATTGATGTTTATGATATTGCAGAGCAAAGTATTTTGCAAGATTTCCGACTTTGGTCTTCCCACATAGTGATGCGTCACTCCACTTCGTGCATGTATTTGCCTTCATGCAATCCGCTTGTGTTGTCCTGGACTGATCCAAACTATCACCAAGTGTGTCACACGTATTACATCGATAGATTCACTGTCGCGCTCAACTCAACCTGCACACCATGCATCCCATGTGTAGTACCGACTTTTATCGAGACCAGGTTTCTCATGGGATCGTAGGCACAATCGTCCCTCCCTTTGCAATAATGGCTCGTATTCACTAGACGCCTCCTTAAAGTCCCCCTCCCCTTGTTCTCCTACCTCCCCATGTACATTTGCTCCGCACGAATGGATTTGCTCCACAGCGACAGTCGATGCGGCAACAACGAGTACTAAACTCCGCATCAGCTACGCATGACGCAACAACAACGACGCATTTCGCTCCGACCGACGGTAGACACGTCGCTCGTGATGCTGTTACGAGTACTTTCAACCCTCGTAGTAACGAATTATAAGCAAAACCCCCCTTTTCATTTCCCATTTGATCTTCGTCCTTTTTTTCCATGTTAAACATTTCTTATTTACACCTTATGTTCCTCTATCTCTATGGGTTTTCGTCAATCACCCCCTCCAGTTCCCTACAGGGCAGCACATGGATGCCATGGCTTCGCTCTAGTCTGTGCATCAGTCGTCATTGACATCGAGACTTAGGCTATGGTCAACTGCTCGCATCCCTCTGTTGCTGCTTGTTTTTTGTTATGCCCTTGCTTCCTTAAAAAATCAGCCTTTGCACCTAAATTCTCAACACGCACATTTCTTTCTCATCTTCTACCATTTTCCTCTCCAGTAACACCTCCATCTGTACCATCGCGCAGGGCATTTGAGCATCTCAACTACATGCTGCATATGACACATGCTTCTAATCATTGTCGTAGGCCTTTGCGACTACGTGTGATTTCTGTCCTTATTTTCTTATCTATCATCCAAAGTGGATGCAATCTTTTTTTTTCCCTACAATGTATTGCATGTTATGCAATAGCCCCAAACGTGAAGCCATGTAATGTTTTGTAAGTTTGTTTATTGCGGCAATATTTTTGCCTAATCGTGCACCAATGAAAATGCAGTACAAAATTAATATGTATGCTGTCAGAATCCCAACCACTAGACCATTGGGATAGAAGGGCTTGTTTCAGTAGCGGGTCAGTGCGCCCATAACCCCCCAGGCAAACGCGCCTGTAACCCTCTCCAGGATCAATCGGGCATCCACAGTGCAGATCTACTGACACCCCCCCACACTGGGAGGCCTAGGACTAAGCACAGCGGCACCGGCCTACATGTGCATACACCGGGATTCGAACCCGAGACCGCTCTGATACCATGTCAGAATCCCAACCACTAGACCATTGGGATAGAAGGGCTTGTTTCAGTAGCGGGTCAGTGCGCCCATAACCCCCCAGGCAAACGCGCCTGTAACCCTCTCCAGGATCAATCGGGCATCCACAGTGCAGATCTACTGACATATGCAAGTCGTGTACTTACAATGTTTACTGTAAACAACAGAGCTATTATCGGGACATGCTATTATCGGGGCATTGACACATTGTCTGTAATTGACATGGACCACACATGACATGCCTCCGCGCGTTGGTCGTGGACACATTGTACGTACCTTGGATGTATCCCAACATCTTTGGACAATATAAGTTAAGTTCAATCTTAGGGCCTGTTGGTGAATATGCAAGTCTGGATATTGATTGTACCGTAAACTCTTAACATGACCTTTGTTTAACACTACTCTCACTCTTATTGATGGGCCCTAGAGTAGAATAACCTAGAAGGAAAGAACAGTAGAAAGGGCGAGCGATAATTGGAAGGGGTAGAATGGAGGGAGGAGGAAGAGGAGGAGGGGGTGGAAGGATATGCAAGGGAGGCGGAATATAAGGAAAGAGGAGGGAAGGGGTGAAGGGGAGAAAAAAATAGCGCAAGAGAGATTGTGCAAAAGAGATGAGTAGAACAAGTCACAAGAGTAAAAAAAAAGGAGATGCCATACCGTACACAACAAAGAGGAAGGACAAACGAAAGGGGTAGAGGGGTCGCGTGCAACAAAGAGGGGGGAGAGGTTGAAGAGAGGAAAATACCCCTCGGTTACCACTTACTGTACAGACTTATTTTGCTTGAGTGGCGATGGCCTGGCCCGCGCTACGCTTCCACTTGCCTTAATCACCCTCGAGACTTAAAAAACAACACTATCATCAACAATGGAGGGCGCAAGTAATTGCGTCCCGATGATCTGAGACGCATGAAGTGTCAAATTATAATATTGCGTAGGCTATAGTGGGGTAGTCCGTATGGGGTACACATTTCTAGGGTTGCATATTTGTATCACTCCCATTCCTTAGTCAATTCATTCTCGTTCTACTTTCCTCATGGTATCGACCAGGTTCCCCCTTGGGAGCTGTGCCTAGGGCCCACCACATCGAGTTTCAAATTATTTTTTTCTGCCCGAAGCGCGCTCCACCCGAGTCGCGCTCCGGGCTCTCATCTCGCCGAGCCGCCCTAGCGGCCCCTACGCCCTAGCGGCCCTATCGCCCTAGCGGCCCTATCGCCCTATCGCCCTAGCGGCCCCTTCCCCTAGCGGCCCCGCCGCCCGTCGATTCGGCCCCGCCGCCCTTTAGTGCGGCCCCGCCGCCCGTCTCAACGGCCCCGCCGCCCTTCTCAGCGGGCCCCGCCCTTCTCAGCGACCCCGTCGCCCCGCATTGCGGCCCCGCCACCCGTCGCTTCGGCCCCGCTGCCCTACTCAGCGGCCCCGCCGCCCTTCTACTCAGCGGCCCTGCCGCCCTACTCAGCGGCCCCGCCGCCCTACTCGGCAGCCCCGCCGCCCTACTCAGCGGCCCCGCCGCCCTAATCAGCGGCCCCGCCGCCCTTCTACTGCAGCCCCGCCGCCCTTCTACTGAGGCCCCGCCGCCCTTCCGCAGCGGCCCCGCCGCCCTTCTCAGCGGCCCCGCCGCCCTACTCAGCGGCCCCGCCGCCCTTCAACTGTGGCCTCGCCGCCCTACTCAGCGGCCACGCCGCCCTACTCAGCGGCCCCGCCGCCCTTCTCAGCGGCCCCGCCGCCCCTCGCACCAGCGGCCCTGCCGCCCTACACCGCCCGCGCCGCCCGAGCCGCCCGAACCGCCCGAGCCGCCCGAGCCGCCCGAGCCACCCGAGCCGCCTGAGCTGCCCGAGCCGCCTAAGGAGCCGAGCCGCTGGTGCCACGGAGCTGCAGTTGCTGCTGTGCCGTCCGAGCAGCCGTGTTGCCGTGCTGCTGTACCGCTGAGCTGCCCGACACGCCCTGCCTGGTGAGAGCAGCGCTTCTGTCCCTGCACTGCCCCTGTCCTATAGTTGGTCCTGCTGGTCTACTGCTGTCATGGCTACCCCCAGTGTTCTCGCTTTTGACGCTGAGGGTCGAGCCATTGACTTTGAGGTTTGGGTAGATGACCTGCAGCTTTTCCTACAGTACGATAGGGCAGACGGTCTCTCCCTCTTTGACCTCACCTCTGGTGCTTCCCCTGCCCCTGCTGCCGATGCTGACGCCACTGTTCGCTCCCAGTGGGCCACTCGCGATGCTGCTGCACGTCTTGCTGTGCGTCGCCACCTGCCTACCACTGAGCGCGCGCACTTTAGTCAGTACAAGAGTGCTCAGACCTTGTACGACTGTAGTTGCACGCTACTCTTCCCCTGCCACTGCTGCACTGAGCCGCCTCATGCTACCGTACCTCTTTCCTGACCTTGCTGCCTTTCCCACAGTCGCTGACCTCATTACGCACCTCCGCACTAGTGACACTCGCTACCGCGCCGCGCTTCCTGCTGAGTTCTGCGCCAAGAACCCCCCCCCCATGTACATCACTCTCTATTATATAGTCACCCGCCTCCTTGACCCCCTTCGCGTAGTCACGGACCACTTCCTCTCAGTCTGTCCCACCACTCTCACTGTTGACCTCCTAGAGAAGGCCCTCCTAGCAGCAGAGAAGAGCATAGTCGCTCTAGGAGCCTCTCGTGGTGACCCTCGCACCCCCATCTTTGAGGGGTGTTCCCCTTCCCCCCTGTTGCCCTCTGTCGCCTCTGCCGCTGTGGCCGACCTTGTTGGTCTTGAGTCGGTCGGTGCGGCGTCTGCCCCTAGCGGGAGACGCCGCTCTGGCAAGGGCAAGGGGGGCAAGGGCGCGGGTGGAGCTAGCAGGGGTGCTGGAGGTGGCGGTGGAGGCGGCGGAGGGAGTGGGGGTGACGCTGGGAGTGGTGGCGGGGGTGGACGTGGCGGTGGCAGCAGCGGAGGCAGAGGCAGCGGCGGTGGTAGCGGTGGGAGCGTAGGCGGCGGTGGTGGCGGAGGTGGAGGCGGCGGTGGTGGAGGAGGTGGAGCTGGTCGGGGTGGTGCTTCGCAGCGGAGCGGCTCCGGGGGTGGTCAGCGCCAGCAGCAGCAGCAGCAGCAGCGTTCTCGGGACATCCCCCCTCCTCAGCAGCTTCGTGAGTGGTACACGCAGCGTCAGCGTGGTGGGGGTTTTGGCCCGTGCACCTACGTCCTTTGCTCCAGCAACCGCGCGGGTGAGCAGTGTGGGGGTGCCCACCCCACCCAGCGCTGCTTTGGCCGCCTGACGGACGCTTGGCGTCAGCAGTTCCCGGAGGCTAGTGAGATCCCCCGCTGGGGAGAGCTGTCTAGGGCAGGCGTAGCTATCTATGATCTTGACTTTGATGCTATCCTTGCTGCCATGTATGCTGTGACTATTAGTGATGAGGGAGACTGCTAGCGGTGTTTCCCGCCCGACCCGGGCATTGGTCCTGCTGCTCCAGGTGCTGGTGAGGCTGCTGCTCTAGGTGCCAGTGCGTCTGCGCCCTCAGGTACGGGTGAGTCTGCGCTCTTAGGTACCACGTCGGCTTCGGCCTCCCTCACCTTCACACTTGACTCAGGGGCTTCTCGCTCCTTCTTTCGAGACCGCACCACACTCACGCCGCTTGGTCGGCCGGTTGCAGTCTCCCTGGCAGACCCCTCTGGGGGTCCTGTCCTCTCTCACTTCTCCACTGTCCTCCCGTGTCCGGCTGCCCCCTAAGGCACCTTGTCTGGTCTTTACCTCCCCTCGTTCTCGACGAACTTGGTGAGTGGTGCTGACCTGCAGGATGCAGGGGTTCACTAGTTTACTCCTGCGAGTCAGCGGGTGACCCACTGCTCGGACGCCCGCACGGGCCGGCACCTGGCCACGTTCTCGCGTTGGCCGGGGTTGAGTCTCTACACCCTGACCACTGGGTCCCCTCCTGTCCCTGCGTCTGGCTAGGTAGCTGCGTTGGGTCAGGTGTTTGCTGCAGCGTCCAGGTCTGGTCCTGAGTCTGCCCCCTGCTCGTGTCGCCTCCTGTCTCACGAGACTCTCCTGTGGCACCACCGTCTTGGTTTCCCCTCTCTGCCTCGTCTCCGAGGCATGGCTTCCCGTGTCCTTGTCTCTGGTCTCCCCCCGTCCCTCCCTCCCCTTCCTCCAGGGCCTGGTCCTTCCTGTGTCCCCTGTGTCGAGGGGCGGCTCCGGGCTACCCCTCACTCCTCTCAGTTTCCCCCGACAGAGGCCCCGCTGCAGACGCTTCACATGGACGTGTGGGGCCCGGCCCGCGTCCGTGGACAGGGTCACGAGCACTACTTCCTGCTGGTGGTTGACGACTACTCGCGTTACACCACAGTCTTCCCCTTGCGCAGCAAGGGTGATGTTACTGAGGTGTTGATCGACTGGATCCGCGCAGCTCGTCTCCAGCTCAGGAGGAGCTTCGGCTCGGACTATCCTGTTCTGCGTCTGCACTCTGACCGAGGTGGAGAGTTCTCCTCTGGCCTTCTGCGAGCCTACTGTCGTGCGCGAGGCATCCGCCAGACCTTTACGCTTCCGGACCCTCCACAGCAAAATGGGATTGCTGAGCGCCGCATTGGCATGGTCATGGATGTCGCTCGTACGTCCATGATGCATGCGGCTGCCCCCCATTTTCTGTGGCCGTTTGCGGTTCGGTACGCGGCGCATCAGATCAACCTTCACCCCAGGGTCTCCAGGCCGGAGACCTCCCTAGCCTTGCTGTGGACGGGGAAGGTCGGCGATGCGTCTGCGTTCCGTGTCTGGGGATCTCGGGCGTTTGTCCGCGACTTGTCTGCGGACAAGCTGTCCCCTCGTGCTGCTCCCTGTGTCTTCCTTGGCTTCCCCCCTGACGCCCCAGGGTGGCAGTTCTACCACCCCTCCTCTCGTCGTGTTCTGTCCTCCCAGGACGTCACGTTCAACGAGTCAGTCCCCTACTAGCGTCTCTTCCCCTACCGCACTCCTTCCCTCCCCCCGCCGCCGCACTTCCTTGTGCCAGGTCCCCCACAGGTAGACCCCCTCCCCCCTCAGGGTCCTGCCCCTTCAGGTGTGTCCCAGGTAGACGCATTCGAGCCGGTCGAGGTTGCTGGTGACTCTGGTACTGCTGCGGGTGCTGAGCCTAGGGGTGCTGACTCTGGGGGTGATCCACGAGGGGGTGATGAGCCTGGGGGTGCTGAGAGTGGGGGTGCTGAGCCTGGAGGTACTGCGACTGGGGGTGCTGAGCCTGGGGGTGCTACGACTGGGGGTGCTGAGCCTGAGGGTGCTACGACTGGGGGTGCTGAGCCTGGGGGTCCTTCGCCTGGGGGTACTGCGTCTGGAGCTGCTGAGCCTGGGGGTGCTGAGTCTGGAGCTACTGAGCCTGGGGGTGCGGAGCCAGTGGCCGCTGGACCTGCTCGTGTGGCGTCTGGCGGTACTGGGCCTGGTGGTTCTCCGGGTGCTTCGTCTCGGCGGGAGCCACTCTCTCCACAGGAGCTGCGCGAGTGGTTTGCCCGACGCTGGAGGCGTACTACTGGAGCTGGTGCTTCTTCGGCTGCTGAGGGTGCTGGTGCCGCCGGTCTCGGAGGTGCTAGTTCTGCGAGTGCTACTGGAGTCGGAGCTGCTGAGGGTGTTGGCACTGAGGCTACTGCTGTCAGTCCTGGCGGCAGTCCTGCTGCAGGTGCTGCTGGTGCTGCTGGAGGTACTGGAGCTGGAGGTGGTGTTGACGCTGGTGCAGCCGCTGGGGGTGCTGGTGCTGTCTCTGGTGTGTCTGGAGTCGCCGCGCGGCCTCGGCCGTACTTCGTTCCATTCCTTCAGCAGGTTCTTGGTCTTCCTCCTCCCTTAGAGTGTCCACCGCCTGTCCAGTCACAGTCACAGTTACCGCCGGCCTCCCCACTGTCTTCTCCTTCTCCGTACACTGGTCCTACTGGAGGTCTTGCTGAGCGTCGTGAGCCTGCGTCTCGTCCTACGTCGCTTGTTAGTGCTGCTCGCACTAGTGGTCGCAGTTCGCGTCAGCGTCCTCCTCCTGTCCCTGGCACGCACCGGATGTCTCTGCGTCCGTCCACTGCTCCTGTGCATGCCCCTTTGCCCTCTCCTCCTGAGTCCTCTCTTCCTGCGCTTGCCGACCCTGAGTCGGACTCTCTTCGTGCTGCCAGTCCTACTGTCACGCGTCTCCTTGCTACTGTCGTCAGTGACCCCTCCTTTGAGTCCACTGCCCCGTCTGCTCTTGTTGCTGAGCTCGTCGACTTTGCTGCTCGCTGTTGTCTAGACTACGCTGCTAGTCTTGTTGCCGAGGCTGCGTCTGTCTGTCCTTCGTCCGTCGGGGGTGAGTGTGCTCTTAGCACGGACGTCCTTGAGGACAGGCAGGAGGAGTTCCAGTGTCTGGCTGCTGCTTCACCTCATCTCGTGTCCGTACTGCTTACCCCTGAGGGAGACCCGGATGCACTAGACATCCCGACTTCGCGCTCTTACGCGGAGGCGATAGAGGGTCCCTACTCCTCTCAGTGGCAGGCAGCTATGGATGCAGAGATGGCTTCGTGGAAGTCCACAGGCACCTACGTTGACGCGGTTCCCCCTCCTGGGGCGAACATCGTCAGTGGGATGTGGATCTTCAGGGTGAAGCGGCCGCCGGGCTCTCCACCTGTCTTCAAGGCGCGGTACGTGGCTCGTGGCTTCAGTTAGCGGCAGGGAGTTGACTACTTTCAGACCTTCTCTTCCACCCCGAAGATGACCACTCTTTGGGTGCTGCTACACATAGCCGCTCGGCGTGACTACGAGCTTCACTCCCTTGACTTCAGCACTTCTTTCCTGTAGGGTAGCCTGCACGAGGAGATCTGGTTGCGCCGTCCACCTGGCTTCACTGGGAGTTTCCCTCGTGGCACCCAGTGGAGCCTCCGACGGCCAGTCTACGGTCTCTGCCAGGCACCGCGCGAGTGGCACGATACACTGAGGACTACACTTGCGGCTCTTGGGTTTGCTCCCTCTACTGCTGACCCGTCGCTGTTTCTACGCACCGACACCTCTCTGCCGCTGTTCTACATCCTCGTGTACGTCGACGACTTGGTCTTTGCCACAGCTGACACTGGTGGACTCGCCCACGTGACGTCCGAGCTGCAGAAGAGACACACGTGCACAGACCTGGGTGAACTGCGCAGCTACCTTGGCTTGCAGATCACCCGGGACAGAGCACGCCGCACCATTACCCTGACCCAGTCACACATGGTGCAGCAGGTCCTTCAGCGCCTCGGCTTCACGTACTCCTCGCCTCAGGCCACTCCTCTGTCTACTCGCCACTCGCTCTCAGCTCTGCCTTCGGATGAGTCCGTAGAGTCGAGTGGCCCGTACCCAGAGCTTGTTGGCTGCCTCATGTACCTGATGACCTGCACACGACCTGACCTTGCATACTCTCTTAGCATTCTTGCACGCTATGTTGCTCCTGGGAGACACAGACCAGAGCACATGGCTGCAGCGAAGAGGGTGTTGCGCTACTTGTGCAGTACGTCGGGCATGGGGCTAGTGCTTGGAGGGCGGAGTCCAGTGGTCCTCACTGGGCACGTGGACGCTTCTTGGGCAGACGACCAGGCTACGCAGCGGTCGTCACAGGGTTACACCTTCAGCCTTGGTTCCGGCTCTGTTTTGTGGCGGGCTACTCGCTCGTCTTCTGTTCTCGGCTCCAGTTGTGAGGCTGAGATCTACGCCGGGGCCATGGCTGCACAGGAGCTTCGCTGGCTTACCTACCTGCTGACTGACCTCGGAGAGCCGCCTCGTTCTCCTCCGGTGCTGTACGTAGACAACAAGGCCATGCTAGCCTTGTGTCGGGAGCAGCGTCTGGAGCACAGAACAAAGCACATTGCTCTCCGCTACTTTCTTGCTCGTGAGCTGCAGCAGCGTGGTCAGTTGCGACTTGCGTACGTGGCCTCTGAGGCCAACACTGCTGATGTTTTCACCAAGGCACTTCCGCCTTGTGATCATCAGCGCTTCTGCACTCAGCTGGGTCTTGTGCCTGTCTTCCCTCACTTGCTCACCTCTTGATCTTGCTTGTACGTTTACATATATACAAACCTGCTCTTGCTTGTTTAGTCTTATATATATATATATGTGCACTCCTGCATGTGAACTGGCCTTGTGGCCTTGACCTTATGCTCGGACTGTCTGGTGACGTTGTGATCCACCCTGAGCTTTGCTTTGCTTTGCTTGACTGGTCTTGTGACCCCTTGTTCTCCCCCACTTTGCCTATGGGGGTGTGTCAAATTATAATATTGTGTAGGCTATAGTGGGGTAGTCCGTATGGGGTACACATTTCTAGGGTTGCATATTTGTATCACTCCCATTCCTTAGTCAATTCATTCTCGTTCTACTTTCCTCATGAAGTTGAGTCTACGTCTGACTCGCATCCACCTGTGCCTCACTTATGCGAGTCTCCACTGCCCTCACTTTTCTGCCTCTACCACGCGTGCCAAATGTTGCTTGCACTACCACCCCCTTTCATCTCCACAATTTTCGCACCCTCACATCTCCATCACCCGCCACTCGTACGAGCTGCACCTCCTGAACATCGTCATCACCTTGTACACCTTCTTCATCCTCACCCCCCTCTACATTCTCCTCACCCTCTTCCGCACCCTCCTTGTCGCTCTCCTCCCTGCCCTCCTCCTCCCCCTCCCCGCAGCCCTCCTCCTCGCACTCTTCCTCTCTCTCCTCCTTGCCCTCCTCCTTGCCATCCTCCTCACCCTCTTCGCCCTCCTCCTTGCCCAATCCCTCCTCGCCCTCCTCTTTTCCCTCCTCCCCGCCCTGCTCCTCCTGCTTTACATGTACATCACTGTTCAACCGGTGTATCTTCCAGAGCCATTGGGAGGCATTGTACGCCTGAAGAGGCGTCAAGGTGGGTTTTTCGCAAAAGACCTGAGCCATGCGCGCGGCACCACCGAGTCATCTCGTTCTGGACCGCGCTTAAGGCCCGCTTCTGCTTGGTAACATGGTGAATCGCCCTTATGCCCCTTACAATAAGGCAGGGTAGGGGATTCTTTACATTTTTTGATAGACTTGTTTGGTGCAGGTCCTTCTTTTGAAGAAAACAATCTTTCATACATGCCTCCTCCTCCTCACACTCTTCTTCTCTCTCCTCCTTGCCCTCCTCCTTGCCATCCTCATCGCGCTACTCGCCCTCCTTTCCCTCCTCGCCCTCCTCCTTTCCGTCCTCCTCGTCGTCCTCCTTGCCCAATCCCTCTTCGCCCTCCTCTTTTCCCTCTTCCCCGCCCTCCTCCTCCTGCTTTACCTATACAACAGTGCTCAACCGGTGTATCTTCCAGAGCCATTGGACGGCGTTGTACGCCTGAAGAGGCGTCACGGTAGGGTTTTCGCAGAAGACCTGAACAATGCGCGCGCGGCACCACCGAGTCATTTTGCTCTGGACCACGCTTAAGGCCCGCTCCTGCTTGCAAACATGGTGAATCACCCTTATGACCCTTACAATAAGGCAGGGTAGGGGCCTCTATCCTTTTTCGATAGACATGTTTGGTGTAGGTCCTTCTTAAAAAAAAAAAAAAAAAAAAAAAAAAAACAATCTTTCATACAGGCCTCTGTCTCGCACTCTTCCTTTCTCTCCTCCTTGTTCTCCTCCTTGCCATCCTCCTTGCCCTCCTCGCCCTCCTCCTCGCCCAATCCCTCCTCGCCTCCCTCCTTTCCCTCCTCCTCGCCCTCACCTTGCCCAATCCCTCCTCGCCCTCCTCTTTTCCCTCCTCCTCGCCCTCCTCCTGCTATACATATACAACACTGTTCAACCGGTGTATCTTCCAAAGCCATTGGGCGGTGTTGTACGTATGAAGAGGCATCAAGGTGGGGATTTCGCGGAAGACCTGAACCATGCGCGCGCGGCACCACTGAGTCATCTCGCTGTGGACCGCGCTTAAGGCCCACTTCTGCTTGCTAACATGGTGAATCACCCTTATGACCCTTACAATAAAGCAGGGTAGGGGTCTCTACTCCTTTTTTCGATAGACTTGTTTAGTGTAGGTCCTTTTGAAAAAACAATATTTCATACAGGCCTAATAATTGGTATGGTCGCATGCTATTGGGTTGATGCGGATGGGTAGGATTGAATCTAACACTAATGAATACATCGGGATGACGGGGGTTATAGCACACACATCGCTGACCTTTTTGCAACAATCATTAGCAAAATATTGTATTTTGTGATTGTGCGCGTCTCCTTTACGTCCTGACCCCCGACCGCCAAGATACATAATAGCTGCAAACAGGCACAAGCACGATATAAGATTATCTCGTCTTCCACTTTTTTCACATAGACTTCAGTTTCATGATTCATCTACCCTAGCTCTGGCTGTAGCCTCCCAACTCCTCCCTCCGCATGTCAGAATGTTATTATCTAGCCTGTAGTGGGGTGCTCTATAGCGAGTACAACCCTGTTAGGGTTTGCTATATGTATCCCAACTGCTGCTAGTGAAACCTCCTCCTTTCTTCATTTCTCTCTTACCTAGCTAGCTAACCCTAGCTATGGCTCCTCACTCTACCTACGATTCTCACATGCTATCAGAGCATCTACGCTCCTGGCCTGTGGGCCCACCTAACTGCTTCCGCTGCTACTCTGTCTGTTGCATGCCCCGTGGCGTGCGATTTTTTTTTTTTTTTTTTTTTTTTTTTTTTTGGTTTTTCTTTCCGCCGTGCGCTCGAGGCGCGGTGAAGGAGTGGTGCTAGGGGGGTTACGTGGGAGTGGAGTTAGGGGTTCAGCAGGGGGTGTGTGTCAAGGGTGTGGGTCAGTTGGAGGAGGTTGTGTGGAGGTAGCTGTCGTGTCGCCTGCAGCGCCTGTAGTCCGTCGCCCTTGCTTCGGTAGCCAGTGAGCCTGTTGCACCAGTCGCCAGTGGGTCCGTTGCTCTTGCCGCTCGTCTATAGCCGTGGAGCCAGTCACTCCAGTAGTCCGTCGCCCTTGCTTCGGTAGCCACTGAGTCAGTCGTTCCTGTGCCCGTGCCTCTGCAGCTTCCGTCGTTGCCTCCCATCTTCTATCCGTCCAAAGTGCTCTCCTCCTCCTCACTTGCCCTCTGTGATAGCCTCTAGCTTTGCTTTCCATTGTGAACCTGCTCTATGACTGTGTGCTCTGCTGATTACACCCCACTTTGGCTATGGGGGTGTGTCAGAATGTTATTATCTAGCCTGTAGTGGGGTGCACTATAGCGAGTACAGCCCTGTTAGGGTTTGCTATATGTATCCCAACTGTTGCTAGTGAAACCTCCTCCTTTCTTCATTTCTCTCTTGCCTAGCTAGCTAACCCTAGCTATGGCTCCTCACTCTACCTACGATTCTCACACCGCACGCTAGCTCATTAAGTTAAATTTCGTACCCACCACACTCTCAATCCCCTATTTATGGCTCCACGTTAGTGTACGCATATGCATTTTGTTATGTATACTTTGTAGGCTATGTTGTTTTGCACTATAGAGGGTATGGGATGTTACATATACCCCCGCCCCTACACGCTCTCTTGTGTTCGACTCTTTCAGTTGTAGACATTCTAGATGCAATGTAAGGTGACGATGATGCATCTCGCAAACAACGACCTCGCTCTCCCCCGCAAACGTGTCTCGGATTCATAAAGATAGATGCTATGCTTGTGGGGAACGAGCTTTTTGTCAACTCTGGCCAGACGCGTGTCAAAGGGCCTATATTGCCCACAACTAGAGGTCTCGCCTCAACACCTTCCGTTGCCATGAAACCAGCTCCCAAGGCAACCGATCCAACACTTCAATCGGCGGATGTTGCATGGGATTAGAGTTCCTCGAAGCGCAAGCCCCCCGAAAGTGGCGTGCGACAAAAGGGCGTTGATGGAAGCTATGCTTCACGTGTGAGGCTAGTCCCGTCAACAAATTGGCCAATGAAGATTAGGAACCCCCCCCTCCCCCCCCCCCCCCCCCCCTCCCTCTTCAAAAACTCGCGATTTCAAAGTTGCCTTTTCAACAGCCACACGCGATACAAGACTTCGTGGGAAGGTTTATTCATGTGGCTTGTCTTCACACACTAACAACATATTTCCTATGTAAAATTGCAAAATCTATATGGAGCATGATGAGGACAATGCTAACACGACACCTGGCAAGAGTTGAGATGGTGGTCGTGACATGCAGAAGCAAAGCATCCGCATCCATCAACACTCCACAACACATATAAATGTCCGCTTCAATGAAGGTGAAGTAGATACGGAAGATGCGTCAAACGTTACTGAATGAGAAAAGGGACTCGACAAGATCACCCTTCATCTCATAACTGCATTGAACATTGCAGTTTGGGTTCATGCAAGAGGTAGGAACGCCAAGTCTCTAGATCGATCAGGGGAAAAGCTATTATACATAGTAAGCATTCTAATGATAAAAATGTGTTATTTATCCTTTTTTTGTCGCGAACTGTTTTTGAATGCCTCATCATAGATGTGTATGGATTTGGCGAGTTGCTCAAGGCCACTTCACAGTATCTATGTGAGAATAAGCGAACAGGAATGAATGAACTAGCAGTGAAATGAGTACAAGTAGGAAACCCTAGAATTGTGTACCCCCTATAGGCTAACCCACTGTAGCCTACACAAGCAGAACATATCTAATGTTTGACACACCCCCATAGGCAAAGTGGGGGAGAACAAGGGGTCACAAGACCAGTCAAGCAAAGCAAAGCAAGCTCAGGGTGGATCACAAAGTCACCACACAGTCCGAGCACAAGAGCAGGGCCAGAGGCCAGTTCACATGCAGGAGTACAGACATATATATAAAACTAGACAAGCAAGAGCAGGTATATATATATGTCACAGTACAAGTGAAGTCAAGAGGAGAGCAAGTGAGGCAAGACAGGCACAAGACCCAGCTGGGTGCAAAAGCGCTGATGGTCACAAGGCGCGAGTGCCTTGGTGAACACATCAGCAGTGTTGGCCTCAGAGGCCACGTACGCAAGTCGCAACTGACCACGCTGCTGCAGCTCACGAGCAAGGAAGTAGCGGAGAGCAATGTGCTTCGTTCTGTGCTCCAAGCGCTGCTCTCGACACAAGGCCAGCATGGCCTTGTTGTCTACGTACAGCACTGGAGGAGAACGAGGCGGCTCTCCAAGGTCAGTCAGCAGGTAGGTGAGCCAGCGAAGCTCCTGTGCAGCCATGGCCCCGGCGTAGATCTCAGCCTCACAACTGGAGCCGAGAACCGAAGACGAGCGAGTAGACCGCCACGAGACAGAGTCGGAACCAAGGCTGAAGGTGTAACCCTGTGACGACCGCTGCGTAGCCTGGTCGTCAGCCCAAGAAGCGTCCGCGTGGCCGGTAAGGACCACTGGACTCCGCCCTCCAAGCACAAGCCCCATGCCCGACGTACTGCACAGGTAGCGCAATACCCTCTTCGCTGCAGCCATGTGCTCTGGTCTGTGTCTCCCAGGAGCAACATAGCGTGCAAGAATGCTCAGAGGGTATGCAAGGTCAGGTCATGTGCAGGTCATCAGGTACATGAGGCAGCCAACAAGCTCTGCATACGGACCACTCGACTCTACGGACTCATCCGAAGGCAGAGCTGAGAGTGAGTGGCGAGTAGGCAGAGGAGTGGCCTGAGGCGAGGAGTACGTGAAGCCGAAGCGCTGAAGAACCTGCTGCACCATGTGTGACTGAGTCAAGGTAATGGTGCGGCGTGCTCTGTCCCGAGTGATCTGCAAGCCAAGGTAGCTGCGCAGTTCACCCAGGTCTGTGCACGTGTGTCTCTTCAGCAGCTCGGACTTCACGTAGGCGAGTCCAGCAGTGTCCGCTGTGGCAAAGACCAAGTCGTCGACGTACACGAGGATGTAGAACGGCGGCAGTGAAGTGTCGGTGCGCAGAAACAGCGACGGGTCAGCAGTAGAAGGAGCAAACCCAAGTGCCGCCAGCGTAGTCCTCAGTGTGTCGTGCCACTCACGCGGTGCCTGGCGGAGACCGTAGACTGGCCGTCGGAGGCTCCACTGGGTGCCAGGAGGGAAAGTCCCAGTGAAGCCAGGTGGACGGCGCAGCCAGATCTCCTCGTGCAGGCTACCCTGCAGGAACGCAGTGCTGAAGTCGAGAGAGTGAAGCTCGTAGTCGCGCTGAGCGGCTATGTGCAGCAGCACCCGAAGAGTGGTCATCTTCGGGGTGGGAGAGAAGGTCTGAAAGTAGTCAACTCCCTGCCGCTGACTGAAGCCACGAGCAACGTACCGCGCCTTGAAGACAGGTGGAGAGCCCGGCGGCCGCTTCACCCGGAAGATCCACATGCCACTGACGATGTTCGCCCCAGGAGGGGAAACTGCGTCAACGTAGGTGCCTGTGGACTTCCAGGAAGCCATCTCTGCATCCATAGCTGCCTGCCACTGAGAGGAGTAGGGACCCTCTACGGCCTCCGCGTAAGAACGCGGAGTCGGGATGTCTAGTGCATCCGGGTCTCCCTCAGGGGCAAGCAGTACAGACGCGAGATGAGGTGAAGCAGCCGCTAGACACTGTAACTCCTCCTGTCTGTCCTCTAGGACGTCCGTGCCAAGAGCACACTCACCCCCGACGGACGGAGGACAGACAGACGCAGACTCAGCAACAAGACCAGCAGCGTAGTCGAGACGACAGCGAGCAGCAAAGTCAACGAGCTCAGCGACTAGAGCAGACGCAGCAGTGGACTCAAAAGAGGGGTCAGTGACGACAGTAGCAAGCAGACGCGTGACAGTAGGACTGGCAGCTCGAAGAGAGTCCGACTCAGGGTCGGCAAGCGCAGGAAGAGAGGACTCAGGAGGAGAAGGCAAAGGGGCACGCAGAGGAGCAGTGGACGGACGCAGAGACATCCGGTGCGTGCCAGGGACAGGAGGAGGACGCTGACGCGAACCGCGACCACTAGCGCGAGTAGCACGAACAGGCGACGCGGGACGAGACGCAGGCTCACGACGCTCAGCAAGACCTCCAGTAGGACCAGTGTAAGGAGAGGGAGCAGGCAGAGGAGAGGAAGGCTCCAACAGTGACTGCGACTGGACAGGCTGTGGACACTCTACCGAAGGAGAAAGACCAAGAACCTGCTGTAGGAGCGGAACGAAGTACGGCCGAGGCCGCGTGGCAGCTCCAGACTCAGCAGGGACAGCACCAGCACCCTCAGCGACAGCACCAGCGCCACCAACACCTCCAGCGGCAGGACCTCCAGCAGCACCAGCACCAGAACCACCGCCAGGACAGACAGCAGTAGTCTCAGCACCAACACCTTCAGCAGCTCCAGCTCCAGTAGGACCCGTAGGCCCAGCAGCTCCGGGACCGGCAGCACCAGCACCCTCGACGGTCGACGAAGCTCCAGCTCCAGCAGCACTCCTCCAGCGGCGAGCAAACCACTCACGCAGCTCCTGGGGAGAGAGGGGCTCCCGGCGAGACGCAGCAGCAGGAGAAACCCCAGGCTCAGCAGCTCCAGACTCAGCAACCCCAGGCACAGCCGCTCCAGACTCAGACCTCCAGGCTCAGCAGCTCCAGACTCAGCACCCCCAGACTCAGTAGCTTCAGCTCCAGTAGGACCCGCAGGCCCAGCAGCTCCGGGACCGGCAGCACCCTCAGCAGGCGAAGAAGCTCCAGCTCCAGCAGCACGCCTCCAGCGGCGAGCAAACCACTCGCGCAGCTCCTGTGGAGAGAGCGGCTCCCGCCGAGACGGAAGAACCGGAGAGCCCCCAGGTCCAGCAGGCGCAGGCTCTGCACCTCCAGGCCCAGCACCCCCAGGCTCAGCAGCTCCTGACGTAGCACCCTCCGGCTCAGCACCCCCCGGCTCAGCACCCCCAGACTCAGCACCCCCCGGCCTCGCACCCCCAGGCTCAGCACCCCCAGGCTCAGCACCCCCAGCAGCAGCACCCCCAGGCTCAGCACCCACAGTAGGACCAGACTCAGCAGCAACCTCGACTGGCTCGACCGTGTCTACCTGGGACACACCTGAAGGGGCAGGAACCTGAGGGGGGAGGGGGTCTACCGGGGGGGGAACTGGTACCAGGAAGTCCGGTGGGGGGGGAAGGGAAGGAGTACGGTAGGGGAAGAGGCGGTAGAAGGGGACTGACTCGTCGAACGTGACGTCCTGGGAGGACAGAACACGACGAGAGGAGGGGTGGTAGAACTGCCACCCTGGAGCGTCAGGGGGGAAGCCAAGGAAGACACAGGGAGCAGCACGGGGGGACAGCTTGTCCGCAGACAAGTCGCGGACAAACGCCCGAGATCCCCAGACACGGAACGCAGACGCATCGCCAACCTTCCCCGTCCACAGTAACACTGGGGACATCGCGGGCCGAGAGACCCTGGGGTGAAGGTTGAGCTGATGCGCCGCGTACCGAACCGCAAACGGCCACAGAAAATGGGGGGCAGCCGCATGCATCATGGACGTACGAGCGACGTCCATGACCATGCCAATGCGGCGCTCAGCAATCCCATTTTGCTGTGGAGAGTCCGGAAGCGTAAAGGTCTGGCGGATCCCCTGTGCACGACAGTAGTCTCGCAGAAGGCGAGAGGAGAACTCCCCACCTCGGTCAGAGTGCAGACGCAGAACAGGAAAGTCCGAGCCGAAGCTCCTCCTGAGCTGGAGACGAGCCTCGCGGATCCAGTCGATCAGCACCTCAGTGACAGCACCCTTGCTGCGCAAGGGGAAGACTGAGGTGTAACGCGAGTAGTCGTCAACCACCAACAGGAAGTAGCGCTCGTGACCCTGCCCACGGACGGGGGCCGGGCCCCACACGTCCATGTGAAGCGTCTGCAGAGGAGCCTCTGTCGGGGGAAACTGGGAGGAGTGAGGAGCAGCCCTGAGGCGCCCCTCGACACAGGGGACACAGGAAGGTCCTGGTCCCGAAGGAAGGGGAGGGAGAGACTGGGGAAGACCAGAGACAAGGACACGGGAAGCCATGCCCCGAAGACGGGGCAAGGAGGGGTGGCCTAGACGGTGGTGCCACAGAAGAGTCTCGTGAGACAGGAGGCGACACGAACAGGGGGCAGACTCAGGACCAGACCTGGACGCAGCAGCAAACACCTGACCCGACGCTGCTACCTGACCGGACGCGGGGACAGGAGGAGACTCAGTGGTCAGGGTGTAGAGGCTCGACCCCGGCCGACGCGAGAACGTGGCCAGGTGCCGGCCTGTGCGTGCGTCCGTGCAGTGGGTCACCCGCTGACTCGCAGGAGTGAACTGGTGAACCCCCGCATCCTGTAGGTCTGCACCACTCACCAAGTTCGTCGAGAACGAGGGGAGGTACAGGCCAGACAGGGTGCCCGAGGGGGCAGCCGGACACGGGAGGACAGTGGAGAAGTGAGCGAGGACAGGACCCCCAGAGGGGTCAGCCAGGGAGACTGCAACCGGCCGACCAAGCGGCGTGAGTGTGGTGCGGTCCCGAAAGAAGGAGCGAGAAGCCCCAGAGTCAAGTGTAAAGGTGAGGGAGGCCGAAGCCAACGCGGTACCTGAGAGCGCAGCCTCACCCGCACCTGAGGAAGCAGACTCACTAGCACCTAGAGCAGCAGCCGCACCTGTACCTGGAGCAGGAGACTCACTAGCACCCAGAGCAGCAGCCTCACCAGTAGCTAGAGCAGCAGGTCCTATACCTGGGTCAGGCGGGACGCACAGGTGACCGGCACGGTCAGCACTAGTAGGCAATGCATACATGGCAGTGAGAATAGCATCATAGTCAAGAGCATATATATCTACCCTCTGCCTAAGCAACTCCACCCAGTCGGGAAGCTCAGCCTCGTCGCCAAACACGGTACGCCAGGCGTCGCTCAGACGGGCGAAGCAGCGGGACGGTGTATGACTACGTGTCCCACAAGGCTGACCAGTCCGAGTACCAGTGCGAATCACGTAAGAGCAGCGAACAGCACTGAGAGACCCTCCACTCTGAGCGTACCACTCACGAAGCTGGCGAGGCGTGAGAGACACGCGAGAGGGTCGCGGGAGCTGCATCTGGCCGCCACCACGAGTAGAAGCAGCAGGAGTGGAAGTAGGAGTAGCGTCGCCACCCCTACAGCCCCAACCAGCGTACCACTCACGCAGCTGCTGGGGCGTGAGGGACTCACGCCGGCGTCGCTGGGGCTGCATTTGGCTCCGCAAGTAGAAGCAGGAGCAGGACTAGCAGCAGGGAGGCAGGCAGCCAGGCAGCCAAAAGGCAGGCAGGCAGGCAAGCAGGCGACGCGCAGCGTGCTAGCAGGGCAAGAGCTCACCAGTGGTGGGAAGAGTAGGCTCGGCGACTCAGCGGCTCGGCAGCTCGGCGGCTCGGCGGCTCGGGCGACTCGGGCGGCTCGGCGGCAAGGCGGCTCGGCAGCAACTGCAGCTCAGCAGCTCGGTGACTCGGCGGCTCGGCGGCAGGGCGGCTCGGCAGCAACTGCAGCTCAGCAGCTCAGCGACCCGGCGGCTCGGCGGCAGGGTGGCTCGGCTGCTGGGCGGCTCGGGTGCAGGGCGGCTCGGCGGTGGGGCGGCTCGGCTGCTGCAGGTGAGCGGCTCGGCTGCTGCAGTGGGAGATGAAGGAGGAGGAGAAGCAGGGGAGGCCACACACCTGCCACCCCTCTGCTGGCCTCTCAGGTCGCCTCGACAGGCGACGGGAAAAGGGGGGGGGTGGGTGGTGGGGGGGGCCGGTAGGTGCAGCGGCGGGGCCAGCAGGTGCAGTTGCGGGGCCGGTAGAAGGGGACGGCAGGAGCCGTCAGGAGGGGACGGCGGGGCCGTCACGAAGGGACGGCGGGGCCGTCAGGAGGTGACCGGGCCGCGACGGGGGCAGGCGGCGGGGCCGCGTAAGGGCCTGGGCGGGGCCGCGACAGAGCCGTCGGCGGGGCCGCGTGAAAGCCGGGGCGGGGCCGGGTAGAAGCCGGGGCGGGGCCGCGCGAGAGCAGGCGGCGGGGCCGCGAAGGAGCCGGGGCGGGGCCGCGTGAGAGCAGGCGGCGGAGCCGCGTAAGGGCCTGGGCGGGGCCGCGACAAAGCCGTCGGCGGGGCCGCGTGAAAGCCGGGGCGGGGCCGCGTAGAAGCCGGGGCGGGGCCGCGCGAGAGCAGGCGGCGGGGCCGCGAAGGAGCCGGGGCGGGGCCGCGTGAGAGCAGGCGGTGGGGCCGCGACAGAGAGGGCGGCGGGGCCGCGTCAGTGAAGGCGGCGGGGCCGCAGGGGAAATGGCGACCCGAGGGGTCGCTAAAAAAAGATCGCGCCTCGGGGGGCGCTTCGGTGGGCCCAAGAAAAACCGGTCCGTAGAAGGACCCGCTCTATACCATGTGAGAATAAGCGAACAGGAATGAATGAACTAGCAGTGAAATGAGTACAAGTAGGAAACCCTAGAATTGTGTACCCCCTATAGGCTAACCCACTGTAGCCTACACAAGCAGAACATATCTAATGTTTGACAATCTACGCAAAAAGCAACTTCAATAAATCGCGATAAGTCCCTACCTTGGCATGGCGTTGGGTGAGAGTACAGATCGGGTGCGCGTATAGCACGTTATTGTGTACGATAATAATTTGCAAGGCGATGCGATCGTTACGGAAAAACTGTTGCTGCTAACTGTTGAGACGTGTGATGCCGCGAGCTTAGGATGTGCTGCTAACGCATATACAGCCGATAGACATCGACACCAGCAATGACGCAGTTGCTTTGATGATCGAAGAAATGTGTTCTTGTCGCCCATCTGCATGCGAAGGACCCATACCTCGTTTCTTATGAGCGTATCACCAATCAATAAGAACAATGTTTGATTTTGAGGTGAGGACCAAATACGTTTTACCCCTGGTATCGATATTAACACATCTCAGAAACTAAATATATTGAATTGTGAAATAATGAGGAATGGATGAACTAGGAAAGTGTGTGATACAAATATGAAACCCTAGAAACCTGTACCCCTTAGTGTCTACCCCACTAGAGCCTACAAACACTATGCCATATATATCTGACACACCCCCATAGGCAAAGTGGGGGAGAACTAGGGGTCACAAGACCAGTCAAGCAAAGCAAGCTCAGGGTGGATCACAAGGTCACCACACATTCCGAACACCAGTTCAAGGCCACAAGGCCAGTTCACATGCAGGTTTATATATAAAGGTAAACAAGCAAGTGCAGGTATAGAAGGATCACAGTACAAGCAAGGTCAAGAAGTGAGCAAGTGAGGTCAAGTAGGCACAAGACCTTGCACCATACAAAAGCGCTAATGATCACAAGGCTGAAGTGCCTTGGTAAAGATATCCGCAGTGTTGGCCCGAGAGGCCATGTAAGCAAGGCGCAGCTGACCACGCTGCTGTAGCTCACAAACAAGGAAGTGGTGAAGAGCAATGTGCTTTGTTCAGTGCTCTAGTCTGTGCTCCCGACACAAGGCCAGCATGGCCTTGTTGTCTACGTACAGAACTGGAGGAGAATGAGGCGGCTCTCCTAGGTCGGTCAGCAGGGAGGTGAGCCAGCGTAACTCCTGTGCAGCCATGGCCCCTGCATAGATCTCAGCCTCACAACTGGAGCTGAGAACAGAAGACGAGCGGGTAGACCACCACGAAACAGAGCCGGAACCAAGGCTGAAGGTGTAACCCTGTGACAACCGCTGCGTAGCCTGGTCGTCCGCCCAAGAAGCGTCTGCGTGACCAGTGAGGACCACTGGACTCTGCCCTCCAAGCAAAAGCCCCATGCCCGACGTACTGCACAAGTAGCGCAACACCCTCTTCGCTGCAGCCTGTGCTCTGGTCGGTGTCTCCAAGGAGCAACATAGCGTGCCAAGATGCTAAGAGGATATGCAAGGTCAGGTCGAGTGCAGGTCATCACGCACATGAGGCGGCCAACAAGCTCTGGGTACGGGCCACTCGGCTCTACAGACTCATCCGAAGACAGAGCTGAGAGCGAGTGGCGAGTAGACAGAGGAGTGGCCTGAGGCGAGGAGTACGTGAAGTCGAAGCGCTGAAGCACCTGCTGCACCATGTGTGACCGAGTCACGGTAATGGTGCGCTGTGCTCTGTCCCGGGTGATCTGCAAGCCAAGGTAGCTGCGTAGTTCACCCAGGCCTGTGCACGTGTGTCTCTTCTGTAGCTCGGACTTCACGTGGGCGAGTCCGGCAGTGTCAGTAGTAGCAAAGACAGAGGATGTAGAGCGGCGGCAAAGAGGTGTCGGTGCGTAGAAACAGCGACGGGTCAGCAGTAGAAGGAGCAAACCCAAGAGCCGCAAGTGTAGTCCTCAGTGTGTCGTGCCACTCACGGGGCGCCTGGCGGAGACCATAGACTAGCCGCCGGAGGCTCCAATGGGTACATGCAGGAAATGACCCAGTGAAGCCAGGTGGGCGACGCATCCAGATCTCCTCGTGCAGGCTGCCCTGTAGGAAAGCAGTGCTGAAGTCAAGAGAGTGAAGCACGTAGTCGCGCTGAGCGGCTATGTGCAGCAGCACCCGAAGAGTGGTCATCTTCGGGGTGGTAGAGAAGGTCTGAAAGTAGTCAACTCCCTGCCGCTGACTGAAGCCTCGAGCCACGTAACGCGCCTTGAAGACAAGCGGAGAACCCGGCGGCCGCTTCACCCTGAAAATCCACATGCCACTGACGATGTTCGCCGCAGGTGGGGGAGCCTCGTCAACGTAGGTGCCTGTGGACTTCCAGGAAGCCATCTCTACGTCCATGGCTGACTGCCACTGAGAGGAGTAGGGACCCCCTATCGCCTCTGCGTAAGAGCGCGGAGTCGGGATGTCTGGTGCATCCGGGTCTCCCTCAGGTGCAATCAGCATGGAGACGAGATGAGGTGAAGCAGCAGCAAAACACTGGAACTCCTCCTGCCTGTCCTCAAGGAAGTTCATGCTAAGAGCACACTCACCCCCGACGGACGGAGGACAGACAGACTCAGACTCAGCAACAAGAATAGCGGCGAAGTCTAGACGACAGCGAGCAGCGAACTCGACAAGCTCAGCAACTAGGGAAGACGCAGCAGTGGACTCAAAGGAAGGGTCGGTGACAACAGTAGCCAGAAGACGCGTGACAGTAGGACTGGCAGCACGAAGAGAGTCAGACTCCGGGTCAGCAACAGCAGGAAGAGAGGTCTCCGGAGGAGACGGCAAAGGGACACGTAGTGGAGCAGTGGAAGGACGCAGTGCCATCTGGTGCGTGCCTTGGACCGCAGGAGGACGCTGACGCGGAACACGAGGACTAGTGCGAGCAGCACGAACAGGCGACACAAGACGAGACGCAAGCACACGACGCTCAGCAAGACCTCGAGTAGGACTAGTGTAGGGAGAAGGAGCAGGCAGTGGGGAGGCGGGCTGTAACTGTGACTCGGACTGGACAGGTGGTGGACACTCTAAGGAAGTGGCAGGACCAGCAGAAGGCGGGAGACCAAGAACCTGCTGAAGGAGCGGAACGAAGTACGGCCGCGGCCGCACAGCGCCTCTTGAACCAGCAGGTACAGCACCAGCACCCCCAGCGGCAGCACAAGCGCCAATAGCACACCTAGCCCCAGCAGCGCCATTTCCAGCACCCTCAGAAGCACCAGCGCTAGCAGCACCTCCAGCACTAACACCCCCAGCAGCTCCAGCTCCAACAGGACCACCGGAAGACTCAACAGCTCCAGCTCCAGCAGCTCCAGCAGCACCTACCCTAGCAGCACCGCCAGCTCCAGCACAGCCAGCAGCTCCAGCACAAGGAGCACCCCCAAGCCCAGTAGCTCCAGTACCTCCAGTACGAGCACCTCCGGGACCCGTGGCACCAGTACCCTCAGCAGCAGTAGAACCTTCAGCTCCAGCAGCACGGCTCCAGCGCCGAGCAAACCACTCGCGCAGCTCCTGTAGAGAGGGTAGCTCCCGCCGGGACGAATCACCCGTGCGCGTCAGGGGGGAAGCCAAGGAAGACGCAGGGAACAGCACGGGGGGGACAGCTTGTACGCAGACAAGTCGCGGACAAAAGCCCGAGATCCCCAGACACGAAACGCAGACGCATCGCAAACCTTCCCCGTCCACCGGAGAGTAGGGGAGGTCTCCAGCAAGGAGACCCGGGGCTGAAGGTTGATCTGATGCGCCGCGTACTGAACCGCGAACGGCCACAGAAAATGGGGAGCAGCCGCATGGATCATGGACGTACAAGCGACGTCCATGACCATGCCAATGCGTGGCTCAGCAATCTCATTTTGCTGTGGAGAGGCCGAAAGCGTGAACGTCTGGCAGATGCCCCGTGCACGACAAAAGGCTCGCAAAAGGAGAACTCTCTGCCTCTCTCGGAGTGCAAACGCAGAACAGGAAAGTCCGAGCCAGAACTCTCTCCGAGCTGGAGACGAGCTGCGCGGATCCAGTCAATCAACACTTCAGTCACCTCACCCTTGCTGCGGAAGGGGAAGACTGTGGTGTAACGCGAGTAGTCGTCAACTACCAGCAGGAAGTATCGCTCGTGACCCTGTCTACAGACGCGAGCGGGGCCCTACACGTCGAGGTGAAGTGTCTGCAGAGGAGCCTCTGTCGGAGGAAACTCGGAGGAGTGAGGAGCGGCGCGCTGCCACCCCTCGACGAAGGGAACGCAGGTAGGGGCAGGCCCCGGAGGAAGAGGAGGGAGGGACCGGGGAAGAGCAGAGACAAGGACACGGGAGGCCATGCCTTGAAGACGAGGCAAGGAGGGGTGACCAAGGCGGTGGTGCCACAGGAGAGTCTGGTGAGACAGGAGACGACACGAGCATGGGGCAGACTCAGGACCAGACCTGGACGCTGCAGCAAACACCTGACCCGACGCAGCTACCTGACCAGACGCAGCTACCTGACAGAACGCAGCAACCGGAGGAGACTCAGTAGTAAGTGTGTACAGGCTCGACCCCGGCTGACGAGTAAACGTGGCCAAGTGTCGGCCCGTCCGAGCATACGTGCAGTGGGTCACTCGCTGACTCGCAGGAGTGAACTGGTCAACCCCCCCCATCCTGTAGATCAGCACCACTCACCAAGTTCGTAGAGAACGAGGGGAGGTAAAGACCTGACAGGGTGCCAGAAGGGGCCGTCGGACACGGTAAGACAGTGGAGAAGTGGGCAAGGACAGGACCCCAGAGGGGTCTGCCAAGGAGACTGCAACCGGCCGACTAAGCGGCGTGAGTGTGGTGCGGTCTCGAAAGAAGGAGCGGGAAGCACCCGAGTCAAGGGTGAAGGTGTGTAAAGCCTGAGCCGACGTGGTACCTGAGAGAGCAGACTCACCAGCACGTGGGGCAGCAGACTCACCAGCACCTAGAGCAGCAGACGCACTAGCACCTGGAGCAGTAGCCTCACCAGCACCTAGAGCAGCAGCCTCAATGCCCGGGTCAGGCGGAACACACAGGTAACAGTCACCGTCATCACTAGTAGACACAACATACATGGCAGCAAGAATAGTATCATAATCAAGATCAAAGATAGCAACCCCCGCCCTAAGCAGCTCGCCCCAGCGAGGGATCTCAGTGGCGCCAGGGAACTGGAGACGCCATGCGTTCGTCAGGCGGCCGAAGCAGCGCTAGGTGGTGTGCGGGCCACCGCACAGCTCACCCGTGCGGTCGCTGGTACGCAGGACGTAGGCACAAGGACCAGCACCCCCACCCCGCTGACGCGCAGTGTACCACTCACGAAGCTGCTGGGGGGGGCGGGGTCTCACGAGTGCGCTGGTGCTGCTAGCGCTGACCACCACCGAAGCCGCCCCGCTACACAGAGCCACCCCGACTAGCTCCACCGCCGCCGCCGCCACCGCTGCCAGTGCCGCCTCCTCTGCTCCCACCGCCACTACCGCCGTCACCTCCGCCTCCACCGCCGCCACCGAAGCCCCCATCCCCGCCACCACTCCCACCGCCACCCCCACCCCCTCCGTTGCCTCCACCGCCACCTTCACCACCACCTCTACCGCCCCCGCCAGCTCCTCCAGCGCCCTTACCCCCCTTGGCCTTGCCGTTGCGGCGTCTCCCGCTAGGGGCAGACGCAGCGCCTACCGACTCGGTGCCAACGAGGTCGACCGCAGCAGCAGAGGCAACAGAGGGCAAAAGGGGGGAGGGGGAGCATCCCTCAAAGAAGGGGGTACAAGGGTCACCACGAGAGGCTCCTACAGCGACTATACTCTTCTCAGCTGCCAGGAGGCGCTCCTCGAGGAGGTCAACGGTGAGTGTGGTGGGGCAAACAGAGAGGAAGTGGTCCCTGACCGAGCGAAGGGAGTCAGGGAGCCGGGTGACTAGGTAGTAGAGGGTGATGTACATGGGGGGGGGGGGGGGGGTTCTTGGCGCAGAACTCAGCAGGAAGCGTAGCGCGGTAGCGGGTGTCACTAGTGTGAAGGTGCGTAATGAGGTCAGTGACTGTGGGAAAGGCGGCGAGGTCAGGGAACAGGAACGGCAGCATGAGGCAACTAAGGGCAGCAGTGGGAGGGGAAGAGTAGCGTGCAACTACAGCGTGGTACAAGGTCTTAGCACTCTTGTACTGACTAAAGTGTGCGCGCTCAGTGGACGGCAGGTGACTACGCACAGCAAGACGGGCAGCAGCATCGCGTTAGACCCACTGTGAGCGAACAGTACTGTCAGCATCGGCAGCAGGGGTAGCAGAGGCGCCAAACGTGAGATCGAACAGTGAGAGACCATCTTTTCTATCGCACTGCAGGAAAAGCTGCAGATCATCGACCCAGACCTCAAAGTTGACAGCCCGACCCTCAGCATCAAAGGTGAGAACACTTGGGGTAGCCATGATAGCAGCAGCAGCAGGCTAGCAGCAGCAGCAACACGCTAGCAGTGGTAGCAGCAGGCTAGGAGCAGCTCAGCAGGAGAGGCGCGGCTCGGCGGTGCTCTTACCAGGGGCGGGTGGGTAGAGGTCCGCAAGGGGTGGGGCAGGGCCGAGGCGCGCCGGCAGAGACAGGGCCGCAACAGGGCGGCAGAGGAGTGCCTCGCCTCCGCTGCAGGGCCGGGCCAGGACGACGGCGGCGGCCGTCACGGCAGGAGCGGCGCCGGCTGACACGGGGCAGCCGGCTGACACGCCGGCTGACACGGCGCCGGCTGACACGGAGCGGCGCCGGCTGACACGTGTGGGGCCCCGCCCGCGTCCGGGGACAGGGCCACGAGCGGTACTTTCTGCTGGTCGTCGACGACTACACGCGCTACACCACGGTCTTCCCCTTGCGTACCAAGGGTGAGGTCCTTGATGTCTTGATCCCCTGGATCCGCGCTGCTTGTCTCCAGCTCCGCCAGCGGTTCCAGTCGGACTTTCCTCTCCTACGTCTGCACTCTGACAGAGGTGGCAAGTTTTCCTCTTACCTCCTAGCAGCCTACTGTGCGGAGCACGGCATCCGCCCGACGTTCACTCTCCCGGCCTCTCCGCAGCAGAATGGGGTTGCTGAGCGCCGCATTGGTCTTGTCATGGAGGTCGCTCGTACCTCCATGATCCATACGGCTGCCCCCCATTTCCTGTGGCCGTTTGCAGTGCAGTACGCCACGCATCAGCTCAACCTCTGGCCCCATGTCTCTGTTCCGGAGACCTCGCCTACCCTGCGTTGGACGGGGGAGGTTTGCGACGCGTCGGTGTTCCGAGTCTGGGGATGTCGAGCCTTTGTTCGTGATACGTCCGCGGACAAACTTTCCTCCCGTGCAGTTCCCTGTGTCTTCCTGGGCTTTGTCCCTGACGCGCCTGGCTGGCAGTTTTACCACCCCACCTCGCGTCGTGTCTTCGCCTCTCAGGACGTCACCTTCGACGAGTTGGTACCCTTTTACCGTCTCTTCCCCTACCACACTGCCCCGCTCCCCCCCCTGCCGCTCTTTCTCACCCCAGGTGTCCCGTCGGTAGACCCCCTCCCTCCCCAGGGTGTTGCTCCCTCAGGTACCTGTTGACTGCGCGAGGTACTGAGTCTACTGAGCCTAGTGGTGCTGGGTCTGAGGGCACTGAGACTGGGGGTGCTGAGCCTGGGGGTGCGGAGACTTTGGGTACTGAGCTTGGAGGTGCTGCGACTGGGGGTGCTGAGACTGGGGGTGCTGAGCCTGGTGGCGCTCCCTCTTCACAGCAGCTGCGTGAGTGGTACACTCAGCGCTACAGCCTCCGTCGTGGGACTGCTCGAGCCGGGGAGTCTGCTGGAGTCGGGGCTGGTGGCCTCGCAGGTGCAGTGCCGCAGCCAGAGCCTCCCTCCCCTCAGCGGCTACGTGAGTGGTACGCTCGAAGCTGCAGCCTCAGGAGTGGAGCTCCTCGCGTTGAGGTACCGCCCGCTGGAGGCCCTGCTAGTGGAGGTACTGTTGACACTGGTGCTGCTGGTGCTACTGGAGGTCCTGGAGGTACTGCTGCTACTGCTGGAGGTCCTGGAGCGGCTGGAGGTTCTGCTGGTGCTGCTGGAGGTTCTGGGGCTGCTGGAGGTGCAGCCGGTGCTGGTGGAGGCTCTGGAGCTTTTGGAGGTGCTACTAGTGCTGGTTCGACTGGAGGTTCTGGTGCTGTCTCTGCTGCTTCTGGGGGCGCTTCATGGCCGCGGCCGTAATTCGTTCCGCTCCTTCAGCAGGTTCTTGGTCAGCCGCCTCCTCCTAGTCCTCCTCCCTCCTTAGAGTGTCCTCCGCCTGTCCAGTCGCAGTCCCAACTCTCACCTGCCTCGCCACTTCCTGGTCCTTCTCCCTACACTGGTCCGACAGGCGGTCTTACAGAGCGTCGTGAGCCTGCGTCTCGTCCTGTGTCGCCTGTGTCGCGTCTTGTGTCACCTGTTTGTGCTGCTCGCACGGGTCCACGTGGTCAGCGTGAGCGTCCTCCACCTGTGTCTGGCACACACTACATGACTCTGCGTCCTTCCACTGCTCCGCAGCGTATCCCTCTGCCTTCTCCTCTTGAGTCCTCTCTTCTTGTCCTTGCAGACACGGAGTCTGACTCTCTTCGTGCTGCCAGTCCCACTGTCACGCGTCTCTTGGCCACTACTGTCACTGACCCTTCCTTTGATTCTGCTGCTGCGTCTGCCCTAGTTGCTGAGCTTGTCGACTTTGCTGCTCACTGTCGTCTAGACTACGCTGCCAGTCTTGTTGCTGAGTCTGAGTCTGTCTGTCCTCCGTCCGTCGGGGGTGAGTGTGCTCTAGGCACGAACGTCCTTGAGGACAGACAGGAGGACCTTCAGTGTCTTGCAGCCGCTGCGCCTCATCTCGTGTCCATGCTGATTGCCCCTGAGGGAGACCCGGATGCTCCAGACATCCCGACCCCACACTCTTACGCTGAGGCGATCGCGGGTGAGTACTCCTCTCAGTGGCAGTCAGCCATGGATGCGGAGATGGCATCCTGGAAGTCCACTGGCACTTACGTTGACGAGGTTCCCCCTCCTGGGGCGAACATCGTCAGTGGCATGTGGATTTTCAGGGTGAAGCGGCCGTCGGGTTCTCCGTCTATCTTCAAGGCTCGTTACGTTGCTCGAGGCTTCAGTCAGCGAGAGGGAGTAGACTTCTTTCAGACCTTCTCCCCCACCCCAAAGATGACCACTCTTCGGGTGCTACTGCACGTTGCTGCTCAGCGTGACTACGAGCTTCACTCTCTTGACTTCAGCACAGCTTTCTTGCAGGGCAGCCTGCACGAGGAGATTTGGCTGCGCCGCCCTCCTGGCTTCACTGGGTCGTTTCCTTCTGGTACCCAGTGGAGCCTCCGGCGGCCATTCTACGGTCTCCGCCAGGCACTACGTGAGTGGCACGACACACTGAGGACTACTCTTGCGGCACTTGGGTTCGCGCCCTCTACTGCTGACCCGTCGCTGTTTCTGCGCACCGACACTTCGCTGCCGCCGTTCTACATCCTCGTGTACGTCGACGACTTGGTCTTTGCCACTGCTCACACTGAGGCTCTCGCCTACGTGAAGTCGGAGCTGCAGAAGAGACACACGTGCACAGACCTGGGTGAACTGCGCAGCTACCTTGGCTTGCAGATCACCTGGGACAGAGCACGCCGCACCATCACACTGACTCAGTCACACATGGTGCAGCAGGTCCTTCAGCGCTTCGGCTTCACCTGGTCCTCAGCACAGGCCACTCTTCTGGCTATAGGTCACTCGCTCTCAGCTCTGCCTTCGGATGAGTCTGTAGAGCCGAGTGGTCCTTACCCAGAGCTAGTTAGTTGCCTCATGTACCTGATGACTTGCACTCGTCCTGACCTTGCATACCCTCTTGGCCTTCTGGCCCGCTACGTGGCTCCTGGCAGGCACCGAAAGGTCAACTGGGATGCAGCAAAGAGGGTATTGCGCTACTTGTGCAGTACATCGGGCATGGGGCTCGTGCTTGGAGGAGGGAGCTCAATTGTTCTCACTGGGCACTCAGACGCTTCTTGGGTTGATGACCAGGCTACTCAGTGGTTGTCACAGGGTTACACCTTCAGCCTTGGCTCTGGCTCTGTTTCTTGGCGTTCTACTCGCTCGTCTTTTGTTCTCAGCTCCAGTTGTGAGGCTGAGATCTACGCCACAACCATGGCTACACAGGAGCTACGCTGGCTCACCTACCTGCTGACCGACTTGGGAGAGCAGCCCAGTTCTCCTCCAGTGCTGTACGTTGACAACAAGGCTGCCATTGCCTTGTGTGAGGAGCACAGACTGGAGCACAGAACAAAGCACATTGCTCTCCATTACTTCCAGGCTCGAGAGCTGCAGCAGCGCGGTGAGCTTCGTCTGCGTTACGTGGCCACTCAGGCCAACACCGCTGATATATTCACCAAGGCACTTCAGTCTGGTGATCATCAGCGTTTCTGCACTTTTCTAGGGCTTGTGCCTACTTTTCCTCACTTGCTGTAGGCTTTGCCTGTACTGTAATCCATATATATATATATATATATGTATATATATATACCTGCCTGTTTGCTTTGCTAGGTTGAGATCACTTTGCTGTTTGTGTTGCACATATGCCTCTGCATGTAAACTGGCCCTGAGGCCCTTTTCTTGTGCTCAGAGTGTGTGGTGACGTTGTAATCCACCCTGAGCTTGTTTGCCTTTCTTGACTGGTCTTGTGACCCCTTGCTCTCCCCCACTTTGCCTATGGGATTGTGTCAAAGACTATATATGTGTTATTGCTGTGTAGGCTATAGTGGGTTAGCCTTTAGGCGGTACACAATTCTAAGGTTTCATACTTGTACTGCAATGTTGTGTAGTTCATTCACTTCTCTCATTATGACAGCTACACATAGCCGCTCAGCGCGACTACGAGCTTCACTCTCTTGACTTCAGCATAGCTTTCCTGCAGGGCAGCCTGCACGAGGAGATCTGGCTGCGCCGCCCACCTGGCTTCACTAGGTCGTTTCCTCCCGGTACCCAGTGGAGCCTCCGGCGGCCAGTCCACGGTCTCCGCCAGGCGCCCCGTGAGTGGCACGACACACTGAGGACTACACTTGCGGCTCTTGGGTTTGCTCCTTCTACTGCTGACCCTTCGCTGTTTCTGCGCACCGACACCTCTTTGCCGCCGTTCTACATCCTCGTGTACGTCGAAGACTTGGTCTTTGCCACAGCTGACACTGCTGGACTCGCCCACGTGAAGTCCGAGCTGCAGAAGAGACACACGTGCACAGACCTGGGTGAACTTCGCAGCTACCTTGGCTTGCAGATCACCCGGGACAGAGCACAGGGCACCATTACCGTGACTCGGTCACACATGGTGCAGCACGTCCTTCAGCGCTTCGACTTCACGTACTCCTCGCCTCAGGCCACTCCTCTGTCTACTCGCCACTCGCTCTCAGCTCTGCCTTCGGATGAGTCCGTAGAGCCGAGTGGCCCATACCCAGAGCTTGTTGGCTGCCTCATGTACCTGAAGACCTGCACACGACAAGACCTAGCATACCCTCTTAGCATCTTGGCGCGCTATGTTGCTCCTGGGAGACACCGACCATAGCACATGGCTGCAGCGAAGAGGGTGTTGCGCTACTTGTGCAGTACGTCGGGCATGGGGCTAGTGCTTGGAGGGCGACGTCCAGTGGTCCTCATAGGTCACGCACACGCTTCTTGGGTGGACGACCAGGCTACGCAGCGGTCGTCACAGGGTTACACCTTCAGCCTTGGCTCCGGCTCTGTTTCGTGGCGGTCTACCCGCTCGTCTTTTGTTCTCGGCTCCAGCTGTGAGGCTGAGATCTACGCTGGGGCCATGGCTGCACAGGAGCTACGCTGGCTCACCTACCTGCTGACTGACCTAGGAGAGCCGCCTTGTTCTCCTCCAATTCTGTACGTAGACAACAAGGCTGTGCTGGCCTTGTGTCGGGAGCACAAACTAGAGCACAGAACGAAGCACATTGCTCTTCGCTACTTCCTTGCTCGTGAGCTGCAGTAGCGTGGTCAGCTCCGCCTTGCTTACGTGGCCTCTGAGGCCAACACTGCTGATATCTTTACCAAGGCACTTCCGCCTTGTGATCATCAGCGCTTCTGTACGATGCTAGGTCTTGTGCCTACTTGGCCTCAGTTGCTCACTTCTTGACCTTGCTTGTACTGTGATCTTTCTATACCTGCACTTGCTTGTTTACCTCTATATATAATCCTGCATGTGAACTGGCCTTGTGGCCTTGCACTTGTGCTCGGACTGTGTGGTGACGTTGTGATCCACCCTGAGCTTGCTTTGCTTAACTTGACTAGTCTTGTGACCTCTTGTTCTCCCCCACTTTGCCTATGGGGGTGTGTCAAACTTATATGCTATAGTCTGTGTAGGCTGTAGTGGGGTTGACAATATGGGGTACAACATTTCTAGGTTTTCCTACTTGTACCCACTTGTTTGCTAGTTCATTCATTCTCGTTTCTTCACACGAAGCGCGCTCCGGGCAGGTAAAAGAAAATTTTCGTTTTAGTGGTGGGCCCTAGAAAACGTTCCTACTAGGGAACCTGCTCTATACCATGTGAAGTAATGAGGAATGGATGAACTAGGAAAGTGTGTGATACAAATATGAAACCCTAGAAACTTGTACCCCTTAGTGTCTACCCCACTAGAGCCTACAAACACTATGCCATATATATCTGACATGAATGTATGATGTTTGTGGCGAGGCTCTTGCAGCCAAGTAAGCTTATAGACTTCAATAGTATTAACCAAGCAGTCCCTACCGTGACACAGTTTCTGTCATAGAACTCCACAAACGGTAACAACATGTGCAGGAGATCGTGTGCAAGACGAACCTCGAGTTAGAGGGCATTTATGTTGTGGGGTGGTTGTCACGAGGGTAGGAGGCGAATTTCTTCGCTAAGGTACTACTGGCAACAATGCTCTTGCAACACAAGAATATACGATGTACAGTGCCAACATGTTGTTCAAGTTTCACTTTCGCGCCTACTTCCTCGCCGACCTTATGGGCATCCATTACGAGTTGAACACTAAGTACGAGAAGTTGCAAGTGATTGTGTTAGCATTGTTTTGCATGTCGGGTGCAAGTGCAGGTTGACATAAAGATTGTTGCGACATTGGATTGTTGAAGTCCGATCCATTGACCATGAGGACTCGTCTGGCATCAACTGATCTCCTTGATAAATTTATACAGAAGCTCGCTGACCTGCCCCACCGAGAAGTAACACTCGATGGAGTCGACCGTGACGATGCTCCATCGGTTCACGCGTTCCATCTACACGAGCGGACGATCATATGTCAATCCAGTCAATGTCATTACTACTCGTGCAAGAGTAGGAGTGTGAGACAAAGGCACGTCTGGAGTACATGCTATATGTCAAACATTATATATGTTGTTGTGCTTGTTTAGGCTACAGTGGGTTAGCCTGTAGGGGGTACACAATTCTAGGGTTAGGTATTTGTACTGTTTTCACTCTTAGTTCATTCATTCCTGTTCAGTGATTCTAACATGGTATAGAGCAGGTCCTTCCTAGGACCGAATTTTTAAGGGCCCACCACTACCTACCTACCTACCTACCTACCTGCTTGCACCCTAGGGCGCCTCGGCCTCGCCCGCCCCTTAGCGGCCCCGCTGGCCCCGTACACCCGTGCGCCCGCCCCCTTAGCGGCCCCGCTGGCCCCGTCGACCCGTGCGCCCGCCCCTTAGCAGCCCCGCTGGCCCCGTCGACCACGTGCGCCCGCCCCCTTAATGGCCCCGCTGGCCCTGTCGACCCGTGCGATCGCCCCTTAGCGGCCCCGCTGGCCCCGTCGACCCCGTGCGCCCGCCCCTTAGCGGCCCCAGCTGGCCCCGTCGACCCGTGCGCCCGCCCCTTAGCGGCCCCGCTGGCCCCGTCGACCCCGTGCGCCCGCCCCTTAGCGGCCCCAGCTAGCCCCGTCGACCCGTGCGCCCGCCCCTTAGCGGCCCCGCTGGCCCCGTCGACCCCGTGCGCCCGCCCCTTAGCGGCCCCGCTGGCCCCGTCGACCCGTGCGCCTGCCCCTTAGCGGCCCCGCTGGCCCCGTCGACCTCGTGCGCCTGCCCCTTAGCGGCCCCGCTGGCCCCGTCGACCCCGTACGCCCGCCCCTTAGCGGCCCCACTGGCCCCGTCGACCCCAAGCGCCGCCCCTTAGCGGCCCCCAGCTGGCCCCGTCGACCCGTGCGCCCGCCCCTTAGCACCCCGTCGCGACACCCACGGCCCCGCCAGAACGAGCAGCCCATCCCGAACCGAGCCGCCGGACCCGAACCGAGCCGCCCGAGCCGAGCCGCCCAGCCCGAACCGAGCCGCACCACCTGAACCGAGCCGAGCCGCCCTACCTGAACCGAGCCGCGCCGCCCGTCCTGGACCGAGCCGCCCTACCTTACTCGCTGCCTACTGTCTTTAGGGTGCTATTACTGCTACTACTGCTGCTATGGCTAGCCCTCCTATGCTAGCTTTCGATGCTGAGGGCCGCCCAGTGAAGTTCGATACCTGGCTAGATGACCTACACCTCTTCCTACAGCTCACTGCCAAGGAGAACATCTCACTGTACGATCACGCCCTAGGCCATGCTACTGCTCCTACTGCTACTGCTGACAGCACTGCCCGCTCACAGTGGCAGACTCGTGACGCCCACGCCCGCTTCGCTATTCGCAACTCCCTGTCGTTAGACGAGCGCGAGCACTTTGGCCAGCACAAGACTGCACAGGCACTGTACACCGCTGTCGTTGCCCGCTACTCCTCACCTGCCTCTGCTGCGCTAGGCCGTCTCTTACTCCCCTACTTGTTTCCCGGCCTGGCCTCGTTCCACACAGTCGCTGACCTCATCACGCACCTCCGTACTAGTGAGGCCCGCTTTCGTGCCGCCATGCCCGACGAGTTTCTTGCCACCAACCCCCCCCCCGCTCTGGCTCACTCTCTACCACCTAGTCACTCGCCTCCCTTACACACTTCGTGCTGTTAGGGACCACTTCCTAGCTCGCTGCCCCACTGAGCTCACCATTGCCCTCCTCGAGAAGGAACTGCTTGCAGCTGAGACTAGCATAGTCGCTGTAGGTGCCTCTCGTGGCGACCCCCGTACCCCGTTCTTTGAGGGGTGTTCTCCTTCTCCCCTTCTTCCCTCTGTCGCCTCTGCTGCTGCTGTCGACCTTCTTGGTGCTGAGAAGGTCGGCACTGCGTCTGCTTCGAGCGGGCGCCGCAGCGGCAAGGGCAAAGGGGGCAAGGGTGGTGGTGGTGACGGCGGGGAAGGCGGCGGTGGGGCGGTGGGGGCGGTGGGGGTGGTGGCGCGACTGGAGGGGCTAGTGGCAGCGGTGGGGGTGGTGGCGGCAGCGGCGGGGGAGGTGGCAGGGGCGGAGGCGGTGGTTGGGGTGGCGGTGGACGAGGCGGCGGCAGGGGTTGGGGTGGCCGAGGAGGTGGCGGCGGTGGTGGTGGTCGTGGAGGCACCGGCGGTGGCCAGGGCCAGCAGCCCACTCCTTCGCCCCAGGAGGTCCGTGAGTGGTACTCTCTGCACGGGGGTGGGGGTGGTCTTAGCTGCACGTATGTCATTCGCACTAGTGACCGCACTGGTCACCAGTGTGGACGACCGCACGCCACACAGCGCTACTTCGCTCGTCTCGACGACGCTTGGCGTGTTCAGTTCCCTCAGGCCACTGAGCTGTCCCGCTGGATTGATCTCCTGAAGAAGGGGATTGATATCTATGCTCTAGACTTTGATGCTATTCTATCTGCTATGTATGTGATGTCTACTAGTGGAGAGGGTGCTGAGTACTTGTGTGTGCCGCCAGACCCGGGCATTAGGGCTAGTGCGTCTGCCGCTCCACGTACTCGCGTGTCGGCTACTCCAGGTGCTGGTGAGGCAGCTGCTCTAGGTGCTTGTGTGTCTGCCCCCCTTGGCACTGAGTCGACTGCAGCACTGCACACCTTCACACTGGACTCAGGTGCTTCTCGCTGCTTCTTTCGTGACCGCACTGCCCTTGAGCCGCTTGCTCGGCCAGTTGCTGTCTCCCTTGCTGACCCCTCTGGGGGTCCGGTCATTGCGACCTCTTCCACTGTCCTTCCCTGTCATGCGGTCCCGTCGGGCACACTGTCAGGTCTCCACCTCCCCTCGTTCTCTACGAACTTGGTGGCAGGATGTGCGCTCCAGGATGGGGGTGTTCACCAGTTCACCCCTGCCTACGAGCGCGTGAAACACTGCACGTGTGCTCGTACGGGCCGTCACTTGGCTACCTTCACTCGGCAGCCGGGGTCGGACCTGTACACACTGACTACTGAGTCCCCTCAGGTTGCTGCGTCTGCGTCCGCGTCAGGTCAGCTGTCGGCCCCCTGCTCGTGTCGCTCTCTGGCACACGAGACTTTCCTCTGGCACCACCGCCTTGGTCACCCGTCTATGCAGCGGCTTCGTGCCATGCACTCCCGGTACCTTGTCTCTGGTCTGCCCAGGGTCCTTCCTCCCCTCCCACCCTCACCTGCTCCTACCTGTCTCCCCTATGTCGAGGGACGGCAGCGCGCCGCTCCTCACTCCTCCTCGTTTCCCCCGACGACTGCTCCCTTGCAGACGCTCCACATGGACGTGTGGGGCCCAGCCCGCGTCCGTGGTCAGGGTCAGGAGCGGTACTTCCTGATAGTTGTTGACGACTACTCGCGCTACACCTCGGTCTTCCCCTTGCGCACCAAGGGTGAGGTCCCTGATGTCTTGATCCCTTGGATCCGCAGAGCCCGTCTCCAGCTCAGCGAGCGTTTTCAGTCGGACTTTCCTGTCCTGCGCTTGCACTCTGACAGAGGTGGTGAGTTCTCCTCCGACCTCTTGGCAGCCTACTGTGCTGAGCACGGCATTGAGCAGTCGTTCACGCTTCCGGCCTCTCCACAGCAGAATGGGGTTGCGGAGCGCCGCATTGGCCTGATCATGGAGGTCGCCCGTACTTCCTTGATCCATGCGGCTGCCCCCCACTTTCTGTGGCCGTTTGCGGTCCGGTACGCTGCGCATCAGATCAACCTCTGGCCCCGTGTCTCCTTGCCGGAGACCTCGCCCACACTGCTGTGGACGGGGGAGGTTGGCTATGCGTCGCGTTTCCGGGTCTGGGGATCTCGAGCTTTTGTCCGCGATACGTCTGCGGACAAGCTCTCCTCCCGTGCTGTTCCCTGCGTCTTTCCCGGCTTTGTCCCGGACGCGTCTAGTTGGCAGTTTTACCACGCCACCTCGCGTTGAGTCTTGCCCTCTCAGGACGTCACTTTTGACGAGTCCGTCCCCTACTACCGCCTCTTCCCCTACCACACTGCCCCGCTCCCCCCCCCGCCTCTCTTCCTCGCGCCAGGTGCTGCCGTTGCAGACCCCCTCCCCCCTCAGGGTGCCGCTCCCTAAGGTGTGTCTCAGGTAGACCCGGTTGAGCCTTTTGAGGTAGCTGTCGACTCTCGTCCTGCTGGGGGTGCTGAGCCTGGGGGTGCTGAGCCTGGGGGTGCGGAGCCTGGGGGTGGTGAGCCTAGGGGTGCGGAGTCTGGGGGTGTGGAGCCTGGGGGTGCGGAGCCTGGGGGTGCGGAGCCTAGGGGTGCTGAGCTTGAGGGTACTGCGCCTGGGGGTGCTGAGCCTGGGAGTGCTGAGCTTCGGAGTGCTGCGCTGCAGAGTCCGGAGTCTGGGGGTTCTGCGTCTGGAGGTAGTGAGCCTGGGAATCCTACACCTGGAGGACCCCTCTCCTTGGAGCAGCTGTGTGAGTGGTACTTACAGTACTGCAGCCTCAGGAGAGGTGCCGCTAGAGCCGGGCGTGCTGCTGGGACTGGTGCTGGTGCTTCTCCACCTAGTCGAGAGCTCCCCTCCCGTGAGCGGATCCGTGAGTGGTACGAGCGGCGCTGCACTCTTCGGAGTGGTGCGCCTCGTATTGCGGACCCCGCTGTTGTTGGAGCTGCTCCTCGTGCTGCGGACCCGGGCGTTGGAGCTGCTGCTGGTGCTGCGGACCCGGGCGTTGGAGCTGCTGCTGGTGCTGAGGACCCAGGTGTTGGAGCTGCTGCTGGTGTTGCGGACCCGGGTGTTGGAGCTGCTGCTGGTGCTGCGGACCCGGGCGTTGGAGCTGCTACTGGTGTTGCGGACCCGGGTGTTGGAGCTGCTGCTGGTGTTGCGGACCCGGGTGTTAGAGCTGCTGCTGGTGCTGCGGACCCGGATGTTGGAGCTGCTGCTGGTGCTGCGGACCCGGGCGTTGGAGCTGCTGCTGGTGCTGCGGACCCGAGCGTTGGGGCTACTACTGGTGCTGAGGACCCAGGTGTTGGAGCTGCTGCTGTTGCTGCGGACCCTGGTGCGGGTGTCTCTGCTGGTTCTGGTGTCGCTGCACGGTCACGGCCGTACTTCGTTCCACTCCTTCAGCAGGTTCTTGGTCAGCTCCCTCCTCCTTGTCCTCCTCCCTCCTTAGCGTGTCCTCCGTCTGTCCAGCTGCGGTTGCAGTTACCGTCTGCCTCCTCTCTCCCTGGTCCTGCTCCTTACACTGGTCCGACTGGAGGTCTTACTGAGCGTCGTAAGCCTGAGTCTCGTCCTGCGTCTAGTGAGTCTCATCCTGCGTCGCCTGTCTGTACTACTCTCACTGGTAGTCGTGTCCAGCGTCAGCTTCTTCCTGCTGTCCCAGGCACTCACCGGATGGCGCTTCGTCCGTCCACTGCTCCACAGCGTGTCTCACTGCCGTCTCCTCCTGCTTCCTCTCTTCCTGCTCTTGCTGACCCTGGGTCAGACTCTCTTCGTGCTGCCAGTCCTACTATCACGCTTCTCCTAGCTACTGTTGTCACTGACCCTTCCTTTGAGTCTGCAGTTGCGTCTGCCTTAGTTGCTGAGCTTGTCGACTTTGCTGCCACCTGTCGTCTAGACTACGCTGCTAGCCTGGTTGCTGAGTCTGAGTCTGTCTGTCCTCCGTCCGTCGGGGGTGAGTGTGCTCTTGGCACTGACGTCCTTGAGGACAGGCAGGAGGAGTTTGAGTGTTTTGCTGCCGCTTTGCCCCATCTCGTGTCCATGCTTGTTGCCCCTGAGGGAGACCCGGATGCACCAGACATCCCGACCCCACGCTCTTACGCAGAGGCGATGGCCGGTCCCTACTCCTCTCAGTGGCAGTCGGCCATGGACACAGAGATGGCTTCCTGGAAGTCCACAGGCACCTACGTCGACGAGGTTCCCCCACCTAGGGCGAACATCGTTAGTGGCATGTGGATTTTAAGGGTGAAGCTGCCGCCGGGCTCTCCGCCTGTCTTCAAGGCGCGTTACGTTGCACGAGGCTTCAGTCAGCGAGAGGGAGTTGACTTCTTCCAGACCTTCTCCCCGACCCCAAAGATGACCACTCTTCGGGTTCTGCTGCACGTCGCCGCTCAGCGTGACTACGAGCTCCACTCGCTTGACTTCAGCAGCGCTTTCCTACAGGGCAGCCTGCACGAGGAGATCTGGCTGCGCCGTCCACCTGGCTTCACTGGGTCGTTCCCTCCTGGTACCCAGTTGAGCCTTCGACGGCCAGTCTACGGTTCCGCCAGGCGCCTCGTGAGTGGCACGACACACTGAGGACTACACTTGCGGCTCTTGGGTTCGCGCCTTCTACTGCTGACCTGTCGCTGTTTCTATGCACTGACACCTCACTGCCGCCGTTCTACGTCCTTGTGTATGTCAACGACTTGGTCTTTGCTACTGCTGACACTGCGGCACTCGCCCACGTGAAGTCGGAGCTGCAGAAGAGACACACGTGCACAGACCTGGGTGAACTGACAAGCTATCTTGGCTTGCGGATCACCCGGGACAGAGCACGCCGCACCATCACCTTGACTCAGTCACACATGGTGCAGCAGGTCCTTCAGCGCTTCCGCTTCACGTACTCCTTGCCTCAGCCCACTCCTCTGCCTACCGGTCACTCGCTCTCAGCTCTGCCTTCGGATGAGTCCGTAGAGTCGAGTGGCCCGTATCCAGAGCTTGTGGGTTGCCTCATGTACCTGATGACCTGCACTCGACCTGACCTTGCATACCCTCTCAGCATTCTTGCACGCTATGTCGCTCCCGGCCGTCACCGGAAGGAGCACATGGATGCAGCTAAGAGGGTGTTGCGCTACTTGTGCAGTACGTCGGGCATGGGGCTAGTGCTTGGAGGGCGAGTCCCAGTTGTTCTCACTGGGCACTCAGACGCTTCTTGGGCAGACGACCACGCTACTCAGCGGTCGTCTCAGGGCTACTCCTTCAGTCTTGGCTCTGGTTCAGTTTCTTGGCGTTCTACTCGCTCTTCTTCTGTTCTCAGCTCCAGTTGTGAGGCTGAGATCTACGCCACAGCCATGGCGGCCCAGGAGCTACGCTGGCTCACCTACTTGCTGACCGACCTCGGAGAGCAGCCTCGTTCTCCTCGAGTGCTGTACGTCGACAACAAGGCAGCCATTGCCTTGTGTGAGGAGCACAGACTGGAGCACAGAACGAAGCACATTGCTCTGCGTTACTTCCTTGCTCGAGAGCTGCAGCAGCGTGGTCAGCTTCGCTTGCTTTACGTGGCCTCTGAGGCCAACACTGCTGATGTGTTCACCAAGGTGCTTCAGCCTTGTGACCATCAGCGCTTTTGCACTCTTCTAGGCCTTGTGCCTACTGGACCTCACTTGCTGACTTCTTGAGTCTGTTTGTACTGTGATCTCTATATATATACCTGCATGTTTACTCTTGCTAGGTTGTGATCATTGTACCTTTTGCCTCTATTATAAACCTGCATGTGAACTAGTCTTGTGGCCACTTGCTTGTGCTCGGAATTTGTGTGGTATCCTTGAGATCCACCCTGAGCTTGTTTTGTCTTGCTTTGTCTTGACTGGTCTTGTGACCCCTAGTTCTCCCCCACTTCGCCTATGGGGGTGTGTCAAACATTATATATGTTGTTGTGCTTGTTTAGGCTACAGTGGGTTAGCCTGTAGGGGGTACACAATTCTAGGGTTAGGTATTTGTACTGTCTTCACTCTTAGTTCATTCATTCCTGTTCAGTGATTCTAACACTATAGGATTTGGAGAACACGAATGGCTCCAGAATACTCGGACCAGCTCTGTATCCCAAGAACTGTCGAGATTAGCTAAGGGGAATGAGGGGATTAGGTCAAGGGAGGGGTACAACAACAACATCGAAAGAAATTCTGTACCCCCTAGTGCTATCACCCATATAGCCTACATCATATATGTTTTGACACACCCCCATAGGCGAAATGGAAGATAGCCAGAGAAAGAAATGGTCACAAGACCCGTCAAGAGAAGCAACAAAGCACAGCAAGCTCAGGGTGGATCACGAAGTCACCATACACTCTAAGCACAATCAAATGGCCACAAGGCCAGTTCACATGCAGAGTTAAATAATGAGAACAAGTAGTACAGTGATCAAGACCTAGCAAGTGTAAGCATGCATGTATAAGCATATAGATCACAGTACAAGCAAAGTCAAGAAGTGAGCAAGTGAGGCCAACTAGGCACAAGGCCAAAAACAGTACAGAAACGTTGATGATCACAAGGCTGAAGTGCCTTGGTGAAGATATCAGCAGTGTTGGCCCGAGAGGCCACATAAGCAAGACAAAGCTGACCACGCTGCTGCAACTCTCAAGCAAGAAACTAATGCAGAGCGATGTGCTCCTAACATTAGGCAATTATGGCCTTGTTATCGACGTACAGAACTAGAGGAGAACGACGCGGCTCTCCCAACTCGGTCAACAGGTAGGTGAGCCAGCGTAACTCCTGTGCAGCCATGGCCTCTACGTAGATCTCAGCCTCACAACTGGAACTGAGAACAGAAGACGAGCGGGTAGACCGCCACAAAACAGAGCCGGAGCCAAGGCTGAAGGTGTAACCCTATGACGACCGCTGCGTAGCCAAGTCGTCAACCCAAGAAGCATATGCGTGTCCATTGAGGACTGTCAGAATGTTATGTTTGTCTAGCCTGCAGTGGGGTACTGAACAGTGAGTACAGCCCAACTTAGGGTTTCCTATATGTACTCAACTGCTTGCTAGTGAACACCTCTTCTTCTTTTCTCGTTCTTATCTTCACAAGGACAACAGGACCCTGTCCTCCAAGCACGAGCCCCATGCTTGACGTACTGCACAAGTAGCGCAACACCCTCTTAGCGGCCTTCCAGTGCTTTGGTCGGTGTCTCCCGGGCGCAACGTAGTGAGCCAGGATGCTAAGAGGGTAGGCAAGGTCAGGTCGAATGCAGGTCATCAGGTACATGAAGCAACCCACAAGCTCTCGATATGGGCCACTCGACTTTACGGACTTGTCCAAAGGTGGAGCTAAGAGTGAGTGACCGGTAGGCAGAGGAGTGGAGTGTGGCGAGGAGTACTGGAAGTCGAAGCGCTGAAGACATGCTGCACCATGTGTGACTGAGTCAGGGTAATGGTGTGCCGTGCTCTGTCTCGGGTGATCTGTAAGCCAAGATATCTATGCACCTCACCCAGGTTTGTGCACGTGTGTCTCTTCTGCAGCTCCGACTTCACTAGGGCCAATCCCTAAGTGTCAGCAGCTCCTACACGAGGATGTAGAACGGCGGCAGCGAAGTGTCGATGCGTAGAAACAGCGACGGGTCAGCAGTCAAAGGAGCAAACCCAAGAGCCGCAAGTGTCGTCCTTAGTGTGTCGTGCCACCTGCGAGGTTCTTGGCGGAGACCGTAGACTGGCCGCCGGAGGCTCCACTAGGTACTTGCAGGAAACAACCCAGTGAAGCCACTTGGGCGACGCAGCCAGATCTCCTCGTGCAGACTTCCCTGTAAGAAATATGTGTTGTAGTCAAGAGAGTGAAGCTCTTAGTCACGCTGAGCAGCGACGTGCAGCAGTACCCGAAGAGTAGTCATCTTCGGGGTAGAAGAGAAGGTCTGAAAGAAGACAATTCCCTGTCGCTGACTAAAGCCTCGTGCAACGTAATGAGCCTCGAAGGCAGGCGGAGAACCAGGCGACCGCTTGACCCTGAAAATCCACATGCCATTAACTATGTTCACCCCAGGAGGGGGTAATGCGTCGACGTAGGCGCCTGTGGACTTCCGGGATGCCATCTCTGCGTCTATGGCTGTCTACCATTGAGAGGAGCAGGGACCCGAAATCGCCTCTCCGTAAGAGCGTGGGGTCGGAATGTCTGGTGCAAATGGGTTTCCCTCTGGTGCAATCATCATGGACACGAGATGAGGTACAGCAGCTGCAAAACACCCAAAGTTCTCCTGCCTATCCTCAAGGAACGTCCGTGCCAAGAGCACACTCACCTCCGACAGACGGGGGAGAGACAGACTCCGACTCAGCAAAAAACCTAGCGGCGTAGGCGAGACAACAACGAGCAGCAAACTTGACAAGCTCAGCAACTAAGGCAGACGCAGCAGTGGACGTAAAGGAAGGGTCAGTGACAACTGTAGCTAGCAGACGCGTGATAGTAGGGCTGGCAGCATGAAGTGAGTCAGACTCGGGGTCCGGAGCGTCAGCAAGGGAGGACGCAGGAGGAGACGGCAGAGGGACACGTAGTGGAACAGAGGAAGGACGAAGTGCCATATGGTGCGTGCCGGGGACAGGAGGAGGACGCTGACGCGGGACACGGCGGCCAGTGCGAACAGCGCGAACAGGCGAGGTAGGAGGAGACGCAGCCTCACGACGCTTTGTAAGACCTGCAGTCCGCTCAGTGTAAGGAGAAGGAGCAGGCAGTGGGGAGGCTAGTTGTAACTGCGACTGCGACTGGTCAGGTGGTGGACACAGTAAGGGAGGAATAAGGCCAGTAGATGTCGGGAGACCAAGAACCTGCTGAAGGAGTGGAACGAAGTACGGTCGCGACCGCACACTGCCTCCAAAACCAGCACCAACAACACCAGCACCCCCAGGGCCAGCGCCTCCAGCCCAAGGGTCTCCAGCTCCAACGCCTGCAGCACCACCAGCTCTAGCAGCTCTAGTACCTCGAGTATGAGCACCTCCGCGACCAGCAGCTCCAGTACCTCCACCAGCTCCAGCTCCAGCGCCTCCAGCTCCAACTCCTTCAGCACCCTCAACTCCAACAGCTCCAGTACCTTCGCTACCTCCATCGTCAGCGCCTCCAGCTCCAGCGTCTGTAGTACCTCCAGCTCCAGTAGCTCCAATACCTCTAGTACGAGCACCTACGGGACCAGCGTCTCTAGCAACTCCAGCACCTCCAGGACCAGCAGCTCCAGAACCTCCAGGTCCAGGGCCTCCAGCGGCAGGCCCCCCGGCTCTAGCAGCGCCACTCCGAAGGCTCCAGCGCTGTGCAAACCACTCGCGCAGCTGCTGTGGAGAGAGAGGCTCTCGCTGTGACAAGGCACCCGAAGGACCTCCAGTAGACAAGGTACCTCCAGGCTCAGGACACTCAAGCTTAGCACCCCCAAGCTCAGCACCCCCAAGCTCAGCACCCCCAGGCTCCGCACGCTCAGGCTCAACACCCCCTGGCTCCGCACCCTCAGACTCAACAACCCCAGGCTCAGCACCCCCAGGCTCCGCACGCTCAAGCTCAGCACACTCTAGCTCAACACCCCTAGTAGCACCAGAGTCGACAGCTACCTCGACAGGCTCGACAGGGTCTACCTGGGACACACCTGAGGGAGCACGACCCTATGGGGGGAGGGTGTCTACCGGAGGACCTGGTGCGAGAAAGTGGGGAGGGAGAGGGGCAGTGCGGTAGGGGAAGAGACGGTAGAAGGGAACCAACTCGTCAAAGGTGACGTCCTGAGAGGGCAAGATACGGCGCGAGGTGGGGTGGTAAAACTGCCAGCCAAGCGCGTCAGGGGGAAATCCAAGGAAGACGCAGGGAATAGCGCGGGAGGAGAGCTAGTCCGCTGAAGTATCGTGGACGAAGACACAAGAGCCCTAGAGTCGGAACATCGACGCATCGCCTACCTGCCCCGTCCAACGCAGTGTAGGCGAGGTCGCCGACAAGGAGACATGGGGCCACAGGTTGAGCTGATGCGCAGCGTACCAGACCGCAAACGGCCATAGAAAATGGGGGGCAGCCGCATGGATCATGGAGGTACGAGCGACCTCCATGACTAAGCCAATGCGGCGCTCAGCAACCCCATTCTACCGCGGAGAGGCCGAAGTGTGAACGTCTGGCGAATGCCCTCCCCACGACAAAAATCTCGCAAGAGGTCGGAGGCGAACTCACCACCTCTGTCAGAGTGCAGATGCATGACAGGAAGGTCTGAGTTGAACCGCTCGCGGAGCTGGAGACTGACAGCGCGGATCCAAGGGATCAAAACATCAGGGACCTCCCCCTTGCTGCGCAAGGGGAAGACCGTGGTGTAACGCGAGTTTTCGTCAACAACCAGCAGAAGTTATCGCTTGTGGCCCTGTCCACGGACACGGGCTGGGCCCCACACGTCCATGTGGAGAGTCTGCAGGGGAGCAGTCGTCGGGGGAAACGAGGAGGAGTGAGGAGTGGCACAGGGAAGGCAAGGAGGGGCAAGCAAGGGTGGGAGGGGTGGCAGAGACCTGGGAAGACCAGGGACAAGGAGACGGGAGTGCATGCCACAGAGGCGTGGCAAGGAGGGGTAACCAAGGCAGTGGTGCCAAAGGAGAGTCTGGTGCGACAGGGCTCGACACAAGCAAGGGGCCGCAAGCTGACCTGACGCGGACGCTGACGCAGCTACCTGAGGAGGCTCAGTAGTCAATGTGTACAGACTCGACCTAGGCCGGCGAGTGAACGTGGCCAGGTGACGGCCCGTCTGTGTACACGTGCAGATCGCCACACGCTGACCCCCAGTATTGGTGGTAGTGACCATCGCATCCTGGAGGGCAGCAGTACTCACCAACTTTGTAGAGAACGAGGGGAGGTGAAGACCTGTTAGTGAGCGAGACAAAACCGCCGGACACAGGAGAACAGTGGTGGAACGTGCAAGAAATGGGCCCCTAGAGGGGTCAGCCAGTCTAACTGCAACCGGTGCAGGGAGTGGTGTGAGTGTGGTACTGACGCGAAAGAAACAGCGAGAAGCACTTGAGTCAAGCGTGAAGGTGTGTAAGGCCTCAGCAGGCGCAGTACCAGAAAAAGCAGACTCACTAGCACCTAGAGCAGCAGCCTCTATACCTGGGTCGGGAGGCATACACACGTAACAGTCACCCTCAGCACTAACACTCAATGCATACATGGCAGCAAGGATAGCATCATAATTAAGAGCAAAGATATCCACACCCTGCCCAAGCAGCTCTGCCCAGCGGGGGAGCTCATTCGCGTCAGGAAACTCTGCGCGAAAAGCTTCGTCAAGACGGGAGAAGCAGCGGTACTGGGTGTGCAGCTTCCCGCACGTTTAATAAGTGCGAACACCTGTGCGAATGACATACGGGCAGAGAACACCACCCCTAGACGCCCCACGCTAAGCAAACCACTCACGAAGCTGCTGGGGCGAAGGGTTCTCGCTCGGGCGTTGCTGCTGCTGCCTCTGGCCACCGCCAGAACCTCCCCTCTGAACACCTCCACCCCGACCGCCAGCACTGCTCCTGCCACAACTCCCACTGCTGCCACCACTACCGCCGCCGCCACCCCCACTATCACCACCACCGCCGCCACCACTGCCTCCACTCCCACCACCACTCCCACAGCCACCAGCGCCATCTCCACCACCTCCACCACCCCCACCACCATAGCCTCCCTTGTCCCTGCCGCCACGGCACCTCCCACTAGGAGCAAGGTAGCCCCGACCTCCTCAGCACAAAGGAAGTCAACAGCAGCAGCAGAAGCAAAAGAAGGGACAAGGGGGGAGGGGGAACACCCCACAAAGAAGGGAGTGCGAGGAGTGCCACGAGAAGCGCCTACAGCGACTATGCTGGTCTCAGCTGCAAGGAGGTGCTTCTCGAGCAGGTTGACAGTGAGGTCTGTGGGGTCAAGGGCAAGAGGGAGGTCCCAGACTGTGCTAAGAGAGTTAGGGGGGCGGGTGACGATGAAGTAGAGCGTGATGTAAATGGGAGGAGGGTTCTTGGCTAGAAACTTGGCGGGAAGCGCGGCACAATAGCGAGTGTCACTAGCGCAAAGGTGAGTGATGAGGTCGGTGACTGTGGCAAAGGCGGAAAGCTCGGGGAACAGGTAGGGCAGTATAAGGCGGTTTAGAGCTGCAATGGCCGGGGAGGAGTAACAAGTGGCTACAGCGTCGTACAGGGCTCTAGCTGTCTTGTACTGGCCAAAGTGAGCGCGTTCGGCTAACGGCAGGTGGTTGCGAACGGCTATGCGAGTAGCAGCGTCACGGATAAGCCACTGTGAGCGAGTCGCACCGTCAACTGTGGTGGAAGGGGCGAGAGAGGCTCCAGACGTGAGGTCAAGCAGCGAGAATCCGTCCCTAGAATCGCTTAGTAAGTACAGCTGCAGGTCATCTAGCCACGCGTCGAACTCTATCGGACAGCCCTCTGCATCGAACGAGAGGACACTGAGAGTAGTTATCGCGGGCAAGGCAGGTGAGCACGCCAGTAGCAGGTGTTGTAAGCGAACTCTAGGGTTGGTAACTGTGTGTCCCAGTGGCTGACGTCGTCCTTGCAAGCTGTGCGCAGTAACTATTCAACCACTTGATTGAGTCGCTCTGTCTGTCCGTCAGTCTGGGGGTGGTATGTTGAAGACATTGCAAGCTTTGTCCCCAACAGTCCCATGAGCTCCTTCCAGAACTTACTCGTGAATTTGGGGTCTCTGTCTGAGATGAGTGTAGTGGGGATGCCGTGGATGGTGATGATGCGGTCGAAGAAGAGTCGAGCAGTTGCTTCAGCTGCAGCTGTGGCGTTGGTCGGTATGAAGTGACCCATTTTGGAGAACTTATCGATCACCACGAGGATGGAATCATGTCCCCGTGAGGTCGAAGGAAGCCGTGTGATGAAGTCAAGGCTAACGACCTGCCATGGCTGCTCCGGTACGGGTAGAGGCTGAAGTAACCCTGCTTTTTTCTGCTTGCTGCTCTTCATCCGCTGGCATGTGTCGCAAGAGGTGACGAACTGCTGCACGTCTGCTGCCATCCCGGGCCAGTAGTAATACTTCGCTATCCTTGCTAACGTCTTGTTGCTCCCGAAATGTCCCGCGTAAGGTACGTCGTGAAACTCCTCGAATAGGATCTGCCGTAGCGGGGCGTAATTCGGTACCCAAATCTTTCCTGAACCCTTCCTTACAGCTAAGTCTTTCTCCCACTGTAATAGCTTCTTGGTCTGTGCTGTAGCAATCTCTGCATCCACGGAGTACCCATGTTGGAATAGACCCTTGAGCAGAGGGTTCATTCCGTCCAGCTGGATGCCTGCTACATGTCCGGGGCGGCTCAACGCGTCTGCCTTGTTGTGTAGCCCGGGCTTGTAGACGATGTCGTAGTGGAAGTGAGTTTCCAGGAAGTCCACCCACCGCACCTGTCGTCGTGAGAGTGTCGGCTGTGACTTCAGGTATTTGAGACTGTAGTGGTCAGTATAGAGTGTAGTCTTGGCTCCCTCTAGGTAACACCTCCACGCCTTGAAGGCTATGACTATCGCTAAGGCTTCCTTGTCGTGAATGGGGTAGTTTAGTTCTGCTCCGTGTATCTTCTTACTGAGGTAGGCGATGGGCTGCAAACCGCGTCCGTGATCCTGCATCAGTACTGCTCCGACTGCTTGGTCACTAGCGTCTGTTTCCACCACGTAGTCCTTGTCTGGATCCAGCAAGATGAGTACTGGCGCTGTAGTCAGTGCTGTCTGTAGCTGCTCCATGGCTTGCTGATGAAGGGTATCCCATTTGTAGGGCGTATCCTTTTTCAGTAGGTCGGTTAGTGGCGCTGCTATCTTAGCGTACTGCGGCACGAACCTGTTGTAGTAGTTGGCGAAGCCTAGGAACTGCTGTAACTCCTTCACGTTCTCTGGTACTTTCCACTTCTTGGCGGCTTCGATCTTCCGTGGGTCCACGTGTACGCCCTCGGCACTCACCATGTGCCCGAGAAACTGCACCTTCTTCAGGGCGAAGTCGCTCTTTGACAGCTTCACGTAGAACTTGTTTTTTCCGTAGGATCTCGAACACCTTCCGCAGATGCTCCACGTGCTCCTTCATGTTCTTGGAGTAGATGAGAATGTCGTCCAGGTATACCACCACGCACTCGTCCAGCAGGGGTCATAAGATGTGATTCATCTCCGCCTGAAACGTTGCTGGTGCGTTGCAGAGTCCGAACGGCATCACCAAGTATTCGTAGGAGCCGTATCTGGTACGGAACGCTGTCTTGTGGACGGAGTTGTCTGCCATCTTGATCTGCCAGTAGCCCGATCGTAGGTCCAGCTTCGAAAATACTGCTGCTCCACGCAGTTGATCGAGTAGGTCGTCTATGCGCGGTATGGGATATTTGTTTTTGACTGTCTGTTTGTTCAGTGCGCGGTAGTCGATGCACATCCGTAGACTGCCGTCTGGTTTTGGAGTGAAGAGAACTGGTGCGCCGTAGGGAGAGGTGGATGGGCGGATCAGTTGTCTGTCCAGTAGATACTCTATCTGTTTTTTCATGTCTGTCAGTTCAGTCGGACTCAGTCGGTATGGTGCACGTGAGACGGGTTTCGCACCTGGTTCCTCCACGATCTCGTGCTCGTGGGTGCGTGCTGGAGGTACGCCTGCAGGTAGGTCGTCGGGCATTATCTCCTTGTACTGCTCCAAGACCTCCTTCACTGCTGCAGGTAGCTCGGAACTCGGCTTCTCCTCCTCTGCTGCTGCCATAACCAGTGCTAGGTAACCCGTGTTACTCTCGTTCACCGTCTGTTCGAACCGTGCCAGTGTCGTTTCAGGTACGTCCCCTGTATCCGTCCAGCTTCACAGTGCTATCCGCTTCCCATTGTTGTAGATGCACACCTTGCTGTTGACCCAATCGATCTCGGGGTTGAACCGCTTCAGGAAATCTCGCCCCAAGATAAAATCTAATCCTTTGATGTTGGTGACTGGTAGCTTCAGCTTCCACCTCAACGCACCTATATGCAGTTGCAGTGATGCTTCGCCGTGGATAGGAAGCTTCATACCGTCCACCATGGTTGCTGAAAACTGGGTCTCTTCCGCCTTCTCTCCAATTTTCTCCAATGCTCCGCGGTCACACACCGAGTGAGATGCACCGCTGTCCACCAGTGCCTGGAGGCGTCGCCCATTGCATAACACCTCGAGGAGTAGTGGTTTCTGCTGTGCTGAGTAGCCAAAGAGGGTCTCGTTAATAGGATCATAGGGTACATCAAACTTAATACCTTCCCTTTTTCCTATACCTGACTCAGCGCTTTCCAATTTCACCTGGGGGGTAGGAGGATTTTTCCGAGGCTTGTATAATTTTTCCTGAGCCTGGATGTCTCCTCTAAGCCTTGGCAGCTGTGTAGGCTTCACCTGTGGGCGACGGGGAGCCTTAACACTGTGCTGCGGGGAGAGAATATTAACTCCACGGAACGCACGACCCTTCTCTACGCTCCGTAGTATTTTGCCCAACTTCTCAGGTACCTGAATAATTTCTAAAGGCTTTTTCTTGGCCTCTAGACCTCCCCTGAATTTTTTGAAGGCTTGTAAACCACGAGAAGCAATATTCTTCGTTAGAGCATCTTTATAGGATACTTTTAACGAATTCTTACTTTCGTGGGAGTTCGGCTGGAGTTTCCCGGTCGGTGCAGAGTCTTTTTTCGCGGAGCCTCCATTCGCCTCGGCGATTTCCCCTGATGCCGGCCGGTCGTGACGTTTTAAATTCGCGCCATCATTTTCTCCTTTTTTCACCCGCTCCGAAGTCGCCACGTTGTCACCTTTTCCTGCTTTTCAGATCTTTACGCGATCGCCAGGTCGATCCGCGGCTACTGGCGATTCCCGTTTTTTTACTTTGGGGGTTCTCCATTGTTTCCGTCCCGGAGTGCCGCACGTGCTTTCTTCATTTTGTAGCACGACAAAAACTGATGTCCTGCTGCGCCGCAAAATTCGCATTTTGTCGGCTGCTGCTTCGCGTCGTATTTGTCGATATCCATCGGTTCGGTGAACGTGGGGGGTGCCGATCGCTCCGTGCCGAATGTACGGTTCGGCGTGAAGCGTCGTGTTTCGGGTTGACTTCGAGTCAGCGCGTCGTATCGCGCGACGAAAATAATCGAATTCTAGGTGCTGGTCGACTTACTGCGAGTCAAATTGACTGTAGAATCGACGAGCGCGAATTCTGTAGGTTGCGTAAATCTCCCTTGAGCGAAATTCGCGTCCGATCTCGGCCGTTGAGGAGAAAATCGATCCGACGCTCCAAATTCCAACTTTTTTGGGCGAAATTCTCTGGGCCGTTGAGATGAAACTCGATCGAACGGTCGAAACTCCAACCTTTCCACCAGTAAATCTGAGGGGTGTTCGAAAACCGAATCGAGGGGGACTTAGAAAAATTGCGCGGAACTGGTTTTACATACCCGTATCGGCGCTTTTGTCGTCGCCCCCGCGGTTTTTAAAGGCCGGAACTAAGCGGTTGAAGACCTCGCATGTAAACCCGCTCAAATACCAAGTGTGAGGATCTGGGATCGAGCTCAGAAAAGATGATTCAAATTGAATTGAATTGAATTGAATGTCCACCTGGGTACAACACGAGGCTATATATAGGCTCGACACAAGGCCCCGTAACCAGGTGTTACGCGAAGGTTCCGCGGGTCGTGAAGCGTCCCGAACAGATCCTTACCAAATTCAGTAGAAGGCAATTCGGTGGCAACCGAAAAGCCAGAATTCGGTGCACGCAACCTAGCTCGGTGCTATAACTATAATAAAATATAGGAAAGCACCTAGCCTAGGAAATCAAGCAATTCATGCATGCATATAATTATCCTATGCTAGAAATAGCATGATAAAGTAAAGGCAAGCAAGCATAGCTGGCATAAGCCGTCGTACCCTCACAAGCAGGGCAGTGAGCTGTCAGAATGTTACAATTGTCTAGCCTGCAGTGGGGTACTCTATAGCAAGTACAACCCAATTAGGGTTTCCTATATGTATGCCAACTGCTGCTAGTGCAACCCCCTCTTCTTCATTCCTCATTTTTTCACATGCTATCAGAGCATCTACGCTCCTGGCCTGTGGGCCCACCTAACTGCTTCCGCTGCTACTCTGTGTGTTGCACGCCCTGTGGCGTGCGACGCACTTTTTTCTTCCCCTCCTAGACGCCCCTCTCACGGCCCCTCGCGCGACCCTTAGCGGCCCCGTCGCCGCCCCTAGCGGCCCCGTTGCCGCCCTTCCAGGAGCCTCGCGGCCCCTTCGCGGCCCCGTCGCCGCCCCTAGCGGCCCCGTCGCCGACCTTTCAGGCCCCTCGCGGCCCCTTCGCGGCCCCGTCGCCGCCCCTAGCGGCCCGTCGCCGCCCTTCCAGGCCCCTCGCGGCCCCTTCGCGGCCCCGTCGCCGCCCCTATCGGCCCCGTCGCCGCCACGAGCGGCCCCGTCGCCGCCACTAGCGGCCCCGTCGCCGCCCCTATCGGCCCCGTCGCCGCCTCCAGCGGCCCCGTCGCCGCCACTTGCGGCCCCGTCGCCGCCCCTTTCGGCCCTGCCTCGACCCTGCCCCGGCCCCGCCCCGGCCATGCTCCGTCGCCTGTCGCGGCGCACCGGGGGCCCGTACACCGCACCCCCCCCTCTTTTCCCGTCGCTCGTCACGGCTCCCTGGGGGGCCGCGGCGACCTGGGGGGGGGGGCGAGCGTCGCCCCTTCTACCGCCTGTTTTGGCGCCCTGGGAGGCCGCGCGTCGGCCCCCCCCTCCCCCCCCCCCCCCCCCCCCCCCCCCTCGTAACCTCCCTACCTGCCGTCCCGCCCTGCCCTGTGTTAGGGTCTGGGGGTGGCGAGTAGGGGGTGGCGGGTGTGTGGTCTCCCCTGCTCCTCCTCCTCCTCTGTCTCCCACTGCTGCAGCTGCCGCTGAGGGGGGTGGGTGTGTGGGAGTCGACGGAGTGGTGCTAGGGGGTGAGGTGTTAGTGAACCTAGGGTGCAGCAAGGGGTGTGTGAAAGGGGGGTGCTGTGGGAGTGGAACTAGGGTTTGAGCAGGGGGTGTGTGTCGAGGGGTGTGGGGCAACTGGAGGAGGTTGTGTGAAGGTAGCTGCCGTGTCGCCTGCAGCGCCTGTAGTCCGTCGCCCTTGCTTCGGTAGCCAGTGAGCCTGTTGCACCAGTCGCTAGTGGGTCCGTTGCTCCTGCCGCTCGTCTATAGCCGCGGAGCCAGTTACTCCAGTAGTCCGTCGCCCTTGCTTCGATAGCCACTGAGTCAGCCGCTCCTGTGCCCGTGCCTCTGCAGCTTCAGTCGTTGCCTCCCATCTTCTCTCCCTCCACAGTTCCTCCTCCTCCTCACTTGCGAGCTGTGATTAACTCTAGCTTTGCTCGCTATTGTGAACTCCTGCTTGTCAAACATTATATATGTTCTGCTTGTGTAGGCTACAGTGGGTTAGCCTATAGGGGGTACACAATTCTAGGGTTTCCTACTTGTACTCATTTCACTGCTAGTTCATTCATTCCTGTTCGCTTATTCTCACATGGTATCGAGCAGGTTCCCCTGTGGGAACTGTTCGTAGGGCCCACCACCGCTACCTCTTAACCTTTTTTTTTTTCCTGCCCGGAGCGCGCTCCGGGCCCTAGTACTTTTTTTTCGATCTGCCCTAGTGCTCTGAAGGCCGCCCGCCCTAGCGCCCGAGCGCCGCCGCCCTTGCGCCCTGACGGCCGCCCGCCCTAGTGCCCTGACGGCCACCCGCTCTAGCGCCCGAACGCCGCCCGCCCTAGCGCCCTGACGGCCGCCCGCCCTAGCGCCCGAGCGCCGCCCGCCCTAGCGCCCGAGCGCCGCCCGCCCTAGCGCCCTGACGGCCGCCCGCCCTAGCGCCCGTGCGCCGCTCGCCCTAGCGCCCTGACGGCCGCCCGCCCTAGCGCCCTGTCGGCCGCCCGCCCTAGCACCCGAGCGCCGCCCGCCCTAGCGCCCGAGCGCAGCCCGCCCTAGCGCCCTGACGGCCGCACGCCCTAGCGCCCTGACGGCCGCCCGCCCTAGCGCCCGAGCGCCGCCCGCCCTAGCGCCCGAGCGCCGCCCGCCCTAGCGCCCTGACGGCCGCCCGCCCTAGCGCCCGAGCGCCGCCCGCCCTAGCGCCCTGACGGCCGCCCGCCCTAGCGCCCGTGCGCCGCTCGCCCTAGCGCCCTGACGGCCGCCCGCCCTAGCGCCCTGTCGGCCGCCCGCCCTAGCACCCGAGCGCCGCCCGCCCTAGCGCCCGAGCGCAGCCCGCCCTAGCGCCCTGACGGCCGCCCGCCCTAGCGCCCGTGCGCCGCTCGCCCTAGCGCCCGAGCGCCGCCCGCCCTCGCGCCCTGACGGCCGCCCGCCCTGACGCCTGAGCGCCGCCCGCCCTAGCGCCCTGACGGCCGCCCGCCCTGACGCCTGAGCGCCGCCCGCTCTAGCGCTCTGACGACCGCCCGCCCTGACGCCTGAGCGCCGCCCGTCGTCGCCCCAGCGCCCTAGCGCCCGACGCCCGCGAGCCGCCCGTCGCAGCCGCCCGTGAGCTGCCTGTACGCCGCCCGCCGAGCCGCCCGTGCACCCGCCCAGCGTGAGCCGCCCACGACCGCCCAGGCTGCCGTCCCCTTCTACCGGCCCCGCAACTGCACCTGCTGGCCCCGCCGCTGCACCTACCGGCCCCCACCACCCAGCAGAGGGGTGGCAGGTGTGTGGCCTCCCCTGCTTCTCCTCCTCCTTCATCGCTCACCTGCAGCAGCCGAGCCGCCCCACTGCCGAGCCGCCCTGCACCCGAGCCGCCCAGCAGCCGAACCGCCCTGCCGCCGAGCCACCGGGTCGCTGAGCTGCTGAGCTGCAGTTGCTGCCGAGCCGCCCTGCCGCCGAGCCGCCGAGTCACCGAGCTGCTGAGCTGCAGTTGCTGCCGAGCCGCCTTGCCGCCGAGCCGCCCGAGTCGCCCGAGCCGCCGAGCCGCCGAGCTGCCGAGCCGCTGAGTCGCCGAGCCTACTCTTCCCACCACTGGTGAGCTCTTGCCCTGCTAGCACGCTGCGCGTCGCCTGCTTGCCTGCCTGCCTGCCTTTTGGCTTGCCTGGCTGCCTGCCTCCCTGCTGCTAGTCCTGCTCCTGCTTCTACTTGCGGAGCCAAATGCAGCCCCAGCGACGCCGGCGTGAGTCCCTCACGCCCCAGCAGCTGCGTGAGTGGTACGCTGGTTGGGGCTGTAGGGGTGGCGACGCTACTCCTACTTCCACTCCTGCTGCTTCTACTCGTGGTGGCGGCCAGATGCAGCTCCCGCGACCCTCTCGCGTGTCTCTCACGCCTCGCCAGCTTCGTGAGTGGTACGCTCAGAGTGGAGGGTCTCTCAGTGCTGTTCGCTGCTCTTACGTGATTCGCACTGGTACTCGGACTGGTCAGCCTTGTGGGACACGTAGTCATACACCGTCCAGCTGCTTCGCCCGTCTGAGCGACGCCTGGCGTACCGTGTTTGGCGACGAGGCTGAGCTTCCCGACTGGGTGGAGTTGCTTAGGCAGAGGGTAGATATATATGCTCTTGACTATGATGCTATTCTCACTGCCATGTATGCATTGCCTACTAGTGCTGACCGTGCCGGTCACCTGTGCGTCCCGCCTGACCCAGGTATAGGACCTGCTGCTCTAGCTACTGGTGAGGCTGCTGCTCTGGGTGCTAGTGAGTCTCCTGCTCCAGGTACAGGTGCGGCTGCTGCTCTAGGTGCTAGTGAGTCTGCTTCCTCAGGTGCGGGTGAGGCTGCGCTCTCAGGTACCGCGTTGGCTTCGGCCTCCCTCACCTTTACACTTGACTCTGGGGCTTCTCGCTCCTTCTTTCGGGACCGCACCACACTCACGCCGCTTGGTCGGCCGGTTGCAGTCTCCCTGGCTGACCCCTCTGGGGGTCCTGTCCTCGCTCACTTCTCCACTGTCCTCCCGTGTCCGGCTGCCCCCTCGGGCACCCTGTCTGGCCTGTACCTCCCCTCGTTCTCGACGAACTTGGTGAGTGGTGCAGACCTACAGGATGCGGGGGTTCACCAGTTCACTCCTGCGAGTCAGCGGGTGACCCACTGCACGGACGCACGCACAGGCCGGCACCTGGCCACGTTCTCGCGTCGGCCGGGGTCGAGCCTCTACACCCTGACCACTGAGTCTCCTCCTGTCCCCGCGTCCGGTCAGGTAGCAGCGTCGGGTCAGGTGTTTGCTGCTGCGTCCAGGTCTGGTCCTGAGTCTGCCCCCTGTTCGTGTCGCCTCCTGTCTCACAAGACTCTTCTGTGGCACCACCGTCTAGGCCACCCCTCCTTGCCCCGTCTTCGGGGCATGGCTTCCCGTGTCCTTGTCTCTGGTCTTCCCCAGTCTCTCCCTCCCCTTCCTTCGGGACCAGGACCTTCCTGTGTCCCCTGTGTCGAGGGGCGCCTCAGGGCTGCTCCTCACTCCTCCCAGTTTCCCCCGACAGAGGCTCCTCTGCAGACGCTTCACATGGACGTGTGGGGCCCGGCCCCCGTCCGTGGGCAGGGTCACGAGCGCTACTTCCTGTTGGTGGTTGACGACTACTCGCGTTACACCTCAGTCTTCCCCTTGCGCAACAAGGGTGCTGTCACTGAGGTGCTGATCGACTGGATCCGCGAGGCTCGTCTCCAGCTCAGGAGGAGCTTCGGCTCGGACTTTCCTGTTCTGCGTCTGCACTCTGACCGAGGTGGGGAGTTCTCCTCTCGCCTTCTGCGAGACTACTGTCGTGCACAGGGGATCCGCCAGACCTTTACGCTTCCGGACTCTCCACAGCAAAATGGGATTGCTGAGCGCCGCATTGGCATGGTCATGGATGTCGCTCGTACGTCCATGATGCATGCGGCTGCCCCCCATTTTCTGTGGCCGTTTGCGGTTCGGTACGCGGCGCATCAGCTCAACCTTCACCCCAGGGTCTCTCGGCCCGCGATGTCCCCAGTGTTACTGTGGACGGGGAAGGTCGGCGATGCGTCTGCGTTCCGTGTCTGGGGATCTCGGGCGTTTGTCCGCGACTTGTCTGCGGACAAGCTGTCCCCCCGTGCTGCTCCCTGTGTCTTCCTTGGCTTCCCCCTTGACGCTCCAGGGTGGCAGTTCTACCACCCCTCCTCTCGTCGTGTTCTGTCCTCCCAGGACGTCACGTTCGACGAGTCAGTCCCCTTCTACCGCCTCTTCCCCTACCGTACTCCTTCCCTCCCCCCCCCACCGGACTTCCTAGTGCCAGTTCCCCCCCCGGTAGACCCCCTCCCCCCTCAGGTTCCTGCCCCTTCAGGTGTGTCCCAGGTAGACACAGTCGAGCCAGTCGAGGTTGCTGCTGAGTCTGGTCCTGCTGCGGGTGCAGAGTCTGGGGGTGCTACGCCTGCGGGTGCTGAGCTTGGGGGTGCTGCTGCTGGGGGTGCTGAGCCTGGGGGTGCGAGGCCGGGGGGTGCTGAGCTTGGGGGTGCTGCTGCTGGGGGTGCTGAGCCGGGGGGTGCTACGTCAGGAGCTGCTGAGCCTGGGGGTGCTGAGCCTGGAGGTGCGGAGCCTGCGACTGCTGGGCGGGAGCCGCTCTCTCCACAGGAGCTGCGCGAGTGGTTTGCTCGCCGCTGGAGGCGTACTGCTGGAGCTGGAGCTTCTTCGCTTGCTGAGGGTGCTGCCGGTCCCGGAGCTGCTGGGCCTGCGAGTCCTACTGGAGCTGGAGCTACTGAGTCTGGGGGTGCTGAGTCTGGAGCTGCTGAGCCTGGAGGTGCTGAGTCTGGAGCTGCTGAGCCTGGGGGTGCTACGTCTGGAGCTGTTGTGCCTGGGGTGCTGAGTCTGGAGCTGCTGAGCCTGGGGTTTCTCCTGCTGCTGCGTCTTGCCGGGAGCCCCTCTCTCCGCAGGAGCTGCGCGAGTGGTTTGCTCGCCGTTGGAGGAGTGCTGCTGGAGCTGGAGCTTCGTCGACCGTCGAGGGTGCTGGTGCTGCCGGTCCCGGAGCTGCTGGGCCTGCGGGTCCTACTGGAGCTGGAGCTGCTGAGGGTGTTGGTGCTGAGACTACTGCTGTCTTTCCTGGCGGTGGTTGTGCTGCTGGTGCTGCTGGAGGTCCTGCCGCTGGAGGTGTTGGTGGCGCTGGTGCTGTCGCTGAGGGTGCTGGTGCTGTCCCTGCTGAGTCTGGAGCTGCCGCTCGGCCTCGGCCGTACTTCGTTCCGCTCCTCCAGCAGGTTCTTGGTCTTTCTCCTTCGGTAGAGTGTCCACAGCCTGTCCAATCGCAGTCACTGTTGGAGCCTTCCTCTCCTCTGCCTGCTCCCTCTCCTTACACTGGTCCTACTGGAGGTCTTGCTGAGCGTCGTGAGCCTGCGTCTCGTCCCGCGTCGCCGGTTCGTGCTGCTCGCGCTAGTGGTCGCGGTTCGCGTCAGCGTCCTCCTCCTGTCCCTGGCACGCACCGGATGTCTCTGCGTCCGTCCACTGCTCCTCTGCGTGCCCCTTTGCCTTCTCCTCCTGAGTCCTCTCTTCCTGCGCTTGCCGACCCTGAGTCGGACTCTCTTCGCGCTGCCAGTCCTACTGTCACGCGTCTGCTTGCTACTGTCGTCACTGACCCCTCTTTTGAGTCCACTGCTGCGTCTGCTCTAGTCGCTGAGCTCGTTGACTTTGCTGCTCGCTGTCGTCTCGACTACGCTGCTAGTCTTGTTGCTAAGTCTGCGTCTGTTTGTCCTCCGTCCGTCGGGGGTGCGTGTGCTCTTGGCACGGACGTCCTAGAGGACAGGCAGGAGGAGTTACAGTGTCTAGCGGCTGCTTCACCTCATCTCGCGTCTGTACTGCTTGCCCCTGAGGGAGACCCGGATGCACTAGACATCCCGACTCCGCGTTCTTACGCGGAGGCCGTAGAGGGTCCCTACTCCTCTCAGTGGCAGGCAGCTATGGATGCAGAGATGGCTTCCTGGAAGTCCACAGGCACCTACGTTGACGCGGTTCCCCCTCCTGGGGCGAACATCGTCAGTGGCATGTGGATCTTCAGGGTGAAGCGGCTGCCGGGCTCTCCACCTGTCTTCAAGGCACGGTACGTTGCTCGTGGCTTCACTCAGCGGCAGGGAGTTGACTACTTTCAGACCTTCTCTCCCACCCCGAAGATGACCACTCTTCGGGTGCTGCTGCACATAGCCGCTCAGCGCGACTACGAGCTTCACTCTCTCGACTTCAGCACTGCGTTCCTGCAGGGTAGCCTGCACGAGGAGATCTGGCTGCGCCGTCCACCTGGCTTCACTGGGACTTTCCCTCCTGGCACCCAGTGGAGCCTCCGACGGCCAGTCTACGGTCTCCGCCAGGCACCGCGTGAGTGGCACGACACACTGAGGACTACGCTTGCGGCTCTTGGGTTTGCTCCTTCTACTGCTGACCCGTCGCTGTTTCTGCGCACCGACACTTCACTGCCGCCGTTCTACATCCTCGTGTACGTCGACGACTTGGTCTTTGCCACAGCGGACACTGCTGGACTCGCCTACGTGAAGTCCGAACTGCTGAAGAGACACACGTGCACAGACCTGGGTGAACTGCGCAGCTACCTTGGCTTGCAGATCACTCGGGACAGAGCACGCCGCACCATTACCTTGACTCAGTCACACATGGTGCAGCAGGTCCTTCAGCGCTTTGGCTTCACGTACTCCTCGCCTCAGGCCACTCCTCTGCCTACTCGCCACTCACTCTCAGCTCTGCCTTCGGATGAGTCCGTAGAGTCGAGTGGTCCGTATGCAGAGCTTGTTGGCTGCCTCATGTACCTGATGACCTGCACACGACCTGACCTTGCATACCCTCTGAGCATTCTTGCACGCTATGTTGCTCCTGGGAGACACAGACTGTGAAATGAATGAACAGGAATGGAATGACTAAGTCAGAAATTGGTACAAATAGCAAACCCTAGCAACCTGTACCCCATATGGGCTACCCCACTATAGCCTACAAACATGCATCAGCTATAAAGTTCCGACACACCCCCATAGGCAAAGTGGGGGAGAACAAGGGGTCACAAGACCAGTCAAGCAAAGCAAAACAAGCTCAGGGTGGATCACAAAGTCACCACACAGTCCGAGCACAAGAGCAGGGCCAGAGGCCAGGTTACATGCAGGAGTACAGACATATATATAAAACTAGACAAGCAAGTGCAGGTATATATATGTCAAAGTACAAGTAAAGTCAAGAAGAGAGCAAGTGAGGCAAGACAGGTACAAGACCCAGCTGGGTACAAAAGCGCTGATGGTCACAAGGCGCAAGTGCCTTGGTGAACACATCAGCAGTGTTGGCCTCAGAGGCCACGTAAGCAAGTCGCAACTGACCACGCTGCTGCAGCTCACGAGCAAGGAAGTAGCGGAGAGCAATGTGCTTCGTTCTGTGCTCCAAGCGCTGCTCTCGACACAAGGCCAGCATGGCCTTGTTGTCTACGTACAGCACTGGAGGAGAACGAGGCGGCTCTCCAAGGTCAGTCAGCAGGTAGGTGAGCCAGCGAAGCTCCTGTGCAGCCATGGCTCCGGCGTAGATCTCAGCCTCACAACTGGAGCCGAGAACCGAAGACGAGCGAGTAGACCGCCACGAGACAGAGCCGGAACCAAGGCTGAAGGTGTAACCCTGTGATGACCGCTGCGTAGCCTGGTCGTCAGCCCAAGAAGCGTCCGCGTGCCCAGTGAGGACCACTGGACTCCGCCCTCCAAGCACTAGCCCCATGCCCGACGTACTGCACAGGTAGCGCAATACCCTCTTCGCTGCAGCCATGTGCTCTGGTCGGTGTCTCCCAGGAGCAACATAGCGTGCAAGGATGCTCAGAGGGTATGCAAGGTCAGGTCGTGTGCAGGTCATCAGGTACATGAGGCAGCCAACAAGCTCTGCATACGGACCACTCGACTCTACGGACTCATCCGAAGGCAGAGCTGAGAGTGAGTGGCGAGTAGGCAGAGGAGTAGCCTGAGGCGAGGAGTACGTGAAGCCGAAGCGCTGAAGGACCTGCTGCACCATGTGTGACTGAGTCAGGGTAATGGTGCGGCGTGCTCTGTCCCGAGTGATCTGCAAGCCAAGGTAGCTGCGCAGTTCACCCAGGTCTGTGCACGTGTGTCTCTTCAGCAGCTCGGACTTCACGTAGGCGAGTCCAGCAGTGTCCGCTGTGGCAAAGACCAAGTCGTCGACGTACACGAGGATGTAGAACGGCGGCAGGGAAGTGTCGGTGCGAAGAAACAGCGACGGGTCAGCAGTAGAAGGAGCAAACCCAAGAGCCGCAAGCGTAGTCCTCAGTGTGTCGTGCCACTCACGCGGTGCCTGGCGGAGACCGTAGACTGGCCGTCGGAGGCTCCACTGGGTGCCAGGAGGGAAAGTCCCAGTGAAGCCAGGCGGACGGCGCAGCCAGATCTCCTCGTGCAGGCTACCCTGCAGGAACGCAGTGCTGAAGTCGAGAGAGTGAAGCTCGTAGTCGCGCTGAGCGGCAATGTGCAGCAGCACCCGAAGAGTGGTCATCTTCGGGGTGGGAGAGAAGGTCTGAAAGTAGTCAACTCCCTGCCGCTGACTGAAGCCACGAGCCACGTAACGCGCCTTGAAGACAGGCGGGGAGCCCGGCGGCCGCTTCACCCTGAAGATCCACATGCCACTGACGATGTTCGCCCCAGGAGGGGGAACCGCGTCAACGTAGGTGCCTGTGGACTTCCAGGAAGCCATCTCTGCATCCATAGCTGCCTGCCACTGAGAGGAGTAGGGACCCTCTACGGCCTCCGCGTAAGAACGCGGAGTCGGGATGTCTAGTGCATCCGGGTCTCCCTCAGGGGCTAGCAGTACAGACGCGAGACGAGGTGAAGCAGCGGCTAGACACTGGAACTCCTCCTGCCTGTCCTCTAGGACGTCCGTGCCAAGGGCACACTCACCCCCGACGGATGGAGGACAGGCGGACTCAGACCCAGCGACAAGACGAGCAGCGTAGTCTAGACGACAGCGCGCAGCAAAGTCGACAAGCTCAGTGACAAGGGCAGACGCAGTAGACGACTCGAAGGAAGGGTCAGTGACAGCAGTAGCAAGGAGACGCGTGACAGTAGGACTGGCAGCACGAAGAGTGTCCGACTCAGGGTCGGCAAGAGCAGGAAGAGAGGAAGCAGGAGGAGAAGGCAAAGGGGCACGCAGAGGAGCAGTGGACGGACGCAGTGACATCCGGTGCGTGCCAGGGACAGGAGGAGGACGCTGACGCGACCCGCGACCACTAGCGCGCTCAGTACGAACAGGCGACGCAGGACGAGACGCAGGCGCACGACGCTCAGTAAGACCTCCAGTCGGACCAGTGTAGGGAGAAGGAGCAGGCAAAGGGGAGGCAGGCTGTAGCTGTGGCTGTGACGGAACAGGCCGCGGACCCTCTAAGGGAGCAGGAGGAGGTGTAAGACCAAGAACCTGCTGCAGGAGCGGAACGAAGTACGGTCGGGGCCGCGCGGCGACACCAGAAACAGCAGGAACAGCAGCAGCAGCCCCGTCCGGAGCACCCACTCCAGCAGCACCTCCAGCAGAACCACCAGAAGCTCCAGAACCTCCAGCAGTAGCACCAGGAGCACAGTCAGTCGGACCGCCAACCGTAGGCCCAGCTCCAACACCCTCAGAAGGACCAGCTCCAGGAGAACTCGCAGACCCAGCAGCTCCAGCACCCACAGTACGAGCACCGCCAGGACGTGTGGTAGCAGTACCCTCGACAGCCGAAGAACCACCTGCACCAGCAGCACGTCTCCAGCGCCTGGCAAACCATTCACGCAGCTCCTGTGGGGGGAGTGGCTCCCGGCGAGACGAAGCACCCCTAGACACAGCACCTCCAGGCTCAGCACCCCCAGGCTCAGGACCCCCAGGCACAGCACCCCCAGGAACAGCACCCCCAGGCTCAGCACCCCCAGGCTCAGCACCCCCAGGCACAGCACCCCAAGGCTCAGCACTCCCAGGCTCAGCACCCCCAGGCTCGGCACCTCCAGACTCAGCACCCCCAGGCACAGCAACCCCAGACTCCGCACCCCCAGGCTCAGCTCCCGCAGCAGCACCAGAGTCACCAGTGACCTCGACAGGCTCAACCGCGTCTACCTGGGACACACCTGAAGGGGCAGGACCCTGAGGGGGGAGGGGGACTACCGGGGGGGGACCTGGTACCAAGAAGAGCGGGGGTGGGGGGAGGGACGGAGTGCGGTAGGGGAAGAGGCGGTAGTAGGGTACCGACTCGTCGAACGTGACGTCCTGGGAGGACAGAACACGTCGAGAGGTGGGGTGGTAAAACTGCCACCCAGGGGCGTCGGGGGGGAACCCCAGGAAGACGCAGGGAGAAGCACGAGGGGACAGCTTGTCCGCAGACAGGTCGCGAACAAACGCCCAAGATCCCCAGACCCGGAACGCCGACGCATCGCCAACCTTCCCCGTCCACAGCAGCGCTGGGGAGGTCTCCGGTCGAGAGACCCTGGGGTGGAGGTTGATCTGGTGCGCAGCGTACCTGACCGCAAACGGCCACAGAAAATGGGGAGCAGCCGCATGCATCATGGACGTACGAGCGACGTCCATGACCATGCCAATGCGGCGCTCAGCAATCCCATTCTGCTGTGGTGAGTCCGGAAGCGTGAAGGTCTGACGGATGCCTCGCACACGACAGTAGGCACTCAGGAGGTTAGAGGAGAACTCTCCGCCTCTGTCCGAGTGCAGACGCAAAACAGGGAAGTCAGAGCCAAAGCTCTTCCGAAGCTGGAGACGAGCTGCGCGGATCCAGTCGATCAACACCTCAGTGACCTCACCCTTGCTGCGCAAGGGGAAGACTGTGGTGTAACGCAAGTAGTCGTCAACCACCAGCAGGAAGTAGCGCTCCTGACCCTGTCCACGGACGCGGGCTGGGCCCCACACGTCCATGTGAAGCGTCTGCAACGGGGCCTCTGTCGGAGGAAACTGGGAGGAGTGAGGGGCAGCACGCTGGCGCCCCTCGACACAGGGGACACAAGCAGGGCCAGGGCCCGGAGGAAGGGGAGGGAGGGACCGGGGAAGACCAGACACAAGGACCCGCGAGGCCATGCCTCTGAGCCGAAGCAGAGAGGGGTGGCCAAGGCGGTGGTGCCAGAGGAGGGTCTCGTGAGACAGACGACGACACGAACAGGGGGCAGACTCAGGACCAGACCTGGACGCTGCAGCAAACACCTGACCAGACGAAGGGACCCTACCAGACGCAGTACCTGGAGGAGAAGCAGTGGTCAGTGTGTACAGGCTCGACCCCGGCCGACGTGTAAACGTAGCCAGGTGGCGACCTGTGTCCGCCTCCGTACAGTGGGTCACCCGCTGACGAGCAGGGGTGAACTGGTGGACACCCGCATCCTGGAGGTCAGCACCACTCACCAAGTTCGTCGAGAACGAGGGGAGGTAGAGACCAGTCAGGGTGCCAGAGGGGGCCGCCGGACACGGGAGGACAGTGGAGAAGCGAGACAGGACAGGCCCCCCAGAGGGGTCCGCCAGAGACACCGCAACAGGCCGACTCAGCGGCGTGAGCGTGGTGCGGTCCCTAAAGAAAGAGCGAGACGCTCCAGAGTCAAGGGTGAAGGTGTGAGAGGCCGAAGCCGACACAGTACCTGAGAGGGCGGACTCACCAGTACCTGAGAGCACAGACGCACTGGCACCTAGAGCAGCAGTCTCACTAGTACCTGACTCGGCAGTACCAATGCCCGGGTCGGGCGGGAAACACCGGTAACAGTCGTCCTCATCACTACCAGTCACAACATACATAGCAGAGAGAATAGCATCAAAGTCAAGATCATAAATAGCTACACCAGCCCTAGACAGCTCTCCCCAGCGGGGGATCTCAGCGGCCTCCGGAAACTGCTGACGCCAGGCGTCGGTCAGGCGGCCAAAGCAACGACGGGCTGTGTGGGCGCCTCCACACCTCTCCCCTGCACGGTCACCAGTGCGAAGAACGTAGGGGCAGGGACCAAGCGCACCACCGCGCTGACGCTGCAAGTACCACTCACGGAGCTGCTGAGGGCCGGGGACTGTGCGAGAGCGCTGCTGCTGCTGCGGCTGCTGCTGCGGCTGCTGCTGCTGCTGCTGCTGGCGCTGACCACCCCCAGAGCTGCTCCGCTGGGACGAGCCACTCCGACCCCCGCCTCCACCGCCACCCCCGCCTCCACCGCCACCCCCGTCTCCACCGCCACCTCCCCCACCAGGACCGTCGCTCCCACCGCTCGCACCGCCTCCTCCGCTACCACCTCCGCCGCCACCTCCGCCTCCACCGCCGCCACTAGTACCTCCACTCCCGCCACCACCCCCACCGCCACCCCCACTCCCCCCTCCACCCCCACCGCCTCCTACACCGCCCCCTCTGGCTCCACCCGCTCCCTTGCCCCCCTTGCCCTTGCCAGTGCGGCGTCTGCCGCTGGGGGCAGACGCCGCGCCGACCGACTCAAAACCAGCGAGGTCGGCCGCAGCGGCAGAGGCGACAGAGGGCAGCAGGGGGGAAGGACTACACCCCTCAAAGATGGGGGTGCGAGGGTCACCCCGAGAGGCCCCTACAGCGACAATACTCTTCTCAGCCGCTAGCAGGGACTCCTCAAGGAGGTCGACAGTGAGAGTGGTGGGACAGACAGAGAGAAACTGGTCCCTAACGACACGAAGGGACTCAGGGAGACGGGTGACGAGAAAGTAGAGAGTGATGTACATGGGAGGAGGGTTCGCAGCGCGGAACTCAGCAGGAAGGGCAGCGCGGTAGCGGGTGTCACCAGCGCGAAGGTGGGTAACGAGGTCAGCAACAGTGGGAAAGGAAGCGAGGTCAGGGAAGAGAAACGGTAGCATGAGGCGGCTAAGGGTAGCGGAGGAAGGGGAGGAGTAGCGCGCAACTACAGCGTCGTACAAGGCCTGAGCGGTCTTGCACTGACTAAAGTGGGCACGCTCAGAGGAAGGGAGGTGGCGACGCACAGCAAGACGTGCAGCAGCATCGCGGGTCGCCCACTTGGAGCGAACGGCAGAGTCAGCATCAGCAGGTGGGGCAGGGACAGCGCCAGAGACAAAGTCAAAGAGAGAGACCTCATCTACCGCATCACACAGTAAGTAGAGCTGCAGGTCCTCGATCCAGACGGCAAAGTCAATGGCCCTCCCCTCAGCGTCAAAAGTGAGAACATTGGGGGTGGCCATGGTAGCAGCTGAAAGTCTCACCGGGGTGGGAGAGTCGGGTGGGTCAGCAGCAGGCGGCTCGGGCTGCTCGGGCGGCTCGGGCGGCTCGGGCGGCTCGGGCGGCTCGGGTGGCTCGGGTACCGGGCGGCTCGGCTGCTGCTGGGCGGCTCGGGTGCTGCTGGGCGGCTCGGCTGCTGCTGGGCGGCTCGGCTACTGCTGGGCGGCTCGGCTGCTGCAGGGCGGGGCCGGGACAAGGGACGGCGGGGCCGAGACAGGTGCAGCGGCGGGGCCGCAGGGTGCAGCGGCGGGGCCGGGACAGGTGCAGCGGCGGGCCAGGACAGGTGCAGTGGCGGCGGGCCGGGACAGGTGCAGCGGCGGGGCCGGGACAGGTGCAGCGGCGGGCCGGGACAGGTGCAGCGGCGGGCCGGGACAGGTGCAGCGGCGGGGCCGCAGGGTGCAGCGGCGGCGGCCGCGTCGTAAAGGGCGGCGGGGCCGCGGCTGAGCAGGCGGCGGCGGCCGCGTCGGAGAGAGCGGCGGGGCCGCGGCTGAGCAAGCGGCGGCGGCCGCGTCGTAGAGGGCGGCGGGGCCGCGGCTGAGCAGGCGGCGGCGGCCGCGTCGTAGAGGGCGGCGGGGCCGCGGCTGAGCAGGCGGCGGCGGCCGCGTCGTAGCGAGCGGCGTGGCCGCGTCGGAGCAGGCGGCGGGGCCGCGTCTTAGCGGGCGGCAGGGCCGCGTCCGAGCAGGCGGCTGGGCCGCGTTCGAGAAGGCGGCGGGGCCGCGACGTAAAGGCGGGGCCGCGACTGGACGGCGGGGCCGCGAATGAAGGGCGGCGGGGCCGCAGGGGAAGGGCGACTCGGGGGGGGTCGCTAAAAAAAAGGATCGCGCGCCTAAGGGCGCGCCTCGGTGGGCCCTAGGCGAAGTTCCCACAGGGAACCCGCTCTATACCATGTCAGAATCCCAACCACTAGACCATTGGGATAAAAGGGCTTGTTTCAGTAGCGGGTTAGTGCGCCCATAACCCCCCAGGCGAACGCGCCTGTAACCCTCTCCAGGATCAATCGGGCATCCACAGTGCAGATCTACTGACACCCCCCCACACTGGGAGGCCCAGGACTAAGCACAGCGGCAACGGCCTATATGTGCATACACCGGGAATCGAACCCGAGACCGCTCTGATACCATGTGAAATGAATGAACAGGAATGGAATGACTAAGTCAGAAATTGGTACAAATAGCAAACCCTAGCAACCTGTACCCCATATGGGCTACCCCACTATAGCCTACAAACATGCATCAGCTATAAAGTTCCGACACAGACCAGAGCACATGGCTGCAGCGAAGAGGGTATTGCGCTACCTGTGCAGTACGTCGGGCATGGGGCTAGTGCTTGGAGGGCGGAGTCCAGTGGTCCTTACCGGCCACGCGGACGCTTCTTGGGCTGACGACCAGGCTACGCAGCGGTCGTCACAGGGTTACACCTTCAGCCTTGGTTCCGGCTCTGTCTCGTGGCGGTCTACTCGCTCGTCTTCGGTTCTCGGCTCCAGTTGTGAGGCTGAGATCTACGCCGGGGCCATGGCTGCACAGGAGCTTCGCTGGCTCACCTACCTGCTGACTGACCTTGGAGAGCCACCTCGTTCTCCTCCAGTGCTGTACGTAGACAACAAGGCCATGCTGGCCTTGTGTCGAGAGCAGCGCTTGGAGCACAGAACGAAGCACATTGCTCTCCGCTACTTCCTTGCTCGTGAGCTGCAGCAGCGTGGTCAGTTGCGACTTGCGTACGTGGCCTCTGAGGCCAACACTGCTGATGTGTTCACCAAGGCACTCGCGCCTTGTGACCATCAGCGCTTTTGCACCCAGCTGGGTCTTGTGCCTGTCTTGCCTCACTTGCTCTCCTCTTGACTTCACTTGTACTGTGACATATATATATACCTGCTCTTGCTTGTCTAGTTTTATATATATGTCTGTACTCCTGCATGTGAACTGGCCTCTGGCTCTGCTCTTGCGCTCGGACTGTGTGGTGACTTTGTGATCCACCCTGAGCTTGCTTTGCTTTGCTTGACTGGTCTTGTGACCCCTTGTTCTCCCCCACTTTGCCTATGGGGGTGTGTCAAACATTATATATGTTCTGCTTGTGTAGGCTACAGTGGGTTAGCCTATAGGGGGTACACAATTCTAGGGTTTCCTACTTGTACTCATTTCACTGCTAGTTCATTCATTCCTGTTCGCTTATTCTCACACTGCTCTATGCTTGCTTGCTCATTGTGCTGATTACACCCCACTTTGGCTATGGGGGTGTGTCAGAATGTTATAATTGTCTAGCCTGCAGTGGGGTACTCTATAACGAGTACAACCCAATTAGGGTTTCCTATATGTATGCCAACTGCTGCTAGTGCAACCCCGTCTTCTTCATTCCTCATTTTTTCACATGTGCAGGCAGGGCGAAACAAAGTGGCGGCCAGCAGGGCGCCGTGCAGGCAGATTAGGGCGGGGCGGCAGCCAGCAGGGCGGCACCCGGGCAAGGTAGGGCGGCACGGCTGCGAGCGGTGCGCAGGCAGGGCAGGGCGGCATGGCAACGCGTGGGCTGTACGGACTGCGCGCTGCAGGGCAGGGCAGTAGGAAGGTACGGGGAAGGGAAGGGCAGGGCAGAAATCCAGGCAAGAACAACTAAGTGGTGGGCCCTCTAAAAAATAAAGGTCCTTAGGAAGGACCCGCTGTATACCATGTCGAGATTAGTTAAGGGGAATGAGGTGATTAGGTCAAGGGAGGGGTACAACAACAACATCAAGAGAAATTTTGTACCCCCTAGTGCTATGTTAGTTCTTTTCTTTCTTTCTTTCTTTCTTTTTTTTTTGGATGTGCCCCCAAATTGTTAAGTGATCGCATCCCCCTCCCGTTCTACAACAGGTGTCTCATTTGGATCGTGTGAGAGGGGGATAGTACTATTCTTGCTCACAATGGAAAATACCATGGGGCCCCCAGCTTTCACAAGTCTCTAACGTGTAATGCTGGACCATATCCGAACATGGTGAGTGGCAATTTTCCTATTGAGCACCGTTGGGTGTGCGCATGGTCAAAGCATATAAAACCGCATCAAGAGTTGGATGTGCGATTGGGTGATTTCATGATAGTGGCTCTTTTCCAAAGTCTCAAGAAGCGCCGCCCGGCCCAAGATATTGCTCAGGGTGGTGTTGTTGGTGTTATGTAGAATTGTAATTTCCAATATATAATAATAGTCACAATAAGTAATTTCCAAAGCACATTTTTCTTATTTACACTGATGTGGAAATTATTTAAAAAAAAAAAACGGTACTAAACACTGGTAGAAAAAAATCATTAATGCTCATTAGCCTTACGGGAAACAGGCCCTAGAATCCTAGCCTTATCCCTGTTAGGGAGTAGCCCGCGCCTCACTGCCACCATTGCATAACTTAGCTCTCCTTTGCACGTTACCGCTAACACATTTTGCTAATTTGTGCTCGCATATTCTTTGCTTGCCTTTTTTTGGCACTTGTCACTTCTTTTTTCACCCGGATCACTTCGTTTTCAAAGCGTTTGCTCTTTTGAACCGCTCCCTTGCTTCCAGCCCCTCTGATCATTCTCACTCGAAAGAGCGATCCATATCAACTAGAGCTGATGTCCTTGTGCTCTCTCATGATCATGCACATTCTCGATTACGTATATATACCACATATGGCGCCGCCCTTCAAAGAGGCGAAAGAGATGAGTCTCGCCAAGGTCGAATAAGAATCTCTTGAATTCACATCCACTCATGCACTTGCTCATGCATCAACGGCAGGAACAACAAGGGCAACACCATCCCAACATGAAAGTGCGTGATATTGGTCGATCTCAACTAGCAATGGCACATTGCGAAACATGCAAGATACTCGGCACTTTCCCTTAAGAAGGCGCGGGTGGGCAAATAGCAACGCGGGAGTAGTTGCCAGATCAACATTGTTTATAAATTTGACAAAGATGCGCCGTCTCCAAGTCAATGGGATGGCCCGTCAGTTCAATCGTGGATCTTTACTATGAACGTTTGTTGAAGTACATGAATTTTGTCATTTAGTATTCAACAAAAACATTATACTTCGTGTCACACTGGCGGTGACTATTATGGATTGGTGGGCGCATGATTGTCACCGCGTTGGAGGTGTGTTCAGATGAGGATGTTGGGAAAAACAACAGTATGAATTTGCCACTATTGATTCCTCGTGTGTTCCAGTATTTCTCTTGTGCCCGAAACAGAGAAATAACAAACAAAACAACTCAGACCAAACAGCTCAAAACTAGATGCACATATGACGAGGTCACACGGCACATGGCTACCATGACTATGCTATGGAGCCCGCGGTGTTGGTCGTCAACAAAACAGAAGGTTGCGCGAGAAGGGTAAGAAAAAAAAGAACGGAGTACCATAAGTGACTGACAGAAACCTTAAATAGCACGCAAGGCCTCCTAGAAGCAGGGCTCTGTCTGTCCTAGGACTTCACGAAGTTGGTTGGATGGTGGGGCCAACAGGGCTCAATCTGAGACAATCCAAGCAACCAATCAAGTGAGACGGATTTCAAGATGTTGTAGATGCAAAATACACAATCGCAATCGTGTATGACCTCAGTTGACTTGGATCGACAGTTGAAACTCTATTCTAGAACCAAGTTTTCATCACCTACGTGCGAATCTCGTTTTGGTAACCAATTTCTTCGTGTGGAGGAAGATTGGGGAAGGTTGGTGCTGGATACGAAGTTCGTTGCCCGTGGTAACATTGTGTGTACCTCAAACTGGCATTTTGTGCATACGAATATTATAGGAGTGGGCTGCATGTGGAGTCCCGATTGGTCCTCCTGTAAATATGTCTAGACCGAACTCCCCATCTATTGGTAGTTACGCTCTGTATGCATGCTGCACTCAAAGTGGCCATCCATTAAGGTATGAACATACACCACATAACATCCCGACAGCAAACCCAGACACATGCCACCGACTTCGTTTTTTCAAAGGGACCCCCTTTCGAAGACAATTTTGGAATGCACACTCCCCCTCCTTTCCTTAGTGGTTTCAGCCGAAGAGCCCGTCCCTTAGGCTCCGTTTCGTCATAGATAGGATGACCCCATGGGCCTTGCTTTCGTTGTCCCGTTTCATTTCGTTCACAGGCTCCCGCAGGGCCCGTTTCTTCACGTTCAAAGGCCCCTGCATGCTCGTTTAGTCGCGTTCAAGGGCCCCCACGGGCCCTCGTTTCGTCACTCTCCCAGCCGCCCACAGCCCCTCTCAGTTGCCCCCTGCCGCCTACTTCCGCCCATTTTCACCTACAGCCGCCCATAGCCGCGCACAAAGGCCCACAGCTGCCTGTAGCCGCCCACAGCACCCTACCAGCCGCCACTGCGCTAGCAGCCGCCCACAGCCACCTATGGCCGCCCTTTAGCCGTCCATAGCCGTGTACAGCCACCCACTGCCACCCATGGTTGCCTAAAACCACTACCGGATGCTAACTAGGCCTCATGCTGGCACTACCTGCAGCCGTCCTGACCGCTTTGCATTGTGCTACTTGAGTCGCCTCGACGACCTTTAGCATGAGCGTATCGGGCCTGACTCATTTCCTTTGTTATCGCAATAGTTTTCCTTTGTTTGATATGTCCATATATATTCACTCGATTGTGTTTTCTGGTGCCCCATGGATCTGTTCACTTACTTGTACCTAGCTTAATATCCTTGCCTGTTGCAAGTGTAGGTCCGTGCGTAATTACTAGCCCATGTGTGACGTTTTCTGATATGTTGCACTCCTTCACACTTGACTCCAGCGCGTCCCAGTGCTTCTTGCGCGACCACACCATAGTAACGCTGCTCCTCGCACCAGTCTCACATGCTTTGGCTGATCCCACTTCTAAACCACCCACCGCTCACTGTTCTATCGCCACGTCCGACCGTCCCCTCAGGTTCCCTCATCGGTCTTCACATCCCCTCGTTTTTTTAGAAACTTGGTGGGTGTTGGCTGTCAGAATGTTATTGTATACATCACATTATAACTGCCTGCAATGTAGACTTAGTGTAGTTATCTTGCTTGTTAGGTGGTGCACCTTGCTTCTCTTATTTCATATTTGTACCCTTGAGCCTATAGTGAAACCACCCTTTTCTCCTTTGCAACTTTCTCGACACTCTCTTGAACCCTTCAACTAAAGCTACTAAGCTCCTAAGCTATGGCTCCTAAGCCCACCCACTCTTAGCTTATCTCAACATGGAATCAGAGCGACTACGCTCTTGGCCTGTGGGCCCCACGTGCTTCCGCTGCTTTCCGGGCGCGCGACACCTTTTTCTTCCCGCCACGCGCTCGGGGCGCGTGGCGGTTTTCCGCCCGCCGTGCGCCCCGGACGCGCGGCGTCTTCCTGCCCCGTCGCCGCCCTTCTCGGCCCCTCACGGCCTCTTCGCGGCCCCATCGCTGCTCCTCTCACGGCCCCTCGCGCTACCCTCAGCGGCCCCGTCGCCGCCCCTAGCGGCCCCGTCGCCGCCCTTCTCGGCCCCTCGCGACCCCTTAGCGGCCCTGTCGTCGCCCCTTCTCGGCCCCGTCACCGCCCTTAGCGGCCCCGTTGCCGCCCCTAGCGGCCCCGTCGCCGCCCTTCGCGGCCCCGTTGCCGCCCCTAGCGGCCCCGTTGCCTCCCTTCTCGGCCCAGTCGCCGCCCCTCGCGGCTCCGTTGCCGCCCCTTGTGGCCCCGTCACCTGCTCTTCGCGGCGCACCCCCCCCTGGCCGCCGCCTCTGCCTCCCTTGCGCCCATGCCTGCTTTGCAGCAGTGCACGGGCCTGCCTTGCAACAGCAGCCGCCCTTGGAGCAGCCACCCCTGCAGCAGCAGCCCCTGGAGCAGCCGCCCCAGCAGCAGCCGTCCCTGGAGCAGCTGCCACTGCAGCAGCCGCCCTTGGAGCCGCCGCCCCTGAAGCAGCCGCCCCTGGAGCAACCGCTACCCCTGCAGCAGCCGCCACTGCAGCAGCAGCCCCTCGAGCAGCCGCCCCAGCAGCAGCCGCCCCTGGAGCAGCCACCGCTGCAGCAGCCGCCCCTGAAGCAGCCGCCCCTGGAGCAACCGCCACTACAGCAGCCGCCCCTGGAGCCGCTACCCCTGCAGCAGCCGCCCCTCAAGCGGCCGCCCCTGCAACAGCCGCCCCTGGCCCTTGGAGCAGCCGCACCTGCAGCCGCCCCTGCAGCAGCCGCCCCTGGCCATTGGAGCAGCCGCCACTGCAGCAGCCGCTCTTGGACCCGGTGCAGCCGTGGGGGGGTGGGTATGGGGGTGGCGGGTGTGGGGGTGATGAGTGTGGGAGGTATGGGGGTGGCGGGTGTGAAGGTGATGAGTGTGGGAAGGTGTGCGGCAAGGGGTGTGAAAGGGGTGTGGGACAGGTGAGGGAGGTTGAGTGGAGGTGGCCGCCGTGAAGTCGGCAGCTCCAGTCGCCCGTGAGACCGTTGCGCCAGTCGCCCGTGAGCCCGTCGCTCCAGTCGCCCGTGAGCCCGTTGCTCCAGTCGCCCGTGAGTCAGTTACTCCTGCCGCTCGTCTAGCCACGGAGTCAGTTACTCCAGTTGCCCGTGTGTAAGTTGCTCTAGTTGCTAGTGTGCGAGTTGCTACAGTTGCCCGTGTGCCAGTTGCTCGAGTTGTGCAGTGTGCCAGCAGCTTCAGCTGCCGCCCACCACCTCCTCTCCTCTCATAGTCCCTCCTCCTCCTCACTTGCCCTCTCTGTCTGCTGCGCTCTGCTTGGTGTACCCCTTCCGGGGTTGTTTCTGCACATGGTTCTTCACTACAGGCAGTTAGGGGGTGTGTTAGAATGTTATTGTATACATCACTTTATAACTACCTGCAATGTAGACTTAGTGTAGTTATCTTGCTTGTTAGGTGGTGCACCTTGCTTCTCTTCTTTCATATTCGTACCCTTGAGCCTATAGTGAAACCACCCTTTTCTCCTTTGCAACTTTCTCGACACTCTCTTGAACCCTTGAACTAAAGCTACTAAGCTCCTAAGCTATGGCTCCTTAGCCCACCTACTCTTAGCTTATCTCAACATTGGCCACCTTCAAGACTGTAGGGTCACGGTCAATTTTCCGGCATGCCAGAGGTTTGCGACCTGTAGGGAGGAAGACCTGTGCGGTCAGGCACCCGATCTGCTGCTAGTGCAACCCCTCTTTTTTGTTCTAACTTTGTGCCTACTTCTTCTGACATGCTATCGAAGCGAGATCGCTCCTGGCCTGTGGGCCCACCTGCTTCCGCTGCTGTCCTACCTGACGCGCGCCTCATGCGCGCGACGTCTTCTGCCTGCCGCGCACCCTGCGCGCGTCGCATTTTTTCTTCCCGCCGCGCGCTCGGGGCGCGTGGCGGTTTCCTGCCCGCCGCGCGCCCCGGGCGCGCGCGGCAGTTTTGTCGCCCGTCGTGGCGCCCTGCGGGCCCGCGCACTGTCCCCTCCCATTGCCCGTCGTGGCACCCTAGGGGCCCGCGCGTCGCCCCCCCTCCCGTCGCCCGCCGCGGCGCCCTGGGGGCCCGTGCGCCGCCCTGCCCGTCGCCCATCGCAGCGCCCTAGGGACTCGCACGGCGCCCCGCTTCCGCTCGCCCCCGCCCCAACTGCTGTTCGCGTATCTGCCCCGCGCCGCGCGCGCACCGCTTGCATTGGGGGTATGGGGGTGGCGGGTATGGGGGTGGCGGGTGTGTGAGCCGTCCCCTGCTCCTCCTCCTCCTCCTCCTCCGTCTCCCACTTCTGCAGCTGCTGCTGAGGGGGGTGGGTGTGTGGGAGCCGAGGGAGTGGCGCTAGGGGGGTGTCGTGGGAGTGGAGCTAGGGGTGCAGCAAGGGGTGTGTGAAAGGGGCGTGGGACAGTTGGGGGAAGCTGAACGGAGGTAGCCGTCGTGAAGGTAGCAGCGCCAGTAGTCCGGGGGTTGCCCTTGCTCCGGTAGCCTAGCGAGCCTGCTGCCCCAGTCGCACATGGGTCCGTTGCTCCAGCCGCTCGTCTTAGCCGCGGAGCCAGTGACTTCGGTAGCCCGTGCGTGCTGCTCTTGTTGCCTGTGTGTCTGCGGCTTCACCCGCCGCCCCACTTCCGCTCGCTGTCAGAATAATATATATAACTCTATATATTGTTTTGTAACTGCCTGTAGTGTAGAATACTGTAGTCATAGAAGTTTCTGTTTGGTGGTGCACCTTTCTTGTTTGTTCTTTCCTATTTGTACCCTCGCTCAATATTGAATCACCTCTCTTTTGTCAAACTCTCTCGACCCCTTCCTCTCGTCACTCTCGTTTTTCCTCAAAACCTAGCCATGGCGCCTAAGATTAATCTACTATTTTGAGATGGTATCGAGCTAGATTTCGATCAATGGGCCCACCAATTTTCGACCCTGTCATGGCGGCCCTCCCTCCCAACGACTTTCTACTGCGATCGGGCCGTCAGTGCGACCGTCGCGTGAAAATCCGCGACGGTTTCGATCGTCAGTGCGATCGACGGGGCGAAGGCGGCGCTCTGCTCGTCGCGCTGCCTCGTCGCCCCGTCGTTCGCGGCCACGCTGCCCCGACGTCGCCTCGTCGCGCCTCCGTTTCGGCCCCCTATTCCGCTCGTCGCGCTCGAGCAGCTATGGTGAGAGAGGGTGGCGGAAGACAGCCGGGTATCTGCTGCTGCAGCCCGCTGCTACTTTGGCACCTCCAGCTGTCGCCCCTGTCGCCACCTGCCCTGTTTTCTGTTTCCTGCTGCTGGGGCCTGCAGGTGCTGCCGTCGAGCCGCTACTGTCCTGCTGCCTGATGCAGCCACAGAGCCTGCTCCTCAGGCGACCTGCCGCCTCCCACACCTGTTACTACTTCTTCCTTGGCTGAGGGTTGGCTACAGCTGTTTCTGCCACTTTTGCACCGGTTACCACTGCTTTTGCCTGCATCTGTTTCTTCCGCTGCACCTGTATGGTGTACCCCATTATGGGGGCGTTGACTGCACTTTCTTCCCTACAGGCACTTATGGGGGCGTGTCAGAATAATATATATAACTCTATATATTGTTTTGTAACTGCGTGTAGTGTAGAATACTGTAGTCATAGAAGTTTCTGTTTGGTGGTGCACCTTTCTTGTTTGTTCTTTCCTATTTGTACCCTCGCTCAATATTGAATAACCTCTCTTTTGTCAAACTCTCTCGACCCCTTCCTCTCGTCACTCTCGTTTTTCCTCAAAACCTAGCCATGGCGCCTAAGATTAATCTACTATTTTGAGACTCGCCCCCGCCCCAACTGCTGTCCGCGTATCTGCCCCGCGCCGCGCGCGCATCGCTTGCGTTGGGGGTATGGGGGTGGCGGGTATCGGGGTGGCGGGTGTGTGAGCCGTCTCCTGCTCCTCCTCCTCCTCCTCCTCCGTCTCCCACTGCTGCAGCTGCCGCTGAGGGGGGTGGGTGTGTGGGAGCCGAGGGAGTGGCGCTAGGGGGGTGTCGTGGGAGTGGAGCTAGGGGTGCAGCAAGGGGTGTGTGAAAGGGGCGTGGGACAGTTGGGGGAAGCTGAACGGAGGTAGCCGTCGTGAAGGTAGCAGCGCCAGTAGTCCGGGGGTTGCCCTTGCTCCGGTAGCCTAGCGAGCCTGCTGCCCCAATCGCCCATGGGTCCGTTGCTCCAGCCGCTCGTCTTAGGCGCGGAGCCAGTGACTTCGGTAGCCCGTGCTGTCGAATTATAATATTGTGTAGGCTATAGTGGGGTAGCCCATATGGGGTACACATTTCTAGGGTTGCATATTTGTATCACTTCCATTCCTTAGTCATTCTTTCTCGTTCATATCTTCTCATGGTATCGAGCAGGTTCCCCCGTGGGAACTGTGCCTAGGGCCCACCACATCGACCTTTTTTTTCCCTGCCCGAAGCGCGCTCCGCCCGAGTCGCGCTTCGGGCTCTCACCTCGTCGAGCCGCCCTAGCGGCCCCTAACGCCCTAGCGGCCCTTTCCCCTAGCGGCCCCGCCGCCCGTCGCTTCGGCCCCGCCGCCCGTAGCTTCGGTCCCGCCGCCCGTCGTCGCGGCCCCGCCGCCCTACCTCACGGCCCCGCCGCCCTACCTCGCGGCCCCGCCGCCCTACCTCGCGGCCCCGCCGCCCTACCTCGCGGCCCCGCCGCCCTACCTCGCGGCCCCGCCGCCCTACCTCGCGGCCCCGCCGCCCTACCTCGCGGCCCCGCCGCCCTACGTCGCGGCCCCGCCGCCCTACCTCGCGGCCCCGCCGCCCTACCTCGCGGCCCCGCCGCCCTACCTCGCGGCCCCGTCGCCCTACCTCGCGGCACCGCCGCCCTGCTCAGCGGCCCCGCCGCCCTTCTGCAGCGGCCCCGCCGCCCTGCTCAGCGGCCCCACCGCCATTCTGCAGCGGCCCCGCCGCCCTACTCCTGCGGCCCCGCCGCCCTACTCCTGCGGCCCCGCCGCCCTACTCCTGCGGCCCCGCCGCCCTACTCCTGCGGCCCCGCCGCCCTACTCCTACGGCCCCGCCGCCCTACTCCTGCGGCCCCGCCGCCCTACTCAGCGGCCCGCCACCGTTCACTAGCGGCCCTACCGCCCTACACCGCCCGCGCCGCCCGAGCTGCCTGAACAGCCCGAGCCGCCCGAGCCGCCCGAGCCGCCCGAGCCGCCCGAGCCACCCGAGCCGCCCGAGCCGCCCGAACAGCCCGAGCCGCCCGAGCCGCCCGAGCCGCCCGAGCCGCCCGAGCCACCCGAGCCGCCCGAGCAGCCCGAGCCGCCCGAGCCGCCCGAGCCGCCTGATCAGCCGAGTCGCCGGTGTCGCGGAGCCGCAGTCGCTACTGTGCCGTCCGTGCAGCCGTGTTGCCGTGTTACTGCACTACTGAGCTGCCAGACTTGCCCTGTCCGGTGAGAGCAGCGCTTTAGTCGCTGCACTGCCCCTGTCCTACAGTTGGTCTCGCTAGTCTACTGCTGTCATGGCTACCCCTAGTGTTCTCGCTTTTGACGCTGAGGGTCGAGCCATTGACTTTGAGGTTTGGGTAGATGACCTGCAGCTCTTCCTACAGTGCGATAGGGCAGACGGTCTCTCCCTCTTTGACCTCACCTCTGGCGCCTCTCCTGCCCCTGCTGCTGATGCTGACCCCACTGTTCGCTCCCAGTGGGCCACGCGCGATGCTGCTGCACGTCTTGCTGTGCGTCGCCACCTGCCTACCACTGAGCGTGCGCACTTTAGTCAGTACAAGAGTGCTCACACCTTATACGACGCTGTAGTTGCGCGCTACTCTTCCCCTGCCACTGCGGCACTGAGCCGCCTCATGCTACCGTACCTCTTTCCTGACCTTGCTGCCTTTCCCACAGTCGCTGACCTCGTTACGCAACTCCGCACTAGTGACACTCGCTACCGCGCCGCACTTCCTGCTGAGTTCTGCGCCAAGAACCCCCCCCCCATGTACATCACTCTCTATTATATAGTCACTCGCCTCCCTGACTCCCTTCGAGTAGTCAGGGACCACTTCCTCTCAGTCTGTCCCACCACTCTCACTGTTGACCTCCTAGAGAAGGCCCTCCTAGCAGCGGAGAAGAGCATAGTCGCTGTAGGAGCCTCTCGTGGTGACCCTCGCACCCCCATCTTTGAGGGGTGTTCCCCTTCCCCCTTGTTGCCCTCTGTCGCCTCTACCGCTGCGGCCGACCTCGTTGGTCTTGAGTCGGTCGGTGCGGCGTCTGCCCCTAGCGGGAGACGACGCCCTGGCAAGGGCAAGGGGGGAAAGGGCGCGGGTGGAGCTAGTGGGGGTGGTGGAGGTGGCGGTGGAGGCGGCGGAGGGAGTGGGGGTGGCGGTGGGGATGGTGGCGGGGGTGGAGGTGGTGGTGGCAGCAGCGGAGGCAGAGGCAGCGGAGGTGGCAGCGGTGGGAGCGGAGGCGGCGGTGGTGGCGGAGGTGGAGGCGGCGGTGGCGGAGGAGGTGGAGCTGGTCGAGGTGGTGCTTCGCAGCGGAGCGGTTCCAGTGGTGGTCAGCGCCAGCAGCAGCAACAACAGCAGCGTTCTCAGGACATCCGCCCTCCTCAGCAGCTCCGTGAGTGGTACACGCAGCGTCAGCGTGGTGGGGGTTTTGGTCCGTGCACCTACGTCCTTCGCTCCAGCGACCGCGCGGGTGAGCAGTGTGGGGGTGCCCACCCCACCCAGCGCTGCTTTGGCCGCCTGACGGACGCTTGGCGTCAGCAGTTCCCCGAGGCTAGTGAGATCCCCCGCTGGGGAGAGCTGTCTAGGGCAGGTGTAGCTATCTATGATCTTGACTTTGATGCTATCCTTGCTGCCATGTATGCTGTGACTATAAGTGATGAGGGTGACTGTTACCGGTGTTTCCCGCCCGGCCCGGGCATTGGTACTGCTGCGCTAGGTGCTCGTGAGGCTGCTGCTCTAGGTGCCAGCGCGTCTGCGCCCTCAGGTACTGGTGAGGCTGCGCTCTCAGGTACTGCGTCGACTTCGGCCTCCCTCACCTTCACACTTGACTCGGGGGCTTCTCGCTCCTTCTTTCGAGACCGCACCACACTCACGCCGCTTGGTCGGCCGGTTGCAGTCTCCCTGGCAGACCCCTCTGGGGGTCCTGTCCTCTCTCACTTCTCTACTGTCCTCCCGTGTCCGGCTGCCCCCTCTGGCACCTTGTCTGGTCTTTACCTCCCCTCGTTCTCTACGAACTTGGTGAGTGGTGCTGACCTGCAGGATGCGGGGGTTCACGAGTTTACTCCTGCAAGTCAGCGGGTGACCCACTCCTCGGATGCACGCACGGGCCGACACCTGGCCACGTTTTCTTGTCGGCCGGGGTCGAGCCTCTACACCCTGACCACTGCGTCCCCTCCTGTCCCTGCGTCTGGCCAGGTAGCTGCGTCGGGTCAGGTGTTTGCTGCAGCGTCCAGGTCTGGTCCTGAGTCTGCCCCCTGCTCGTGTCGCCACCTGTCTCACGAGACTCTCCTGTGGCACCACCGTCTTGGTCACCCCTCCCTGCCTCGTCTCCGAGGCATGGCTTCCCGTGTCCTTGTCTCTGGTCTCCCCCGGTCCCTCCCTCCCCTTCCTCCAGGGCCTGGTCCTTCCTGCGTTCCCTGTGTCGAGGGGCGGCTCCGGGCTGCCCCTCACTCCTCTCAGTTTCCCCCGACAGAGGCCCCGCTGCAGACGCTTCACATGGACGTGTGGGGCCCAGCCCGCGTCCGTGGACAGGGTCACGAGCGCTACTTCCTGCTGGTGGTTGACGACTACTCGCGTTACACCACAGTCTTCCCCTTGCGCAGCAAGGGTGATGTCACTGAGGTGTTGATCGACTGGATCCGCGCAGCTTGTCTCCAGCTCAAGAGGAGCTTCGGCTCGGACTTTCCTGTTCTGCATCTGCACTCTGACCGAGGCGGAGAGTTCTCCTCTGGCCTTTTGCGAGCCTACTGTCGTGCGCGAGGCATACGCCAGACCTTTATGCTTCCGCACTCTCCACAGCAAAATGGGATTGCTGAGCGCCGCATTGGCATGGTCATGGACGTCGCTCGTACGTCCATGATGCATGCGGCTGCCCCCCATTTTCTGTGGCCGTTTGCGGTTCGGTACGCGGCGCATCAGATCAACCTTCACCCCAGGGTCTCCATGCCGGAGACCTCCCCAGCCTTGCTGTGGACGGGGAAGGTCGACGATGCGTCTGCGTTCCGTGTCTGGGGATCTCGGGCGTTTGTAGCGACTTGTCTGCGGACAAGCTGTCCCCTCGTGCTGCTCCCTGTGTCTTCCTTGGCTTCCCTTCTGACGCCCCTGGGTGAAAGTTCTACCACCCCACCTCTCGTTGTGTTCTGTCCTCCCAGGACGTCACGTTCGACGAGTCAGTACCCTACTACCGCCTCTTCCCCTACCGCACTCCTTCCCTCCCCCCGCCACCGCACTTCCTCGTGCCAGGTCCCCCCCCAGTAGACCCCCTCCCCCCTCAGGGTTCTGCCCCTTCAGGTGTGTCCCAGGTAGATGCAGTTGAGCCGGTCGAGGTTGCTGGTGACTCTGGTACTGCTGCAGGTGATGAGCCTGGGGGTGCTGACTCTGGGGGTGCTGCGTGCGTGGGTGCTGAGCCTGGGGGTGCTGCGTCTGGGGATGCTGCGACTGGGGGTGCTGAGCCTGGGGGTGCTGAGCCTGGGGGTGCTACGACTTGGGGTGCTGAGCCTGGGGGTGCTACGACTTGGGGTGCTGAGCTTGGGGGTCCTTCGCCTCGGGGTGCTGCGTCTGGAGCTGCTGAGCAAGGGGGTGCTGAGTCTGGAGCTACTGAGCCTGGGGGTGCGGAGCCCGCGGCCGCTGGACTTGCTCCTGTGGCGTCTGGCGGTGCTGGGCCTGGTGGTTCTCCGGGTGCTTCGTCTCGGCGGGAGCCACTCTCTCCACAGGAGCTGCGCGAGTGGTTTGCCCGGCGCTGGAGGCGTACTACTGGAGCAGGTGCTTCTTCGACTGCTGAGGGTGCTGGTGCCGCCGGTCTCAGAGGTGCTAGTCCTGCGACTGCTACTGGAGTCGGAGCTGCTAAGGGTGTTGGCGGTGAGGCTACTGCTGTTAGTCCTGGCGGCGGTCCTGCTGCGGGTGCTACTGGTGCTGCTGGAGGTACTGAAGCTGGAGGTGCTGTTGACGCTGGTGCTGCCGCTGGGGGTGCTGGTGCTGTCCCTACTGTGTCTGGAGTCGCCGCGCGGCCTCGGCCGTACTTTGTTCCGCTCCTTCAGCAAGTTCTTGGTCTTCCTCCTCCCTTAGAGGTCCAGCGCCTATCTAATCGCAGTCACAGTTACCGCCGGCCTCCCCACTGCCTTCTCCTTCTCCGTACACTGGTCCTACTGGAGGTCTTGCTGAGCGTCGTGAGCCTGCGTCTCGTCCTGCGTCGCCTTTTCGTGCTGCTCGCACTAGTGGTCGCAGTTCGCGTCAGCGTCCTCCTCCTGTCCCTGGCACGCACCGGATGTCTCTGCGTCCGTCCACTGCTCCTCTGCGTGCCCCTTTGCCCTCTCCTCCTGAGTCCTCTCTTCCTGTACTTGCCGACCCTGAGTCGGACTCTCTTCGTGCTGCCAGTCCTACTGTCACGCGTCTCCTTGCTACTGTCGTCACTGACCCCTCCTTTGTGTCCACTGCTGTGTCTGCTCTTGTTGTTGAGCTCGTCGACTTTGCTGCTCGCTGTCGTCTAGACTACGCTGCTAGTCTTGTTGCTGAGTCTGCGTCTGTCTGTCCTCCGTCCGTCGGGGGTGAGTGTGCTCTTGGCACGGACATCCTTGAGGACAGGCAGGAGGAGTTCCATTGTCTGGCTGCTGCTTCACCTCGTCTCGCGTCCGTACTGCTTACCCCTGAGGGAGACCCGGATGCACTAGACATCCCGACTCCGCGCTCTTACGCGGAGGCCGTAGAGGGTCCCTACTCCTCTCAGTGGCAGGCAGCTATGGATGCACAGATGGCTTCCTGGAAGTCCACAGGCACCTACGTTGACGCGGTTCCCCCTCCTGGGGCGAACATCGTCAGTGGCATGTGGATCTTCAGGGTGAAGCGGCCGCCGGGCTCTCCACCTGTCTTCAAGGCGCGGTACGTGGCTCGTGGCTTCAGTCAGCGGCAGGGAGTTGACTACTTTCAGACCTTCTCTCCCACCCCGAAGATGACCACTCTTCGGGTGCTGCTACACGTAGCCGCTCAGCGTGACTACGAGCTTCACTCCCTTGACTTCAGCACTGCTTTCCTGCAGGGTAGCCTGCACGAGGAGATCTGGTTGCGCCGTCCACCTGGCTTCACTGGGACTTTCCCTCGTGGCACCCAGTGGAGCCTCCGACGGCCAGTCTACGGTCTCCGCCAGGCACCGCGCGAGTGGCACGACACACTGAGGACTACACTTGCGGCTCTTGGGTTTGCTCCCTCTACTGCCGACCCGTCGCTGTTTCTACGCACCGACACCTCTCTGCCGCCGTTCTACATCCTCGTGTACGTCAACGACTTGGTCTTTGCCACAGCTGACACTGGTGGACTCGCCCACGTGAAGTCCGAGCTGCAGAAGAGACACACGTGCACAGACCTGGGTGAACTGCGCAGCTACCTTGGCTTGCATATTACCCGGGACAGAGCACGCCGCACCATTACCCTGACTCAGTCACACATGGTGCAGCAGGTCCTTCAGCGCTTCCGCTTCACGTACTCCTCGCCTCAGGCCACTCCTCTGTCTACTCGCCACTCGCTCTCAGCTCTGCCTTCGGATGAGTCCGTAGAGTCGAGTGGCCCGTACCCAGAGCTTGTTGGCTGCCTCATGTACCTGATGACCTGCACACGACCTGACCTTGCATACCCTCTTAGCATTCTTGCACGCTATGTTGCTCCTGGGAGACACAGACCAGAGCACATGGCTGCAGCGAAGAGGGTGTTGCGCTACTTGTGCAGTACGTCGGGCATGAGGCTAGTGCTTGGAGGGCGGAGTCCAGTGGTCCTCACTGGGCACGCGGACGCTTCTTGGGCAGACGACCAGGCTACGCAGCGGTCGTCACAGGGTTACACCTTCAGCCTTGGTTCCGGCTCTGTTTCGTGGCGAGCTACTCGCTCGTCTTCTGTTCTCGGCTCCAGTTGTGAGGCTGAGATCTACACCGGGGCCATGACTGCACAGGAGCTTCGCTGGCTTACCTACCTGGTGACTGACGTCGGAGAGCCGCCTCGTTCTCCTCCGGTGCTGTACGTAGACAACAAGGCCATGCTAGCCTTGTGTCGGGAGCAGCGCCTGGAGCACAGAACGAAGCACATTGCTCTCTGCTACTTTCTTGCTCGTGAGCTGCAGCAGCGTGGTCAGTTGCGACTTGCGTACGTGGCCCTTGAGGCCAACACTGCTGATGTTTTCACCAAGGCACTTCCGCCTTGTGATCATCAGCGCTTCTGCACTCAGCTGGGTCTTGTGCCTGTCTTGCCTCACTTGCTCACCCCTTGACCTTGCTTGTACTCTTACATATATATATACCTGCTCTTACTTGTTTAGCCTTATATATATATATGTGTACTCCTGCATGTGAACTGGTCTTGTGGCCTTAACCTTGTGCTCGGACTGTGTGGTGACGTTGTGATCCACCCTGAGCTTTGTCTGCTTTGCTTGACTGGTCTTGTGACCCCTTGTTCTCCCCCACTTTGCCTATGGGGGTGTTTCGAATTATAATATTGTGTAGGCTATAGTGGGGTAGCCCATATGGGGTACACATTTCTAGGGTTGCATATTTGTATCACTTCCATTCCTTAGTCATTCATTCTCGTTCATATCTTCTCACGTGCGTGCCGCTCCTGTTGCCTGTGTGTCTGCGACTTCACCCGTCGCCTCTTATCTCCACTCCTCTAACAGTCCCTCCTCCTCCTCACTTGCCCTTTGTGACTGCTTCTAGTTTTGCTTGTGCTTGTGAACTTCTTATGCGACTACTTGCTGTGCTGATCATACCCCACTTTGCCTATGGGGGGTGTGTCAGAATGCTATAATTATCTAGTCTGCGATGGGGTACTCTATAATGAGTACAGCCCAAATTAGGGTTTGCTATATGTATCCTAACTGCTGCTAGTGCAACCCCTCTTTTATGTACTAAATTTGTGCCTACTTCTGACAGTAAACTCTTGAAGTGGCCTTGTGGCCACTTGCTTGTGCTCGGGGTGTGTGGTGACTCTGAGCGCCACCCTGAGCTTTGCTTTGTTGCTTGCACTTGACTCGTCTTATGACCATTTGCTGTCGCTTGTTTGTCTCTTTGATGTCCCTCACTTAGCCTACGGGGGTGTGTCAATTTGTAATAACATAATATGCTGTAGTGATATACCTACTAGGGGGTATAGTTGGTAGGATTGCATATTTGTACATTTTCACATTCTGGTTTCATCATTCCGTTCTCCGTACTTCTTGAGAGCGGAAGACTTGACTTCATGTGCTGGTATATTGTGAGAACAAGAATCGATAATAAAGAAAACATATAATAGAGTACCTACTCAGAGATGTACCTGTTCATGAAATGGGCTTGATATCGAATCGACTCTACGAAGGGGTATAATCATGTGTCATGCAAACAGTCGCGAGACTGTTCTCACTACTACCTGTAACTCACGGGAAGGGACACATGCTACAGTAACATGTATATATGGAAATAGTACGATACTACTATTGTTTCATACTATTGAACTTCTGAATTGTATAATTCATTTTATATTTCCTAACAGGTCTATGCCCCGGGAACAGCCCGAACCTCGCTGCCAGATCTGCATATGCTTGCTCAAATCATCCAGTTACCGCTTGCAACTTTTTGTTATCCGGTGTTCGCTGAGTCCTTCGCTTACGCTTGTATTACCTTGCTTCCTTGTTGAATTGCACTCATTACCATAGCTTTTTGTATTTGTATTCTGTGCTTACTTGGAATCGCTCTGTAGTGAACAAGCTTCTCTTGCGAACACATGGAAGAAACCGAGCCGTGAAGCCGTGGGCTGGACCGACGTTAGCCGCACCAGCGTCCCTCAACACACCCAAGAAAATCGAGCCGCGAAATTATTGGTGATTGCACTGGAGCTCCGCAGCAGCAGGGGATCGTGCTTCCGTTTCAGAAATCGAGAAGCACCGACGTATCACAGAAACTAGACAGCACCTTGGAATGTCGACGTCGCTACTAGCAATCGCAGCACCTCTTATCAGCACCTCGGACGAATGTCGACGTCGCTACTGCTCAAACATATAAATGCCTTACATCGGCGGTTCTTACCAGCATCCCTTCCTCGCTCGAACTTAGGCCTCCGCAACTTGTGCTCACGTACACTACTGATATACATCGCAAAAGCGCAGCTCGATTGAGATATTAGCAGTTTGATATCAGCCTTATCTGAAGGCTAACCAGTCCACGCAGTAGAAAATCTAGCCTCGCGAATTTCAGAGGTTATCACCGCTAGCATTTCCCCGGCCCCGCTGTTTACTGTCACCTGAAGAACCTCTTCCACCAGCAAGTCGCAATGGCGACGCTCTCTAGTACCACCATCTCCCTGCTCTTTCTCCTCTCCCTCGTCTGCCTCTCGCTTTTTCCCTTCGCATCCGCCGGTGCGTCTAAGCACGTCGCGCGCACGCGCCAGGCGCACGAGGAGTACCGCCGTCAGCGCCAGCTGAACGACATCGAGGTCCGCCCTGGCCGCCCGCCTCTCCACATGTTCGAAACGAAGGCGCATCACGAGAAAGAAGAGCGCGAAAAGGGTGCAGCGCGCGGAGGCGCTGCAAGCGCTCCGATCCAATACCTAGGCGGTCCCGTGATGACCGGAAACCCGTCCGTCAACGTGTACATTATTTACTACGGCAGCTGGCCGGCAGGATCGGGGCAGAATGTGATCGAGAATTTCATCCGGTCGTTGAGCGCGGACTCAAGCCGGCAGGGGAATCCCGTGGATCCCAAGGTGAAGCGCTGGTGGGCGATCAGCGCGGCGTACACGCAGCAGGGGAAGGATGCCATGTTGAAGAACGTCAGCTCGAAGGTTTGTATCGTGCCACGTGGATAGTCAGGACTTGTAACCGAGGATAAAATGCCGAGAGTTCCAAACGCGAGAGTGAACTACGGCAATCCAGCTAAACGTAGCCGCGCCCTCCCTTTAACTGCCTCGTTTTCTCAGTTTGATGACTCAATGCAAATTCGCGCGGTTTTATTTCAGGTGCGCCTCGTCAAGACGGTCTACGATAAATACTCGGCGGGAAAGCGGTTTGGCGAGAACACAGTTTGGCAAGGTACTATTCGGCCGCATGAGACCGATGCTTCGAGTCTCCTTGAAAGCTATTACCTTTTTATTCCCCATTACAGCATTCCATGATCTCCTACGCTGCTTTGAATCATCTTTGCACCATCCGTAAGTGTCTCAGGGTACGGTTCTTGAAGTAATACTAAGAAAACCATTGAAATCCCTTCTGTCGTCGCAGTTGTTTCGATCAAGATTGGCGCCGGGAAGGCGTTTGCGTACGATCCGCATGGTATCTACCTGCTTCTTACCAGCAAGGATGTCACCGTCCCTGGATACTGCAGCGAGTATTGCGGATGGCACACCATGGACTACATGGGGGCAAACCCGGTTATATACTCGTTCGTGGGGCATCACGGGCAGTGCGCCGACGGTTGCGGGGGGCAGACCACGTCGCCCAACGGGAACCCTGCAATCGATGCGACGGTTTCCACAATTGCTCACGAAATTGCGGAAGCAGCAACCGACCCGGATGCTGCAAACGGGTGGATGGACGCCGATGGTGAAGAGAATGCGGACAAGTGCTCGTACGACGTTGGTACGACGGCCATGAGTCAGGACAACCGCGGCAGGAAATACGAGTACAATCTCGTCGGAATGAACAACATGAAGTTTCTGGTGCAGCAGAATTGGGACAAGCTGAAGAACAGGTGCGTTACGCAGAGGAGGTACCAGTAGAGGGAGGATGTGTGACGCTCGAAGACCATTCCAGCTTCTCCCTGGAGCCTAAAATAGAATCCAATAACTGCTAAAGAATAAAGCGTCGTTACAGTGCATGTTGCGCTGAAAGTAAGATCTCAAGATCTCCATGGATGTATCCTCCAATATTGCGCAGAATCTCATATTTTGCTATCTATCAGCTGAGTATCTCAATTCTTCTAGACCGCACCATCTCCCAAGCAACTTGATTCTTGGTAATGGCCATTCATTTCCTGGAGGCACGGAAGGCCCTTGATCCAGCTACCGGTAAAACCACTAGCCAAGCTCGCGATTCTGACTAAGATCCTGAGCAACCTCGAGTCCCTGAACTAGTGTTTGCATGTTTAGGCTTGTCATGTTGCTGGTTGGACATTGAATCGAAGTATCAATACTGCGTATTTTAAACCCTCTCATGTCGCAGGTACTTCAGAGCCGTCCAGCGGAGTCACCTGCGCGAATTTTCACCAGAATACCCGCTCCGCCTTGGCTTGCACCAAGAAAACACTGTGTCGAGACACACCCTTTTCTTGTTGGGTCAGGCATGGGTTGGTTCCACCAACACCACGAAAAAACTATGAATCATACTCCGTTCAGGTTCCGCACCTACCCTTCTTGCTCTAAAAATGGATTGCACAACTTCTTGCTATTCTTGGTGATTCTCCAATTTTGCCCGACATTTCAAACTACCCGAGCTCGTTCAACCTCCCCACCCCTTTCCCCCTCCTCCCTTCGCCACGCCTTCTTCCTGTGCGGAAGAATCATCAGGAGCGCAGGGAGCAGCGCAGAACAAGACGCACCTGTTTCTTCTCAAACTCCGTCCTCTTCTATTTCGCCGAACCGTATTTGCGAGATTGGGTAGGTTTGCTTCAAATAGGTTCTGCTCGGTTTGAGCTCCTTAGGTATTGTTTAGTATAGGTGGGCAAGACCTGATTTCCACAACAAGGTCAACGCGCCAAATCAGGCTCGAACATAAGCCAAGCGGAGAGGTTCGACAAGAGACCGAAATCCAATCATTCTTGACACCCATCAGGAGTTGACAGAAGGGCCAAGTTTGCTTCCCGCTTTGCAATTCGCGGGTGTCGCGGTCAGGGTGCATCTTAGAACTGGCGGCAGGCACATATTTTCAGGCATTTTACAAATTAAGTGTTCCTACTAGGAGTCTCCGTTATACTCTCAAGATAACTCTAGTTGCGATCGACGAGTTCAAAGTCACATGTGTAGTACGCAGCAGTCTGCATGCGATTGTTGTGTAGTTCCGAGCAATGTGGAACGCATGTGTCGCCTGCTACATGTGAACAGCTCTCGTAGCTACATTTCCCCTTAGCGTGGTTAGGGTGGGACTTACGAACACAGTCGAAAGATCAGCAAGTCACGGCGCGACAGCTCATACCTTAGATAACCGCAGCACGCAGCGCACTTTCCTCGGAGCGCGACGTCGGTCCAGTTGCTGACGGGCACTAGCTTTTGACCACGTCGCAACCATCGTCGCAACCACCAACGCATCATCTCTTTTCCGACGTTGGAGGATACCAGATCAGCGGCGAAGAAAGCGGCTTGATCCCTGACGCGTCGCACTGTTACCGTGTTACCCCACCCGGCCTGAGTGACGAAAGGAGAGAACAGGAAGGAGAAGAAAGAGGTGGAAAGAATAAAGGGAGACGCAGAAAAAGCAAGGAGCGAGCTGGAAAGGAAAAGGAGGGGCGGAAGCGGACAGGGAAGTGAAAGGCGGAAAGCGAAAGGAAAGGGCGGAAGCGGACAGGGAAGTGAAAGGCGGAAAGCGAAAGGAAAGGGCGGAAGCGGACAGGGAAGTGAACGTCGGAAAGCGAAAGGAAAGGGCGGAAGCGGACAGAGTAAGTGAAAGGCGGAAGCGGAACGAGAAAGCGATAAGCGGAAGCGCGCAGGAAAGTGAAAGCCGGAAGTGGAGAGGGAAAGTGAAAGGCCGAAGCGGAACGGGAAAACGAAGGGCTAAAGCGGAAAGGGGAAGGGAAAGGCGGAAGCGGAAAGGAGAAAAGGAAAGGCGGAAGCGGAAACAAAGGCGGAAGCGGAAGGGGAAGGTGGAGCCGGCCAGTGGGCAAGCAAGTGAGCCTTCCGCCTCCCCCCTCCATGCCCTTCCAAACCACCCAACCGTCCGATCTCTCCCCCTTCTTCCCATCTCTACAACCCTCTCCGGATCCCGCCTCCTCCGCAACCCAACCCTCCCCAGACCCCCCTCCCGCGCTCACCAAGCCGTCCGTTCCGCCCGGCTCCAGTGCAACCCAGCCGGGGGGGGCATCAGACTCGACAATTGCTCTACCCTCTGATCCTTCCAAATCAGATCCAAACCACTCTGGCGGTGATCCATCCAGGTCGGATCCAGGCCTGTCCAGTGATCCCACGGAGCTAGCAACGCCTATTCCCACGCGAGGTGGCGGGCTAGGGGGACTGCTGCAGCTCAGCGACCCCTCCGCTCCCCTTCCTCCTCCACCATCACCATCACCATCACCATCGCTGTCACCATCACCGCCCTTCCCCTCCTCCCCCCTTCTCCCGTCTCCGTCCGCTCCCAAGCAGCCCTCTCGTGGGTCTTCTTCAACCCAAACCCAGCCGCCCCCTGCCCTCTATCCGCCACCAGGACCGCCCGTTTCTAACAGCAGCAGAAACAGCAGCAGTAGCAGCAGCAACAGCGGCACACCGTTTCTATATCCTCCATCACAACCCTCCTCCTTTCCTCCCCCTGCCCCTGTCGACCCACTCACCTCCGCCACCCCCTCTGCCGCCTTCTCCACGCCTCTCTTCATCGGTCTCCTAGTGGGTGCCTCGCTGCTGCTCTCCGCCCTCCTCCTCATGCTCTACTGCTTCGTGGGCGACAGACAGGACAGGCCAGGGCCCAGGCGCGCCTGGCTATGGAGGCCCGCGCCTCACACACACGCCTCTGCTGGTCCGGGTAGTGCCAATGCTGCGCCCGGATCAGCTGGTGCTTCTGGTGCGGGTTCGTCTGGGGGTGGTGATACAGCTGCTCCCTCTGCTGGTGGGAATGCAGCTGCGGATGGTGGGGTGGGAAGTGATGGAAATTCCAGCTTGTCGTCTGAATCGCTGTCCAGTCAAGAGCATTGTGACCCTGAGGCTGGCGGGGGAGAGATGGCGGAGGAAGGGGAGGGGGGGAAGCAGAAGCGGAAAGGGAAGAGGTGGAGGATTGTTCGGATTGGGAAAACAGGTTCGGGAGGTGGAGGAAGGGAGTTAGGTTCAAAGTCAGGCTCGGGTGATTCTTCGTCGGCATCTGGAAGCAGTAGGACGAGTAGTAGCAGCAGTGTAGATTCGTCCTCTTTCCCCGATCCAACGGCCAGGCCTTCCAAGCCGAAGCACAAGTCATGGTTGAGTGCGTTATCAGGGAAGTGGGGAGACAAAGCGTTGAATAGCGTTGCTGCGGATTTCGAGGCACAATTGCGGCAGGCGATACGGGAGGAAGGGGAGTCTGCATCGATGTGGGCTATGGATCGCTCTATAGTGAGTATACCGTCTGGGAGGGAGTTTGTTGAGTGTACAAAGTCGGGACGGATGGTGTTTGACATGGAGGGAACTTTGGTGGAGATAGAGGAGGAAAGCGAGGAAGAAGAGGAGGATGAAGGAGAAGGTGAAAAGGATTGCGAGGAAGAGTGCATGGACAAAAAGAGTGACTCCAACTCCTTGATGGAAGGTTAAATATGATCGCTTTTATTATCTTCATAGTTTGTTGATGCTGAAATAGTGCTTAGCACATTTATATGTAGCTAAGAAGTTAATGGCACACCAGTTTTATATGATCAAATAGTTGTAGGGAAGTATGTGAAAATGTTTTAGTGCTTGGTTTAAGAAAAAGGTCGAGACAAGTATATTTCCTCAAGTTCTTATCGAGTATATCGATTTTCCTGCCCTGAGATCTGCTCTTCTTGGTTCTCGGTAGTCCAGACAAAGCCGACCTGAGGACGAACAGACAGCACCAAGGCAACAGGAATTCGTGAGGGATCTCCGTTCTCCTTCGACTGATCACTATCACCGTGCAGGGTCGACATCAGCTCTGTCTAAATCTAGGCCAATTAGTGCCTGGTTCCACTTGTTCCAGTCGTGCTTTCGCTTCTAGCTCTGAAATCAAGGAATTCAGGCCTCACCAGCTCCTTCCATTTTCTAGATCCGATCTCGGTCCGCGATCCCGTTTCTTGATAAAGTTTTTCGATCCCGTTTCTCGAATCTCGGAATTCGAATTCACAAAAAGCTCAGACTCGCGGGTCGGAAGCATGGCGATGACGTCGGGATTCGGGTTGCAGTCGCTGCTGAAAGAAGGGCACAAGCACCTGACGGGGTTAGAGGAGGCGGTGCTGAAGAACATCGAAGCGTGCAAGCAGCTGTCGCACATCACGCGCACGTCGCTGGGCCCCAATGGTGAGTTTCCCAATCGCTTTGTGCGATGTGTGCGATTCTTTGTGTGCGATCCGTGGTGGACGACACGCTTATTCGTCTGAGGCTATGCCGATACTGTGGAATGTGGTTGGTGCTGATGTTACCTGAAGCAGCCAGGTAGCCGTTGCAGATCGCGATGCCGTCGCAGCGACCCAACAAGGCAAGTCGGCGACAAGCTGACGTCGCAGAGCAGGAGATAGCTGGATCTGATCGCAAGCGTTTGGCAGTAGTATTTTTTAGCAAGTCATGCGACGACGAGCTGTGGCCGTTGCTGCAACCTAGTCAAGTTTCGAAAGATGTAATCCATGTTTTCGCAGCACCCGATTCGTGGAAACAGAGTTTCAGGTCAAGTCGAATCGCCAACCGACGTTCGAGGAGCGGATGCTTGAAGGTTACTCGCCGGCATTCTCGGTTGTCAGAACTTTGGGAGACCGAGAGTTGGTCTCAAAAAACTTAGGAACGGCGAGCTCGCGCAGAGGTAGACGGCTAGCTCTGTACAAAGTTAGGCGTGCGAAGGTCGTCATGTGTAAATTCGATCCTTCCTTCCTTCCGGCTTCGCCATGCAAACTCCCTCCAGGTACCCGCTTCCTTTCAGTTAGGTTTGTTCTCGCCTAGAGCACGGTCGAAGCGTGGTGTTTTTTCGAGCACGGCGTAGTGTAGCAACCCGCGATTCTTACCCTTTTTTTCCCAATCATCCCCGTCCAGGCATGTACAAGATGATCATCAACCAACTGGACAAGCTGTTCGTGACGAGCGACGCAGCGACGATCGTCGCGGAGCTGGAGGAAGAGCAACCCACGATTTTACCCTCAATAATGGGTGTATTTTCGTTCTTCCCCTTCCAGGCATGAACAAGATGATCATCAACCACCTCGACAAGCTGTTCGTGACGAGCGACGCGGCGACGATAGTTGCGGAGCTGGAGGTGCAGCACCCGGCGGCAAAGCTGGTGGTGCTGGCGGCCAAGGCGCAGCAGGAGGAGGTGGGCGACGGCGCCAACACGGTGGTGTCGCTGGCGGGGGAGCTGCTGGCGGGCGCGGAGGAGCTGATCCGGTCTGGGCTGCACCCGAGTGAAATCATCGCTGGATACGCCAAGGCGACGGACAAGGTGAGAAGGGGGTGTGGGGAAGGGGGTGGGGGGGGGTGGGAGGGTGTGAGAGCTTCGCATCATGCGGGAAAGTGCATGGGTGGGTGTGGGGCCACATGTGCTTTCATGGCGCCAACACGGTGGTGTCGCTGGCGGGGGAGCTGCTGGCGGGCGCGGAGGAGCTGATCCGGTCCGGGCTGCACCCGAGTGAGATCATTGCTGGATACGCCAAGGCGACGGAGAAGGTGAGGGGAAAGGGGAGGGCGGGGTAGAGGGTTTGGCACTCAAGAGCGCAGCAGGGGATGCGGGAAAGGCGACAGGCAGGGTGAGAGCGAAAGCTCCTGCTTCTAGCAAGGGAAGCCTAGCAGGGGCAGCAGCAGGAGGGGGAGGCGGGGAACGGCGCCAACACGGTGGTGTCGCTGGCGGGGGAGTTACTAGTGATGGTTCAATTGAGAGTGAGTTAAGAGAATGGTTTCGGTTTGAGGGTTTTAAGAGTGAGGGGTAATGGGTTTAGGGGTTTGAGAGTGAAGGGTTTGTGCTTGAAGGGTTTGAAAACGAGGGGTTTTAGAGAGCAATCCCCTCCTTTGCATCAAAAGGGCGACCTTCACGTTGACATAAACCTCCATGCTTGGATCTGGACCCCATGCTTGGATCTGGACCCCCCAACCCTTCTCACTCTCCCCAGATGCTCTCTTTCCGCTGTAAACAGGTGTTGGAGGAGCTAGAAACGCTGGCGGCGGAGGGGAGTGACAAGGTGGACGTGTGGAGCATGGCAGAGGTGTTAAATCCATACTTACGCCCTATCGTTCCTTACCCTCCTTCCCTCTCACCCCATGAGTTCCCTCTCCATGCCTTTCCCTCCACTGCCTGACAGGTGCTGGAGGAGCTAAAGACGCTGATGGCGGAGGGCAGTGACAAGGTGGACGTGCGCAGCAAGGCAGAGGTGCCTTCCACCCTCACCATCCCCTGCCCTCAACCTCCCTCTCTCGCCCCCATGCGTTCTCTTCCTACTGTGCATCACAGGTGTTGGAGGAGCTAGAGACGCTGGTGGCGGAGGGCAGTGACAAGGTGGACGTGCGCAGCAAGGCGGAGGTGGAGAAGCGCCTCGTGGCGGCCGTGGCCAGCAAGCAGTTCGGCAGCGAGCCCGTGCTGTGCCCTCTCATTGCTGACGTGAGTTGCCGCCAGGCAGAGAGGTTTCTGCTCGCGCCTTTCATTGCGCCTCCGGTTGTGCCTCTGAGACCACTTGAGAATGAGGTGGAGGTGGAGAAGCGGCTTCTGGCGACTGTGGCCAGCAAGCAGTTTAACAGCGATCCCGTGCTGTGCCCTCTCATTGCTGATGTGAGTTGCCGTTGCACGTCTGCTTGCACCTGTGCGTAAACATCTGCTCAAACTGTTCAAGCATTTTCTTAAAGCTCTTGTTAAAACTTCCGGTTAAACATCCTCGTAAACCTCTGGTGGTTGCACCGGTTACTATTCTCCCTTATCCCCTATCCCTCCTTTTCTCTGCCCATTGCATTTCTCTCCCACTGTCACCATCGTCACGTACAGGCGTATGCAGCTGTGGACCAGCAAGCGTGTGCGTGTGCCAACGTATGCAGCTCCACCCACTGAACGTTGGCAACATGTGTGTGGCCCCACCCACTCGACAAGGGGCTACACAACACACCTCAGCCTAGCCACTTCCTAATCCCTTCCTATGCCTTCCTATCCCTCTCTATCCCTCTCTGTCCCTCTCCATCTTTTCATATCCCTCTCTACCCCTCCCTCCGGACCACAGGCGTGCATGCAGGTGTGTCCCAGCAACCCCAACAACTTCAACGTGGACAATGTGCGAGTGGCCAAGATACTGGGAGGCGGGCTGCACGATTCCAAGGTGGTGCGAGGCATGGTGCTCAAAACGGACGCCACGGGCACCATCAAGCACACCACCAAGGCCAAGGTGGGTAGTGTGCTGTTTTGTGCGGTGCTGTGCGGTATTGAGATGTGCCAATGCATAGTGCAAGGGGGGGCTGCGTGATTCGAAGGTGTCTGCATGTACAGTCACACGCATGTACCCATGTGTGGGGGTTGTGGGCATAATACCGCGTTTGTGCCTCCTCAAGGCTATGTGCACTCTGTGTGTTTCTTCGTGCGCGTGTCTGCGTGCGCTTGCGTATGTGCACATGCGTGTGTGTGCGCGTGTTGTGCGTGCGCGTGTGCATGTGTGTCTCTGCATGCGTTGTTGCACGTGTGGAGTGCAGATTGCGGTGTTTGGGACGGGCATCGACACGCAAGCCACGGAGACCAAGGGCACGGTGCTCATTGAAAACGCAGAGCAGGTGCGGTGGGGGCAAGAGAGGGGGGAAAGGGGAGTGAGTGAATGGGGGCGGGGAAGTGAGGGCTGAAAGTGTGGTGTTCGGTTTGGGACAGGAACTTGCACAATCCACAGAGACCAAGGGCACCGTGCTCATTGAAAACGCAGAGCAGGTGCGGTGGGAGGGAGTAGGGAAGAGGAGTAGGGAGAGAGACAAACGTAGTAGGGGGACCAGGGGATTTAGTGTGTGTCAAGAAGGGGTACAGCGCGTGATTGGAAGAGGGAGTGGGAGGGTGAAGGGAAAGGGGAGGAACTTGGAAGGGCCTGATTGGACGGCGGGCTGAAGGCACATCGCCCTGTTTCACCCCGCCTTTCTCGTCGGGCCGACAGCAATGTGCCACTGCCCATGCCATGCTCCCTTCTATATGGGAGGCAGAGGCATTTAACCATAGAGGGTTTCTAACCCCTGCTGGCTGGGGCGTGCACACGGCGGAGCGGAGTCACCTGAGCATCGCAGGCTTCCCTCTTTTCCCTCGCCCACTGAGTCTCTCTGTGCACTCAGTGCCCTTCGCTCCCCTTCACCCATCAGCTGGAGAATCATGACAAGTCGGAGGAGGTGAGGGTGGAGCATGCGATCAGGGGGGTGGCGGAGGCGGCTCCATGCCTCTCATTCCCACCCTCCCACCACTCCTCTCCCTTCCTCTTTCCATCAGTTGGAGAACTACGCCAAGTCGGAGGAAGCACGGGTGGAGCAGGCGATAAGGGAGGTGGCGGAGTCAGGGGCGACGGTGGTGGTGAGCGGACAGACGGTGGGCGAGATGGCTCTGCACTTCTGCGAGCGATACAAGTGAGTGCGGGAGGGAGTGAGAGAGTGAAAGAGTGAGTGAGGGAGAGAGGGAGTGAGTGGAGCAGGCGATTACGGAGGTGGCAGAGTCAGGGTGGTGGTGAGCGGGCAGATGGTGGGCGAGATGGCTCTGCACTTCTGCGAGCGATATAAGTGAGTGTGGGAGGAGATGAGGGAGTGAGTGGGGGAGTGAGGAAGAGAGCGATGAAGAGGAATGAGGGAGGCAGTGATTAATTGAGGAAATAGGTGAGGGAAGTCGAAGGTGCTGCAAACATGTTCTGTGCATCCCTGTGTATCCATGCACCCACCATCCAGGCTCATGGTGCTCAAGATCTCCTCCAAGTTTGAGCTCCGGCGGTTCTGCCGCACCACTGGTGCGGTCTCACTGGTGAGTAACCCGGTAACCATGTCGTCCTGGCGAATTGACAAGCAGCCGTCAAGATGCTGGTTGTTCTTTCTCTTTTTTCGTCTCATGTGGTGTGACTCTTCCTTTCATTTCATCTCTCCACATTCCTTCCTTCCCACCCATGCCCCTCTCGCTCTCGCAGGTGAAGCTACAGAAGCCAACAGCAGACGAGCTGGGCTTTGCGGACTCTGTTTCTGTGCAGGAGATAGGCGGCAGCACGGTGAGTGTTGCTCTGCTTCTGCTGCCGCTGCTGCTCGTTTGTATCTGGCTTTCTGAAGACTAACGCATGCACTGACGAGGGGGGGGGAGAAGGGGGGTAGAGGGGAGAGGGGGGGAAAGGGGGTTGGTTGAAGAGGTGATAGTGATGGGTGGCTTCTGCTGCTGCTGGTGTATCGTTTTTTGTTTTTTTTGTTCCGCAGTTGTTTTCTTCCCTCAACCCTCCGCTTCCCTGCACTCCCACCATTTCTTCCCCCCCACACACCCCACCTTCTGTAACCCCTGCACCCGCCACCCCCCACTTTTTCAACTCAGTGTTGGTGTTCGAAACTTGTTCCCTCCCTCCCCCCTCCTCCCTCTCGCTCACTTTCTCAACGCCAGGTGGTGGTGGTGGAGAACGAGTCGGGAGGCAACCTGGTGGCGACGGTGGTGCTGAGGGGCAGCACGGACAGCATTCTGGACGATGTGGAGCGGGCAGTGGATGATGGCATCAACACGTACAAGGTGCGATGTGGGGGACAGCACGACATGGGAAGGTGTGGCATGGGGCATGGTATGGGGCAGACCGTGGGGCATGGATGGGGCAGCACGGACAGCATTCTGGACGATGTGGAGAAGGCCGTGGATGACGGCATTAACACGTACAAGGTGAGACGCATAGGGATCTGGTATTTGAGGTGTGGTATGGGGCATGGCATGGCATGGGCCATGGCAATGGAAGGGGACGGACAAAAATCTGGATGATGTGGAGCACTGCACTCTATTGGACCTCACCGCGCAGCATCTTTTGTTCCCTTTTGTCCCGTCCACCAGGCACTGTGCCGTGACAGCCGGGTGCTGCCTGGGGGAGGGGCGACTGAGATTGAGTTGGCCAGACGCCTTAAGCAGTTTGCACGGACACAAGTGGGGTGAGTTTGGGGGGTGAAGTGAGGGGGTGAGAGAGTGAGGGAGTGTGTAGTGGAGTGAATGGACGAGAGTGGGGGAGCTGGCGGGGGGTTGGGGGCGGGAAGGATGAGGGTACATGGTGTGCGTGCTCTTGGGAATACAGTGAGTGATAGAAGGGCATGGGCATGTACATATCGAAGTTGTGTTTCACACCCTCCTGGATCTGAACCTGCTGGTATGGAGTCTGGGATTGCAATGTGAGAGGCTGGGCATCACTTGAATGCTGTCTGCCCTGTCCTCACCCCTCACTACAGCTCCATTCCCTCCCCACCTTCTTTTCTTAAACGGTACACTGTCTGACAAGTATGACGAAGCACTCAGCGTAATTCTTCCTCTTTCAATTCCCCCCTCCCCCCCCCGTCCCCCTTCCCCCTCCCACTCCCCCTCCGCCTCCTCTCCCCTTCCATCCCCTTCCTCCCTCTCTTCCCCTCCCCTTCCCCCTTTCCCTTCCCCCTCCCCCTTCCACGTTCCTCCTCTTCTCCACCCCCATCAATCTGGACCAGTACGCGATTGACTTGACAAGTACAGCGAAGCTTTAGAGGTCAATTCCGCACATGCTAGCTGAGAATGTCGGCATGGACGTCACTGAGATTCTCTCCCTGTCTCCCTCCCTCCCCCCCTCGCCCGCTCCCCCCTCACTTCCAGTCTGGACCAATATGCAATTGACAAGTACAGCGAGGCTCTAGAAGTCATTCCGCGCACGCTGGCTGAGAATGCAGGCATGGACGTCACTGAGATTCTCTCCGCGCTTTACGCCGCCCACTCCGGTGGGCCGGATGGCACGGGCGGCAATTTCCGTGTGGGAGTGGATGTCACTGGTGCGGGTGTGAGGGACCTCACAACTGACAACATTTGGGATCTCTTTGCCACGAAGTGAGTGTGACACGCATCCCACCACTGACAGTGTCAAGTGAGGTTTTTTATGCTACAAAGTAGGCCTCTTATGCCCAACTTTTCCCTTCCCCATTTTCCCGGTTTCCCCCGTCACTCTGGTACGCACTGTCTGTGCTGCTTCCTCTCACGGTCTGTTGCTCTCTGTTGGACTAGCAGCTCCCTTTGTTCCTTGGGTCCTCTTGTCATGCTGCTGTTGTGTGTGACACGCTCTGGTTATCTGGTCATCATCACACAAAGATTCGGGTTGCTTTCCCTGCTATGCACTTTCTTTCCCCCCAGGTATTGGGCCATCCGATTTGCTGCAGACGCAGTGACTACGGTTCTTCGAGTGGACCAGGTGTGTGCAAACCTGCTCTCTGCGTTGCAGTGGCACTTGAATGCTTCATACGTACACTTTCACCTGATGCAACACACGGCCTGCATGGGTTGCTTGTCCCAGAATACTCAAGTGAAATTTCTTGTTATCTGTCGTTGCCCTGCTCCATATTTTTTAGCTTAATTGTATTTCTAGGCTCTTCCCCCTCCACATCACCACCCTGCCTCCATCTTATATACTTCCCAGTACATACTGTCACTCATTTACCTGCCTTATCCGTTTGCTGTCTTTATGTCATGTGTTGCAGATTATCATGGCCAAGGTTGCCGGCGGTCCTCGTCGGGGCGATAGGCCAATGGACGAGGGTGAAGATTAGCGCAGGGCTGGGCTGTGGTCTTGACGCATGTGGCCACCTTTTTGCTGTTTACGGTAACTGTCGTACATGATCATGCACATACCAGGGCCTCAGATTCACTTTTAGGGTCGTCGACCCATCAGGGTACCCCTATGTAGAAACCCTGATTGACAGTGTTCCTAAAAAAAAAAGCATGAAATATCAGTGTTGCCTTAGAAAAAAGGCTGATGCATCAGTGTTCAATAATATAAAAGGCTGTTATTACTAGAAATCTCTATTTTAATTAATAGGTCAGTAGCGGCCTTCCGAAACATTGCTAAGCTAACATGCCTCATGAATCATCACCAGCCGTGCTATCATCACTGCCCTTAGCCTTTGGTTTTTCTCTCTCATCCTCAGCTTGGGACACCAGTACGTGACAGTGCTCTGCTGCAGCACACACCCCGTCTTCACTTCTGCTTGCGACACATACACGTTGAAGCTGCAGGGGCAGGGTTTGGGGGAGGAACCTGATTGACAGGCAGGGTGAGGCAGGGAAAGAGAGAACAGGAGGGAGAGAGGAGGGAAGACTGGCATGGTTGGGGGGGGAACGACCGGGGGAGACAGGGAGTGGACGGAGTGCGGGGTAAAGGGAGCGGGGGAATGGACGGTGGGCGCGCGGGTCATGCGCGGGTCATGCCGTCGCGCAGCACGACGCTATGCGCGCCGCCCGCGACGCAGATGGTCTTTCAACCGCGGTTCGTGCTGGCGACGAGGCAGCCTTCGGTCGTCGCCATTAGCACGAAAAACCACGCGTCGTCGGCATCTCGCAAGCCCGCTACGATTCGACGACGCATGCGCTGCGGATCGCGTCGAACGGGAGCGATGTGTTCGGCGAGACTAGAGGAGGTTCGGCGGCGCTCGCGATGGGTTCGATTCCAGACAGCCCGCCGTTTCTGGTGCTGGTGGCGCCATGTAATAGTGCAGACGAGAAAGCACGAGAGGAATCTGGCTGAGAGGGAGGGAGAGAGAAACAGGAGGAAAAGAAACAAGAGAGATTAGATTGGAGGGAACGGGACCATCAGAGCTCGCCAGCACAGTCAACGGTGCAGGAACCCTCGCAGCCCTCCAGCACCACATGGTTGCCACATTCTGATTAGCCAACGCTTATGCTGCAGCGAAACTGCCCAATGGAGTGCTGGCACCGCAGGAATCTGAGATTCCCGGTAATTGCGGGCAAATTCACACGGAACAAGTCAGAATTGCATTCAGTGGTAGTTTCATTACAACGTTGTGGAATCAGTGTACTTGGGAAAAAAAGTCTGAAATTTCAGTGTGGCCTAACAAAAAAGGCTAAAAGATCAGTCCCACAAAAATCCCAACACTGATTTTTCAGTGTAGGCAAAAAAACGACTGCCAAAATCAGGAATTTCAGGGTTTTTTTCCTGATATCTGAGGCCCTGGCACATACACTTCAAAAGTCCTGAGAGAACAAACATTATGTATATTCAGAAATTTTATGGTACAGATGAAAACAGTATATTCCACTGTCAGGTCAGGGCTCAGGTGGTGGCCACCGATTATCTAGGGTTTCATACTGCAGGGAGATTGTCCTTACCATGGGCTAGCATGTGGGTAATAATAGCATAGTTCTTGAGAATGTCCAGATGCTAATATGGTACAAAAACCAAAGTTTGCCACTCCAAACGCCAGTATATGAGAGTGTGTTCCAGGCCCTCAGATTGGTTTCAGGGCATGCTGATGGATCAGCGTGCCCTGCCCAAAGTAGTGACCAAATCAGCGTTGGGGGTGAAGTTTATGCTGATTTTGTCATGGTAAAATTTCATGGTTAACTGATTTATTAGTGTAGGAATTTGCTGCGATCAGAAATTGATCGTCAGGATCTACTCTGGTAGGTTCGCACGCAGTGAGGTAGTGTTTGTCAGAATGAGGAATGAATGTTCCATTGATGTTGGTTGGGGTACATATAACAAACCCTAACTTCTGTACCCCCTAAGACAAACCTCACTACAGGCTACAACATTTGACACACCCCCATAGCCTAAGTGAGGGGTGTCTAGCAAAATCAAAAAGAGTACGGTCACAAGACCAGTCCAAAAGAAAACAAAGCTCAGGGTGGATCACAACGTCACCACACTCTCTGAGCACAAGCAACAGTGGCCACAAGGCCAGTCCAAGAGATCACAAGTATATATAGCAAGAGTACAGACGAAGCAGGCAATAAACTCAAGCATACACATGACTAGAACCTGTGTCAACAAGGCCTAACTGCACACAACACCTCTGGTGGTCACGAGGTGGAAGCGCCTTGGTGAAGATGTCTGCAGTGTTGGCCTCGGACTCCACAAACTCAAAGCGAGCCTGTCCACATCTCTGCAACTCTCGCAGAAGAAAGTACCTGACGTGAATGTGCTTCACTCTGCTCTCCAGTCGCGGCTCACGACAGAGGAGGATCGACGCCTTGTTGTCAGTGAACAAGGTCGGTGCAGAGCTCGGCCGCTCACCAAGGTCGGCGAGCAAGAAGGTCAACCAACGCAACTCCTGTGCCGCCATGGCACCAGCGTAAATCTCAGCCTCAGCTGTAGAGGTCGAGACAGAAGAGGAGCGCGTGGAACGCCAGGAAACAGCTCCAGAACCCAGACTGAAACAGTACCCCTGAGTAGACCTGTGAGTCTCAGCGTCGTCAGCGTAAGAGGAGTCACAGTGACCAGTGAGTACGACAGACTGCTGCCCTCCAAGAACTAGCCCCACGCCTGATGTAGTCGCTAGGTACTTCGCCACCCTCACAGCTGCCGTCCAGTGAACACGACGGTGTCTCCCTGGCGCAACAAAGCGCGCAAGGATGCTGAGAGGGAAGGCGAGGTCCGGGCGAGTACAAGTCATCAGGTACATGAGGCAACCCACAAGCTCTGCGTAGGGACCACTAGGCTCAAACGGCTCGTCAGGAAAGGGACCAGTGAGTCTGTGGTCAACAGCGAGAGGTGTGCGCTGTACGGTGGAGTGCTGAAGCCCGAACCGCTGAAGGACCTGCTGCACCATGTGTGACTGTGAGAGAGTAATGGTGCGAGCGGCTCTGTCCCTGGTGATCTGCAGACCAAGGTAGTGGCGCAGCTCACCAAGATCAGTGCACGTGTGTCTCTTCTGCAGTTCGGACTTCACGTCTGCCAAAGCAACCCTGTCCGGAGTGGCGAAAAGGAGGTCGTCGACGTAGACCAGAACAAAGAACGGTGTGGAGCCACGACGAACGAACAGCGACGGGTCGGCAGAAGACGGCTGGAACCCAAGGTCAGAGAGGGTAGAACGCAGAGTGTCGTGCCACTCACGAGGGGCCTGGCGAAGACCGTAAACAGGTCGCCTCAGCCTCCACTGGGTCCCAGGAGGGAAAGTGCCAGTGAAGGCCGAGGGACGACGCAACCAGACCTCCTCGTGTAGGCTGCCCTGAAGGAAAGCAGTGGAGAAGTCGAGAGAGTGTAACTCGTAGTCTCTCTGTGCTGCTACGTGTAGTAACACCCGAAGAGTGGTCATCTTCGGGGTAGGTGCGAAGGTCTGAAAGAAGTCAACTCCCTCGCGCTGACTAAAACCTCTAGCCACGTAGCGCGCCTTGAAGACCGGGGGAGATCCCGGTGGCCGCTTCACCCTGTAGATCCACATGCCGTCGACTACGTTCGCCCCAGGGGGGGGAACCTCATCGACGTAGGTGCCTGTGGATCTGTAGGAGGCCATCTCTGCGTCCATGGCAGCTCTCCACTGAGAGGCCCAAGGCCCTGACACTGCCTCAGCGTAAGTGCGAGGAGTCGGAATGTCAAGGGCGTCGGGGTCACCCTCAGGGGCGAGGAGCATGGCACAGAGATGAGGGGAAGCGGCCGCCAAGAACTCTAGCTCAAACTGTCTGTCCTCTAGGGCGTCACAGCCAAGGGCAGACACACCCCCGACGGCCAGAGGACAGGTAGGAGGAGCAGCCACAAGCGTGGTGGCGTAGTCAAGGCGGCGAGTAGAGGCAAAGTCAGTAACTGCGGCAGTAAGAGCGGACACAGAGGACACAGAGGCACGAGGGTGAGTAACAAGAGAGGCGAGAACACGAGAGAGAACAGGACGGTACGTGCGGTAGTAGTCAGTGACAGGAGTAGGGAGCGACACAGTGAGGGCCGACTCAGGAGGAGACGGAAGCACAGACTGAGACGGACGAGGTGGACTAGAACAAAGTAAGGCAGTACGAAGGTCAGTGAAGGGAACAGGAGACGAGGGACGAGCACGAGGGGAGCGACGAGTAGCCCAAGAACGAGACGGAGGAGGAGAGGACAAAGGCGGAGAACTGGGGAAAACAGCGGGGGAGGAGTCAGGAGGAGGAAACGTGGGACCGTAGACAGGAGGAGAGGTGGAGGAGGGAGGAGAAGGGGAGGGGAGGCCAAGGGTCCGAAGACCCGAGACAGGAGGAGGAAGTGGCTGCTGCTGCTGCTGCTGCTGCGGCTGCTGCTGCTGCGGATGCGGGTGCTGCTGGGACTGCTGCTCCTGCGGCTCCAGCTGCTGCTGCTGCTCCTCCAGCCGCTGTAACTCCCTCTCCTCTCTCTCCAACGCCAGCTGCTCGTCACGGGCACGGCGAACACGGGCCTGGTGCCTAGTCGGGTAGGGGTGGGGGGGCGGAGTAGTGTCCGAAGCAGCGGCAGCTCCAGAGTCCACCCCCGAAGAACCAGGCGCACCACCCCCAGAGGCAGCACTAACACCAGCTCCAGACCCAGGCTCACCAGAACCCGTAGGAGGCGCACCCTCACCCCCAGACGGAGCACCCCCAGTGTCCGCGCGACCAGCACCAGCTCCCGGACGACAAGAGTCCTCTGCACCCACCGGGTCAGCTCCAACTCCAGAACCAGAAACTCCAGCTCCAACTCCAGCACCCCCAGAACCAGAAACTCCAGTACCAACTCCAGCTCCAACTCCAGCTCCAACTCCAGCTCCAACTCCAGCACCCCCAGAACCAGAAACCGGTACAGGAACAGGCGCAGCACCAACCTCTCGAGAGCTAGCACCAGCGGCACGCTGCGAGGAGGACTGTGGGGAGGGAGGCTGTACTGGAGGGGCTACCGAAGGAGGAGGGGTAGCCTGGGACACACCTGACGGGGCTGGACCAGGGGGGGGAGGCTGTACCGGGGGAGCAGGAGGGGGAGCGGCAGTCAGGAAGAAGGGGGGGGGAGGAACCGAGAGACCTCGACTGGGGTACCTGACGTAGTACGGAGTGGACTCCTCGAAACGGACGTCACGGGAGTCAAAGAACCGGTGAGAGGGAGGGTGGTAAAACGTGAAGTCAGAGGAGTCCTCAGGGAAACCAAGGAAGACACAGGGGACGGCACGAGGCGAGAGCTTGTCCGCGGAGGTGTCGCGGACAAGAGCCAAGCACCCCCAGACACGAAACCGCGACGCAACACCAGGGGACCCTGTCCAAAGACTGGTCGGTGAAACCTCTGGTCGAGAGACACGTGGCCAGAGGTTCAGCTGGTGCGCGGCGTACCTGACCGCGTAGGGCCACAGAAAATGGGGGGCACAGGCGTGAGTCAGGGAGGTGCGGGCGATCTCCATGACCAGGCCTATGCGGCGCTCAGCAACCCCATTCTGCTGTGGGGACTCTGGAAGCGTCCAGGACTGACGAATGCCCTGCTCGCGACAGAATCCAGCGAGAATGCCGGAGCGAAACTCACCCCCACGGTCGGAGTGGAGACAGCTGGCACGACGACCACGAGTGTCCTCGGTGGTGAGCAACCACCTGATCAGCGTAGAAGTCACCTCAGACTTCTTCGCCAGAGGGAACACTGTGGTGTAGCGGGAGAAGTCGTCAACGACCACCAGAAAGTAACGCTCACGCTCAGGGCCTAGACGAGGGGCGGGGCCCCAGACGTCCAAGTGAAGCGTCTCAAAAGGCTCGGTGGCCGGACGAAGGGAGGAGGAGTGAGGGGTGGCGCGCAGCCGACCCTCGACGCAGGGACCGCACGGCGACGCAAGCGAAGGCGGCAGCGATGGCAAGACACGTGGGAGACCTAGGACAAGACGCTGACTAGACATAGTGCGCAGACGAGGAAGGGACGGGTGCCCCATCCGGTGGTGCCACAGAACGGTGGGGTGGGCAAGCGACCGGCAGGAGCACGACGCAGCGACTGGAGTAGACGTAGGAACCTGACACGACACAGACACCTGGGGGGACGAAGCAACCTGGTGAGACGCGGGGACCCGAACGGGGGGGGGGAACCGGGGGCAGTGGCAGTAGGGGCGGCTGCTGGTGCGGCCGCTGGTGCGGCTGCTGCTGCTGCTGCTGCTGCTGCTGCTGCGGCTGCGGCTGCTGCTGCTGCTGCGGCTGCTGCTGCGGCACACGCGGGCCAGTGTGAAGAGTGTAGAGACCTGAGCCCGGCTCAGCAGTAAAGGTAGCAAGAGGCTGGTAAGAGTCTCCGTCAACACACACCGCAGTCTCTCCAGAAGGCTCAAACCACACACCCACGTGCTGACTCACGAGGGGTCGCACGCCCACCAAGTTCCGGGAGAACGAGGGGACGTGAAACCCAGTGAGAGACCCGGAGGGAGCAGCAGGACACGGTAAAGTGGTAGTGTGACGTGCAGTGACTGGTCCCGTAGTGGGATCAGCCAACGCCACAGAAACAGGCGCAGGAAGTGGTGTAAGTGTCGTGCTGTCACGGAAGAAGCAGTGTGAGGCTCCAAAGTCCAGCGTGAACGACAGCGAAGCGTCCTCTGAGGTAGTCGCTGGTCTAGAGTCTACACAAGAACCTACACTAGCAACAGGCAACTGAGCAAGACTAGCACCTAAGCTAACAACACCAGAGTAAACAGAGTCAGAAACACTAGAGTCAACAACAGCATACATAGCATGAGGAGCACCAATCAGATCAACTAACTGCTCAGCAGACATGCCCCACAGAGCGGAGCCGTAGCGCTGAACCAGAGGAAGCCAGTCAAGAGCAGGACCGCCAACCCCGTAGGCCAACCGGACCGTGTCAGTGAGCTGAGCAAAGCACTGACCAGGAGGGTGAAAGCGGCCACAAGGGTGGCCCCGACGAGGACCTGTCAGAACCTGATAGGTGCAGGGAGGGTAAGCAGCACCGCGCTGGGGCTGACGCAGCCCCGACCCCGGAGCCAGCTGCTGACGCTGCTGCTGCTGAGGCTGCTGGGAGGAAAGGGGCTGCTGCTGCTGCTGAAGGTGCTGCTGACGCTGAGCCTGGTACCACGCCGCTGCTCCACCTAGCGGGGCCGGCAGTACAGGAGGCGACTGACGAGCTCGGGGGTCGCCGCCACCAGCAGACGCAGTGGAGTCACCAGCCGCTGCACGAGGGGTCTCTCCAGACGCTGCACTCCCACCACCGCCAGTCGCAACAGCACCCCCACTACCTCCGCTACCTCCGCCTCCACCTCCATCAGAACCACCTTTCTTGCCCCCCCTGCCGCGGGACCGCGACGCAGTCGTAACAGCAGCCGCAGTCGCGTCAGTAGCGGCAGTGGCGAGAGAGGCAGTGAAGGTGGGTAACTGCGGGACTGTGCACCCGTGGAAGAGTGGGGGGGACACAGTACCAGAGGCGGCAGCTACCGAGCGAAGGTTGCTCTCGACGTCCTTGAGCGCAGACTCAAGGACCTCGATAGTCAGCTCACTAGGGTGCTTCAGCAGAAGCGCGTCACGAACGGAGGCAAGGCGGTCAGGGAGGCTAGTGGCGATGAAATAAACAGTAATCGCCATGGGGGGAGGAAGCAGTGCAAGCTGTGCCTCAGTGCAAGCAGCGCGGTAACTAGCGTCGAGCGAGCGGAGGTGAGCGATCAAGTCAGCAGAGCGCTCAAACGAGGCGAGATCAGGAAACAGGAACGGGAGGAAAAGACGGCCAAGAGAGACAGTAGCGGGAGTAGAGTAGCGGGCCTTAATCGCAGTGAGGTACGCAGCAGCGGTGCGAACCTGAGTAAAGTGGACCTCCTCGGACTCAGGGAGGAGGCTGCTGAGTGCGATGCAGGCCGCAGCGTCACGCGACGTCCAAGCCGTCCGGTCAGCGCGCTGACGGGCAAAGCGAGCCGTGGCAGCGTCGTCAGGAGCAGAGCCTAAAGCTGTAGGCTCGGGGGGCTCGGGGAGGTCACCAGTAGCGTGCGACCAGAGGGTCTCGCCCCCCTGGACCTGACTCTCTAACAGACGGCGAGCGCGAAGAAGCCATACGGAAAAGTCAAGGGGTCTACCGTCAGCGTCGAAACGAAGAACTCGCGGAGTCGCCGTAGTGAGAACTAACGCGAACGAACAGGCGAGTAACAACCGGGGGGAAGAGGCAAATTAGGGTTCAGGTGGGAAGGGGACTCAGTCGCAGCGGAAGAGCGGGCTAGGGCGACGGGCCAGGGCGTAGGGTAGGGCAACGGGCCAGGGGGTAGGGTAGGGTGACGGGCCAGGGCTTAGGGTAGGGCGACGGGCCAGGGCGTAGGGTAGGGCGACGGGCCAGGGCGTAGGGTAGGGCGACGGGCCAGGGCTTAGGGTAGGGCGACGGGCCAGGGCGTAGGGTAGGGCGACGGGCCAGGGTGTAGGATAGGGCGACGGGCCAGGGCGTAGGGTAGGGCGACGGGCCAGGGCGTAGGGTAGGGCGACGGGCCAGGGCTTAGGGTAGGGCGACGGGCCAGGGCTTAGGGTAGGGCGACGGGCCAGGGCTTAGGGTAGGGCGACGGGCCAGGGCGTAGGGTAGGGCGACGAGACGGGGGAAAGGGCGGGAGCGACGCGACGGGGCAGGGCGATGGGACGGGATAGGGCGACGCGACGGGGCAGGGCGGCGCGACGGGGCAGGGCGACGGGACGGGGCAGGGCGACGCGACGGGGCAGGGCGACGGGACGGGGCAGGGCGACGCGACGGGACAGGGCGACGGGACGGGGGGGAAAGGGCGGGCACGACGCGACGGGGGGAACGGGCGCGACGCGACGGGGGGGGAAAGGGCGCTAGGCGACGGGGGGAAAGGGCGCGACGCGACGGGGGGGGGAAAGGGCGCTAGGCGACGGGGAGAAAGGGCGCTAAGCGACGGGGGGAAAGGGCGCTAGGCTCGGTACTAGGCGCAGTAACAACGGAACTGGTACGAACGAGAGGTAGGATCAGGCTCGGGAGGTACGAACGGAGAACGGAGGAACGGGATCCCACAGGATCCTAACCTAGCTGATACCATGTCAGAATGAGGAATGAATGTTCCATTGATGTTGGTTGGGGTACATATAACAAACCCTAACTTCTGTACCCCCTAAGACAAACCTCACTACAGGCTACAACATTTGACAGTGTTGGTGGGCCCTTGACCTCAATAGCAGAGTGAATGTAAAATGCTTGAGATGATAAAACATGCAAATACAGCGATATAAATATGAGTACAAGGGAATTCGAAACGACCTAACTAGCCATGTACTCTAAGGGGTACATTCCCTTATTCAAGTGCATCCCAACCGTTCGGCGCTTACAGTTTCATACCGTCATACCCCGGATAAACCCCCATGGGGGGCACTAATAAAACATGTTTTTTTTAGGGGGTGGGCTTAGAATATAGTAAAATTATAAGCGCCAGCGTTTATAAAATGGCATATATATATATATATTTATGTTTTTTAACACCAAGCTGTAGATCTCGTGCTTGCCTTTTCAATTAGTCGAAGTTGCATGGGGTCGTCTGTGAAATTCTCGCGCGCGCTGGGAGATACACCCAATCTGACTCACAACCAGCTTCTGACAGCTCATGCTGACTGGACCCGCATCCAGTGCAGTGTCCGAATGTGAAGGGAACCGAATCTGCAAAACATTCGCCTGCTAAAGTAAATATCGTTACAGCGTTTTGAACACATTTCAAAAATTAAAAGTTTACGTGCGCTTATAATAAAACACGTTTTTTAAGGGGGTGCGCTTATAATCGAGCAGCGGATATAAGCGCCATGCGCCAATTAAAAGCGCCAGGCGCTTATCCGAGGGTGGCGCTTATATCCGGGGTATGACGGTAACTGTTCCCGCCAAAACCATCCTGCCTGCAGCTGTCCGCTGCAGTTTGCTTCCGACGGTTCAGATGTGCTGAAACCGTCCGACTCTTTGACTCAATTCCAACCGTCTGACGCTTGCGTTCGTTCCCGATATTGTGCGTACCTTGCTACGGTGAGGAGTGCTTAGTAATATCGAATATTACTATTCGTAACACCCCCCTTCACTCCTGGACGTAGCTTGGCTTGACCTGCCTGACCACGCCGCTGAGTTCGGAGCAGTGCTGATACTGCTGGCGTGCTAGTCGCTTCGTGAGGAAGTCTGCTGCCATGTCACCTGCTGGGCAGTAGGTCAAGTTGACCTTGCCTTTGTCTATTTCGTCCTTCACGAAGAAGTACCGCAGCGCAATGTGCTTGGTGCGGTTAACGAAACCAGGCTTGTTCGCGATGCGAATCGCGCTCTGGTTGTCGCAGTGAAGACGAAATGTCGGCGAAGCTGGAATTTTCGCCTCTTGCAGGAGTTCCTGCAGATAGAGACCTTCGCGAACTGCTGCGGTTGCTGCGATGAATTCCGCTTCCGCTGATGACAGGGCAACTAACTCCTGCTTCTGCGAGTTCCATGAGATTGGTCCCGTAGGCTCGGGTCGGAATAGGAACCCAGTCCTGGACCGTCGATTATCGGGATCTGCTGCGTGATCGGCGTCCACATAGCCGGTGAGATTGAAGGATGGGGTTGGTGCAGTGGAGTAACGCAGCCCAATCTTGGGCGTTGAAACGAAGTATTGGAGGGCGCGCTGTAGGTCCAGAAGATTTTCAGCCGTTGGTTTGCGTGAGTATTGCGCCAGCTGTCTTGCAATGTACGAGAGGTCTGGCCTGCAGGTGACAGAGGCGAAGAGGAGGCATCCCAACTGCTGTTGATAAGTCTGAATCCCAGCGGGGGGTAGGGCTTTGGCGTCGGGTTTGTAGTTCGGTCCGGGGGTTCGGTAGGGAGTTGAGAGAGGTGCAGGTGAAATGTTGAACCGCTTCCCTAACTCCTCTGCGTACTTAGCCGCTGAAAGGTGAATGGCTTCAGGCGCGTAGGTGATATTAAGGCCTAGGAACTGCTTCACCTCGTAGTTGCATGTGATGTCGACGCGCCCCGCCAGAGCCTTTTCGAACTGCTGGAGGAGCTCGTTGTTTGAGCCTGTGTAAAGCAGGTCGTCGACGTACACAGTGAGGAGGATGTATTCGCCGCGAAAATCGCGGCGGTACATCCCTGGATCGTGTGGCATTTGCTTGAACCCGATTTCAAGCAGGATGTTATGCAGGTACTGCTGCCACAGCTTCGGGGCCTGCTTGATTCCGTAGAGTGACTTGCGCTGCTGACATACGCGCGAGTCTCCTTTGCCGTAGGTGTGCGGCTGCTCCACGTAGATCACGACGTCTACTAACGCGTACAGGAACGCGTTCTTCACGTCGATCTGACGGAGTGGCAGGTGCCTTGCAGCTGCGATGGCGAGCAGGATGCGGACGGAGGTGTGGCGGCTAACTAGGGCGAACGTCTGGTCGAAGTCGATCCCATGCCTCTGGTCATAGCCGCGAACCACCCAACGCGCTTTGAAGCGCTCGATTGTCTCATCCGCTGCGGTTTTTACGCGGAAGACCCACTTCCCTGAGAGGATTCTTGCGCCTTTGATCGCTGCGCGGTCGACGAGCACCTAGGTGTCGCGTGACTCTAGTGCCTTGATTTCCATGTCCATCGCCTCACGCCATTCCTTGCTGTGTGGTCCAGAAAGTGCTTCGCGCGGGTTTCGGGGCTCGATGATGCGTGGTGCCTGCGAGGTTGCGGTGTGAAGTCCGAGCAGCTGCAGCCCTGAGATGGTGCTGTCGTGGCGACGTTGCAGGATGACTTCTTGCACATCATCATCGTCACTCTCCGGTTCAGGTGTTCTGCCGCTTCCGCCTGTTCCTCTTCCTGAGGAATCATCGTCGTCGTCGTCGTCGTTGCGCCAGTTTTCCCATGCGAAATCCCCCCTTGTGTCCTGCTCCAAGATTGCTGCAGTGGCTTCATCTTCGGGCGTTGCGTAGCTGTGGCCATCGTTGGCGTAGACCCGAATCGCATTTGTCTGCTCGTCGCGGCGGAACTGGTCGAGGAAGAGACGCTCGTTGAAGATGACGTCGCGAGCGTGAGTGGTTTTCTGGCTGAGGAGGTCTAGCACGATCCACGCCTTGTGCTCGTGACTGATGCCGAGGTGGATTCCCGAGCATGCGCGGCTGGCGAACTTGCCGATGGTTGAGGTCGACGGGCGGTATTGAACCATGCACCCCCATACCCGGAGCATGGAGGTGTCCCCTTTGGTTCCACTCCATTTGACGTGCGGGGAAAGGTTGCCGGTGATTGCGGTGGTTGAAAGCAGGTTGTGCACCCGCACGGCGTGGTGCATCGGGTAGGTCCAGTAGATCGGCAACAATTTCGACTACTTCATCAGCGCGCGCACCTTCGTCATCAGTGTGCGATTGGCCCGTTCGGCTACGCCTTGCTGCTGGTGCACGTAGGGGAGAGAGATGTGGTGCTCGATCCCCTTCTATGTCAGGAAGGTCTGCATCTGGTTGCTCCTGAATTCTGCCGCGCCGTCAGATTGCCAGATCTTGAGTTTCTTCCCGGATTGCCTCTCCGCATGTGCCAGCCAAAGCCGAAATACTTCGTATGCTCTGTCGCGCGTCTCCACATTCATGACCCACACGTAGCAGCATCGATGAAGGTAAGTGTGTACATTTCGTCTTCGACTCCGCAATGCCCCACGTTCAGGAAATCGCTATACACCTTGTGCAGCTTGGGGTAACGATTCGTTCCAGGTTCGAGTAGCGGGAACGGTTGGTGGCTCAGCACAGCTTCAGGGCAGACGGTGCAGTTACGCGGATGTGTCGCGCCGCTTACTTCGGAGCCATCGGGACGCAGAAGTGCGCCAGGAGCGAAGACGCCAGCGTCGATGCAGTTTTTCAGCGTTGCGCGGGAAGGGTGGCCGAGCCGCTGGTGCCAGAGTGCGTCGTCAGCGCGAAAGCCGGAAGTGCGCATGTAGCGTGTACGTGCTTCCTCAGGGTCTTCGTCAGGTGCGGGGGTTGGTTCCGTTGCTGCTTCCTCTGCTTCTTCTTCTTCTGCCGCGGTAGTCAGCATCAGCGCCAAGAATTCTCTGTCCCGAATTTCGGAGAGTGGGATGTTAGTCCCAGGGATGGTTCCAGGGACGAAAGTGGGTTCACAGTGCTCAGGGGCAGGTCCGTAGGCGGTGCGACGTGGTGTTGACGGTTCGTTGCCCCAGATGATAGTGTCCCATGGATCGTGGCGCGGGGGGTTATCAGGAGGGGGTAGTGCGACTGGAACGTGGCGCGGGGGACGACCGAGAGGAACGATTGCGGGTGTTGCCTGAATTTCCTCATCTTCTCCCTCCCTTCGTTCTTCGCGGAGAGTGCCCCAGGCGATGTTGTCGGCGCCAGTTGCGGCGCCCCATCCGCCGCCCACGTTGGCCCAGGTGCCGCCGCTGTCTCCCCAACCGCTAGCGTCGCTTGTTCCCCATCCGCCAGCGCTTCCCCATCCTCCTTCGTTGGAGTCATTTTCTGCCGCTTCACCTCCCCAGGCAGCGCAAGCGAAGGTCCCGCGTGCCTCTGCGAGGCTTTGCTGGCGAAGCTCCTCAGCTTCGCGGCGCGCCAATTCTTCCTCTTGTTCCACGGTGAGCTTCTTCGTCGAGTCGTGTTGATGAGGGTACGTCTCTAGGAATTTCTCGTAGGTGTAGGGTCGCGGCTCGCCACGGGCATCGAAGGTGCCGACGCCAGTTCCGCGCAGCATCCGCTGAAGGTGTTGCGAGGGGGGACCGATGAGGGGATGTTCTGGCGTGCCGAAGATGCCGTGAGTGGTAACTTCGAGCTCGAGCTGCGACATCCCTTCCCTTGGGGGCATGTGGCGCTCTGCTTCAGCGATGGCGGCGAGTCACCGGCCGGCAATCACGTTCGTTGAAGTCGTCGGTGTGTGACAATCCCTGCATATTCCGTCCGGATCGGGATTGTGAAGTGCCGTTTCGCGTGGGTGGGGATGGTGCGGAACCCACGGTCTGCCGTCAGGGTGCTTCCAGTCCCTGCGGTGGATGTGCTCGAAGCGCAGTGGCACGAGGTCGATTAGTTCGTGCGAGTCGCCGCTGCAGTCGGGGATGTCGAAATCTAAGGCGTATACTCCATTTTCGGAGCGCGCTCGTCCGATCTGCCTGCGGGAGAAGTTGCGTGCTTCGTAGTGCAGCAGGATGTCTCGCGTCGCGTGGTCCGTGCTGAGGTCGACACCGCAATCCATAAGTTGTGCGGCAGACAGAAGGTTGAAGCGCAAGTTCTGGACGATTAACACATCGTTGAGTGTGATGTGGGTGCGGCTTCCGCGTGCCTTGAGCACGACGATGCCTTGCGCACTTGCGCGCAGGCGTGTGTTATTCGCCACAGTGGCGTAGGTGACAGTAGGGGTGGGGACGACGTTGGATATGTAACGCTCGGACCCCACTATCAGAATCCCAACCACTAGACCATTGGGATAAAAGGGCTTGTTAAGTAGCGGGTCAGTGCGCCCATAACCCCCTAGGTCAACGTGCCTGTAACCCTTCCCTAGGATCAATCGGGGATCACCAGTGGACCTCTGACACCCCCCCGCACTCGGATGCCCGAAGTGCATACACCGGGATTCGAACTCGAGACCTTCGCTCTGATACCATGTCAGAATCCCAACCACTAGACCATTGGGATAAAAGGGCTTGTTAAGTAGCGGGTCAGTGCGCCCATAACCCCCCAGGTCAACGTGCCTGTAACCCTTCCCTAGGATCAATCGGGGATCACCAGTGGACCTCTAACACCCACCATATGCTGGCCGCAGCAGCTGTCCAGATACCAGGTGTTGTAGCGCTTGTTTTCGTCACGTGCGAGCAGCGCCAGTCGCGGCATGACGATGTGCGGGGTGTCGAACTTAAGAAATTGTTCGTGCGTGCGCCAATCAAGTGGCGCCACCCGCATATCAGGGACGGGCGGGGGAATTTCGAGCAGCGGGACTGGGAGATTCCAGTCCTGGTCGTCGTCGTCGGTGTAGTCGCGGCGCGAGCTGAAGGGGTTGTTGTTGGTATATGCGCCAATGGGGTGTGGTGCTGGCTCAGGAGAAGGTGAGCGCATGCGGCAACGACGCGACTCGCTTGTCATGTTCATGTTGCTCATGACATTGCGAACTGGTGCAGTCGATGACGACTGCTGCTGGTGCTGAACCGCTGGGTTCAGGTTGCGCGCAGGTGGGAGTTGTTATCCCTGGGCTGGACGCACGTCGCCTTGTGTGTCTTGTCGGCCGGTCCAAGTGCTCGGATCGGAATTTGCATCGATCGGAATTTGCATCGATCCACCAGGTGCCCGAAATTTCTGCAACTTTTGCAGTAGAGGCGCCTCGGCCGTCGCTCTTCGTTGTTGTCGGCGTAGAAGGCGAGCCGTTCGCGTTCTCGTCGTGGCGCTGGTCGCTGCTGGTCCATATCCCTTTGTTCGACGAGAAGGGCGGCCCAAAGGGCGGCCTCCGAGATGACCCCCTGCTGTCGGAGAAGCGCCTTGCAGGGCCGCCACTCTGGGCCGAGCCTTTGAAGCACGATGTTGACGAAGATTTCTTCCGATATCGTGCTTCCCAGCTTCACGATTTGATCGCGAAGGCTCCGACAGCGGTTAAGGTAGTTGTTGACCTTCTCCCCTGAGGTCATCTTGGTTTCCAGTAGCTCCTGGAGTAGTCGGCTCGAGGACACGGAGTCCTTGGGCTGATACACGCCTTTCAGATGTCGCCAGACGTTGAGGGCTGGAGCAACTGTCGTTTTGTACGAACGAATGTTGAGCTGCTCCGCCGCCGACATATTCCGCAGGAGCACTCCGTACGCCATCAACGATTCGTTGTAGTACCTCGTCTTGGCGTCGCCGGTGTCCTCAGCAGGCTCCGCGTAGCTCCCGTCGAAGAAATGGAAGATTTGGGCGTTCTGCAGCAAAAGCTCCAATTCGAAGCTCCAGGTATAGAAGTCTCTACCGTAAAAACAGGTACTTGTCTTTATTTTTGATATGCTGAGAAACCTTGATTGAGCGGAGAGAATTGCCTCTTCACTGGGACGGGGAGTCTTGGGGGTTGAGCCATTGGTGTCGAGGGAGAATGTTTGCGGGGCGGTGTTTTGGCCAGTCGGGGACGGTTGAGAGGGTTGCGAGGAGGTCCCCGCATCGCCATTCCGCAATGTTTGGAGTCCTTGCTCCAAGCTGGTGAGTCGCTGAAGAAGTTGTGCGAGAACTTCGGAGTCGATTGTCGTCGTGTTCCCGCTTGTCGTAGCCGGGTTGGGTTGTGCTTCAGCCGTCAGATTAGTCTGACCACCAGATCCTCCGGCCATCCTCGTGCGAGATCGTGTGCCAGTCGCCACTTTCCAGATGTCGTATTTTTCGGTAGTGACAGTGCGAAGGATTCCAGAGTCGCTCTGATACCATGCTGCGATAAAAAATTGATCGTAGCCCAGGATCTACTCTGGTAGGTTCGCACGCAGTGAGGTAGTGTTGGTGGGCCCTTGACCTCAATAGCAGAGTGAATGTAAAATGCTTGAGATGATAAAACATGCAAATACAACGATATAAATATGAGTACAAGGGAATTCGAAACGACCTAACTAGCTATGTACTCTAAGGGGTACATTCCCTTATTCAAGTGCATCCCAACCGTTCGGCGCTTACAGTTTCGTAACTGTTCCCGCCAAAACCATCCTGCCTGCAGCTGTCCGATGCGGTTTGCTTCCGACGGTTCATGTCAGAACATTATATAGCTTATACATTTGTGAAGGCTATAGTGGGGTATCCCATAGGGGGTACAACCCAATTAGGGTTGGTACTTGTACTCACTCATTTCATAGTTCATCCATTCTCGTTCTAATTTCCTCATGGTATCAGAGTAGGTTCCCCCGTGGGAACTGTGCCTAGGGCCCACCACATCAATATTTTTTTTCCTGCCCGAAGCGCGCTCCGCCCGAGTCGCGCTCCGGGCTCTTACGTCGTCGAGCCGCCCTAGCGGCCTCCCCACGCCCTATCTGCGGCCCCGCCGCCCTTTGCTGCGGCTCGCGCCGCCCCTTCGCTGCAGCTCGCGCCGCCCTTCCCGGCCCGTCGGCGCCCTCGCGCCGCCCGTCTCGGCCCGACGCCGCCCTCGCGCCGCCCGTCCCGGCCCCGCGCCGCCTGTCCCGGCCCGTCGCCGCACGGCCCGGCGCCTCCCTAGCGGCGTTGCGTGCCGCCCTTACCTGCCGCCCTACTCGCCGCCCTACCTGCGGCCGTACCGCCGCCTTACCTTCCGCCCTACCGCCGCCCTACCTGCGGCCTTCCCGCCGCCCTACCTGCGGCCTTCCCGCCGCCCTACCTGCGGCCTTCCCGCCGCCCTACTTACGGCCTACCCGCCGACCTACCTGCGGCCCACCCACCGCCCTACCTACGGCCCACCCGCCGCCCTACCTGCGGCCCACCCGCCGCCCTACCTGCGGCCCACCCGCCGCCCTACCTGCGGCCCACCCGCCGCCCTACCTGCGGGCCACCCGCCGCCCTACTTGCGGCCCACCCGCCACCCTACTTGCGGCCCACCCGCCGCCCTACCTGCGGCCCACCCGCCGCCCTAATTGCGGCTCACCCGCCTCCCTACCTACAACCGCCGCGCCGCCCTTAACCAGCGCCACCGAGCCGCCCGGCCGCCGCGCCACCTTGAACCAGAGCCGCCCAGCAGCAGAGCCGCCGAGCCGCCCTGCCGCCGAGCCGCCCAGCAGCCGAGCCGCCCTGCCGCCGAGCTGCCCTGCTTCCCTACTTCCGGACCGCCAGAGCTGCCCCGTCTGGTGAGCACAGTGCCTTCTCCCACTGCACGGCCCTCCCCCCCCCCCCCCCCCACCCCCCCCCCCCCTACTGTTTGCACTGCTAGTCATCTGTCGTCATGGCTACCCCTAGTGTCCTCGCTTTTGACACTGAGGGTCGCGCCATTGATTTTGAGGTCTGGGTAGACGACCTGCAGCTGTTCTTACAGTGCGATAGGGCGGACGACCTCTCTCTTTTTGACCTTACCTCTGGCGCTTCCCCTGCCCCTGCTGCTGATGCTGACGCCACTGTTCGCTCCCAGTGGGCCACGCGCGACGCTGCTGCACGTCTTGCTGTGCGTCGCCACCTCCCTACCTCCGAGCGTGCGCACTTTAGTCAGTACAAGAGTGCTCAAACCTTGTACGACGCTGTAGTCGCGCGCTACTCCTCCCCTGCCACTGCTGCACTGAGCCGTCTCATGCTACCGTACCTCTTCCCTGATCTTGCTGCCTTTCCCACCGTAGCTGACCTCATTACGCACCTCCGCACTAATGACACTCGCTACCGCGCTGCACTTCCTGCTGACTTCTACGCCACTAAACCCCCCCCATGTACATCACACTGTACTTCCTAGTCACTCGCCTCCCTGACTCCCTTCGAGTAGTCAGGGACCACTTTCTCTCAATCTGTCCCACCACACTCACTGTAGACCTCCTCGAGAAGGCCCTCCTCGCGATAGAGAAGAGCATAGTCGCTGTAGGAGCCTCTCGAGGTGACCCGCGCACCCCCATCTTTGAGGGGTGTTCTCCCTCCCCCCTGCTGCCCTCTGTTGCCTCTGCTGCTGCGGCCGACCTCCTTGGTCTTGAATCGGTCGGTGCGGCGTCTGCCCCTAGCGGGAGACGCCGCCCTGGCAAGGGCAAGGGGGGCAAGGGAGCTGGAGGAGCGGGCGGTGGAGGTGGAGGTGGAGGCGGCGGAGGGAGTGGGGGTGGCGGTGGGAGTGGAGGTGGGGGTGGGGGGGTCGGTGGCGGCAGTGGAGGCGGAGGCGGCGGCGGCGGTGGCGGTGGGAGCGGAGGTGGCGGAGGAGGCGGCAGTGGAGGCGGCGGCGGAGGCGGCGGCAGTAGTGGAGGCAGCGGAGGCGGTGGAGGCGGTGGGGGTGGCGGTGGAGCTGGTCGCGGATCTTCGCAGAGGAGTGGCTCCGGTGGTGGCTCGCGCCAGCAGCAGCAGCGCGGTCGTGAGACCCTGTCCCCTCAGCAGCTCCGTGAGTGGTACACTGCACGCCAGCGGGGTGGAGGTTTTGGTCCGTGCACCTACGTCCTGCGCACCAGCGACCGTGCAGGTGAGCAGTGTGGGGGTGCGCACCCCACCCAGCGCTGCTTTGCCATCTTTGATCTTGACTTTGATGCTATTCTCTCTGCCATGTATGCTGTGTCTATTAGTGATGAGGGTGACTGTTACCTGTGTTTCCCGCCCGATCCGGGCATTGAGTCTGCTGGTCTAGGTACTGGTGCGGCTGCTGCCCTAGGTGCTTGGGACGCTGCTACTCTAGGTGCTCGTGTGTCTGCGTCCTCAGGTACTGGTGAGTCTGCGCTCTCAGGTACTTCGTCTGCTTCGGCCTCCCTCACCTTCACCCTTGACTTTGGGGCATCTCGCTCCTTCTTTCGGGACCACACCACACTCACGCCGCTTAGACGGCCGGTTGCGGTGTCTCTGGCTGACCCCTCCGGGGGTCCTGTACTGTCTCGTTTCTCCACAGCCCTCCCGTGTCCGGCGGCTCCCTCTGGCACCCTGTCTGGTCTTTACCTCCCCTCGTTCTCAACGAACCTGGTGAGCGGTGCTGACCTACAGGATGCAGGTGTCCACCAGTTCACTCCTGCGCGTCAGCGAGTGACACACTGCACAGAGGCTAGCACAGGCCGACACCTGGCTACGTTCACCCGTCAGCTGGGGTCGAGCCTGTACACTCTAAACACTGCGTCTCCTCCAGTTGCTGAGTCTGGTAGGGTAGCTGCGTCTGGTCAGGTGTTTGCTGCGGCGTCCAGGTCTGGTCCTGAGTTTGCCCCCTGTTCGTGTCGTCTCCTGTCTCACGAGACTCTCCTCTGGCACCACCGCCTTGGCCATCCCTCTCTGCTTCGGCTCAGAGGTATGGCCTCCCGTCTTCTTGTGTCTGGTCTCCCCCGGTCCCTCCCTCCCCTTCCTCAGGGCTCTGGCCCTACCTGTGTCCCCTGTGTCGAGGGGCGCCAGCGTGCTGCCCCTCACTCCTCCCAGTTTCCTCCGACAGAGGCCTTGTTGCAGACGCTTCACATGGACGTGTGGGGCCCAGCCCGCGTCCGTGGACAGGGTCACGAGCGCTACTTCCTGCTTGTTGTTGACGACTACCCGCGTTACACCGCAGTCTTCCCCTTGCGCAGCAAGGGTGATATCACTGCGGTGCTATTCGACTGGATTCGCGATGCTCGTCTCTAGCTCAGGCAGAGCTTTGGCTCGGACTTTCCTATTCTGCGTCTGCACTCGGACAGAGGCAGAGAGTTTTCCTCTGACCTTCTGAGAGCCTACTGTCGCACACAAGGCATCCGTCAGACCTTCACGCTTCCGGACTCCCCGCAGCAAAATGGGATTGCTGAGCACCGCATTGGCATGGTCATGGACGTCGCTCGTACGTCTATGATGCATGCGGCTGCCCCCCATTTTCTGTGGCCGTTTGCGGTGAGGTACGCGGCGCATCAGATCAACCTCCACCCCAGGGTCTCCAGGCCGGAGACCTCCCCAGCCCTGCTGTGGACGGGGAAGGTTGGCGATGCGTCGGCGTTCCGGGTCTGGGGATCTCGGGCGTTTGTCCGCAACTTGTCTGCGGACAAGCTATCCCCTCGTGCTGCTCCTTGCGTCTTCCTGGGGTTCCCCCTTGACGCGCCTGGGTGGCAGTTCTACCACCCCACCTCTCGACGTGTTCTGTCCTCCGAGAACGTCACGTTTGACGAGATGGTCCCTTACTACCGCCTCTTCCCCTACCGCACTCCGTCCCTCCCCCCACCCCCGCTCTTCCTGGTACCAGGTCCCCCCCAGGTAGACCCCCTCCCCCCTCAGGGTCCTGCCCCTTCAGGTGTGTCCCAGGTAGACGCAGTTGAGCCTGTCGAGGTCACTGGTGACTCTGGTGCTGCTCGAGGTGCTGAGCCTGGGGGTGCTGGACCTGGGGGTGCGGAGTTTGGGGGTGCTGAGCCTGGGGGTACTGCGTCTGGGGGTGCTGAGCCTGGGGGTGCTGAGCCGGAGGGTGCTGTGCCTGGGGGTGCTACGCCTGGGGGTGCTCCGCCTGAAGGTGCTACGCCTGGGGGTGCTGAACGTGGAGGTGCTACGCCTGGGGGTGCTGAGCGTGGAGGTGCTCCGCCTGGAGGTTCTGTGGGTGCTTTGTCTCGCCGGGAGCCACTCTCTCCACAGGAGCTGCACGAGTGGTTTGCCCAGCACTGGCGCCGTACTGCTGGTGCTGGAGGTTCTTCGGCTGCTGAGGGTGCTGCGGTCGCGGGTCCCGGAGGTGCTCGTACTGGGAGTACTGGAGCTGCTGGGCCTGCGGGTTCGACTGGAGCTGGTGCTGCTGAGGGTGTTAGCACTGAGACTACCGCTGGCGGTCCTGCTGGGGGTGCTCCTAGTGCTGCTGGAGGTTCTGGAGCTGCTAGAGGTGTTGTTGGAGCGGGTGCTCCTACTGGGGGTACTTGTGCTATCCCTACTGTTTCTGGTGTCACCACGCGGCCTCGACCGTACTTTGTTCCACTTCTGCAGCAGGTTCTTGGTCTTCCTCCTTCTACTGGTCCTCCTCCTCCCTTAGAGTGTCCACAGCTTGTCTCGTCATAGTTACAGTTGCAGCCTTCCTCCCCTTTGCCTGCTCCTTCTCCCTACACTGGTCCTACTGGAGGTCTTGTTGAGCATCGTGAGCCTGCGTCCCGCCCTACGTCGCCTGTCCGTGCTGCTCACACTAGTGGTCAGCGTCCTCCTCCTGTTCGTGGCACGCACCGAATGTCTCTGCGTCCGTCCACTGCTCCTCTGCGTGCCCCTTTGCCTTCCCCTCCTGAGTCCTCTCTTCTTACTCTTGCCGACCCGGAGTCGGACTCTGTACGTGCTGCCAGTCCTACTGTCACGCGTCTCCTTGCTACAGTCGTCAGTGACCCCTCTTTTGACTCCACTGCTGCGTCTGCTCTTGTTGCTGAGCTCGTCGACTTTGCTGCTCGCTGCCGTCTAGACTACGCTGCTAGTCTCGTTGCTGAGTCTGCGTCTGTCTGTCCTCCGTCCGTCGGGGGTGAGTGTGCTCTTGGCACGGACGTCCTTGAGGACAGGCAAGAGGAGTTCTAATGTCTGGCAGCTGCTTCACCTCATCTCGTGTCCGTACTGCTTACCCCTGAGGGAGACCCGGATGCACTTGACATCCCGACTCCGCGCTCTTACGCGGAGGTGATAGAGGGTCCCTACTCCTCTCAGTGGCAGGCAGCTATGGATGCAGAGATGACTTCCTGGAAGTCCACAGACACCTACGTTGACGCTGTCCCCCCTCCTGGGGCGAACATCGTCAGTGGCATGTGGATCTTCAGGGTCAAGCGGCCGCCGGGTTCTCCGCCTGTCTTCAAGGCGCGTTACGTGGCTCGTGGCTTCAGTCAGCGGCAGGGAGTTGACTACTTTCAGACCTTCTCCCCCACCCCGACGATGACCACTCTTCGGATACTGCTGCACGTTGCTGCTCACCGTGACTACGAGCTGCACTCTCTCGACTTCAGTACAGCTTTCTTGCAGGGCAGCCTTCACGAGGAGATCTGGCTGCGTCGCCCACCTGGCTTCACTGGGTCTTTCCCTCCTGGTACCAAGTGGAGTCTCCGGCGTCCAGTCTACGGTCTCCGCCAGGCGCCACGTTAGTGGCATGACACATTGAGGACTACGCTTGCGGCTCTTGGGTTTGCTCCTTCTAATGCTGACCCGTCGCTGTTTCTGCGCACCGACACCTCTCTGCCGCCGTTCTACATCCTCGTGTACGTCGACGACTTGGTCTTTGCCACAGCTGACACTGCTGGAATCGCCTACGTGAAGTCCGACCTGCAGAAGAGACACACGTGCACTGACCTGGGTGAACTGCGTAGCTACCTTGGCTTGCAGATCACCCGGGACAGAGCACGCCGCACCATTACCCTGACTCAGTCACACATGGTGCAGCAGGTCCTTCAGCGCTTCGGCTTCACGTACTCCTCGCCTTAGGCCACTCCTCTGTCTACTCGCCACTCACTCTCAGCTCTGCCTTCGGATGAGTCCGTAGAGTCGAGTGGCCCGTACCCAGAGCTTGTTGGCTGCCTCATGTACCTGATGACCTGCACACGACCTGACCTTGCATACCCTCTTAGCATTCTCGCACGCTATGTTGCTCCTGGGAGACACCGACCAGAGCACATGGCTGCAGCGAAGAGGGTGTTGCGCTACTTGTGCAGTACGTCGGGCATGGGGCTAGTGCTTGGAGGGCGCAGTCCAGTGGTCCTCACTGGGCACGCGGACGCTTCTTGGGCTGACGACCAGGCTACGCAGCGGTCATCACAGGGTTACACCTTCAGCCTTGGTTCCGGCTCTGTTTCATGGCGGGCTACTCGCTCGTCTTCTGTTCTCGGCTCCAGTTGTGAGGCTGAGATCTACGCCGGGGCCATGGCTGCAGAGGAGCTTCGCTGGCTCACCTACCTGCTGACCGACCTTGGAGAGCAGCCTCGTTCTCCTCTAGTCCTGTACGTAGACAACAAGGCCATGCTGGCCTTGTGTCGAGAGCAGCGACTGGAGCACAGAACAAAGCACATTGCTCTCCGCTACTTCCTTGCTTGTGAGCTGCAGCAGCGTGGTCAGTTGAGGCTTGCTTACGTGGCCTCTGAGGCCAACATTGCTGATGTGTTCACCAAGGCACTTGCGCCTTGTGATCATCAGCGCTTCTGCACTCAGCTGGGTCTTGTGCCTGTCTTGCCTCACTTGCTCTCCTCTTGACCTTGCTTGTACTGTCATATATATATACCTGCTCTTGCTTGTCTAGCTTTATATATATGTGTGTACTCTTGCATGTGAACTGACCTTGTGGCCTTGTCGTTGTGCTCGGAATGTGTGGTGACTTTGTGATCCACCCTGAGCTTGCTTTGCTTTGCTTGACTGGTCTTTTGACCCCTTGTTCTCCCCCACTTTGCCAATGGGGGTGTGTCAAAACATTATATAGCTTATAAATTTGTGTAGGCTATAGTGGGGTATCCCATAGGGGGTACAACCCAATTAGGGTTAGTACTTATACTCACTCATTTCATAGTTCATCCATTCTCGTTCTAATTTCCTCAGTTCAGATGTGCTGTAACCGTCCGCCTCTTTGACTCAATTCCAACCGTCTGACGCTTGCGTTCGTTCCCGATATTGTGCGTACCTTGCTACGGTGAGGAGCGCTTAGTAATATCGAATATTACTATTCGTAACAGAATTTAATTTGAACTTCGTAATCAGTATTTTTAACGTAGCTGTCTGAGGCTTCGTCCTGTTGTTAGAGAGGTCACGGGTTTAAGTCCCGTGAGTGAGAGGTTTACTAGTGCGTGGTGGTGTTTTACGGCATATTCCCACGTCCGCGCACCCCATGTCTTGTACCTTATGCATTTTTGTAAGTCTGAATCAGTGTGACTCAGTACACTATACTGATGGTTCAGTGTCATTGGTACACCTATACACTAATTCGTCAGGGTAGTCCTATACTTCAAACTGGAAAATCAGTGCAAATATAAAGAAGATACTGAAATTTCAGGAAAAGCGAAAATCACAGTTACAAAATCAGCGTAATCAGCGTGTTCTACGCTGATATCTGAGGGCCTGGTGTGTTCCTACGCCTCGTATGTAGCGAACTTCGAATTTGGCTCACACTGGAAATTCCCCTAAGGACGCGGGCACTTCCTCCACAATTGCGTGATCGATCCTACGCATGATCGTTTCTTTACAGGTTTTCAAAAGGTTTGTAAGGTTTTGTTCGTAAATGCAGGTTTCAAGAGCGGTGGCGGATCGAAATTTCATTTTCGATCTCCGAAATCGGTGCGAGTGCCCCAGGGCTGACTTTTCAAATTTAGGTACCCTGATTTCAACCTTCAAAAAAAAAATTTACCTTGAAGGCACATTTTCCAGAAAAACAGCACCCTGATTGCTCAGGGTTGAGAAGTAGTGAACTCTGAATGTTCAGGGTCGAGAATTGAAAATCAGGGTCGTAGTAACGCGCTCTTTCTTTACCAAGGACAGAAGTGACTGGCACTGTGGCGATTGTGAAAGTTAGAAGAGAGAAGAGGGGCTGCACTAGCAAGAATGGGGATACAAATAGCAAACCCTAGAAGGGTTGTACTCGCTATAGAGCACCCCACTACAGGCTAGAGCATAAGATAACATTCTAACACACCCCCATAGCCAAAGTGGGGTGTAATCAGCAGAGCAAACAAAGCAGTACAAGCTCAGGGTGGATCACAATGCACCACACATTCTGAGCACAAGTTCAAGAAGCAATAGTTTAAAGTTCACAATTATGAGCAAAGCTAGTGATAGTCACAACGGGCAAGTGAGGAGGAGAGAGAGTGAGAGGAGAGGAGATAGGAGGCGACGGCTGAAGCTGCAGACACACGGGCAACAGGAGGCACACTGGCACAGCGGCTACCAGAACAACGCTCCGGAATACTGGAGTAACTGGCCCCGCGGCTAAAGTAGCGGCAGACGAGCAACGGACCCACGGGCGGCTGGCACAGCTGGCTACGACTGGGCTACCGGAACAACTCCCCGTAATACAGGTGCTACTGGCGACACGAAGGCAACCTCCATACAGTTTCCCCACACTATCCCACTCCCCCTGGCACGCACCCGCTGCTACACCGCTAGCTCCACTCCCACGCACCCCCCTTAAACCCTAAACCCCAGTCTCCCACACATCCACCCCCCTCAGCGACAGCTGCAGTAGTGGGAGACGAAGGAGTAGGAGGAGAAGGGGACGGCACGCACAACCGACACCCCCACAACCATCACCCCCATGCCCGTCACCTCCTACTCGCCACCCCCATACCCTGAGAGTGCGGTAAGCGAGCTCACATGTGCGCGAAACGTGCACAAGTGTGCGGGAAGCGAACTCGAGTGTGCGGTAAGCAAACGCAGGTGTGCAGGGAGGGGGGGCCGTAGGGCGACACGCGGGTCGACGGGGATGGGCGCACGGGTCGCCGGGGGCGGCGTGCGGGTCGACGGGGCCGCCGCGAAGGGCGACGGGGAGCCGCGCGCGGGTCGACGGTAGGGCAACGGGGCCGGTGCGCAGGTAGGGCGACGGGGCCGGGGCCGGAGCCGCAGGTAGGGCGACGGGGCCGGGGCCGGAGCCGCAGGTAGGGCGACGGGGCCGGGTCGACGGTAGGGCGACGGGGCCGGTGCGCAGGGAGGGCGACGGGGCCGGGGCCGGAGCCGCAGGTAGGGCAACGGGGCCGGGGTCGCGGGTAGGGCGACGGGGCCGGGGCCGCAGGTAGGGTGACGGGGCCGGGGTCACAGGTAGGGTGACGGGGCCGGGGTCGCAGGTAGGGCGACGGGGCCGGGGCCGCAGGTAGGGCGACGGGGCCGGGGCGCGTGCCCTCGGTGCGCCGCGACGGGTCCCCGTCGCCCGTCGCGGCGCCTCCAGAGGGCGACGCGGCGAACGACGAGGCAGAAGCCCGCCGCGCGCCTCGGGGCGCACAGCGGGCAGAGAACCGCCGCGCGCCTCGGGGCGCACGGCGGGCCGAAAACCGCCGCGCGCCTCGGGGCGCACGACAGGAATAAAAAGTGCCGCACGCCCCGTGGCGTGCGGCTCAGAGTGTAGTGGTAGGAGTTGCAGCGGTAGCTAGGAGGTGGTAAGCCTACCCACAGGATCGATCCAAGGGGATCGGCCTGCTCTGATACCATGTGAAAGTTAGAAGAGAGAAGAGGGGCTGCACTAGCAAGAATGGGGATACAAATAGCAAACCCTAGAAGGGTTGTACTCGCTATAGAGCACCCCACTACAGGCTAGAGCATAAGATAACATTCTGACAGCGATGTGACTGGCACTGTGTTAGAGCACATCTATTTCGACCAATAACAGCAACCTAAAATCTAACATTACAGATTCGCCCGATCTATATGGTGGGTGTATGGGAAGAAACTTTGAAGAAACTTCGTCTCGATAAAGCGAGCGGGGGGGGGGGGGGGGGGAGGGGGGGGAGGATTACGCACGTGGGGGGCACAGAAATCAATGCGAAGGGCAGGGCTGACGTTCCGTATTAGGCCTCCCTGATTCCGGGGAAAAATTTTCCCCTCTATTATGAGTGCACATTTTTCAGAATAATGCTACTCTGATTGCTCAGGGTTGATATGTATATAACTCTGATTGTTCAGGGTCGAAAATCGAGGATCAGAGTAGTAACGCGCCCTTTGTTACTGGGGAGAAAGTCTCCCTCTGTGTAAAGTTTGCGCTCTGTGTTTCGCGCACACTTTGAGCGCGCTAATTTCCACCCCTTCAGTGTTACAAAATGGTATTTATGCACACGTTTTAGTGGGGGGAAGAGATGAGCGATTTCGCTCAACCAAACATTTCGATTCGATACCTGAATGTGGCCAACATCGCTATGCGAAACGCAAAATAGGTTCTGGAAACTTTACGCACACGCACTTACGACAGTGGAACAACTTATTCGCATCTCGTGAAAATAACAAACATCGAGTGTACTCACCTGTCAGACATGCTGCTGTCCATCGCTCATGCGCTGGCTGTACTGCGATCAAACCGAAGGGGGATATCGGAAGGAAATTTCCAAGAACCTTCCTCTCGATAAGGTCAAAATCAGGGACCACAGATTCGATACCCTATTAAGTCAGGGTCCACTAACAGGCTAGTCTGTTACACTATACTCAAAATCAGGGATACCGTATTCTCGCGGATAAAACACCCCCCCGTAATTGTACACCCCCGGGTAGCTAATACGGGGTAGGTGTTATATCCGACCCCGTTTGTACAATACCCCCCCTTTTGGGGTGATTTTCTATAACACCCCCCTTTTCTTATAGATTCCTATTATAGCTGTTATCGAGTCCGATTCCTTACGGGAGGATATCGCGAGAATTGCTCCCTAGGTGAAATTTCGCGTGTACTTTCACTTAAAATCTGCCAAGATTTCCCCCCTCCCACAATCTCGCTGTCGCCACGCTGGCGAATCTTCCGCTGCAAGTGGCCCCATGTGCTGGCAACGCACCGACACGAAATCGGGAATCAGGGGTTTCGTTACGGTACAGAACGGTTTAGGGTAAACTTTTGAGCAAATGGTATCCAAAGGTCCCCATCCCACTCCCACATTCGTGGAATACTGGAGCAAGGCTTCAGCACACCAATGCGGATCTCTCTGCTGATTACAGGCCAGAAATTGAACAGCCTAGATCGTGCCACATCATTTTCATACCCCACCCAACCCACCTCACTTACACGTGACCAAACCAGTCAAGAAGTGACTGGTACAGTAAGAACGCACCACCGTGCGCGATTCTGGCCGGCGGTTGCATGAACCCTCGCCACGCAATTGGCTTTGTTTTCACCCTATCAAGTGCCAAAATTGCCCACTCGAATATGCCACGTGGCAGATTCCAGTGGGCGGTCACGTTATCCTCGTATACTCGGTTTTGCGGCACTGGTCAACAATCTTGAAGTGAAGTCAGACACCTGATTTTGTTTCACATCTTTTCTACTTGATAAAAAATATACCATATAATAAGACCCGGGTATTATGTAAGATTTTTCTTTAAGGAGACCCCCCCCATTTTTTCCCAGTGGTTTTCATAATACCCTACGGTGTTTTATCCGAGAGAATACGGTAGGAAAACTACTACTCTGATTTGAACAGGGTTGAGAACATGAATATTTTTATAAGTTGTAACGCTTTTCAAAATTTTGTATTTTGAAAGCGAAGCGGCTTGTAATGTAGCAATGGTCATCGGCGAACCGCGCTAAACGCCCGTTTTGGAGTACAAAACGTGGGCTGGAGGTCATTTCCCTCCACCCATGTCTTTCATTTTCAAACGGCTTAGCCTAGTTTCCGAGTTCCCAATTCCAAGCTGGCGAAATTGAAGTCACTACCTCGTTTCCAGTCTCCGTCCACACTCCTTTCGGACATTTTCGCTCATAACGCGGCTACTATGGCACTTAACGGCGAGAACGGTGACAACGCCAACGCTTCAATTCGTCCCGACGACGGAAATACTACCCGCGAACCCGCGGGCGAACGCCGGAACAAGCGTCGGGCAGACGACGAGGAGTCGACCCCGACCGCCGTCGACATTCTGCTGTCCGACGTCGCTGGGGCACGCGCCCCTGGTGTGCCTCGAGCGCAAGTGGCCCCTGAGGGGCCTGAGGCGCCGGAAGTCAACAAGGGCGCCAAGTCAACGCCGGCCAGCGCGACCGGCACCCCCCGTCAGCGTCAGCGCCGCAGGCAGGCACACGCGCCTGACGCGAGGCCTCAGGCGCACGTGGGCCCTGACGCGCCTCAGGCCCCTGATGCGCCTCAGGCCCCTGACGCGCCTGTGGCCTCGCCTGTCTTCACATCGGCCCAACTGCAGCAGCTGTTGTCCCTGTTACAGCAGCAAGCTCCCGCCGTTACGGACACCAACGCTACACCAAACGAAACGTCAATTTCTGCTAAAAGCGCGAAGGAAAAAAGGGAGACGGTGAAACGCGCTCGCACGGCAAAAATCGCACGCGCCGAGGGCACCACCGCCAAAGCTACCCCGGCCCCGGGAAACCCTGCCGAAAGCGACACCTCCGACGACGAAGCTGGTGAGGCACCTGCCGATAATGCGTTTTTTTTCAACCACCGAGCACCTCCCCCCCCTCCCTACCTCCAACCCTAACCTCACCGTGTCTTCCTTCAAGAACGGCGCTGTTCGTGAACAAGGCGAGCTCCTTGAGGACCTGCGCGCCTACCTGATGCATGCGGAGCAGAAAGTGCGGCTCAACGAACCGGCAAGCGCCATCGAACTCCTCGAAGAGGCACTCTCGCTCGTCAATAATCGTTTCAAGCTTCTCCATGTCACCGATTACACGAATTTCCGCGTCGCTAACCGGTTCAAGATGTATGAAGAGAAGAGCTTGTTCACCTCGCGCCCATTCAAGCAAGCCATGGCGGACGTTGCGGCCATGGAACGCGCCCAAGGCAACCCCGGCCGCGCAGCACGAGGTGGAGGGCGAGGAACCGGTGCATTTGGCAACAAACGTGCTCCACCAATGGACAACAACACCAGGAGCTTTCGTGGAACCTGCTTCAAGTGCGGACAGCCCGGCCACATGGCCAATATGTGCCCCGATAATGGGCGAGGGGCCCTAGGACCCGCGCCAGTGGTGTGACCCTATGAGAGGGAAACCACTTGGGGCGCCGAGAGCACGTTGCATGGGCAACATGGTGTGCTTAGGCCGATGGCCAGACCCTGCGGGGCGAGTAGAATGGCCGCCGGCCGACCCCTAGGGAAGGGAGTAGGACTAGGAGTCCTAGGACTTAGCCATGGGTGGCAATCATGAGTTGTATGCATGTTAAAGCATGAAATATGGGCCGGAGTGGCAAGTAATGTGGACAATCGTTGATGTGTGGCTTAATGAATGAGATTTAAAATATTGGAACCTGGATTATTGAAACAAGCACCCCTCGGAGAGTGAGGCCTAAGCGGTTGAGGTACCAAAAAAAAAAAAAAATGGAGAAGAGGAGAAAGAAAGAAAGACAAGGAGAAGTGTGAGATGATGAAGATGTTGACTCTTAAGGAGGCCACACTATTTGGCCAGCACCGGCCCAATTTAACGGGACACGAGAGGGCCGCTTGCGCGACAAGCGCACAAGGAGGGCATACGAAGCATATTACTACGCGCAATTGACACGATGGGCAAAGAGCCCACGAGACAAGGCACGTTATCATAGAAAATGTGCAAAGCACAATCCGGCAGCCTACCTCGAGCTCGTCCAACATCGAGAGCCCTCGGGTGCACACACGGCAAGCCTAAGGTCGTGTATATTAGGTGTTGACAGACAAAAAAAAAAACAACAACAACAACAACAACAACAACAACAACAACAACAACAACAAGGGAGAGAGAGGCGAACATATCAATATGAAAGAGAAGGGGAAGGGTGGGTCAATGGCCCACCTCGTGAGGGTTCAGCCATACACCGCCCCGTTGTTCGCTAGTACATGCACTCGTATTAATAGCAACTAGAGCTGATGCAAAAAAAAGAAGAAGAAGAAAAAAAAAAAAAAACGCCTTCACAGCCTGTGTCCTTTTTGAGACCCCTTGCACAGATCCACCGGATGGCGGTATGGGCGAGCGACACATCCCTGTCGAGAGTAATAAGAACAGGAGTTGAAAGGTGGGGCCTAGGCTTAGTAGCCTAGGCCCTAACTTAGGTATCGAGCGGGTTTTGCTTAGGAGCGATGTCGAGTGAGTTGAGAGAGAAATTGGTGAAAAGGTGGTTTCACTATAGGTTCAGGGGTACATATAGCATAGAAACAAAATAAGGTGCACCACCAACAAAAGTTTACATAACTACACTAACTACAACTACAAGCAATTATAAAACATGACAAAATATTTCGACACGCCCCCATAATGCTTGTAGGTAGGTATGTAGTTACAGCAACAGCAGGTACCCCTACCATCTCCTCACCCTCCTCCATCCCCTCCCCCACACTGCTGCAGAAGCAGCAGAGAAAGGGGGGAGAGAGGAGAGGTGGAGGGACGGCTGCTTGTTGCCTCACACCCGCCACCCCGGTACCACTCCCCCTCCTCACCCACATCCTCACACCCTCCTCCCCCAGCGGCAGCTGCAGCGGTGGGACTGAAAGAAGGAGGAGGGAAAGGGAGAGAGTTGACCCCACGCTCCAACACCCTCCACCCCCATACCCTCCTCCCCACGGCTGCAAGGAGACAAGAGAAAGGGGGGGGTGGGAAGGAAGAAAGCCGCAGAGCGGCGAAGAGGCGTCGGTGCAGATGGGTCAGGGGCGGCAGCAGGGAGTGCAGGGGCGGAAAGGCCCGTCGCGGGCCAGTGCCACGGGGCGCACGACGGGTAGAATAAAAGGGCCCGATCGTGTGCCTCGGGGCACACGACGAGCAGGGCACCATCGTGTGCCACTGGGCGCACGATGGGCAGTAGAAGGGCACCGTCGCGTGCCACGGGGCGCGCGACGGGCAGGGAAGGAGTCACACGCCCGTGGGCGGGACAAGGTAAAAATAAAACCGTCACGCGCCCTAGGCGCGCGACCGTAAAATCTTAGCAGCGGAAGTAAAGCGGGCCCACAGGCCAGGACGAACACTAAGCAGTAATAAGAACAGGAGTTGAAAGGTGGGGCCTAGGCTTAGTAGCCTAGGCCCTAACTTAGGTATCGAGCGGGTTTTGCTTAGGAGCGATGTCGAGTGAGTTGAGAGAGAAATTGGTGAAAAGGTGGTTTCACTATAGGTTCAGGGGTACATATAGCATAGAAACAAAATAAGGTGCACCACCAACAAAAGTTTACATAACTACACTAACTACAACTACAAGCAATTATAAAACATGACAAAATATTTTGACAATCCCCTACGAATACGCAATCACAGATAAGCTCGTCACAAGGATGTGCGGTCAGCTACGCTTGGCATTCCCATGGTGGAGCTCATGGTGCGACAGCAGCTTCATACTCTCAGTGATATTTCACGGTTACTGGATGCCGTGGGAACTCATCCCCCCGGCGCCGTTCCAGCGTGACAATCACGCGGGCGCACAGATCCACACCCAGTTTACCAAACAGGCTATTAGCGAGCTCCTAGAAAGCGGCGCAGCTGCTCTTGCACCCGCGGCTCAGACCGTATGCATTAGCCCACTGAACGTGGTGGTCCAAAGAGAGAAATGCCGACTGATCTTCGACCTCCGCCAAGTGAACCTGCACCTGCGCATTCCAAAATTCAAGTACGAGGGGCTCAATCGGGTTGCGGAGATCGCTCGCATGGGCGACTGGATGTTCTCTATCGACCTAAAGTCTGGGTATCACCACGTGGATATTCACCCATCGTGCTGGAAGTACCTGGGATTTCGATTTGACGGAAAGACATACATATTCCGCTCGCTCCCGTTCGGCCTCGCGACGACCCCATTCGTTTTTACTCAACTTATCAAACAACTTGCTCGGCGCTGGCGAGCCATGGGCATACGGGTCATTCCTTATGTCGACGACATCCTCTTCCTTTGTGACACGGAAGCGAAAGCACGAGCCACATGTCAATCAATCATACATGACCTCAACAAGGCAGGGCTTGTGATCAACTCGAAAAAGTCGCATATACAACCGACCCAGCAGTTGCGTTTCCTAGGCGTCGAGTTAGACACTGACCGTGGTCAGTTCTCTATCGGCGCTGAACGTCGAGCCTCACTACTCTCCACCCTCCAAGTCCTTCAGAGGGAAGGAAAGGCAGAACGCAAGGTCCCAGTCCGTCACATCGCCAGAGTCACCGGCATGCTGGCTTCCATGTCACTGGCTCTTGGGGCGACGACACGAGCGTTCAGTCAAGGCCTACTGCAGGCAATCCAGCAGGCACCATCATGGAATAGTAAAGTGCTGCTGGACCCTATGGCGATTGAAGAACTGGACTTTTGGCGCCACGAGTTCGACAAATTCAACGGCGCCCCATTTCACGTCCCCAACAGCTACGATGATGTCATCCATGTGGATGCCAGCGCACACAGTTGGGGAGCGACGTTGGACAAGTTCCCAGGACGGCGTATCGAGGCAAGTGCGGCAATGCCGAAGCATCTGCTAGAGTCATCCAGCACGCAGCGAGAGATAGATGGCATTCTATGGGCACTCCAAACGTTTTCAGAAAGCATCCGCGACCAGCACGTCCTCGCAAGGACCGATAACCAAGGCGTCTTCTTCATCCTTCGAAAAGGTGGTTCAAGGCACACCAACCTTACAGCGACGTGCAAGTCGATCATCCAGACATGCATGACTTTTCGGATTCGGCTCATGGTCGAATGGATCCCGCGCGAACTAAACACACGGGCGGATGAACTCTCCAAGGCGCTCGATCGTGACGACTACTCACTAAAGACACCTTGGTTCCGGCTCATCGAGCGCCGCCTGGGCCCGCACTCAATCGATCTATTCGCAAATGGGAGCAATACCAAGCTACCTCGGTTCTGCTCCAAAACACCGCACCCAGACGCAGTGGCAGTTGACGCATTTTCGATCCCATGGACCTCCGAGCAGGGATACGCATTCCCTCCACCGCACTTAATCCCAGCAGTGCTCCACCACGCGAAACGAACTCGCGCCGCCATCACTCTCGTCACGCCTTGCTGGCCTGGCGCAAGTTGGTGGCCCCTACTGCAACCCTCCCCTCCTCAATGGGCCACCTACATTCACACCCACCTCCACCTCACGCACGGTAGCCAGTGCCTGACGGCAGGCAATCACTCCAGCGCCTTCTCCGGCGACGGTTTGCTGTGTAGTCCGATGGTCGCACTACGCGTGTCATTCACCTGCTAATTGCTTTTGCACACGATGCAGGATTGCTGGAAAAACTCAAGCATCGCCTACTAGAGATAACCACGCAAACGCGGGCCGACTCCACAATCCGTACATACGAGCCCTACTGGGTCAAGTTCCGCTCCTTTTGCCAACACCACAAGCTCAAGTTCCTCCCATGCACTGACATGACGCTCGCGTTGTACCTGGTCCACGCCATTCAGAACAGGGCTACGGTGTCTGCAATTCAGTTGACATGCTCTGCAGTTAGCTTCGCGCATCGGTCGATCGGGGCATCATGCCCGTCTATCGGCGCATTCACCTCTCAAGTCAGGGATTTTGCGAAGAAGCGATGTCCGCACCCTACCCGGGCCAAAGAACTCGTGTCGCTTCATCAAGTCCACGCGATGGCATCGGAATTTCTACAGTCAGACAACCCTCGCGAATTTCAGAAGGGGCTAATACCGATCATAATGTACGCCGGGTTTCTGCGCTACTCCGACCTTGCAGTCATCAACTGGCATGAGATTCATTTCGAGCCGGAAGTCATGTGGTTACAAATACCCCGTTCCAAGACGGATCAGGCAGGAGAAGGCACATGGGTCCCGGTAGCGGCAAGCCCTGGCCCCTTTTGCCCAGTTCGATGCACCAAACGATTTATACACCTAGCACGATACGATCAATCGCAACAAGGTCCACTCATCCGCGTCTTTGGAACAGAGGGTGGGAAAAACGGTGCCGCCAAGTCGCCATCCTACACCACAATCCGCAACTGGTGCAAAGAGGCCTTCAACAAAATCGGTCTTAGTTTCGAGCATCTCGGCACCCACTCTTTTCGGAAAGGCGCAGCAACTGTCGCAGCCAGCGCCGGAATATCAGACCGCATCCTGAAGCGACTAGGAAGGTGGAGCAGCGACACCGCCAAGGAGACGTACATCACGCCTGCCGCAGACCAACTTGTGGGGGCTTCGAAGCAAGTTCCAGACCCAGCACGCGCCCTCTCCCCCGCTCAACACGTCACGACAGTGGCGCGCCAACGGCGTCCAACAAGACACATGTCTCAGAAGACCCATTTGAAATGAGACGATGCCATTGCTACAACAAGAAAGCAAGCTTTCTAAAATATGAATATTTTTAAAAGTTGTAACGCTTTTCAAAATTTTGTATTTTGAAAGCGAAGCGGCTTGTAATGTAGCAATGGTCATCGGCGAACCGCGCTAAACGCCCGTTTTGGAGTACAAAACGTGGGCTGAAGGTCATTTCCCTCCACCCACGTCTTTCATTTTCAAACGGCTTAGCCTAGTTTCCCGCCCACCCACCCCGTAGAACTGGGACCAATTATGGATAGTTGATTGCTTTAGAATAATTGCAGGCTAGCTTGGACATGTCTGTACGATGCCATTTGAAATGAGACGATGCCATTGCTCCACTCCCACGCACCCCCCTTAAACCCTAAACCCCAGTCTCCCACACATCCACCCCCCTCAGCGACAGCTGCAGTAGTGGGAGACGAAGGAGGAGGAGGAGAAGGGGACGGCACGCACAACCGACACCCCCACAACCATCACCCCCATGCCCGTCACCCCCTACTCACCACCCCCATACCCTGAGAGTGCGGTAAGCGAGCTCACGTGTGCGCGAAGCGTGCACAAGTGTGCGGGAAGCGAACTCGAGTGTGCGGTAAGCAAACGCAGGTGTGCAGGGAGGGGGGGCCGTAGGGCGACACGCGGGTCGACGGGGATGGGCGCACGGGTCGCCGGGGGCGGCGCGCGGATCGACGGGGCCGCCGCGAAGGGCGACGGGGAGCCGCACGCGGGTCGACGGTAGGGCAACGGGGCCGGTGCGCAGGTAGGGCGACGGGGCCGGGGCCGGAGCCGCAGGTAGGGCGACGGGGCCGGGTCGACGGTAGGGCGACGGGGCCGGTGCGCACGGAGGGCGACGGGGCCGGGGCCGGAGCCGCAGGTAGGGCAACGGGGCCGGGGTCGCGGGTAGGGCGACGGGGCCGGGGCCGCAGGTAGGGTGACGTGGCCGGGGTCGCAGGTAGGGTGACGGGGCCGGGGTCGCAGGTAGGGCGATGGGGTCGGGGCCGCAGGTAGGGCGACGGGGCCGGGGCGCGTGCCCTCGGTGCGCCGCGACGGGTCCCCGTCGCCCGTCGCGGCGCCTCCAGAGGGCGACGCGGCGAACGACGGGGCAGAAGCCCGCCGCGCGCCTCGGGGCGCACGACAGGAATAAAAAGTGCCGCACGCCCCGTGGCGTGCGGCTCAGAGTGTAGTGGTAGGAGTTGCAGCGGTAGCTAGGAGGTGGTAAGCCTACCCACAGGATCGATCCAAGGGGATCGACCTGCTCTGATACCATGTGAAAGTTAGAAGAGAGAAAAGGGGCTGCACTAGCAAGAATGGGGATACAAATAGCAAACCCTAGAAGGGTTGTACTCGCTATAGAGCACCCCACTACAGGCTAGAGGATAAGATAACATTCTGACAGCGATGTGACTGGCACTGTGTTAGAGCACATCTATTTCGACCAATAACAACAACCTAAAATCTGACATTACAGATTTCTCCCGATCTAGATGGTGGGTGTATGGGAACGAAACTTTGAAGAAACTTTGTCTCGATAAATCGAGCGGCAGGGCTGACGATATCAGGGCAATTACCCTGATTTCAGGGTGATTTCAGACTTTCCACTTTGCGGAGACTGAGATTTCAGAATTACTGAGTTCTCAACCCTGTTCAAAACAGAGTAGTAGTTTTCCTATCCCTGATTTTGAGTATAGTGTAACAGACTAGCCTGTTAGCGGACCCTGACTTAATAGGGTATCGAATCTGTGGTCCCTGATTTTGACCTTATCGAGAGGAAGTTTCTTGGAAATTTCCGTCCGATAATCCCCCTTCGGTTTGATCGCAGTACAGCCAGCGCGTGAGCGATGGACAGCAGCATGTCTGACAGGCGAGTACACTCGATGTTTGTTATTTTCACGAAATGCGAATAAGTTGTTCCACTGTCGTAAGTGCGTGTGCGTAAAGTTTCCATAACCTATTTTGCGTTTCGCACAGCGATGTTGGCCACATTCAGGTATCGAATCGAAATGTTTGGTTGAGCGAAATCGCTCATCTCTTCCCCCCACTACAACGTGTGCATAAATACCGTTTCGTAACACTAAAAGGGTGGAACTTAGCGCGCTCAAAGTGTGCGCGAAACACAGAGCGCAAACTTTACGCAGAGGGAAACGTTTTCCCCTGTAACAAAGGGCGCGTTACTGCTCTGATCCTCGAGTTTTGACCCTGAACAATCAGAGTTATATACTTTTCAACCCTGAGCAATCAGAGTAGCATTATTCTGAAAAATGTGCACTCATAATAGAGGGGAAAATTTTTCCCCGGAATCAGGGTAGCCTAATATGAAACGTCAGCCCTGGCAAGGGGGGGGGGGGGAGGGGGAGGGGGGGGAGGATTACGCACGTGGGGGGCACTGAAATCAATGCGAAGGGCAGGGCTGACGTTCCGTATTAGGCCTCTGTCAGATTTATATGACATATTTGCTGTAGGCTATAGTGGGGTAGCACATATGGGGTACAGGGTTTCTAGGGTTGTATTTGTACCCAATCTTTCCTTAGTCATTCATTCCTGTTTTCCTTGCTTCACATGGTATAGAGCGGGTCCTGCCTTAGGACCGTTTTTTTTAGGGCCCACCGAAGCGCGCCCCGAGGCGCGCCCTTTTTTTTTAGCGACCCCTCGGGTCGCCTTTTCCCTCGCGGCCCCGCTGTCCCTCAGACGCGGCCCCGCCACCTCTCCTGATCGCGGCCCCGCCTCCTGCTTGACGCGGCCCCGCCGCCTCCCCTGACGTGGCCCCGCAGCCTCCCTTGACGCGGCCCCGCCGCCTCCCCTGACGCGGCCCCGCCGCCTCCCCTGACGCGGCCCCGCCTCTACTGCCGCGGCCCCGCCGCCGCCTCTGACGGCCCCGCCGCTGCACCCTACGGCCCGCCGCTGCACCCTACGGCCCGCCGCTGCTCCTGCCGGCCCGCCGCCTCACCTGACGGCCCCGCCGCTGCTCCTGCCGGCCCGCCGCTGCTCCTGCCGGCCCGCCGCTGCACCTGCCGGCCCGCCGCTGCACCCAGCGGCCCGCCGCCTCTGACGGCCTCGCCGCTGCACCTGCCGGCCCGCCGCTGCACCCTACGGCCCGCCGCTGCACCCTACGGCCCGCCGCCTGCACCTGCCGGCCCGCCGCTGCACCTGCCGGCCCGCCGCTGCACCTGCCGGCCCGCCGCTGCACCTGCCGGCCCGCCACTGCACCGGTCGACCCGCCGCTGCACCTGACGGCCCCGCCCCTGCATCTCCCGGCCGAGCCGCCCCAGCAGCCGAACCCCCCGGGAGCCGAGCCGCCCAACGCCGAGCCGCCCGGGACCCGAGCCGCCCTGCCGCCGAGCCGCCCGGGAGCCGAGCCGCCCTGCACCCGAGCCGCCCAGCCGCCGAGCCGCCCGGGAGCCGAGCCGCCCTGCGCCCGGGCCGCCCAGCCGCCGAGCCGCCCGGGAGCCGAGCCGCTGTGCACCCGAGCCGCCCGGTCGTTGAGCCGCCTTTCTGCATAGCTGCACGACCTGCCCTGCCTGGTGAGCACAGTCCCACTGACACTGCGAGCTCTTTCCCTACTGCTTGCACTGCGTCGCTGTCGTCGCCATGGCTACCCCTAGTGTCCTAGCTTTTGACGCTGAGGGTCGCGCCATTGATTTTGAGGTCTGGTTAGACGACCTGCAGATGTTCTTACAGTGCGACAGGGCTGACGACCTTTCTCTCTTTGACCTCACCTCTGGCGCCTCTCCTGCTCCTGCTGCTGATGCTGATCCCGCTGTCCGCTCTAAGTGGGCCACCCGCGATGCTGCTGCACGTCTTGCTGTGCGTCGCCACCTCCCTACCTCTGAGCGTGCGCACTTTAGTCAGTACAAGAGTGCTCAGACCTTGTACGACGCTGTAGTTGCGCGCTACTCCTCCCCTGCCACAGCTGCACTGAGCCGTCTCATGCTTCCCTACCTCTTTCCTGACCTCTCTGCCTTTCCCACTGTCGCTGACCTCATTACGCACCTCCGCACTAGTGACACTCGCTACCGCGCCGCCCTTCCTGCTGAGTTCTGTGCTAAGAACCCCCCCCCCCATGTACATCGCTCTCTACTACGTAGTCGCGCGCCTCCCTGACTCCCTTCGCGTTGTCAGGGACCACTTTCTCGCAGTCTGTCCCACCACCCTCACCGTCGACCTCCTCGAGAAGGCCCTCCTCGCAGCGGAGAAGAGCATAGTCGCTGTAGGTGCTTCTCGTGGTGACCCTCGCACCCCCATCTTTGAGGGGTGCTCTCCTTCCCCCTTGCTGCCCTCTGTTGCCTCTGCTGCTGCTGCCGACCTGCTTGGTCTTGAGTCGGTCGGCGCGGCGTCTGCCCCTAGTGGGAGACGTCGCTCCAGCAAGGGCAAGGGGGGCAAGGGCGCGGGTGGAGCTGGAGGGGGCGGTGGCGGTGGCGGCGGTGGCGGCGGAGGGAGTGGGGGTGGCGGCGGGACTAGTGGTGGAGGTGGTGGTGGTGGTGGCAGCAGTGGCGGAGACGGTGGTGGTGGTGCCAGCGGTGGTGGTGGAGGCAGCGGCGGTGGTGGAGGCGGCGGAGGTGGAGGCGGTGGAGGCGGCAGCGGTGGAGGCGGTGGTGGTGGAGGAGGTGGAGCTGGTCGAGGTGGTACCCAGCAGCGTAGCGGCGGTGGTGGTGGCCAGCGCTCGCAGCGGCAGCAGCAGCAGCGCTCGCGGGACATCCCTCCGCCTCAGCAGCTTCGTGAGTGGTACGCTGGGCGTCAGAGGGGTGGGGGTACTGGTCCCTGCACCTACGTTCTTCGTTCCGGCGACCGCGCGGGTGAGCAGTGTGGGGGTGCCCACGCCACCCAGCGCTGCTTTGGCCGCCTGACGGACGCCTGGCGTCGGCAGTTCCCTGGGGCTAGTGAGATCCCTCGCTGGGATGAGCTTCTCAGGGCTGGTGTAGCGATCTTTGATCTTGATTTTGATGCTATCCTTGCTGCTATGTATGTTGTGGATTATAGTGAGGAGAATGAGGGTTACCGGTGTTTCCAGCCCGACCCGGGCATTGGTACTGCTGCGCTAGGTGCTTGTGAGGCTGCTGCTCTAGGTGCCAGTGCGTCTGTGCTCTCAGGTACTGGTGAGACTGCGCTCTCAGGTACTGCGTCGTCCTCGTCCTCCCTCACTTTCACACTTGACTCCGGAGCTTCTCGCTCCTTCTTTCGAGACCGCACTACCCTTACGCCGCTCGGCCGGCCGGTTGCGGTCTCCCTTGCTGACCCCTCTGGTGGTCCTGTCCTGTCTCACTTCTCCACTGTCCTCCCGTGTCCGGCTGCCCCTTCGGGCACCCTGTCGGGTCTGTACCTTCCCTCGTTCTCTACGAACTTGGTGAGTGGAGCGGACCTGCAGGATGTGGGGGTTCACCAGTTCACTCCTGCGAGTCAGCGGGTGACCCACTGCACGGAGGCACGCACAGGCCGACACCTGGCCACGTTCTCGCGTCGGCCGGGGTCGAGTCTCTACACCCTGACCGTTGAGTCTCCTCCTGTCCCTGCGTCTAGTCAGGTGGCTGCGTCGGGTCAGGTGCTTGCTGCTGCGTCCCGGTCAGGTCCTGAGTCTGCCCCCTGTTCTTGTCGCCTCCTGTCTCACGAGACTCTCCTGTGGCACCACCGTCTTGGCCACCCCTCCTTGCCCCGTCTTCGGAGCATGGCTTCCCGTGTCCTTGTCTCTGGTCTTCCCCAGTCTCTCCCTCCTCTCCCCTCCGGGCCAGGACCTTCCTGTGTCCCCTGTGTCGAGGGTCGCCTCCGGGCTACTCCTCACTCCTCCCACTTCCCCCCGACAGAGGCTCCCCTGCAGACGCTTCACATGGATGTGTGGGGCCCAGCCCCCGTCCGTGGGCAGGGTTACGAGCGCTACTTCCTGTTGGTGGTTGACGACTACTCGCGTTACACCACAGTCCTCCCCTTGCGCAGCAAGGGTGCGGTCACTGAGGTGCTGATCGACTGGATCCGCGAGGCTCGTCTCCAGCTCAGGAAGAGCTTCGGCTCGGACTTTCCTGTTCTGCGTCTGCACTCTGACAGAGGCGGAGAGTTCTCTTCTCGCCTTCTGCGGGACTACTGTCGTGCACGGGGGATCCGCCAGACCTTCACGCTTCCGGACTCACCACAGCAAAATGGGATTGCTGAGCGCCGCATTGGTATGGTCATGGATGTCGCTCGTACGTCCATGATGCATGCGGCTGCCCCCCATTTTCTGTGGCCGTTTGCGGTGAGGTACGCGGCGCATCAGCTCAACCTTCACCCCCGGGTCTCTCGGCCTGCGATGTCCCCAGCCTTGCTGTGGACGGGGAAGGTTGGCGATGCGTCTGTGTTCCGTGTCAGGGGATCTCGGGCGTTTGTCCGCGACTTGTCTGCGGACAAGCTGTCCCCTGGTGCTGCTCCCTGTGTCTTCCTTGGCTTCCCCACTGACGCCACAGGGTGGCAGTTTTACCACCCCTCCTCTCGTCGTGTTCTGTCCTCCCAGGACGTCACGTTCGACGAGTCAGTCCCCTTCTACCGTCTCTTCCCCTACCGCACTCCTTCCCTCCCCCCTCCCCCGGACTTCCTTGTGCCGGTTCCCCCCCCAGTAGACTGTCAGAACATATAGCTTACCTGTTTGTGTAGGCTACAGTGGGGTATCCCATAAGGGGTACAACACAATTAGGTTTCCCTTTTGTACCAATTCCTGACTTAGTCATTTCATTCCTGTTTACCTATCTTCACATGGTATAGAGCGGGTCCCTCTTAAGGACCGATTTTTTTTGGGCCCACCCACGATATTCTCTCTGCCCGGAGCGCCCTACTCTCCCCGAGGCGCGCTCCCCCCCCTCCCCCCTTAGTGCATTTCCCGCTGCCTTTGAAGGCCCCCCGCGAGTAGCGCGCGAAAATTTTTTTTTTAGCGCGCGCGGCTCGGGCCCACGTCGCGCGGGCTTTACGGCCGCGCCGCGCCGCCCTCTCGGCCCGGCTGTGCCCCGCCGCCCTCGAATCGGCCACGCGGCCGCTTCGTCGCGGCCGCGGGCCCCGTTTTTGACGGCCCCGCCGTCCCTTTTTTGACGGCCCGCCGCTGCATTCTGCCGGCCCCGCCGTTTCCTGTCACGGCCCCGCCGTCCCCTCTCCCGGCCTCGCCGCTGCACCTTCCCGGCCCGCCGCTGAGCCCTGACGGCCCGCCGCTGCACCTTTTGACGGCCCGCCGCTGCACCTTTTGACGGCCCGCCGCTGCACCCTGACGGCCCGCCGCTGTACCTGCTGACGGCCCGCCGCTGCACCCTGACGGCCCCGCCACTGCACACCCGGCCCCGCCGTCCCCTGTCCCGGCCCGCCACTGCACCTGTCCCGGCCCACCGCTGCACCTGTCCCGGCCCGCCGCTGCACCTTTCCCGGCCCGCCACTGCACCTGTCCCGGCCCCGCCGGCCTCTGTCCAGGCCCCGCCGCTGCACTGCAGCCGGCCCGCCCAGCAGCAGCCGAGCCGCCCAGCAGCAGCCGAGCCGCCCAGCAGCAGCCGGACCGCCCAGCAGCAGCCGAGCCGCCCAGCAGCAGCCGGACCGTTCAGCCGCAGCCGAGCCGCCCAGCAGCAGCCGAGCCGCCCAGCAGCAGCCGGACCGCCCAGCAGCGGCCGAGCCGCCCAGCAGCACCCGAGCCGCCCCACAGCTGCCGAGCTGCCCGGGAGTCGATCCGCCTTTCTGCTGAGCTGCACGACTTGCCCTGCCTGGTGAGCACAGTCCCTCTGTCACTGCGCCCTCTTTCCCTACTGCTTGCACTGCTTCGCTGTCGTCATCATGGCCACCCCTAGTGTCCTAGCCTTTGACGCCGAGGGTCGAGCCATTGATTTTGAGGTCTGGCTAGACGACCTGCAGCTTTTCTTACAGTGCGACAGAGCTGACAGCCTTTCTCTCTTTGACCTCACCTCTGGCGCCTCTCCTGCTCCTGCTGCCGATGCTGATCCCACTGTCCGCTCTCAGTGGGCCACCCGCGATGCTGCTGCACGTCTTGCTGTGCGTCGCCACCTCCCTACCTCTGAGCGTGCGCACTTTAGTCAGTACAAGAGTGCTCAGACCTTGTACGACGCTGTAGTTGCGCGCTACTCCTCCCCTGCCACTGCTGCACTGAGCCGTCTCATGCTTCCCTACCTCTTTCCTGACCTCTCTGTCTTTCCCACTGTCACTGACCTCATTACGCACCTCCGCACTAGTGACACTCGCTACCGCGCAGCCCTTCCTGCTGAGTTCTGCGCTAAGAACCCCCCCCCCATGTACATCACTCTCTACTACGTAGTCGCGCGCCTCCCTGACTCCCTCCGCGTAGTCAGGGACCACTTTCTCGCAGTCTGTCCCACCACTCTCACCGTCGACCTCCTCGAGAAGGCCCTCCTCGCAGCGGAGAAGAGCATAGTCGCTGTAGGTGCCTCTCGTGGTGACCCTCGCACCCCCATCTTTGAGGGGTGCTCTCCTTCCCCCTTGCTGCCCTCTGTTGCCTCTGCTGCTGCGGCCGACCTGCTTGGTCTTGAGTCGGTCGGCGCGGCGTCTGCCCCTAGTGGGAGACGTCGCTCTAGCAAGGGCAAGGGGGGCAAGGGCGCGGGCGGAGCTGGAGGGGGCGGTGGCGGTGGCGGCGGAGGCGGCGGAGGGAGTAGGGGTGGCGGCGGGAGTAGTGGTGGTGGTGGTGGTGGTGGTGGCAGCAGCGGCGGAGACGGTAGTGGTAGTGCCAGCGGTGGTGGTGGAGGCAGCAGCGGGAGCGGAGGCGGTGGAGGTGGAGGCAGTGGAGGCGGCGGCGGAGGAGGCGGTGGTGGTGGAGGAGGTGGAGCTGGTCGTGGTGGTACCCAGCAGCGGAGCGGCGGTGGTGGTGCCCAGCGCTCGCAGCGGCAGCAGCAGCAGCGTTCGCGGGACATCCCTCCGCCTCAGCAGCTTCGTGAGTGGTACGCTGCGCGTCAGAGGGGTGGGGGTACTGGTCCCTGCGCCTACGTTCTTCGTTCCGGCGACCGCGCGGGTGAGCAGTGTGGGGGTGCCCACTCCACCCAGCGCTGCTTTGGCCGCCTCACGGACGCTTGGCGTCAGCAGTTCCCCGGGGCTAGTGAGATCCCTCGCTGGGATGAGCTCCTTAGGGCTGGTGTAGCGATCTTTGATCTTGATTTTGATGCTATCCTTTCTGCTATGTATGCTGTGACTTATAGTGAGGAGAATGAGGGTTACCGGTGTTTCCAGCCCGACCCGGGCATTGGTACTGCTGCGCTAGGTACTTGTGAGGCTGCTGCTCTAGGTGCCAGTGCGTCTGCGCTCTCAGGTACTAGTGAGACTGCGCTCTCAGGTGCTGGTGAGACTGCGCTCTCAGGTACTGCGTCGCCCTCGTCCTCCCTCACTTTCACACTTGACTCTGGGGCTTCTCGCTCCTTCTTTCGAGACCGCACTACCCTTACGCCTCTTGGCCGGCCGGTTGCGGTCTCCCTTGCTGACCCCTCTGGGGGTCCTGTCCTGTCTCACTTCTCCACTGTCCTCCCGTGTCCGGCTGCCCCTTCGGGCACCCTGTCTGGTCTGTACCTTCCCTCGTTCTCTACGAACTTGGTGAGTGGTGCGGACCTACAGGATGCGGGGGTTCACCAGTTCACTCCTGCGAGGCGACGGGTGACCCACTGCACGGACGCAGACACAGGCCGACACCTGGCCACGTTCTCGCGTCGGCCGGGGTCGAGTCTCTACACCCTGACCACTTCGTCTCCTCCTGTCCCTGCGTCTGGTCGGGTAGCTGCGTCAGGTCAGGTGTTTGCTGCTGCTTCCCGGTCAGGTCCTGAGTCTGCCCCCTGTTCTTGTCGCCTCCTGTCTCACGAGACTCTCCTGTGGCACCACCGTCTTGGCCACCCCTCCTTGCCCCGTCTTCGGAGCATGGCTTCCCGTGTCCTTGTCTCTGGTCTTCCCCAGTCTCTCCCTCCTCTCCCCTCCGGGCCAGGACCTTCCTGTGTCCCCTGTGTCGAGGGTCGCCTCCGGGCTACTCCTCACTCCTCCCACTTCCCCCCGACAGAGGCTCCCCTGCAGACGCTTCACATGGATGTGTGGGGCCCAGCCCCCGTCCGTGGGCAGGGTTACGAGCGCTACTTCCTGTTGGTGGTTGACGACTACTCGCGTTACACCACAGTCCTCCCCTTGCGCAGCAAGGGTGCGGTCACTGAGGTGCTGATCGACTGGATCCGCGAGGCTCGTCTCCAGCTCAGGAAGAGCTTCGGCTCGGACTTTCCTGTTCTGCGTCTGCACTCTGACAGAGGCGGAGAGTTCTCTTCTCGCCTTCTGCGAGACTACTGTCGTGCACGGGGGATCCGCCAGACCTTCACGCTTCCGGACTCCCCACAGCAAAATGGGATTGCTGAGCGCCGCATTGGCATGGTCATGGATGTCGCTCGTACGTCCATGATGCATGCGGCTGCCCCCCATTTTCTGTGGCCGTTTGCTGTGAGGTACGCGGCGCATCAGCTCAACCTTCACCCCCGGGTCTCTCGGCCTGCGATGTCCCCAGTCTTGCTGTGGACAGGGAAGGTTGGCGATGCGTCTGTGTTCCGTGTCTGGGGATCTCGGGCGTTTGTCCGCGACTTGTCTGCAGACAAGCTGTCCCCCCGTGCTGCTCCCTGTGTCTTCCTTGGCTTCCCCACTGACGCCCCAGGGTGGCAGTTTTACCACCCCTCCTCTCGTCGTGTTCTGTCCTCCCAGGACGTCACGTTCGACGAGTCAGTCCCCTTCTACCGTCTCTTCCCCTACCGCACTCCTTCCCTCCCCCCTCCCCCGGACTTCCTTGTGCCGGTTCCCCCCCCGGTCGACCCCCTCCCCCCTCAGGTTCCTGCCCCCTCAGGTGTGTCCCAGGTAGACGCCGTTGACCCGGTCGAGGTTACTGGTGACTCTGGTGCTGCTGCGGGTGCTGAGCCTGGGGGTACTGACTCTGGGGGTGCTGACCCTGAGGGTGCGGGGCCTGGGGGTGCTACTGCTGGGGGTGCTGGGCCTCGGGGTGCTACTGCGGTGGGTGCGGAGCCTGGGGGTACTGGGCCGGGGGGTGCTGTGCCTGGAGGTGCTGAGTCTGGGGGTGCTGAGCTGGGAGCTGCTGGGCCTGAGGGTACTGAGCTGGGAGCTGCTGAGCCTGGGGGTGCTGCGCCTAGAGTTGCTGAGCCTGGGGTTTCTCCTGCTGCTGCGTCTCGCCGGGAGCCCCTCTCTCCACCGGAGCTGCGCGAGTGGTTCGCACCCCGCTGGAGGCGTGCTGCTGAGTCTGGAGGTGCTGCTGGAGCTGGAGCTGGAGCTTCTTCGACCGTCGAGGGTGCGAGTGCTGCTGGTCCCGGAGCTGCTGGACCTACTGGTCCTCCTGGAGCTGGAGCTGCTGAGGGCGTTGGTGCTGAGCCTGCTGCTGTTGGACCTGCCGCTGGAGGTGTGGGTAGCGCTGGTGCTGTCGCTGAGGGTGCTGGTACTGTCCCTGCTGAGTCTGGAGCTGCCGCGCGGCCTCGGCCGTACTTCGTTCCGCTCCTGCAGCAGGTTCTTGGTCTTTCTCCTCCTGTAGAGGGTCCACCGCCTGTCCAGTCGCAGTCCCTACTGGAGCCTTCCTCTCCGCTGCCTGCTCCCTCTCCTTACACTGGTCCTACTGGAGGTCTTGCTGAGCGTCGTGAGCCTGCGTCTCGTCCCGCGTCGCCTGTTCGTGCTGCTCGCGCTAGTGGTCGCAGTTCGCGTCAGCGTCCTCCTCCTGTCCCTGGCACGCACCGGATGTCTCTGCGTCCGTCCACGGCTCCGCTGCGTGCCCCTTTGCCTTCTCCTCCTGAGTCCTCTCTTCCTGCGCTTGCCGACCCTGAGTCGGACTCTCTTCGCGCTGCCAGTCCTACTGTCACGCGTCTGCTTGCTACTGTCGTCCTTGACCCCTCGTTTGAGTCCACTGCTGCGTCTGCTCTGGTCGCTGAGCTCGTTGACTTTGCTGCTCGCTGTCGTCTCGACTACGCTGCTAGTCTTGTTGCTGAGTCTGTGTCTGGCTGTCCTCCGTCCTTCGGGGGTGAGTGTGCTCTTGGCACGGACGTCCTAGAGGACAGGCAGGAGGAGTTACAGTGTCTAGCGGCTGCTTCACCTCATCTCGCGTCTGTACTACTTGCCCCTGAGGGAGACCCGGATGCACTAGACATCCCGACTCCGCGTTCTTACGCGGAGGCCGTAGAGGGTCCCTACTCCTCTCAGTGGCAGGCAGCTATGGATGCAGAGATGGCTTCCTGGAAGTCCACAGGCACCTACGTTGACGCAGTTCCCCCTCCTGGGGCGAACATCGTCAGTGGCATGTGGATCTTCAGGGTGAAGCGACCGCCGGGCTCTCCACCTGTCTTCAAGGCACGGTACGTTGCTCGTGGCTTCAGTCAGCGGCAGGGAGTTGACTACTTTCAGACCTTCTCTCCCACCCCGAAGATGACCACTCTTCGGGTGCTGCTGCACATAGCCGCTCAGCGCGACTACGAGCTTCACTCTCTCGACTTCAGCACTGTGTTCCTGCAGGGTAGCCTGCACGAGGAGATCTGGCTGCGCCGTCCGCCTGGCTTCACTGGGACTTTCCCTCCTGGCACCCAGTGGAGCCTCCGACGGCCAGTCTACGGTCTCCGCCAGGCACCGCGTGAGTGGCACGACACACTGAGGACTACGCTTGCGGCTCTTGGGTTTGCTCCTTCTACTGCTGACCCGTCGCTGTTTCTTCGCACCGACGCTTCCCTGCCGCCGTTCTACATCCTCGTGTACGTCGACGACTTGGTCTTTGCCACAGCGGACACTGCTGGACTCGCCTACGTGAAGTCCGAGCTGCTGAAGAGACACACGTGCACAGACCTGGGTGAACTGCGCAGCTACCTTGGCTTGCAGATCACTCGGGACAGAGCACGCCGCACCATCACCTTGACTCAGTCACACATGGTGCAGCAGGTCCTTCAGCGCTTCGGCTTCACGTACTCCTCGCCTCAGGCCACTCCTCTGCCTACTCGCCACTCACTCTCAGCTCTGCCTTCGGATGAGTCCGTAGAGTCGAGTGGTCCGTATGCAGAGCTTGTTGGCTGCCTCATGTACCTGATGACCTGCACACGACCCGACCTCGCATACCCTCTGAGCATCCTTGCACGCTATGTTGCTCCTGGGAGACACCGACCAGAGCACATGGCTGCAGCGAAGAGGGTATTACGCTACCTGTGCAGTACGTCAGGCATGGGGCTAGTGCTTGGAGGGCGCAGTCCAGTGGTCCTTACAGGCCACGCGGACGCTTCTTGGGCTGACGACCAGGCTACGCAGCGGTCGTCACAGGGTTACACCTTCAGCCTTGGTTCCGGCTCTGTCTCGTGGCGGTCTACTCGCTCGTCTTCGGTTCTCGGCTCCAGTTGTGAGGCTGAGATCTACGCCGGGGCCATGGCTGCACAGGAGCTTCGCTGGCTCACCTACCTGCTGACTGACCTTGGAGAGCCGCCTCGTTCTCCTCCAGTGCTGTACGTAGACAACAAGGCCATGCTGGCCTTGTGTCGAGAGCAGCGCTTGGAGCACAGAACGAAGCACATTGCTCTCCGCTACTTCCTTGCTCGTGAGCTGCAGCAGCGTGGTCAGTTGCGACTTGCGTACGTGGCCTCTGAGGCCAACACTGCTGATGTGTTCACCAAGGCACTGGCGCCTTGTGACCATCAGCGCTGTTGTACCCAGCTGGGTCTTGTGCCTGTCTTGCCTCACTTGCTCTCTTCTTGACTTTACTTGTACTGTGACATATATATACCTGCTCTTGCTTGTCTTGCTTTATATATATGTCTGTACTCTTGCATGTGAACTGGCCTTTGGCCTTGCTCTTGTGCTCGGACTGTGTGGTGACTTTGTGATCCACCCCGAGCTTGCTTTGCTTTGCTTGACTGGTCTTGTGACCTCTTGTTCTCCCCCACTTTGCCTATGGGGGTGTGTCAGAACATATAGCTTACCTGTTTGTGTAGGCTACAGTGGGGTATCCCATAAGGGGTACAACACAATTAGGTTTCCCTTTTGTACCAATTCCTGACTTAGTCATTTCATTCCTGTTTACCTATCTTCACATAGACCCCCTCCCCCCTCAGGTTCCTGCCCCCTCAGGTGTGTCCCAGGTAGACGCCGTTGACCCGGTTGAGGTTACTGGTGACTCTGGTGCTGCTGCGGGTGCTGAGCCTGGGGGTGCTGACTCTGGGGGTGCTGTGCGCGGGGGTGCTGAGCCTGGGGGTGCTACTGCTGGGGGTGCTGGGCCTGAGGGTGCTACTGCGGAGGGTGCGGAACCTGGGGGTGCTGAGCCGGGGGATGCTGTGCATGGAGGTGCTGGGTCTGGGGGTGCTGGGTCGGGAGCTGCTGAGCCTGGGGGTGCTGAGCTGGGAGCTGCTGAGCCTGGGGGTGCTGCGTCTGGAGCTGCTGAGCCTGGGGTTTCTCCTGCTACTACGTCTCGCCGGGAGCCCCTCTCTTCACAGGAGCTGCGCGAGTGGTTCGCTCGCCGCTGGAGGCGTGCTGCTGAGTCTGGAGGTGCTGCTGGAGCTGGAGCTGGAGCTTCTTCGACCGTCAAGGGTGCGGGTGCTACCGGTCCCGGAGCTGCTGGACCTGCGGGTCCTCCTGGAGCTGGAGCTGCTGAGGGCGCTGGTGCTGAGCCTACTGCTGTTGGTCCTGCCGCTGGAGGTGTGGGTGGCACTGGTGCTGTCGCTGAGGGTGCTGGTGCTGTCCCTGCTGCATCTGGAGCTGCCGCGCGGCCTCGGCCGTACTTTGTTCCACTCCTGCAGCAGGTTCTTGGTCTTTCTCCTCCAGTAGAGGGTCCACCGCCTGTCCAGTCGCAGTCCCTGCTGGAGCCTTCCTCTCCACTGCCTGCTCCCTCTCCTTACACTGGTCCTACTGGAGGTCTTGCTGAGCGTCGTGAGCCTGCGTCTCGTCCCGCGTCGCCTGTTTGCACTGCTCGCGCTAGTGGTCGCAGTTCGCGTCAGCGTCCTCCTCCTGTCCCTGGCACGCACCGGATGTCACTGCGTCCGTCCACTGCTCCTCTGCGTGCCCCTTTGCCTTCTCCTCCTGCTTCCTCTCTTCCTGCTCTTGCCGACCCGGAGTCGGACTCTCTTCGTGCTGCCAGTCCTACTGTCACGCGTCTCCTTGCTACTGTCGTCACTGACCCCTCTTTTGAGTCCACTGCTGCGTCTGCTCTAGTCGCTGAGCTCGTCGACTTTGCTGCTCGCTGTCGTCTCGACTACGCTGCTCGTCTTGTTGCTGAGTCTGCGTCTGTCTGTCCTCCGTCCGTTGGGGGTGAGTGTGCTCTTGGCACGGACGTCCTAGAGGACAGGCAGGAGGAGTTACAGTGTCTAGCGGCTGCTTCACCTCATCTCGCGTCTGTACTACTTGCCCCTGAGGGAGACCCGGATGCACTAGACATCCCGACTCCGCGTTCTTACGCGGAGGCCGTAGAGGGTCCCTACTCCTCTCAGTGGCAGGCAGCTATGGATGCAGAGATGGCTTCCTGGAAGTCCACAGGCACCTACGTTGACGCGGTTCCCCCTCCTGGGGCGAACATCGTCAGTGGCATGTGGATCTTCAGGGTGAAGCGGCCGCCGGGCTCTCCACCTGTCTTCAAGGCACGGTACGTTGCTCGTGGCTTCAGTCAGCGGCAGGGAGTTGACTACTTTCAGACCTTCTCTCCCACCCCGAAGATGACTACTCTTCGGGTGCTGCTGCACATAGCCGCTCAGCGCGACTACGAGCTTCACTCTCTCGACTTCAGCACTGCGTTCTTGCAGGGTAGCCTGCACGAGGAGATCTGGCTTCGCCGTCCACCTGGCTTCACTGGGACTTTCCCTCCTGGCACCCAGTGGAGCCTCCGACGGCCAGTCTACGGTCTCCGCCAGGCACCGCGTGAGTGGCACGACACACTGAGGACTACGCTTGCGGCTCTTGGGTTTGCTCCTTCTACTGCTGACCCGTCGCTGTTTCTTCGCACCGACACTTCCCTGCCGCCGTTCTACATCCTCGTGTACGTCGACGACTTGGTCTTTGCCACAGCAGCCACTGCTGGACTCGCCTACGTGAAGTCCGAGCTGCTGAAGAGACACACGTGCACTGACCTGGGTGAACTGCGCAGCTACCTTGGCTTGCAGATCACTCGGGACAGAGCACGCCGCACCATTACCTTGACTCAGTCACACATGGTGCAGCAGGTCCTTCAGCGCTTCGGCTTCACGTACTCCTCGCCTCAGGCCACTCCTCTGCCTACTCGCCACTCACTCTCAGCTCTGCCTTCGGATGAGTCCGTAGAGTCGAGTGGTCCGTATGCAGAGCTTGTTGGCTGCCTCATGTACCTGATGACCTGCACACGACCTGACCTTGCATACCCTCTGAGCATTCTTGCTCGCTATGTTGCTCCTGGGAGACACAGACCGGAGCACATGGCTGCAGCGAAGAGGGTATTGCGCTACCTGTGCAGCACGTCGGGCATGGGGCTAGTGCTTGGAGGGCGGAGTCCAGTGGTCCTTACCGGCCACGCGGACGCTTCTTGGGCTGACGACCAGGCTACGCAGCGGTCGTCACAGGGTTACACCTTCAGCCTTGGTTCCGGCTCTGTCTCGTGGCGGTCTACTCGCTCGTCTTCGGTTCTCGGCTCCAGTTGTGAGGCTGAGATCTACGCCGGGGCCATGGCTGCACAGGAGCTTCGCTGGCTCACCTACCTGCTTACTGACCTTGGAGAGCCGCCTCGTTCTCCTCCAGTGCTGTACGTAGACAACAAGGCCATGCTGGCCTTGTGTCGAGAGCAGCGCTTGGAGCACAGAACGAAGCACATTGCTCTCCGCTACTTCCTTGCTCGTGAGCTGCAGCAGCGTGGTCAGTTGCGACTTGCGTACGTGGCCTCTGAGGCCAACACTGCTGATGTGTTCATCAAGGCACTCGCGCCTTGTGACCATCAGCGCTTTTGCACCCAGCTGGGTCTTGTGCCTGTCTTGCCTCACTTGCTCTCCTCTTGACTTTACTTGTACTGTGACATATATATACCTGCTCTTGCTTGTCTAGTTATATATATATATGTCTGTACTCATGCATGTGAACTGGCCTCTGGCCCTGCTCTCGTGCTCGGACTGTGTGGTGACGTTGTGATCCACCCTGAGCTTGCTCTGCTTTGCTTTACTTGACTGGTCTTGTGACCCCTTGTTCTCCCCCACTTTGCCTATGGGGGTGTGTCAGATTTATATGACATATTTGCTGTAGGCTATAGTGGGGTAGCACATATGGGGTACAGGGTTTCTAGGGTTGTATTTGTACCCAATCTTTCCTTAGTCATTCATTCCTGTTTTCCTTGCTTCACAGCCTCCCTGATTCCGGGGAAAAATTTTCCCCTCTATTATGAGTGCACATTTTTCAGAATAATGCTACTCTGATTGCTCAGGGTTGATATGTATATAACTCTGATTGTTCAGGGTCGAAAATCGAGGATCAGGGTAGTAACGCGCCCTTTGTTACTGGGGAGAAAGTCTCCCTCTGCGTAAAGTTTGCGCTCTGTGTTTCGCGCACACTTTGAGCGCGCTAATTTCCACCCCTTCAGTGTTACAAAATGGTATTTATGCACACGTTTTAGTGGGGGGAAGAGATGAGCGATTTCGCTCAACCAAACATTTCGATTCGATACCTGAATGTGGCCAACATCGCTATGCGAAACGCAAAATAGGTTCTGGAAACGTTACGCACACGCACTTACGACAGTGGAACAACTTATTCGCATCTCGTGAAAATAACAAACATCGAGTGTACTCACCTGTCAGACATGCTGCTGTCCATCGCTCATGCGCTGGCTGTACTGCGATCAAACCGAAGGGGGATATCGGAAGGAAATTTCCAAGAACCTTCCTCTCGATAAGGTCAAAATCAGGGACCACAGATTCGATACCCTATTAAGTCAGGGTCCACTAACAGGCTAGTCTGTTACACTATACTCAAAATCAGGGATACCGTATTCTCCCGGATAAAACACCCCCCCGTAATTGTACACCCCCGGGTAGCTAATACGGGGTGGGTGTTATATCCGACCCCGTTTGTACAATACCCCCCCTTTTGGGGTGATTTTCTATAACACCCCCCTTTTCTTATAGATTCCTATTATAGCTGTTATCGAGTCCGATTCCTTACGGGAGGATATCGCGAGAATTGCTCCCTATGTGAAATTTCGCGTGTACTTTCACTTAAAATCTGCCAAGATTTCCCCCCTCCCACAATCTCGCTGTCGCCACGCTGGCGAATCTTCCGCTGCAAGTGGCCCCATGTGCTGGCAACGCACCGACACGAAATCGGGAATCAGGGGTTTCGTTACGGTACAGAACGGTTTAGGGTAAACTTTTGAGCAAATGGTATCCAAAGGTCCCCATCCCACTCCCACATTCGTGGAATACTGGAGCAAAGCTTCAGCGCACCAATGCGGATCTCTCTGCTGATTACAGGCCAGAAATTGAACAGCCTAGATCGTGCCACATCATTTTCATACCCCACCCAACCCACCTCACTTACGCGTGACCAAACCAGTCAAGAAGTGACTGGTATAGTAAGAACGCACCACCGTGCGCGATTCTGGCCGGCGGTTGCATGAACCCTCGCCACGCAATTGGCTTTGTTTTCACCCTATCAAGTGCCAAAATTGCCCACTCGAATATGCCACGTGGCAGATTCCAGTGGGCGGTCACGTTATCCTCGTATACTCGGGTTTGTGGCACTGGTCAACAATCTTGAAGTGAAGTCAGACACCTGATTTTGTTTCACATCTTTTCTACTTGATATAAAATATACCATATAATAAGACCCGGGTATTATGTAAGATTTTCCTTTAAGGAGACCCCCCCCCCCCATTTTTTCCCAGTGATTTTCATAATACCCTAGGGTGTTTTATCCGGGAGAATACGGTAGGAAAACTACTACTCTGATTTGAACAGGGTTGAGAACCCAGTAATTCTGAAATCTCAGTCTTCGCTAAGTGGAAAGTCTGAAATCACCCTAAAATCAGGGTAATTACCCTGATAAAATCAGCCCTGGCGAAGGGGTTATCACGAGGAAATGTCCGAGAAACTTCGCCACGATAACATCACATTCAGGGTCTAGAGACCTCGTACTCTGTATTGACAGGGTCCGTGAAAACCCTACACTGAGAGTGTACACAAAATTTCAGGGTCCGCTAAAGCAATACTCTGAATGGATCAGGGACCAAAATGTGAAAAACCTGATTTCTCAGGGTCCAGAAAGTGACAAGTCTGAAATCACCCTGAAATCAGGGTAATTACCCTGATAAAATCAGCCCTGGAGTGCCCGCGTTCTAAACCCAAATCTCTCTCTAGTTGTACTAGGCAAGTCTGATATGAGGTTTCTTGATACGAGGCGTAGGAACATGTTCTGAGACAGCTCTCATTTCATTCCAATTGCTTCACATTGCTTACTACTTTTTTTTCCGGGCCGGATTTCCCCATAGCTGATGGACCATGTAATGGTGACATGCCACTCAATCGGATAAAGAAAAGTACAAATTTGGCCAACAAAAGCTCATAACCCGTCTGTGCCAACAGCTACAATGCAGCTGATCTACGACTGCAAAAGCATCCTACAGGACAACTGGGTCTAGCAAGAGTGCTAAGCAAAAAAAGCGTGTGCCAGCCGGGAATCGAACCCGGGTCTGCACCGGGCTCATGGCAGGGTGCTATTCTACCACTAGACCACTGGCACTCAGATGCTGAAAGAGCGGCGAATTATTTCAATTCAGAAGCGGCGTATGCACAGAAGATTCATGTAACTCATGTCACCACCAGCGGAATGTGAGAAGCTCCTACTCCGCATTTATGCTGCTCATAAAGGCTCTCGACAGCGGTTATAAAGTCCGCGTGCATCTTCTCTACTGCAGCGTCAACGGTCTCAGCTTCGGGTACAGGAATTGGTTTCCCAACCACAAGGGTCATGGGCTTTTGATGTGGGATAGGCGTCCCCCACCTACCCCAGAACAGCATTGGAGCAAACATCAACTTACGAGACAGAGCAGTGTGGAAGGAGCTGCGAGGGAACCAGTAGCTGTACACGTCCTTCTGACCGAAGGAGAAGATGGGGATAATAGGAGCATTGGTCTCCACTGCCAGCCGCACAAAGCCCAATCGTCGCTTCAGAAATAGTACCTGCAGATCGCACGACACCCAGGTCAGAACAATGCAAGGTCGTCAGCACGCTAGACGTTACCGAAGACCGTATTGCCAGGCCGTACGCATGCTAATGATCATGCTCACCTCTCGAGATGGTTCAAGCAACAACGATTCTTGCAAGCCACCGGGGACAATGACGCAAGACGTTCCCGAAGCCAATAGATTCGAAAACTGCTTCCGTGTGGCTGGTGCCATACTGAGCCACCGCCAGATATGGCGAACGAAAGGAACGTAGGTCAAGGCACTGCTCCCAAGGATCCGAATCTTTTGCAACGGGAACAGCCCAGACAAGGGAGACAGGGCAACTGCGGAGATTGGAAAAACATGGTGGGGTTCCAAGGCAACAATATACGCCTTATTGGGATCCAGTGCTTGGCGGTCCTCGTATATCATCTGAAAAGTACAACTGTCGCTGATTAGTATGCGTATGGAGTAACCCCAAAGATGTTAATAGGTACGGGTCGTCAATGACAAGCTCACATTAATCGGGAAGTATGTCGAAGCAGTTCTGGCAATGAAGGAAGCAACCTTGATCCCGAATTCGGACTCGGACACGGGAATAATCACCAGCGTTACCAAGACGACAAGGACTGCCACCGACGTTTTGCTAGGGAGGTGATAGATGGCAATAGCTGCAGCTATGGTGTTGAAATGGAAGAGCCCGAGCCAGATGAAAAGCGCAATCATGACCTCCATCTGCAACACCCACAAGCTAATAAGCTCCATGTGCCCTACAAGAAACTGAGACATAGTCGAAGCAATCATTAAAACGCTCAGACCTGTCGATAAGCTTTCCGGCTTATATGCCGCGATGAGACGGTGCTGTCACAAGCTTGTGCCATCGTTGAGCAATCCACGGGGGGAAAGAAATATTCGCCTGTACCAATTCAAATATGTTCCTAGAAGTCCTCCTTGGGAGGCGTTTATGTGGATGGCCTCCTTAGTAGGAGGTCTTAGGCCGTTTCGACGAACTAAAAGAACCACAACTCGGAGATCGCAAGATAGCAGAAGAACGTTCAAGAACCTAAATACTGCTGACAGCTGAGGAGTTTCGCGTCACACGCTAAGTTGGAGCGTTGGAACACTACGAAGTGAGAAACAAGTGACCTTATTGCCGGCTAAAGCGGGACTGAAAACAAAAATCGAAGTGAGTGCTCCTTCCAGTTTGTGTCAACTGACTTGTGCTTCAAGCATCTCTGCATGCAAGCAGACTCCGACATCGTCGAAAGAATGCTTGATGGTGACGTTGACGTGCTCCCATGCAACGAAAATTCCTTTGCGGTCGTTAGTTTCGTCGCCTTTGGTTGCCTTTGAGAGCAGAATTCGTGGCTATGGTCGTTTTCGCGATTTGATGAACGGAAACTTTTTGACGGACCAGCTTCAACCAATCGCATTTCCCCAATTAGTGCTGACGTGCATAAAGGAGGCCCAGAAAGTTGGGAAGGTGGGACAAATCAAGGAGATCCCAGATATCCTCACTGGCTGAAGAGTCTGTGCCCACAGAGCATCTACGTGTTATAGAGTGGCTGTGGGGCTGCACTGACGTGGACAGGGCCGCATTGTCAATCAATGCGTCATAATCGAAGTGAAAACACGTGGGTGGGACAGGAATTAACACGCAATTCATGACCTCAAACTATACCTACCGGAATACTGTAACTTGCACTCGTTAGCTCAAGGAGCCAAGACAATTGTCATTATAATACTACTGCATAAATTCCATCTGAGGCTGCTACTCTTTCTTCTTCATCCCAGGCAGACGGCGTGTTGGTGTCCGCATGGTGACAAACTCCTCCGCAGCTGTTGGGTGTATCCCCACCTGCAAACACAAGAAAACGCATGATATAGAATAAGAAATGTAGAAACTACAATCGCACACTAGCCTTGCAATTGCCCAACCTTCAAACTATACACTCAACTTACCGTGGAGTCAACCTGCTTCTTGGTAACGTTGCACTTCATTGCAACCCCAAGACCCTGCAGAAAAGCAAAGGAGAGTGGGAGACATGAGGTTGCTTCACTGAGGACAGAAACTGAGCTTGGGAGCGTAACAAGAAGTCAGTCAAGCACGCCAATTATGAATGTGGGAACAGCTCAAGGCATACATCAACAGACCAACACATGAATATCATGCACCCACAGTCGAAATATTCAACTGCCTGTTTTTACCGTATACCCTGATCCACTCTGATCCTCAGTTGAACTCAGTGTAACCTGCATCACCCTCACCTGCATCACCCTCACCTGCCTGCCTCTCTCTCACCTGCCTCCCTCCCTCTCACCTGCCTGCCTCTCACCTGCCTCACTCTCAGCGGCGTCAAGCCACACATGGAGGCACCGGGCACTCGGTTCGTGACTTTTGAGTCGACTCAAAAGTCACCTGCCTAGCTCTCACCTGAATCCCTCTCACCTGCATGCCTCTCACCAGCATTGCGCTCACCTGCATGATCTCAGCAGCATCAGGGCCGCACATGGAGGCACTGAGGACTCGGTCCGTGACATGACTTATGAATGTTGCTCTCACCTGCATCTCCTCTGCCTACCTCTCACCTGCATCTGCCCTGCCTACCTCTCACCTATCTCCCCTGCCTACCTCTCACCTATCTCCCCTGCCTACCTCTCACCTATCTCCCCTGCCTACCTCTCACCTGCATGGCTAGGCAGGGAGGACGCACCTGCATGATCTCAGCTGCGTCGGGGCCGCACATGGAGGCACCGAGCACGCGGTCCGTCTCCGAGTCCACCAGCAGCTTCATGTACGTCTTCTCCACGCGGCTGAGAGTGGGGAGACGGGCAGGGGCAGAGAGGGAGATATGTGAGCGAGTGGACCAGTGCACAGGCGGTGCATCGTGCCTCCTCACATGAGTCCACCAGCAGCTTCATGTACGTCTTCTCCACGCGGCTGAGAGTGGGGAGAATGCAAGATTAGAGGAGGGAAAGTATCAACACACGTGCCCTTGATGCAGGAGGACATTGCTGCAGGAGGGCATGAACACGAGCACATCAACATGCATGGGAAGTCGCGCAAGCACATGGCGAAACATTGGGAGACACACGGAAATGCATGCCCTCTCACCCCGAGGTGGTGTTCTGCATGGGGTTGATTGAACGACAATGTGAACACGAGTTGCTGAGGACACTCGTGGCACCACATGGTGAGACACAGTACATTAGCGAGCATGCACATCCGTCTCATGCCTCTCACCCTGAGATGGTGTTCTTCATGGGGTTGAAGGACGACGTGAACACGAGCACATCACTGCTTGAGCTCTCCACCGCCTGCTTCTCCGTCAGGCCCACCACTGCCAGGGGGGGCTGGCTGCACCCGGGGGAAGATGAAAGGCATGGATTGAGGGCGAGCAACAAGAATGTCCACGATGAGGAGAGATGCTTCCCCCCTCCCTCTCCACAGCCTGCTTCCCTCTCATGTCCACTACTGCCAGGCGCGGGTGGCTGCTCGGGAGAACGGGAAAGGGCAGGGGACTAGGATGAAGGGAAGCATGCAAAAGGGGGCGGGAGGAGGCAAGCACAATAGCTGCAGGTAACTGTGCCTCAAGTTAAAAATGAACTGCTGACGAGAGAGAGGGCACATTGGCAGAATTGACTAACCAAATGAGGGACAGCAAGTTGGCGCAATGACTGACCCAAAATTACAATGAAACAGCACTCTCAAAACGACAGCAGGGGGGTGCAATGGGGAGAGAGCAAAGGGTTAGACAGCTGACCAGAAGACAGCCGAGGCGACATTCTCAAAGTCGGGCGTGTCGGGGTCGTTGCCAAAGACGGTGCGCTGCATGGGCGAGTGTATGGGACAGGGGGGAGTGCGCATGGATGGAGAGAAGGGAGACGATGAGCTCACCGAGTGTGTTGGGAAGGCACAGGTGTGTTTTTTTCTTTCCACTGTATGGCTCCCTTTTGTGTACCCGATTCCAACATCCAGGCTACCATGCGAGCCACAGGAGTGGGTCATTGCAGGCGCTGACGTGCCATCGACTACATAAGTGCCATCAGACTACAGAAGTGCCCTAGATTCAAGTAACGGAGTTAAGAATCTGGTATGTATGCAGTACAGAGCAACGAATCTAGATGAGAGCCAGCGGAGTGACGGTGATGCGGTTGGTGACTGGATGAGGCAACACTGTGATGGGACAATTTTCTCTGCTGATGATGCGTTGGTATCTCACAGCAAAGCAGCGACTCACCGCAAAGCAGCGACTCACCGCAAAGCAGTGCCCCTCCATGAGAGCGACGGGAGTGAGGTTGATGCGGTTGGTGACGTCCCCCACAGCCCACACGCTCGGCACGTTGGTCTGCGACCATGCGCTCACCTGGACAGGGTGGCATGGGTGAAGGGGAGGGGAGGGGTGCGAGGGACAGGAAGAGGCGGAGGGGAAGGAAAAGGTAGAAGGGGAATGAGCTGGTGGTGATACACGCCATGATGGCCCACATGCTTGGGACAGCTTGGGACAGCTTGGGACACCTTGTTCAGTGCGGTACAGTGCTACAGCGCCATAGCAGCTTATCAGCACAACGTGAATGCATGCAGCACGAGTCACCACCGCACTGCACTCTCTCGCCCAGCTTGATCGCCCCAGTGCTGACTCCCCTCTCACTCGTTCCTGTTGACTCCCCTCTCACTCGTTCCTGTTGACTCCCCTCTCACTCGTTCCTGTTGACTCCCCTCTCACTCGTTCCTGTTGACTCCCCTCTCACTCGTTCCTGTTGACTCCCCTCTCACTCGTTCCTGTTGACTCCCCTCTCACTCGTTCCTGTTGGCTCCCCTCTCACTCGTTCCTGTTGACTCCCCTCTCACTCGTTCCTGTTGACTCCCCTCTCACTCGTTCCTGTTGACTCCCCTCTCACTCGTTCCTGTTGACTCCCCTCTCACTCGTTCCTGTTGACTCCCCTCTCACTCGTTCCTGTTGACTCTAAGACGTCTCAAAGGTCGCCCACGCACTCTCCGCACAACTAAAAACTCGACAAACCTGATCGCCCCAATGCTGTCTGTCTCCACTCTCACTCTTTCCTGTTGACTCTTACGACGTCTCAAAGGTCGCTTTCCGCACAACTCAAAACTCGCTCACCTTGATGGCCCCAATGCTATCCGTCTCCACTCCCGCATTCTCGAGGCCCAGGTTGTGCGTGCTGGGCGCACGACCTGTGATGATACGGGGGAGATTGGAGATTACATGGGGGAAGAGGGAGCAGGGAAGGATTGGGAGGAGCCATCGTGTGATTGTCGAGGCCAAGATTCTGTGAGATGGCAGCAGCACACGTTGGCAGCAGCACACGTTGGAAGCAGCACACGTTGGCAGCAGCACACGTTGGAAGCAGCACACGTTGGCAGCAGCACACGTTGGAAGCAAACGGGAGCAGCAGCACATGCGTGTGCATTACAAGAGAACGTTGAATTGAAAGTTGGTTACCAGAGGAGAACACAAGCCGATGAGAGGTAAGTGAGACAGAAAGATCATGGCACATCACAGTGTGGAAGACAAGAGGGCATTGTGTGTGCTGTTCAGCAGTGGCAACACAGGCAGTTGAGTTGAGAGAGCGGAAGCGGCAAGACAAGGTACAGCAGCAGAGTGCTCAGCACCAGAGTGTGTGCATGTGTGGAAGACACGAGAGGGGTTTGAATGCTGCTCAGTGGCAGACTGTCTCAAAGGGATGCTCACCAGTGGCGAACATGACCACATCCGCTTCAAGAGCCTCTCCCTTATCCGTGTGCAGCACATACGTGCCTGATGCTGTCTTCTCGATCTGGACACAACAGATCACATGACATGCGAACATCGCATTGCTGCAAACATGAATTGCTCTGCACTTGTAGATTGCATGTGCGTTTCACGTTCGTAGCAAAGTGTTTTAACGATTGCCAAATGCACTGCGTTTCATTCAGTGCGAAAGACAGCTGCTGGCCACAGGAGAGTGAGCAAAGAGCAAGCTGGAAAGCTCAGGTGATTCACGGGGGAAGGAAGGGAAGTGGAAGTGAGGGGAACGAGAGGGGTTGCATAATGCATTGCAAGCATGAGAACGTGGCATGCGAAAACAGTCTGCAGCCTCTCATCTCATCTGAGCGCTGCTGCTTGCCTTGGTGGGGTTGGTGGAGGGGTGCAGATTCATGCCTCTGGTCGCCAGGTTCTGCGCCACCACTCCCCTCATCTCCTCGTCGAAGCCCCTGTGGCGATTGGGCATACGTAGGGCAAGAGAAGGTCATTAGATGAGGCGATGAGGCGATCCTTGATCGACTAAAAAATCGCCAAGTTCTGGTTGCCAGGTTCTGCACCACCACTCCCCTCATCTCCTCTTCGAACCCTCTGAATGTCACCAGGAGTCACAAGTAGGTGAGGAGGTAGTGATGAAAGTAGTGATGAGACAATGATGAGTCATGATGAACAATGATGGCACAATACCGTAGTGATGAGACAATGATGAGTCATGATGAACAATGATGACACAATATGGTAGTGATGAGACAATGATGAGCAATGGTGAGCAATGATGAGCAATCAAGAGGAGTAACGAACAATGACGTTGGCATGGCAGCACACACATACCTCAGGGGCGTGGTGGGGTACATACAACGCAGGGGCGTGGCAGCACACAACACACATACCGCAGGGGCGTGGCAGCACACAACACACATACCGCAGGGGCGTGGGCTGGCGGTACACGAGGTGCACATCAGCGCCCATGCCATGGAAGATACCTGCGAACTCCACTGCGATGTAGCTGCGGGGTGGGGTGCAAGAAGTGGGGGGGTGGGGGGGAGGGGAAAAAACGGGGTTCAATAGAAGACTTGCGCCCATGCCGTGGGAGATGCCTGCGAACTCCACTGCTATGTTGCTGCGGGGGGAGAAAGAGGGGGGAGTGGGGGCGGGCAAGTGCAGTGTAAGGGGGAGGGGAGACCAAAAGCGCAATGGGGGACTCATGCCGTGGAAGATGCCTGCAAACTCCACTGCGATGTAGCTGCACAGGAAAAAAGGGGAGGGCGTAACAAGGGGAGGGGGTAGGGGATCAGGGGGGAGGGAGGGGCGGGGAGGGGGGAAACGGGGGAAAGGGGAGGAGGCAAGGGGAGAAATGGGAGCAAGGAAGGGAAGACGGGAGAAGGAAAAGTGGGAGGGGTTGGGTGAGAGGAGAGGGCAGACACATATGGGCTTGGGCTGAGCTGCTGAGTTTAGAAGCATGCCATGGATGGGGAGCCCCGCCATGGATGGGGAGCCCCGCCATGCCAACTCCACCACCCCCCCCCCTTTACCCGATCTTCCAACACTTCTCCCTCCATCCCCTCCCCCCTCCCCTTCACCCATTCCCCTCCCCCTCTCCCGCCCCCATCCCCTGCCCATCGCCCCTCTCCCCATCCCCTCCCCCTCCCCTTCCCCTGCAAGCAACCCACCCTGCGCCCACAATGACCACGCGCTTGGGGAACTCCGCCAGGCTGAGGTACGCCCCCTTTATCCCCTCTCCCCGCTCCCCCTATTCCCTCCCCCCCTCCCTGCAAGCAACCCACCCGGCGCCCACGATGACCACGCGCTTGGGAAACTCCGCCAGGCTGAGCGCCTCGTCTGATGTAATGGCGTACTCCTGTCATGGGGGGAGAGGAGGGGTCGGGGTGGGAGAGGGGGGAAGAAGGAAAGGGGAACGGGCGGGGGGAGGAAGTGGCTTTAGGGTTGGCTCAGAAGTAACTCCGCCAGGCTGAGCGCCTCGTCTGATGTGATTGCGTACCCCTGCCATGGGGGGAGGGAGTGGGGGGGAGGGAGGGGGAGGGAGGGGGAGGGAGGGGGGGAGAGAGACGGAAGGGAACGGGGAGAGGGGGAAGGGAAAAAGGCAGAGGGGGAAGGGGACGAGAAGAGGGGGAAGGGGAAGGGGAGAGGGGAGAGGGGGAAGAGAAAGGGGAGAAGGGGAAGAGAAAGGGAGAAGGGGAAGAGAAAGGGGAGAAGGGGAAGAGAAAGGGGAGAAGGGGAAGAGAAAGGGGAGAAGGGGAAAAGGAGAGAGAAGGGGAAGAAAAAAGGGTGAATTCAAAGCAGCAGTAACTCTGCCAGGCTGAGAGCCTCTGTCTGATGTGATAGCGAGCCTTGCCATGGGAGAGATTGGTGGTGGTGGGGTGCTTTTGAGAATTCTCAAAAACACCCTGCAATGTCATGGGCGAGATTGGTGGTGGTGGAGGGGAAGTGGAGGGGGGGAGGGGGGAGGGGGAGAGGGGGAAAGGGGGGAAGAGAGGGGAGGAGGGACGGGGATGAAGTGGTAGAAGTTGGGGAGAAGAGTTGGAGGGATGGAGGAAACAAGAATAAGCGAATTTAGTGAAGGGTGACAGACTCATCAACCAGGAATCAGCCTGTAATGTTCGTGTGGACAAGGGGAGGCTCTTTGAAGACCAGAGAGGTCTTACTCTTGAAGAGCAGAGAACAGGACACCATGCCACGAGAGCAATCCATGAACATTTTCCAAAAGCGCACCTTGCCAGCAATGTCGGTCAGCTGCGGCCAGGCCCCCCAGGCAATGACGATGTGCTTGGCGACCATGTGGCGCACTGACCCATCACGTGCCGTCACCTCCAAGCATGCGACCATGCCATCTCATGCGACCATGCCATCTCATGCGACCATGCCATCTCATGCGACCATGCCATCTCACGCGACCATGCCATCTCATGCGACCATGCCATCTCATGCGACCATGCCATCTCATGCGACCATGCCATCTCATGTGACCATGCCATCTCATGTGACCATGCCATCTCATGCGAGCATGCCATCTCATGCGACCATGCCATCTCATGCGACCATGCCATCTCATGCGACCATGCCATCTCATGCGACCATGCCATCTCATGCGACCATGCCATCTCATGCGACCATGCCATCTCATGTGACCGTGCCATCTCGTGCGACCATGCCACGCGACGCGCCACAGTCCTTTTTACAGCGCACCTTGCCAGGAATGTCAATCAAATGGGGTCGCCCTCCCACGGCAATGAGGATGTGCTTGGCGGTCATCCGCGTCACGATGCCACTACTAGGGTCTGTCACCTCCACTTCGTGCGGCCCCAGAAGTTTGCCGCGCCCCTCCACCAGCGTCACACCAGCGTTGCTGAGAATGCGCTTGTACACCCCGTTGAGGCGCTCAATCTCACGGGTCTGGAGGGAAAGAAGCACAGCAGAGAAGGGAGGCACAGGAGATGGTCAGAGAAGTGAAGCATGCAGCAACGCAACGCAACGCCCCTCCACCAGCGTCACGCCCGCCCGTACACGCCGTTGAGCTCCTCGATCCCCAAGCCTGCAGGGAGAAACGGACAGCAGGCAGAGAAAACTCAAGCGATATTGTTTCAATCCTCTGCATCTGCGATGAGGCGCCGTCACCAGGACTGCTTGAAGCCCCAGCAGATCGGCTTGCCATTCCACCAATGTACAATAAAGTACAGATCCGTGTACACTGTACAGTATGGCGCAGTACACAAGGTGGCGTGTAGTGTTTGGACTGTAACGTGGAAGATGTGTTGCATAAGGCACCGCAAAAAGAAGGGTAAATCAAGGCGGCTCACCTTGTTGGCAATGAGGTGCTTCCAGTCGAAGGTGGGCGTGCCTGGGATGCTCCACCCGAAGCCAGCTGCGTCCTGCGGGAAGAGCAATGCAAAAGCACAAATCAGGTAGCAAGAGAGAGAGAAAGAAACAAGGGGCAGGGAAAAAAAAAGCAATGAAGGAAAGCTAGATGCGGAGAACGCGGAGGGTAGTGGCTTTGCTTCGCGATCAACAAGCACAACCATAAACACGGTGCACTCGCTTCATGTGCACTTGCTTGCTTGCCTCGATCTCAATTGGGAGAGCATAACACTCAAATCAAAGCCAGACGAGACTCAACTCTCAAGGCGCCGCGAGAATGGTCCCTACTAAGAGAGAGCATCAATCGCGAAGCCACATCGACAGTGGCGCACTGCACTCGCACTGCAACGAGTGGCAAACCCGCATTGCCGCCCAAACAAAAAGAAGAACCAGTTACCTCGAACTCGGAGCTGAGCGCTGAGCTGAGCTGTACACGAGGACCTTCTTGGGAACGCACGCACCTGTCAGAGAGGCAGCACTGCACTCGCACTGCAACGAGTGGCACAGCCACATCGCTGCGAAAGAACGGGGTTACCTCGAACTCGGAGCTGAAGGCTGAACCGTACACGAGGATCTTCTTGGGCACGCACCCTCGCAGCACGCACCTGCCAGAGACACGGCACGCGGATATCCAAGGGCAACTTTTGGCTACGAGGATACCGATGCACAGGGCCGACTTTTGGGAATTCTTCAAACCTTCTCAAAAGTGACCCGAAATAGCAGTGAGCGTCAATGTAGGTACCTATGGGCAGGGCTGAGGGCTCGGCTGGACGCTGGACGTAATACACGTGTACAGTGTTTGTTTGCGATCTAAGCAATGCGTGCGGCATTGGCGTGCGGCATTGGCGTGGGGCATGAGTCATGACGGAGCAATGAGAAGGCGCAGCACGCTAGAGACCAGGCAGATAGCTACTGGGGCGCTTCAAACGACGACAGACGGCAGAAGCGGAGCTGGAAAGCGCACGTACTAGCACCGGCTCGTTCTGGCAGAGCCTAAAGTTCGTCATGGCAGAGACGAAGGCTCGCCTTGGTAAGAACCGAAGGCTCGTCCTGGAAAAAAACTAGGGCCTCTCGCAGAGCATAAGGATTGTCATGGCAGAGCCTGCGGAAAAAAAATCAAGGCAACTTACGTCCCCCCGACGCCTCCTTGCGTCTCCGAACTGATCGGGTTGAACGGCAGCTCGATAGCGGCCACCTGGAAGGGTGAACACATAAAATACCCCCAATTACCAGGTCAATTATGAGATTAGAAGATGGCTTACAGGTGCACGAAGTATCAAACTGTAAGCAGGCGTTGCGTGCGTAAGACACTGAGTTACAACGGGACTGAATGGTTCTCGGTGACATTTTTATTTGCTTTCTTGGCCAATAAACAGCATTCCACATGTCTCATTGCAGAAGTCAAACTGCGGCAAATGTGCCAATCTCAATAAAATTAAGCAGTTGGAAGCGAATCATCTCTGGCTTGAGCCACCGAAAGGGATTGAGAGCAAAAATTACGACGTTGAATCCGTCGCCGTTCATTCACAACAACAAATCTGATCCAACGGTCGAGACGAAAGAAAACAATCCTGGAGATTTGAAAACTATCTGGGGAAGAGCCAGGTTCTCCGCACCTTGGCGCCGAACGACGCGGCGATTCTCGAAGCCCTGGTTCCGCCGCTGCCGACGCCGATGGTGACTAAATCCCACTCATAGTCACCATCCTCTACAGGCACAGGCCGATCAGCTGCTTCGCCCGCAGCTGTCGACATTGTTACACGTGATACTAGCGGGAATTTCGCAAGACGGGTTAAAGGCCTGGGCCTAAGCTGCTGAGAGAGCGGGCGGAAGGAGGACGTGAGAAGCGGCTTAGCTTGCGCAAAACTAGGGCGGTGGGAAAGCGTAGCGAACGGAGTTAAGACTTTGACGGAACTGGGAGCTATCAGCGTATGCAGCCGGGCGGTGGAAGCGATGGATGCCTTGGCGAGATAAGCACCAGCGGCCATGGATCTTTATTCTATGGGCCACCAAATCGGTCTCGATCTCTCTGAAAAATCTCAGCTGGAATTCTTCCCCAGATGCAATGATGCTGGGAAGAGCCTTGAGATTTCCGCACGGGTTTGGGGCAGGTTTGTGGCGGAAGGCTGGCGCGCGGAAGCGCCGCTGAGGCCAGAAATTGGCAGGCGGAACCAGGGCAGAGGGGTCCCGCCGAACCCCATAGTGGGGGGGGGATATATAGACCCTCCGCCTCATTGGGCTTTTGGGGAAGCGGTTGGGGGAAAGGTTGGGGGGTGGGACGGCCGCTGTTATGCGCGGATGAGGGAAGGCCACCGCGAAATTGAGCTGATGGGGGGAAGTTTCATCCGAACCAGCATCAAAGCTTGTGCTCGTTTTTGGATGACAGGCGTGCTGCGTGCAGGGAAAAATCCTTCTGCACAAGTTTATTAAGGGCGTGTACTATTTTGCTTTTGGCAAAGTTATGTTTTATTTTTTCGTACAGATCGCAAACGCACGGTAATCGAACGGTTTCATGTCGCCAGTGTTTTCGGACGAACCTTGTTTTTAAAAGGTTTCATCCGGTTCGTTTCGTTTGCGACGTCGCACAGTTATTTGCGAACAGGGTCACGAAGCTCAACGGTTGCAGTAACGTCAAGTTAGCATGGACGGTTCGTTAAACAAACCTAGACCGACAACATTGTAACCAGGCCCATGGATTCATTTTGGACCACGCTGATCCATCAGCCTTGGTACGGCAAAAAACTTTGACAATAAGTGTTACTTAGGAAGAAAACGCTTAAATTTTAAGCATTAGTACAGATTACATAATTGAAGTGTAACAATTTTCATGGATGGATTGGGAGTGGCAGGAGAAACAGATGGGCTAGGGGGGCCAGTGTAACAGGTGGGCTGGGGGGAGGGGTGAGAGGGACACGTGGGTTGAGCACAGGGGAGAAACGGGATGGGATGGAGGAGAGTCGAATGGAATTGGGGGGCTAGGGGGGAGTTTCGAGTGGAAGAAGTGAGCCGGAGAGGGGGGGAAGTTCGTATGGAAGAAATGGGCAAGGGGGAGGGACAAACAAAAGAAACAAGACTGTTTGGGGGAATGGAGATGTGAAAGGAATGAACAGGAATGAATTGACTAAGTCAGAGTTGGGTACAAATACAACCCTAGCAAACTGTACCCCATATGTGCTACCCCACTACAGCCTACAAACATGCATCAGCTATAATAATCTGACACACCCCCATAGGCAAAGTGGGGGAGAACAAGGGGTCACAAGACCAGTCAAGCAAAGCAAAGCAAGCTCAGGGTGGATCACAAAGTCACCACACAGTCCGAGCACAAGAGCAAGGCCAGAGGCCAGTTCACATGCAGGAGTACAGACATATATATAAAACTAGACAAGCAAGAGCAGGTATATATATGTCAAAGTACAAGTAAAGTCAAGAAGAGAGCAAGTGAGGCAAGACAGGTACAAGACCCAGCTGGGTACAAAAGCGCTGATGGTCGCAAGGCGCAAGTGCCTTGGTGAACACATCAGCAGTGTTGGCCTCAGAGGCCACGTAAGCAAGTCGCAACTGACCACGCTGCTGCAGCTCACGAGCAAGGAAGTAGCGGAGAGCAATGTGCTTCGTTCTGTGCTCCAAGCGCTGCTCTCGACACAAGGCCAACATGGCCTTGTTGTCTACGTACAGCACTGGAGGAGAACGAGGCAGCTCTCCAAGGTCAGTCAGCAGGTAGGTGAGCCAGCGAAGCTCCTGTGCAGCCATGGCCCCGGCGTAGATCTCAGCCTCACAACTGGAGCCGAGAACCGAAGACGAGCGAGTAGACCGCCACGAGACAGAGCCGGAACCAAGGCTGAAGGTGTAACCCTGTGACGACCGCTGCGTAGCCTGGTCGTCAGCCCAAGAAGCGTCTGCGTGCCCAGTAAGGACCACTGGACTCCGCCCTCCAAGCACTAGCCCCATGCCCGACGTACTGCACAGGTAGCGCAATACCCTCTTCGCTGCAGCCATGTGCTCTGGTCGGTGTCTCCCAGGAGCAACATAGCGTGCAAGGATGCTCAGAGGGTATGCAAGGTCAGGTCGTGTGCAGGTCATCAGGTACATGAGGCAGCCAACAAGCTCTGCATACGGACCACTCGACTCTACGGACTCATCCGAAGGCAGAGCTGAGAGTGAGTGGCGAGTAGGCAGAGGAGTGGCCTGAGGCGAGGAGTACGTGAAGCCGAAGCGCTGAAGGACCTGCTGCACCATGTGTGACTGAGTCAGGGTAATGGTGCGGCGTCCTCTGTCCCGAGTGATCTGCAAGCCAAGGTAGCTGCGCAGTTCACCCAGGTCTGTGCACGTGTGTCTCTTCAGCAGCTCGGACTTCACGTAGGCGAGTCCAGCAGTGTCCGCTGTGGCAAAGACCAAGTCGTCGACGTACACGAGGATGTAGAACGGCGGCAGGGAAGTGTCGGTGCGAAGAAACAGCGACGGGTCAGCAGTAGAAGGAGCAAACCCAAGAGCCGCAAGCGTAGTCCTCAGTGTGTCGTGCCACTCACGCGGTGCCTGGCGGAGACCGTAGACTGGCCGTCGGAGGCTCCACTGGGTGCCAGGAGGGAAAGTCCCAGTGAAGCCAGGCGGACGGCGCAGCCAGATCTCCTCGTGCAGGCTACCCTGCAGGAACGCAGTGCTGAAGTCGAGAGAGTGAAGCTCGTAGTCGCGCTGAGCGGCAATGTGCAGCAGCACCCGAAGAGTGGTCATCTTCGGGGTGGGAGAGAAGGTCTGAAAGTAGTCAACTCCCTGCCGCTGACTGAAGCCACGAGCCACGTAACGCGCCTTGAAGACAGGCGGCGAGCCCGGCGGCCGCTTCACCCTGAAGATCCACATGCCACTGACGATGTTCGCCCCAGGAGGGGGAACCGCGTCAACGTAGGTGCCTGTGGACTTCCAGGAAGCCATCTCTGCATCCATAGCTGCCTGCCACTGAGAGGAGTAGGGACCCTCTACGGCCTCCGCGTAAGAACGCGGAGTCGGGATGTCTAGTGCATCCGGGTCTCCCTCAGGGGCTAGCAGTACAGACGCGAGACGAGGTGAAGCAGCGGCTAGACACTGGAACTCCTCCTGCCTGTCCTCTAGGACGTCCGTGCCAAGGGCACACTCACCCCCGACGGACGGAGGACAGGCGGACTCAGACTCAGCGACAAGACGAGCAGCGTAGTCTAGACGACAGCGCGCAGCAAAGTCGACAAGCTCAGTGACAAGGGCAGACGCAGCAGACGACTCGAAGGAAGGGTCAGTGACAGTAGTAGCAAGGAGACGCGTGACAGTAGGACTGGCAGCACGAAGAGAGTCCGACTCCGGGTCGGCAAGAGCAGGAAGAGAGGAAGCAGGAGGAGAAGGCAAAGGGGCACGCAGAGGAGCAGTGGACGGACGCAGTGACATCCGGTGCGTGCCAGGGACAGGAGGAGGACGCTGACGCGACCCGCGACCACTAGCGCGCTCAGTACGAACAGGCGACGCAGGACGAGACGCAGGCTCACGACGCTCAGTAAGGCCTCCAGTCGGACCAGCGTAGGGAGAAGGAGCAGGCAAAGGGGAGGCAGGCTCTAGCTGTGGCTGTGACCGGACAGGCTGCGGACCCTCTAAGGGAGGAGGAGGAGGAGCAAGACCAAGAACCTGCTCCAGGAGCGGAACGAAGTACGGTCGAGACCGCGCGGCGACGCCAGAAACAGCAGGAACAGAACCAGCAGCTCCGGCCGGAGCACCCACTCCAGCAGCACCTCCAGCAGAACCACCAGAAGCTCCAGAACCTCCAGCAGCAGCACCAGGAGCACCGTCAGTCGGACCACCAACCGCAGGCTCAGCGTCAACGTCCTCAGCAGGACCAGCTCCAGGAGAACCCTCAGACCCAGCAGCTCCAGCACCCACAGGACGAGCACCGCCAGGTCGCGTGGCAGCAGCGCCCTCCGCAGCCGAAGAACCACCAGCACCAGCGGCACGCCTCCAGCGCCGGGCAAACCACTCACGCAGCTCCTGTGGAGAGAGCGGCTCCCGGCGAGACGAAGCACCCCCAGGCACAGCACCTCCAGGCTCGGCACCTCCAGGCTCAGCACCCCCAGGCTCAGCACCCCCAGGCTCAGTACCCCCAGACACAGCACCCCCAGGCTCAGCACCCTCAGGCCCAGCACCTCCAGACTCCGCACCCCCAGGCTCAGCACCCAGCTGGGTACAAATACAACCCTAGCAAACTGTACCCCATATGTGCTACCCCACTACAGCCTACAAACATGCATCAGCTATAATAATCTGACAGGAGAGTGGGCGGGGTGGGCAAAATGTCAAAACATATGTGCTTAGATATATCTAGGCTGTATTGGGGCTAGTTTTAGGGGGTACAAAAATCATCTCGACATTCTCCTTGTACCCCCTCCCTTGACCTAATCCTCATTCATTCCTAATTTTAACATGGTTTCAGAGTAGGTCCCGATTAGGACCTAGTTATTTTTTAGGGCCCACCACATTCCTTTCCCTCTGCCCGGCAGAAGATTTTCCCCTACTCGGCCGTTCGTTTCTGCCCTGCCCGGCAGTTCGTTTCTGCCCTGCCCGGCCGTTTGTTTACGCCCTACCCAGCGCTTTCGCGCTGCCCTGCCCTGCCCCGCCGCTCGCAGCCCGTACAGCCCGCGCGCCGCCCTTGAGCAGCCCATACAGCCTCCGCGCCACCCGCGCACAGCCCGTACAGCTCGGGCAAGGCCCGCGCGTAGCCCGTACAACCCGCGCCAGGCCCTCGCGCAGCCCGTACAACCCGTGCTAGGCTCAAGCACAGCCCGTAGAGCCCACGCCAGGCTCGCGCGTAGCCCGTACAGCCCTGCACGCACCTGCCCTGCCAGCGCACTCTGCGCGCTGCCCGCACGCTGCCCGCGCATTGCCTGCGCTACCCACACGCCGCTCGCCTGCTGCTCGTGCGGCCTGCACGCTGCCTGCTAGCCGCCCGCGCTTCTTGCTCATTGCTGGCCCGCCGTCAGCTGCCCCGTGCACTGCATTGCTCGCGCTGCCCTGCGCTGCCTACGTGCGCCCTGCCTGAGCTGCCTGCGCATTGCCCTGCGCTGCCCATTCACTGCCTTGCTGCGCTGCCTGTGCCGCCAGCTAACTTGGTGGCTACCTATGTCCTCCAGAACCAGTGGGTCACTCTCACCCAGCCTGGAGGAGAGCTTGTGACGATCTGTACGGAATTCCGCACAGAAGAGCACATCGCCACGTTCATTCGGAGGCCCGAGTCTGGTTTGTATAGACTTATTACTGAATCCGTACTGGTGGCTGAGTCAGGTCAGATAGCTGCGTTGGTTGAGGTCGCTGCGTCCTGTTCGTGTCGTCTCCTCACACACCAGACTCTCCCCTGGCACCACCGTCTTGGTCACCCCTCCTTGCCACGCCTGCGTTGCATGCAGTCCCGTCTCCTTGTGTCTTGTCTCCCCAGCTGTGAGGCCGAGATCTACGCTGGGGTTATGGCTGCACAGGAGCTACGCTGGCTGACCTACATGCTGACCGACTTGGGTGTACGGCCTCGTTCTCCTCCAGTTCTGTACGTCGACAACAAGGCCATGATTTCCTTATGTCAGGAGCACAGACTGGAGCACAGATCGATGCACATTGCTTTGCATTACTTCCTCACGCGAGAGCTGCAGCAGCGTGGTCAGCTTCGTCTTGCTTACGTGGCCACACAGGCCAACACTGCTGATGTCTTCACCAAGGCCCTTAGGTCTGGTGATCATCAGCGTTTCTGCACTGCTCTTGGGCTTGTGCCCACTCTGCCTCACCTGCTTGTCTCTTGATCTTGCCTTGTCCTTGTTGTACACTGATATATATGACTATACCTGCATGCTTAGACTTGTTAGGTTGTGCTCAGGGTACTGCTCTGTCAGAATCCCAACCACTAGACCATTGGGATAAAAGGGCTTGTTTAAGTAGCGGGTCAGTGCGCCCATAACCCCCCAGGACAACGAGCCTGTAACCCTTCCTTAGGATCAATCGGGGATCACCAGTGGACCTCTGACACCCCCCCGCACTGGGATGCCCGAAGTGCACACACTGGGATTCGAACTCGTGACATTTGCTCTGATACCATGTCAGAATCCCAACCACTAGACCATTGGGATAAAAGGGCTTGTTAAGTAGCGGGTCAGTGCGCCCATAACCCCCTAGGACAACGAGCCTGTAACCCTTCCATAGGATCAATCGGGGATCACCAGTGGACCTCTGACATGCTCTTACTACTATAAATTCGGCATGTGAACTGGCTTTGTGGCCGCTTGATTGTGCTCGGAATGCGTGGTGATCTTGAGATCCACCCTGAGCTTTGCTTTGCCTATCTTCTTCTCTAAACCGTTCTTGTGACTATTGCTTGCTCTAGCTATCCCCCACTTCGCCTATGGGGGTGTGCCAAAACATATGTGCTTAGATTTATCTAGGCTGTATTGGGGCTAGCTTTTGGGGGTACAGAAATCACCTCGACAATTTCCTTGTACCCCCTCCCTTGACCTAACCCACGTTCATTCCTAATATTAACACAAAAGAGTGGGTATAGTAGGCGGGAGAGCAAAAATTTATGACATGTGTGGATCTAGCATTGAGTCTCTCCCGCTATTTCTCGAAAAATTCAGCGTACACCCAAGAAAAAGGGCTGGAAAAATAGACAAAGTGCAAATGAAAATGCTAGAAAATCAGCCAAGGTACAATACAAAAAAGCTTTGAAACCGGCCTAGGGTTGAAAAAGAAAGCTCGATTTTATGCTAAATCAGCGTAAAAAGGCTAATAACTAGGGGCCCTAATTGCTACATGCCTTGAGGTTGGCCCAGATGTTTTTCTGTGTTAAATAGACAAGTGTAAGAGAATACAAATGCTGTTAGATTTTACTGTATTACTCCTCTGTAAGACTCCCAACCCTCCAATAATTGTACAATTATTGAAGGGCTAGAATGTTTGGAGTCTAGAATTATTCGAGGTTAAGAATTATTGGCGGATAAAATTGTCGGAACTTTATAGCTGATGCATGTTTGTAGGCTATAGTGGGGTAGCCCATATGGGGTACAGGTTGCTAGGGTTTGCTATTTGTACCAATTTCTGACTTAGTCATTCCATTCCTGTTCATTCATTTCACATGGTATAGAGCGGGTTCCCTGTGGGAACTTCGCCTAGGGCCCACCGAGGCGCGCCCTTAGGCGCGCGATCCTTTTTTTTAGCGACCCCCCCCGAGTCGCCCTTCCCCTGCGGCCCCGCCGCCCTTCATTCGCGGCCCCGCCGTCCAGTCGCGGCCCCGCCTTTACGTCGCGGCCCCGCCGCCTTCTCGAACGCGGCCCAGCCGCCTGCTCGGACGCGGCCCTGCCGCCCGCTAAGACGCGGCCCCGCCGCCTGCTCCGACGCGGCCACGCCGCTCGCTACGACGCGGCCGCCGCCGCCTGCTCAGCCGCGGCCCCGCCGCCCTCTACGACGCGGCCGCCGCCGCCTGCTCAGCCGCGGCCCCGCCGCCCTCTACGACGCGGCCGCCGCCGCCTGCTCAGCCGCGGCCCCGCCGCTCTCTCCGACGCGGCCGCCGCCGCCTGCTCAGCCGCGGCCCCGCCGCCCTTTACGACGCGGCCGCCGCCGCTGCACCCTGCGGCCCCGCCGCTGCACCTGTCCCGGCCCCGCCGCTCCACCTGTCCCGGCCCGCCGCTGCACCTGTCCCGGCCCGCCGCTGCACCTGTCCCGGCCCCGCCGCTGCACCTGTCCCGGCCCGCCGCCACTGCACCTGTCCTGGCCCGCCGCTGCACCTGTCCCGGCCCCGCCGCTGCACCCTGCGGCCCCGCCGCTGCACCTGTCTCGGCCCCGCCGTCCCTTGTCCCGGCCCCGCCCTGCAGCAGCCGAGCCGCCCAGCAGTAGCCGAGCCGCCCAGTAGCAGCCGAGCCGCCCAGCAGCACCCGAGCCGCCCAGCAGCAGCCGAGCCGCCCGGTACCCGAGCCGCCCGAGCCGCCCGAGCCGCCCGAGCCGCCCGAGCCGCCCGAGCCGCCCGAGCAGCCCGAGCCGCCTGCTGCTGACCCACCCGACTCTCCCACCCCGGTGAGACTTTCAGCTGCTACCATGGCCACCCCCAATGTTCTCACTTTTGACGCTGAGGGGAGGGCCATTGACTTTGCCGTCTGGATCGAGGACCTGCAGCTGTACTTACTGTGTGATGCGGTAGATGAGGTCTCTCTCTTTGACTTTGTCTCTGGCGCTGTCCCTGCCCCACCTGCTGATGCTGACTCTGCCGTTCGCTCCAAGTGGGCGACCCGCGATGCTGCTGCACGTCTTGCTGTGCGTCGCCACCTCCCTTCCTCTGAGCGTGCCCACTTTAGTCAGTGCAAGACCGCTCAGGCCTTGTACGACGCTGTAGTTGCGCGCTACTCCTCCCCTTCCTCCGCTACCCTTAGCCGCCTCATGCTACCGTTTCTCTTCCCTGACCTCGCTTCCTTTCCCACTGTTGCTGACCTCGTTACCCACCTTCGCGCTAGTGACACCCGCTACCGCGCTGCCCTTCCTGCTGAGTTCCGCGCTGCGAACCCTCCTCCCATGTACATCACTCTCTACTTTCTCGTCACCCGTCTCCCTGAGTCCCTTCGTGTCGTTAGGGACCAGTTTCTCTCTGTCTGTCCCACCACTCTCACTGTCGACCTCCTTGAGGAGTCCCTGCTAGCGGCTGAGAAGAGTATTGTCGCTGTAGGGGCCTCTCGGGGTGACCCTCGCACCCCCATCTTTGAGGGGTGTAGTCCTTCCCCCCTGCTGCCCTCTGTCGCCTCTGCCGCTGCGGCCGACCTCGCTGGTTTTGAGTCAGTCGGCGCGGCGTCTGCCCCCAGCGGCAGACGCCGCACTGGCAAGGGCAAGGGGGGCAAGGGAGCGGGTGGAGCCAGAGGGGGCGGTGGAGGAGGCGGTGGGGGTGGAGGGGGGAGTGGGGGTGGCGGTGGGGGTGGTGGCGGGAGTGGAGGTACTAGTGGCGGCGGTGGAGGCGGAGGTGGCGGCGGAGGTGGTAGCGGAGGAGGCGGTGCGAGCGGTGGGAGCGACGGTCCTGGTGGGGGAGGTGGCGGTGGAGACGGGGGTGGCGGTGGAGGCGGGGGTGGCGGTGGAGGCGGGGGTCGGAGTGGCTCGTCCCAGCAGAGCAGCTCTGGGGGTGGTCAGCGCCAGCAGCAGCAGCAGCAGCAGCAGCCGCAGCAGCAGCCGCAGCAGCAGCAGCGCTCTCGCACAGTCCCCGGCCCTCAGCAGCTCCGTGAGTGGTACTTGCAGCGTCAGCGCGGTGGTGCGCTTGGTCCCTGCCCCTACGTTCTTCGCACTGGTGACCGTGCAGGGGAGAGGTGTGGAGGCGCCCACACAGCCCGTCGTTGCTTTGGCCGCCTGACCGACGCCTGGCGTCAGCAGTTTCCGGAGGCCGCTGAGATCCCCCGCTGGGGAGAGCTGTCTAGGGCTGGTGTAGCTATTTATGATCTTGACTTTGATGCTATTCTCTCTGCTATGTATGTTGTGACTGGTAGTGATGAGGACGACTGTTACCGGTGTTTCCCGCCCGACCCGGGCATTGGTACTGCCGAGTCAGGTACTAGTGAGGCTGCTGCTCTAGGTGCCAGTGCGTCTGTGCTCTCAGGTACTGGTGAGTCCGCCCTCTCAGGTACTGTGTCGGCTTCGGCCTCTCACACCTTCACCCTTGACTCTGGAGCGTCTCGCTCTTTCTTTAGGGACCGCACCACGCTCACGCCGCTGAGTCGGCCTGTTGCGGTGTCTCTGGCGGACCCCTCTGGGGGGCCTGTCCTGTCTCGCTTCTCCACTGTCCTCCCGTGTCCGGCGGCCCCCTCTGGCACCCTGACTGGTCTCTACCTCCCCTCGTTCTCGACGAACTTGGTGAGTGGTGCTGACCTCCAGGATGCGGGTGTCCACCAGTTCACCCCTGCTCGTCAGCGGGTGACCCACTGTACGGAGGCGGACACAGGTCGCCACCTGGCTACGTTTACACGTCGGCCGGGGTCGAGCCTGTACACACTGACCACTGCTTCTCCTCCAGGTACTGCGTCTGGTAGGGTCCCTTCGTCTGGTCAGGTGTTTGCTGCAGCGTCCAGGTCTGGTCCTGAGTCTGCCCCCTGTTCGTGTCGTCGTCTGTCTCACGAGACCCTCCTCTGGCACCACCGCCTTGGCCACCCCTCTCTGCTTCGGCTCAGAGGCATGGCCTCGCGGGTCCTTGTGTCTGGTCTTCCCCGGTCCCTCCCTCCCCTTCCTCCGGGCCCTGGCCCTGCTTGTGTCCCCTGCGTCGAGGGGCGCCAGCGTGCTGCCCCTCACTCCTCCCAGTTTCCTCCGACAGAGGCCCCGTTGCAGACGCTTCACATGGACGTGTGGGGCCCAGCCCGCGTCCGTGGACAGGGTCAGGAGCGCTACTTCCTGCTGGTGGTTGACGACTACTCGCGTTACACCACAGTCTTCCCCTTGCGCAGCAAGGGTGAGGTCACTGAGGTGTTGATCGACTGGATCCGCGCAGCTCGTCTCCAGCTTCGGAAGAGCTTTGGCTCTGACTTCCCTGTTTTGCGTCTGCACTCGGACAGAGGCGGAGAGTTCTCCTCTAACCTCCTGAGTGCCTACTGTCGTGTGCGAGGCATCCGTCAGACCTTCACGCTTCCGGACTCACCACAGCAGAATGGGATTGCTGAGCGCCGCATTGGCATGGTCATGGACGTCGCTCGTACGTCCATGATGCATGCGGCTGCTCCCCATTTTCTGTGGCCGTTTGCGGTCAGGTACGCTGCGCACCAGATCAACCTCCACCCCAGGGTCTCTCGACCGGAGACCTCCCCAGCGCTGCTGTGGACGGGGAAGGTTGGCGATGCGTCGGCGTTCCGAGTCTGGGGATCTCGGGCGTTTGTTCGCGACCTGTCTGCGGACAAGCTGTCCCCTCGTGCTTCTCCCTGCGTCTTCCTGGGGTTCCCCCCCGACGCCCCTGGGTGGCAGTTTTACCACCCCACCTCTCGACGTGTTCTGTCCTCCCAGGACGTCACGTTCGACGAGTCGGTACCCTACTACCGCCTCTTCCCCTACCGCACTCCGTCCCTCCCCCCACCCCCGCTCTTCTTGGTACCAGGTCCCCCCCCGGTAGTCCCCCTCCCCCCTCAGGGTCCTGCCCCTTCAGATGTGTCCCAGGTAGACGCGGTTGAGCCTTTCGAGGTCACTGGTGACTCTGGTGCTGCTGCGGGAGCTGAGCCTGGGGGTGCGGAGTCTGGGGTTGCTGTGCCTGGGGGTGCTGAGTCTGGAGGTGCCGAGCCTGGGGGTGCTGAGCCTGGGAGTGCTGAGCCTGGGGGTGCTGTGCCTAGGGGTGCTGAGCCTGGAGGTGCTGTGCCTGGGGGTGCTGAGCCTGGGGGTGCTGAGCCTGGGGGTGCTGTTCCTGGGGGTGCTGTGCCTGGGGGTCCTGAGCCTGGGGGTGCTGAGCCTGGAGGTGCTGTGTCTAGGGGTGCTTCGTCTCGCCGGGAGCCACTCCCCCCACAGGAGCTGCGTGAGTGGTTTGCCAGGCGCTGGAGACGTGCTGCTGGTGCTGGTGGTTCTTCGGCTGTCGAGGGTACTGCTACCACACGTCCTGGCGGTGCTCGTACTGTGGGTGCTGGAGCTGCTGGGTCTGCGAGTTCTCCTGGAGCTGGTCCTTCTGAGGGTGTTGGAGCTGGGCCTACGGTTGGCGGTCCGACTGACTGTGCTCCTGGTGCTGCTGCTGGAGGTTCTGGAGCTTCTGGTGGTTCTGCTGGAGGTGCTGCTGGAGTGGGTGCTCCGGACGGGGCTGCTGCTGCTGTTCCTGCTGTTTCTGGTGTCGCCGCGCGGCCCCGACCGTACTTCGTTCCGCTCCTGCAGCAGGTTCTTGGTCTTACACCTCCTCCTGCTCCCTTAGAGGGTCCGCGGCCTGTTCCGTCACAGCCACAGCTACAGCCTGCCTCCCCTTTGCCTGCTCCTTCTCCCTACACTGGTCCGACTGGAGGTCTTACTGAGCGTCGTGAGCCTGCGTCTCGTCCTGCGTCGCCTGTTCGTACTGAGCGCGCTAGTGGTCGCGGGTCGCGTCAGCGTCCTCCTCCTGTCCCTGGCACGCACCGGATGTCACTGCGTCCGTCCACTGCTCCTCTGCGTGCCCCTTTGCCTTCTCCTCCTGCTTCCTCTCTTCCTGCTCTTGCCGACCCTGAGTCGGACACTCTTCGCGCTGCCAGTCCTACTGTCACGCGTCTCCTTGCTACTGCTGTCACTGACCCTTCCTTCGAGTCGTCTGCTGCGTCTGCCCTTGTCACTGAGCTTGTCGACTTTGCTGCGCGCTGTCGTCTAGACTACGCTGCTCGTCTTGTCGCTGAGTCTGAGTCCGCCTGTCCTCCATCCGTCGGGGGTGAGTGTGCCCTTGGCACGGACGTCCTAGAGGACAGGCAGGAGGAGTTCCAGTGTCTAGCCGCTGCTTCACCTCGTCCCGCGTCTGTACTGCTAGCCCCTGAGGGAGACCCGGATGCACTAGACATCCCGACTCCGCGTTCTTACGCGGAGGCCGTAGAGGGTCCCTACTCCTCTCAGTGGCAGGCAGCTATGGATGCAGAGATGGCTTCCTGGAAGTCCACAGGCACCTACGTTGACGCGGTTCCCCCTCCTGGGGCGAACATCGTCAGTGGCATGTGGATCTTCAGGGTGAAGCGGCCGCCGGGCTCGCCGCCTGTCTTCAAGGCGCGTTACGTGGCTCGTGGCTTCAGTCAGCGGCAGGGAGTTGACTACTTTCAGACCTTCTCTCCCACCCCGAAGATGACCACTCTTCGGGTGCTGCTGCACATTGCCGCTCAGCGCGACTACGAGCTTCACTCTCTCGACTTCAGCACTGCGTTCCTGCAGGGTAGCCTGCACGAGGAGATCTGGCTGCGCCGTCCGCCTGGCTTCACTGGGACTTTCCCTCCTGGCACCCAGTGGAGCCTCCGACGGCCAGTCTACGGTCTCCGCCAGGCACCGCGTGAGTGGCACGACACACTGAGGACTACGCTTGCGGCTCTTGGGTTTGCTCCTTCTACTGCTGACCCGTCGCTGTTTCTTCGCACCGACACTTCCCTGCCGCCGTTCTACATCCTCGTGTACGTCGACGACTTGGTCTTTGCCACAGCGGACACTGCTGGACTCGCCTACGTGAAGTCCGAGCTGCTGAAGAGACACACGTGCACAGACCTGGGTGAACTGCGCAGCTACCTTGGCTTGCAGATCACTCGGGACAGAGCACGCCGCACCATTACCCTGACTCAGTCACACATGGTGCAGCAGGTCCTTCAGCGCTTCGGCTTCACGTACTCCTCGCCTCAGGCTACTCCTCTGCCTACTCGCCACTCACTCTCAGCTCTGCCTTCGGATGAGTCCGTAGAGTCGAGTGGTCCGTATGCAGAGCTTGTTGGCTGCCTCATGTACCTGATGACCTGCACACGACCTGACCTTGCATACCCTCTGAGCATCCTTGCACGCTCTGTTGCTCCTGGGAGACACCGACCAGAGCACATGGCTGCAGCGAAGAGGGTATTGCGCTACCTGTGCAGTACGTCAGGCATGGGGCTAGTGCTTGGAGGGCGGAGTCCAGTGGTCCTTACAGGGCACGCAGACGCTTCTTGGGCTGACGACCAGGCTACGCAGCGGTCGTCACAGGGTTACACCTTCAGTCTTGGTTCCGGCTCTGTCTCGTGGCGGGCTACTCGTTCGTCTTCGGTTCTCAGCTCCAGTTGTGAGGCTGAGATCTACGCCGGGGCCATGGCTGCACAAGAGCTTCGCTGGCTCACCTACCTGCTGACTGACCTTGGAGAGCCGCCTCGTTCTCCTCCAATGCTGTACGTAGACAACAAGGCCATGCTGGCCTTGTGTCGAGAGCAGCGTCTGGAGCACAGAACGAAGCACATTGCTCTTCGCTACTTCCTTGCTCGTGAGCTACAGCAGCGTGGACAGTTGCGGCTTGCGTACGTGGCCTCTGAGGCCAACACTGCTGATGTGTTCAGCAAGGCACTCGCGCCTTGTGACCATCAGCGCTTCTGCACCCAGCTGGGTTTTGTGCCTGTCTTGCCTCACTTGCTCTCCTCTTGACTTTACTTGTACTGTGACATATATAGATACCTGCTCTTGCTTGTCTAGTTTCATATATATATATGTCTGTACTCCTGCATGTGAACTGGCCTCTGGCCGTGCTCTTGTGCTCGGACTGTGTGGTGACTTTGTGATCCACCCCGAGCTTGCTTTGCTTTGCTCTACTTGACTGGTCTTGTGACCCCTTGTTCTCCCCCACTTTGCCTATGGGGGTGTGTCAGAACATATCTTTAGCCTATACTATTGTGTAGGCTGTAGTGGGGTATCCCATAGGGGGTACAACCCAGTTAGGGTTTCATATTTGTACTGCCTTCATTCATAGTCCACACATTTCTGTTCACTTGTTTCACACTATAGTGGGGTATCCCATAGGGGGTACAACCCAATTAGGGTTTCCTATTTGTACTCACTTCGTTCATAGTCATCTCATTTTCTCGTTCACTTCTTCTCATGGTATCGAGCAGGTTCCCCTGTGGGAACTGTTCTTAGGGCCCACCTCCGCTACCTCGTAACTTTTTTTTTTGCCCGGAGCGCGCTCCGGGCCCTCTTACTTCCTTTTTTTTCGATCTGCCCTAACGGCCCCTGGACGCCCGCGCGCCGCCCGCCATAACGCCCGCGCGCTGCTCGCCCTAGAGCCTGAGCGAGGCCCACCCTAGAGCCTGACGGCCGCCCGCCCTAGAGCCTGAGCGCCGCCCGCCCTAGCGCCCGCGCGCTGCCCGCCCTAGAGCTCGATCGCGGCCCGCCCTAGAGCCTGACGGCCGCCCGCCCTAGGGCCTGAGCGCCGCCCGTCGTCGCCCTAGCGCCCTAGCGCCCGACGCCCGCGAGCCGCCCGTCGCACCGCCCGTGCGCCGCCCGTGCGTCGCCCTCAGCAGCTCGCCGCGCCGCCCGTGCAGCCGCCTGTGAGCTGCCTGTGCGCCGCCCGACGAACCGCCCGTGCAGCCGCCCGTGCAGCCGTCCAGCGTGAGCCGCCCGCGACCGCCCAGGCCGCCGTTCGTGAGCCGCCCGTGCAGCCGCCCTCAGCCGCCCGTGAACCGCCCGTGCAGCCGCCCGCAGCCGCCCGTGAGCCGCCTGTGCAGCCGCCCGCAGCCGCCCGTGAGCCTTCCGTGCAGCCGCCCGCGAGCCGCCAGCGAGCCGCCCGTCGCGACGCCCGCGCCACCCGTGCCACCCGCGTCACCCGAGCCGAACGGGCCGCCCGTGCAGCAGAGCCGCTCGAGCCGCCCGTGCAGCAGACCCGCCCGAGCTGCCTGTGCCGCCCGAGCCGCCCGAGCCGCCCGAGCCGCCCGAGCCGCCCGAGCCGCCCGCGCCGCCCCAGCCGCTCGAGCCGCCCGAGCCGCCCGAGCAACCTGAGGTGCCGAGCTCCTGCTCCTGTGGGGCTGCTGCTGCTCCTGGGCCGGCGCAGCTGCTGTGCTGCCGTGTTGCTGTGCCGCTGTGCTTCCCGACTCTTCCTGCCCGGTGAGATTGTCAGCTGCTACAATGGCCACCCCCAGTGTCCTGGCTTTTGACGCTGAGGGTCGCGCCATTGACTTTACAGTCCGGATTGAGGACCTGCAGCTGTACTTACTGTGCGATGCGATCGATGAGGTTTCTCTAATTGACTTTGTCTCTGGCGCTGTCCCTGCCCCTCCTGCTGATGCTGACCCCACTGTTCGCTCCAAGTGGGCCACACGCGATGCTGCTGCACGTCTTGCTGTGCGTCGCCACCTCCCTTCCTCCGAGCGTGCACACTTTAGTCAGTGCAAGACCGCTCAAGCCTTGTACGACGCTGTAGTTGCACGCTACTCCTCCCCTTCCACTACTACACTGAGCCGCCTCATGCTACCGTACCTCTTCCCTAACCTTGCTGCCTTTCCCACAGTCACTGACCTCTTTACCCACCTTCGCGCTAGCGACACTCGCTACCGAGCTGCGCTTCTTGCTGCCTTCCTCGCCGAAAACCCCCCTCCCATGTACATCACCCTCTACTTTCTAGTCACCCGTCTCCCTGAGTCCCTTCGTGCTGTTAGGGACCAGTTTCTCTCTGTCTGTCCCACCACCCTCACTGTCGACCTCCTCGAGAAGTCCCTGCTAGCGGCCGAGAAGAGCATAGTCGGTGTAGGGGCCTCTCGTGGTGACCCGCGCACCCCCATCTTTGAGGGGTGTTCTCCTTCCCCCCTGCTCCCCTCTGTCGCCTCTGCTGCTGCGGCCGACCTCGTTGGTTTAGAGTCAGTCGGTACGGCGTCTGCCCCCAGCGGTAGGCGCCGCTCTGGCAGGAGCAAGGGGGGCAAGGGAGCGGGTGGAGCTAGCGGGGGCGGTGGCGGAGGAGGTGGGGGCGGCGGGGGGAGTGGGGGTGGCGGTGAGGGTGGAGGTGGGAGTGGAGGTACTGGTGGCGGCGGTGGAGGCGGAGGTGGCGGCGGAGGTGGTGGCGGAGGAGGCAGTGGGAGCGGCGGGGGCGAGGGTGGCGGTGGCGGCGGTGGCGGCGGAGGCGGGGGTGGCGGTGGTGGAGGTGGTCGGAGTGGCTCTTCCCAGAGGAGCAGCACTGGGGGTGGTCAGCGCCAGCAGCAGCAGCAGCAGCAGCAGCAGCAGCGCTCTCGCGACGTCCCCGCCCCTCAGCAGCTCCGTGAGTGGTACTCGCAGCGTCAGCGTGGTGGGGCGTTCGGTCCCTGCACCTACGTCCTTCGCACCGGCGACCGCGCGGGTGAGCAGTGTGGGGGCACCCACACCGCTCGCCGCTACTTTGCCCGCTTGACCGACGCTTGGCGCCAGCAGTTTCCGGAGGCCTCTGAGATCCCCCGCTGGGGAGAGCTGTCTAGGGCTGGTGTAGCTGTGTTTGATCTTGACTTTGATGCTATCCTTGCTGCCATGTATGCTGTGACTGTTATTGATGATGGTGACTGTTACCGGTGTTTCCCGCCCGACCCGGGCATTGGTACTGCAGTGTCAGGTGCCAGTGAGGCTGCTGCTCTAGGTGCCAGTGCGTCTGTGCTCTCAGGTGCTAGTGAGTCTGCCCTCTCAGGTACTGTGTCGGCTTCTGCCTCTCACACCTTCACCCTTGACTCTGGGGCGTCTCGCTCCTTCTTTCGGGACCGCACCACTCTCACGCCGCTTAGTCAGCCTGTTGCGGTGTCCCTGGCTGACCTCTCTGGGGGTCCTGTCCTTTCTCGTTTCTCCACAGTCCTCCCGTGTCCGGCGGCTCCCTCTGGCACCCTGACTGGTCTTTACCTCCCCTCGTTCTCTACGAACCTGGTGAGTGGTGCTGACCTACAGGATGTGGGTGTCCACCAGTTCACTCCTGCTCGTCAGCGCGTGACACACTGCACAGAGGCTAGCACAAGTCGCCACCTGGCTACGTTTACACGTCAGCCAGGGTCGAGCCTGTACACACTGACCACTACTTCTCCTCCCGGTGCTGAGTCTGGTAGAGTCCCTTCGTCTGGTCAGGTGTTTGCTGCAGCGTCCAGGTCTGGTCCTGAGTCTGCCCCCTGTTCGTGTCGCCGTCTGTCTCACGAGACTCTCCTCTGGCACCACCGCCTTGGCCACCCCTCTCTGCTTCGGCTTAGAGGCATGGCCTCCCGTCTTCTTGTTTCTGGTCTCCCCCGGTCCCTCCCTCCCCTTCCTCAGGGCCCTGGCCCTGCCTGTGTCCCCTGTGTCGAGGGGCGCCAGCGTGCTGCCCCTCACTCCTCCTCGTTTCCTACGACAGAGGCTCCGTTGCAGACACTTCACATGGACGTGTGGGGCCCTGCCCGCGTCCGTGGACTCGGTCACGAGCGCTACTTCCTGTTGGTGGTTGACGACTACTCGCGTTACACCACAGTCTTCCTCTTGCGCAGCAAGGGTGATGTCACTAAGGTTCTGATCGACTGGATCCGCGAGGCTCGTCTCCAGCTCAGGCAGAGCTTTGGCTCGGACTTTCCTGTGTTGCGTCTGCACTCGTACAGAGGCGGAGAGTTCTCCTCTGGCCTTCTGCGTGCCTTCTGTCGTGCGCGAGGCATCCGCCAGACCTTCACGCTTCCGGACTCACCGCAGCAAAATGGGATTGCAGAGCGCCGCATTGGCATGGTCATGGACGTCGCTCGTACGTCTATGATGCATGCGGCTGCCCCCAATTTTCTGTGGCCGTTTGCGGTCAGGTACGCGGCGCATCAGATCAACCTCCACCCCAGGGTCTCCAGGCCGGAGACCTCCCCGGCCCTGCTAAGGACGGGGAAGGTTGGCGATGCGTCGGCGTTCCGGGTCTGGGGATCTCGGGCGTTTGTCCGCGACTTGTCTGCGGACAAGCCGTCCCCTCGCGCTGCTCCCTGCGTCTTCCTGGGGTTCCCCCCCGACGCCCCTGGGTGGCAGTTCTACCATCCCACCTCTCGGCGCGTTCTGTCCTCCCAAGACGTCACGTTCGACGAGTCGGTACCCTACTACCGCCTCTTCCCCTACCGCACTCCTTCCCTTCCCCCGCCCCTGCTCTTCTTGGTACCAGGTCCCCCCCCGGTAGACCCTCTCCCCCCTCAGGGTCCTGCCCCTTCAGGTGTGTCCCAGGGTTTCGCGGTCGAGCCTGTCGAGGTCACTGGTGACTCTGGTGCTGCTGCGGGAGCTGAGCCTGGGGGTGCTGAGCCTGGGGGTGCTGGGCCTGGGGGTGCTGAGCCTGGGGGTACTGAGTCTTGGGGTGCTGAGCCTGGGGGTGCTGAGTCTGGGGGTGCTGAGCCTGGGGGTGCTGAGACTGGGGGTGCTCCGCCTGGAGGTGCTTTGCCTGAGGGTGCTGCGCCAGGAGGTTCTTTGCCTGGAGGTTCTCCGCCTGGAGGTGCTTCGTCTCGCCGAGAGCCACTCTCCCCACAGGAGCTGCGTGAGTGGTTTGCCCGGCGCTGGAGGCGTGCTGCAGGTGCTCGAGGTTCTTCGGCTGCAGAGGGTGCTGCTGCCGCGCGTCCCGGAGGTGCTCGTGCTGTGGGTGCTGGAGCTGCTGGGCCTGAGGGTTCTCCTGGAGCTGGTGCTGCTGAGGGTGTTGGCGCTGAGACTACTGTTGGCGGTCCGACTGGCAGTGCTCCTGGTGCTGCTGGAGGTGCTGCTGGAGGTGCTGCTGGAGCGGGTACTCCTGCTGGGGGTACTGGTGCTGTCCGTACTGTTTCTGGCGTCGCCACGCGGCCCCGACCGTACTTCGTTCCGCTCCTGCAGCAGGTTCTTGGACTTACACCTTCTCCTGGTCCTCCTCCGCCTCCCTTAGAGGGTCCACAGCCTGTCCAGTCCCAGTCACAGCTACAGCCTGCCTCCCCTTTGCCTGCTCCTTCTCCCTACGCTGGTCCGACTGGAGGACATACTGAGCGTCGTGAGTCTGCGTCTCGTCCTGCGTCGCCTGTTCGTCCTGCACGCACTAGTGGTCGCAGTTCGCGTCAGCGTCCTCCTCCTGTCCCTGGCACGCACCGGATGTCTCTGCGTCCGTCCACTACTCCTCTGCGTTCCCCTTTGCCTTCTCCTCCTGAGTCTGAGTCTGCTTGTCCTCCGTCCGTCGGGGGTGAGTGTGCCCTAGGCACGGACGTCCTTGAGGACAGGCAGGAGGAGTTCCAGTGTCTGGCCGCCGCTTCACCTCATCTCGCGTCTGTTCTGTTCGCCCCTGAGGGAGACCCAGATGCACTAGACATCCCGACTCCGCGCTCTTACGCAGAGGCGATAGAGGGTCCCTACTCCTCTCAGTGGCAGGCAGCTATGGATGCAGAGATGGCTTCCTGGAAGTCCACAGGCACCTACGTTGACGCTGTTCCCCCTCCTGGGGCGAACATCGTCAGTGGCATGTGGATCTTCAGGGTGAAGCGGCCGCCGGGTTCTCCGCCTGTCTTCAAGGCGCGTTACGTGGCTCGTGGCTTCAGTCAGCGGCAGGGAGTTGACTAATTTCAGACCTTCTCCCCCACCCCGAAGATGACCACTCTTCGGGTACTGCTGCACGATGCTGCTCACCGTGACTACGAGCTGCACTCTCTCGACTTCAGCACTGCTTTCATGCAGGGCAGCCTGCACGAGGAGATCTGGCTGCGTCGCCCACCTGGCTTCACTGGGTCTTTCCCTCCTGGTACCCAGTGGAGTCTCCGGCGTCCAGTCTACGGTCTCCGCCAGGCGCCACGTGAGTGGCACGACACACTGAGGACTACGCTTGCGGCACTTGGGTTTGCTCCTTCTACTGCCGACCCGTCGCTGTTTCTGCGCACCGACACCTCTCTGCCGCCGTTCTACATCCTCGTGTACGTCGACGACTTGGTCTTTGCCACAGCTGACACTGCTGGACTCGCCTACGTGAAGTCCGAGCTGCAGAAGAGACACACGTGCACTGACCTGGGTGAACTGCGCAGCTACCTTGGCTTGCAGATCACCCGGGACAGAGCACGCCGCACCATTACCCTGACTCAGTCACACATGGTGCAGCAGGTCCTTCAGCGCTTCGGCTTCACGTACTCCTCGCCTCAGGCCACTCCTCTGCCTACTCGCCACTCGCTCTCTGCTCTGCCTTCGGATGAGTCCGTAGAGTCGAGTGGCCCGTACCCAGAGCTTGTTGGCTGCCTCATGTACCTGATGACCTGCACTCGACCTGACCTTGCATACCCTCTTAGCATTCTCGCACGCTATGTTGCTCCTGGGAGACACCGACCAGAGCACATGGCTGCAGCGAAGAGGGTGTTGCGCTACTTGTGCAGTACGTCGGGCATGGGGCTAGTGCTTGGAGGGCGCAGTCCAGTGGTCCTCACTGGGCACGCGGACGCTTCTTGGGCTGACGACCAGACTACGCAGCGGTCGTCACAGGGTTACACCTTCGGCCTTGGTTCCGGCTCTGTTTCGTGGCGGGCTACTCGCTCGTCTACTGTTCTCGGCTCCAGTTGTGAGGCTGAGATCTACGCCGGGGCTATGGCTGCTCAGGAGCTTCGCTGGCTCACCTACCTGCTGACCGACCTTGGAGAGCCGCCTCGTTCTCCTCCAGTCCTGTACGTAGACAACAAGGCCATGCTGGCCTTGTGTCGAGAGCAGCGACTGGAGCACAGGACAAAGCACATTGCTCTCCGCTACTTTCTTGCTCGTGAGCTACAGCAGCGTGGACAGTTGCGACTTGCGTACGTGGCCTCTGAGGCCAACACTGCTGATGTCTTCACCAAGGCACTTGCGCCTTGTGATCATCAGCGTTGTTGCACGCAGCTGGGTCTTGTGCCTGTCTTGCCTCACTTACTCACTTCTTGACCTTGCTTGTACCTTCACCTATATATACTCTTGCTCTTGCTTACTTGACTCTTGTATACCTCTATATATGATCTTGCATGTGAACTGGCCTTGTGGCCTTTGAACTTGTGCTCGGAATGTGTGGTGACTTTGTGATCCACCCTGAGCTTTGCTTTGCTTTGCTTGACTGGTCTTGTGACCCCTTGTTCTCCCCCACTTTGCCTATGGGGGTGTGTGAGAACATATAGCTTACTTATTTGTGTAGGCTATAGTGGGGTATCCCATAGGGGGTACAACCCAATTAGGGTTTCCTATTTGTACTCACTTCGTTCATAGTCATCTCATTTTCTCGTTCACTTCTTCTCATGTTCTTGTCTTCTCCATTGTTTTTTAATGCCCATTTCCTTCAACCATGTTTATACCACCAGTCAACACTTCAACTTTTCACAAGTTGGTTCAACACGATTTCGAGGCTCAGTCGTATCATGCAATTTCGTGACGAGATTTAATGAGCCCACGTTTTCGTGCCCCTTCTTCCCCTGAAAACTAGAAATCTCCACATGGGCACGCAGCGAGCGCCGCAACCAGGCGCGGCGAGGCACCTCGCCCCAGCGCGGGCGCCTCGCCCCAGCGCAGACGCGGACGCCACAACCAGGCGCAGACGCGGGCGTCGCAAAGCCAGGCACGGATGCCACGCCCTGCTGTCGCCACAACATTGGGCGGATACGGGCGTCGCGACCAGGCGCGGACGCGGACGCCATGCCCTGCCGCGGACGCGGACACGGACGCGGACGGGTGACCTAGGGCGGAAGCGGACGCGTGACCTAGGGCGGACGTGGACGCTGCGGACGCGGATGCGACCTTGCCGGGGACGCGGACGCCGCGACCGGGCGGGGATGCGGACGCCACGACCGGGCGGGGACGCGGACGCCATACCCTGCTGCGAATACGGACGTTTCGACCTTGGGCTGGTGTAGACATCGCGACCTGGTGCAAACGCAACCGTCACGACAAGACGCGAATGCGGGTGTCACGACCAGGCGCGGACGCGGCCGCCACACCTTGCTATGGACTGCGCGACCAACTGCAAGCGACGGCGGCCTTGCATCTGCAGGCGGTAAGCCGCGACTGACCAGCTGTATCCGCAGGCGCGACGGCCGCAGGTACATCTTGCCGTGGGTGCGACCTCCCCATCCTTGACCACGCCATTGTCAAAACTATATGCTTCTTGTTATGTCTAGACTGTAGTGGGGTAGCCAACAAGGGGTATAACCCATTAGGGTTAGTACCGTACCCACTTCATTCATGGTTCAATTATTCCTGCTCGCTTGATTCTGACATGGTTTCAGAGCACGTGGGTCCCTTAGACCCAATATTTTTTTTAGGGCCCACCAATCGTTCTACTCTACCCGTTTTTCTGCCCTGCCCCCAACAACTGCGATATGGCCGCCCGCTAGAGCCGCCCTGTCTCACGCGTTCGAACCTGCCCTGCCTCGCGCGCTGCCCCACACGCTGCCAGCGCACTGCCCTAGGCGCTACCCGCGTGCTGCGCTGCCCACCCCCCGCACACTCTGCTGCCCGCGCATGCGCCTGCTGCCCACGCGCCCTGCAGCCCGCGTTGCCTGCTGCCCCGCGCCCCGCGCAGCCCGCACGCCGTGCGTGCAATGCAGCCCGCCCGCGCGCCCTGCAGCCTGCGTCGCCTACTGCCTGCGCGCGCCCTGCTGCTAGCGCGCTCTGCTGGCCCGCGCCCCGCGCGCCCTGCTACCCACGTGCCCTGCGCGCCCTGCTGCCCCGCGCCCCACGCGCCCTGCAGCTCGCGTGCCTTGTGCACCCTGCCGCCCTGCGCCCCGCACGCCTTGCTGCCTGCGTGCTACCATAGCCGCCTGCGCAGTGCCCTAGCCACTATGTGAAAATAAGTGATAGAGTAAAGGCGCCATAGCTAGGAAAGACCTAGCTAGGCAAGAATAGTTTAGGCAAAAAGAGGGTTTCACTAGAAAGCAGCAGGATACATATAGGAAACCCTAAGGGGTTGTACTCACTATAGAGTACCCCACTGCAGGCTAGAGAACAGTAACATTCTGACACACCCCCATAGCCAAAGTGGGGTGTAATCAGCAGAGAAAACAAAGCAGAACAAGCTCAGGGTGGATCACAATGTCACCACACATTCTGAGCACAAAGACAAGAAGCAATGGTTTAAAGTTCACAATTATGAGGAAAGCTAGAGGCTATCGCAGAGGACAAGTGAGGAGGAGGAGGCGAGACTGTAAGAGGAGAGGAGATAGGAGGCGACGACTGAAGCTGCAGACACATGGGCAACAGGAGGCACACTGGCACAGCGGCTACCGGAACAGCGCTCCGGACTACTGGAGTAACTGGCCGCACGGCTAAAAGTAGCGGCAGACGAGCAACGGACCCACGGGCGTCTGGCACAGGTGGCTACGACTGGGCTACCGGAGCAACTCCCCGGACTACAGGTGCTGCTGGCGACACTACGGCAACCTCCGATCAACCTCCCCAAACAGTCCCACCCCCCTTGGCACACACCCGCTGCTTCACCCCTAGCTCCTCTCCCCCTTCACCCCCCCTTAGTACCACTCCGACGGCTCCAACAGGTCCACCCCCCCTCAGCGGCAGCTGCAGCACTGGGAGACGGAGGAGGAGGAGGAGCAGAGAACGGCACACAGAAGTTGCACCCCCATACCCCTCACCCCCAAACCCTAATCCAAAGGAATGGGCAGAAGAAGGGGTGGGGCCCAAGAAGAGGCACGGGGAACAGCAGGTAGGGCAGGGGCAGTGAAGAAAGGGCCGCCAACGGGCCTGGTACAGGCGCCCGACCCGCGCGCAGGCGGCCCGAGCCGCGCGCGGGCTTGGCGCAGCCCGTACGGGCCGCGGACGGGTCTGGCGCGGCCTGTACGTGCCGCGCGCAGGCTGTACGGGCCGCGCGCAGGCCACGACGGGCGACGCAGACGGACGCCCTTACAAGTTAGGGTTGTGGCTTACTTGCCTGCGCCTGTATCTCCAAATTTTCATCAGAGATAGCGTCTCCCTGCTTGAGCACACGTCGGGGTCCCTTCCAGCCCCCACGGCTCTGTGAGGATCTGGTTCAGGAAAGATAAATCTACTTAATTATTCACCTGGGTAGAAGGCAAGGCTATATATAGGCTCGACACAAAGGCAGCAACCCAAGTCTTACTAGAAGGTTCCGCGGGTCACGAATCGTCCCGGACGGGTCCTTTCCAAATTCGGTAGAAGGCAATTCTGTGGCAACTGAAAAGCCTAGAATTCGGTGCACTCAACCTAGTTCGGTGCCTATTACTATAATAACTATAGTAAAAGCAACGAACCTAGGAAATCAAGCAAAAGCATGCAAGATAAGATAAAGCTAAGCTAGATAATGCGTAATAATGCGGGATCAAGGAAGTAACGTCCAGCAAAGCTGTCGTACTCTCACAGGCTCCCACAAAACCTGCTGCTGACGCTGGCGAGGATGTGCAGAGGCGGTACCGAGTGTACATCCTTGCCTACAGCCAGTGGATGGAGCGCGACGCTGTCGCACAGCGTGCCGTCCGAGCTCTCCTACCGGGCGACCATAGGCCAGGTGACGTCGGCCTAGACTTTGTTCGACGTTGTTGTTAGACACTACTCCTGCCGCCGAGCCTCTGCAGCAGCAGCGTCCGTTGTTAGGGGAGGTGCAGCCGCTAGTCGAGGAGGCGAGTGTAGGTACCTGTACGTCTGCTCGTACAGGTGGTGCAACTGGTGGACAACAGCGGCAGCAGAGTCAGCCGGAGACCCTCTTGCGGAAGCAGCTTCGGGAGTGGGTTTCTCAACGACGTGTCCCTGGTAAGAGGCTACTAGTCTAAGTGCCTGTGAGCCTGCTAGCACATGTGCAGCTCCTGCGGGGGCTTTTCACGCCTTCACGCTTGACTCGGGCACAACTCGCTGCTTCTTCCGCGACTGCACCACATTCACACCGCTCGCTGCACCTATCCCGATCACTTTGGTTGACTCCTCTGGGGGCCCAGTCATAGCACGTGCCTCCACTGTTCTTTGTGTCCGGCAGCCCCTTTCGGCTCACTCACAGGTCTCCACCTCCCCTCGTTCACTATGAACTTGGTGAGTAACGCTATCTTCCAGGACTGTTGTCACTGTTACTACTCCTGGGGGTGAGCTTTTGGCGATCTGTAGGGACTCATGAACTGGCGACCACCTCGCCACGTTCACTCGAAGACCCGGGTCTGGCCTGTTTACACTGACCACTGAGTCTGCAAAGGTAGCTGCGTCCGGTTTGGTCGCTGCGTCTTGCTTGTGTCGGTTACTCACACACCCTTCTCTTCTCTGGCACCACCGTCTGGGTCACCCCTCCCTGCCACGTCTACGTAGCATCCACTCCCGTCTCCTTGTCTCTGACCTCCCTAGGTCCCTGCCTCCGCTCTCCGGGTCGCTTGCACCGCTGTGCCTTCCCTGCGTCGAGGAGCGGCAGCGCGCTGCTCCTCACTCCTCCTCGTTTCCTCTGACCACTGCTCTTCTGCAGACTCTCCACATGGAAGTGTGGGGTCTCGCCCGCGTCAGTGGACAGGACCGCGAGCGCTAATTTTTTCTCATCGTTGACGACTTCACGCGCTGCACCACGGTCTTCCCCTTACAGAGCAAGGCGGATGTCCGTGGTGTTTTGATCCCTTGGATCCGCAATGTTCGTCGCCAGCTGACCAATCGTTTTGCTTCTACCGTCTCCACCCCCACAGCACTTCCCCGTCCCCCCCCCCCCCCCCTTTCTCTTCCTGGTTCCAGGTCCCCCCCCGGTAGACCCTCTCTCCCCACAGGGTCTTGCTCCCCAAGGTGTCTCTCATGTCGACCCACCCCCCTTGGTTGCACCTTTGGAGGTCTCCTCTGACACCTCTGGCCCAGCTAAGGGGGGTGACCCTGCTGCTGAGGACACAGCAACCACTCGCCGCTCGCCATGCTTAGAGAACCCCCTGGTTTTCCAACTCAGCCGCCATCGCTGCCTCTGCAGCCTGTCGCTGTAGGCTCCGGTGCTGCTAGGGGTGCGGACTCTGGGGGTGGTGACATTGGAGGTGCGGACTCTAGGGGTGCTAGTACTATAGGTGCTGACTCTGGAGGTGCTGAGTCTGGGGGTGCTGATTCTGGGAGTGGACAGCAGCAGCTGTCTCGTTGGCAGGTCGCCACAGCAGCTTCGCGAGTGGGTTCTTCGGCGAGGCCGCTCTGATCGTAGAGCTGGAGGTGCTGGTGCTGGAGGCGCTGGTGCTGGAGGTACTGGTGCTGAAGGTGCTGGTACTGGAGGTACTGGAGGTACTGGAGCTAGAAGTGCTAGTACTAGATTTGCTGGAGGCGTTGGTACTGGAGGTGCTGGTGCTAGAGGTACTGGAGCTAGAGATTCTGGTATTGTGGGTTCTCATCAGCAGGAGGCGCTCTCGCCACAGCAGCTCCGCGAGTGGGTTGTTCGGCGAGGCCACTCTGGAGCTGGAGGCACAGGAGGTACTGGTGCTGGAGGTGCTGGAGCTGGTGGTGCAGGAGGTACTGGAGCTGCGGGTACTCGAGGCACTAGTGTTGGAGGTACTGGAGGCACTGTTGCTGGAGGCACTAGTGTTGGAGGTGCTGGAGCTGGAGGTGCTTGCACTTCGTCCTTCCTCTCTTCCACAGCATGTTACCCTTCTGTCACCTCCGGCGTCCTCTCTTCCAGATGTTCGTGACCTTGAGTCTGACCGTACTCGTGCTGCTAGTCCTACTGTCACGCGTCACCTGGCCACACTTGTCACTGACCCTTCCTTCGAGTCTTCTGCTGCGTCTGCCTTAGTAACTTAGCTCGTTGACTTTGCTGCTACTTGTCGTTTTGACTACTTCGCGAGTCTTGTTACTGATTCTGAGTCTGACTGTCCTCCGTCCGTCAAGGGTGAGCTTGCCCTTGGTAGTGACATCCTTGAGGACAGGCATTTTGAGCTCGAGTGCCTCGCGGGTGCTGTACGTCATCTCGCTTCCATGCTGTTTTGCCCCGAGGGAGACCCGGATGCACTAGACATCCATCCCTACCCCTCGCTCTTATACAGAGGCGATCTCGAGTGAGTACCCCTCTAAGTAGCAGACAACCATGGATGCGGAGATGGCTTCTTGGAAGTCCAGAGGCACCTACGTCGACACAATTCCCCCTCTTGGGGCGAACATAGTCGATGGCATGCGGATTTTCAGGGTCAAGCGGCCGCCGGGTTCACCGCCTACCTTCAAGGCGCATTACATGGCACGAAGATTCAGTCAGAGACGGAGAGTTGACTTCTTCCAGACCTTCGCTCCCACCCGGAAGATGACCCCCTCTTCGGGTGTTACTGCACGTTGCAGCACAGCGTAACTACGAGCTCCACTTGCTTCACTTCAGCACAACTTTCTTGCAGGGCAGCCTTCACGAGGAGATCTGGCTTCACTGGATTGTTCCCTAAGGGTACCCAGTGGAGCCTTCGGCAGCCAGTCTACGGTCTCCGCGAGGTGCCCCGCGAGTGGCACGACACACTGACGAGTACACTTGTGGCTCATGGCTTTGCTCCTTCAACTGCTGACCCGTTGATGTGTCTAAGGCGGAGCTTAAAAAAGACACACCTGCACGGAACTGGGTAAGCTGTGCAACTATCTTGGCTTGCAGATCACCCGGGACAAAGCAGGGAGCACTACCACTCTGACTCAGTCACAAATGGTGCAGCAGGTCCTTCAACGCTTCCGCTTTCAGTTCTCCTCACCACAGTGCACTCCTCTGCCTACGAGCCACTCACTCTCAGCTCCACCTTTGGACGAGTTTGTAGAGCCGAGTGGCCCGCGTCCCGAGCTTGTGGGCTGCCTCATGTACCTGATGACGTGCACACGACCTGACCTCGCGTACCCTCTTAGCATCCTTGCTCGCTTCGTTGCACCCAAGAGACACACGAAGGAACACTGGACAGCTGCGCAGAGGGTACTGCGTTACTTGTGCAGTACATCAGGCATGGGGCTTGTGCTTGGAGGACGGGGTCGAGTCGTACTTATCGGGCACTTTGACGCTTCTTGGGCTGATGACCAGGAGACCCAGCGGTCGTCACAGGGTTACACTTTCAGCCTTGGCGCTGGTTCTGTCTCCTGGAGGTCCACCTGCTCGTCTTCTGCACTTAGTTCCAGTTGTGAGTCAGAGATCTACGCTAGGGCTATGGCTGCACAGGAGTTACGCTGGCTGACCTACTTGCTGAGTGACTTGGGTGAGCAGCCTTGTTCCCCTTCGGTTCTGTACGTCGACAACAAGGTCACGATTGCCTCTTGTCGGGAGCAGAGGCTGGAGCACAAAACGAAGCACATTGCTCTTCGTTACTTTCTCGCACGAGCGCTGCAGCAGCGTGGTCAGCTTCGTCTTGCTTACCTGGCCTCACATGCCAACACTGCTGATATCTTCACCAAGGCACTTGTGTTTAGTGATCTGCAGCGTTTATGCACTGCTCTTGGGCTTGTGGCCACTCTGCCTCATTTGCTTGTTTCTTAATCTAGTTTTGCTCCTGTTGTGCACTGATATATATTTGTATACATGCATGTTTACACTTGCTAGGTTGTGCTCAGTGTACTGCCATTGGTATGATAACTCTACTTGTGAACTGGCATTGTGACCGTTTGGTTGTGCTCGGACTGCGTAGTAATATTGAGATCCACCCTGCGCTTTGCTTTGCTTTGCTTATTCTCTTGACTGGTCTTGTGATCGTTTGTTGTGCTATCCCCCACAACGCATATGCTTGTTGTTATGTCTAGACTGAAGTGGGATAGCCTACAAAAAGTATAACCCATTAAGGTTAGTTTTGTACCCACTTCATTAATAGTTCAATCATTCCTGCTCGCTAGATTCTGGCAACCACCCCTACAATGCATACAATCTAACTCAGCAACGACTCATGAAATTTCCTTGCAAAACGTGTGTCGCAGAAACCAATTGAAACCAACCTGCAGATATTGGCTGTCACCAATCGACAACCGGCATTACTTATTGTATAATGCCCTTTTCCCTTTCGATAGATCCATGACTACCCAGAAACACCAGCAACGTTCTTTCATCGTGCGATGAATGGATGATAGATTTTTTCCATGCTATTGAATTGTTTGATTGATATTCGATTAGGTTCTTGTAACAATGCCTACTGCACGATTAGGTTCTTGTAACAATGCCTACTGTATCAAAAAGCTTGTGTTAGCCGAGAAAGTGAGCAGCACAATGCTCTCTCACTGCTGCTTCGCTTTACTAAATTCGCCAAGAGCAGAAACGTAACAGGTGAGGCGAAACCATGAGTAGGAGAGTGTGGGGCGCGGTGGGGTGGAAAGAATGCAGGAATGTGTGAAAATATTCTGCATGCAACGCCATGTGAAGCACTTGAGATGAACTGCCACATCAGAGGCAGGGTGCAAACTAGCAAAGGGCTGCTCTGGTGATCACATCTTTAAGCTCATCCACTCCCAACGCTCCCAGCAGCACCACACCCCCCTCCTCCCCCACATCTCCCTCCTCGTCCCCCGCGCGGCTCGCAGCACCGTTGCTCCTCCCCGGATACCCCACTCGCTCGCCGCCTCGTGGCGTGCCTGGCCTCCTGCCTGCCACGGCACGTGCGTGCAGCGCTGCAAGGGCGCGCTCTCTAGGAGCCATCCACCAGACCACACAGCCGGCAGCCGCATCCGGGCGCGCCACCAAGCAGCACTCCTGCTCCTCCGCACCGGCGCCACAGCCCCCCATGCTGCTGCTCCCGGTGGTAATACCCCCACCTTGATGTGGTCCAGAGCGGTGCGACGCGGTGGTGAAGGAAAGGGAAGACAGGGAGGCAGATGCGGGGAGGGAGAGGGAGTGGGCGTGGGCGAGGAGGGAGGAGAGGCAGGAGGAGGTGACGCGGTGGAGCAGCAGTGAGGAGAGGTCGGGCAGGGAGGGCAGCACAGTGGGGAGCGAGAGAAGGCGTGCGCGTGGGTGTGTGTGGTGAAGAGGGCGGGCGGTGTGTGAATGAGCATGTGCATTTGCACCAACAGCAGCATGTGACCATGTGGCCTCCACGGTGGGCAGCACAGAGAGCTCCACGTCTCTCAGCTGCACCGCCACCTCCCACTCCCACTCGCTCTCCCCCGCGCCCCCACTCCCTGCTCCCCCACTCCTCTCTTTCTCCTCTCCCCTCCTTTCCCCCTGGAGCAACTCCCCATCATCCTCAGCAGCCCCCGCAGCTGCAGCTGCTGCCGCTGCTGGTTCCTCTGCTGCCGCACCTCCCACCGTGCCCTGCCTGTCACCTCCCACATCACAGCCCCCACCCTCCACACCTGCTTCTACCTCAACAATACCCTCCCTCTCTCCCAGTCTCGTCGCCTCTCCATTTCCTCCACCTCTCCCCTCGTCCTCCTCTCCTCCTCCCTGCCCCTCTGCTCCCCCCCCTCCCCCTGTCCCGCCCACCCCTCTCTCCGCCTCGCCCAGCCGCCCACCGTGTGCCCCGTGAGTGCGGTGCAGAGCGGTGCAGGAGGAAGGAGAGCGGAAGGAGAGAGTCCAGGCAGCGATGGTGGGGTGGTGGGTGGCATGTGAGCAGACTGTCAGGTGCAGGCAGAGACGCGCCTGGTGGACGGGCCAGGGCAGTGGGGGGGAAAATGGCATGGGGAGCAGAGTGGGGGGAGAAACGGCATGGGGAGCAGAGTAGGGGGAGAAGCGGCATGGGGAGCAGAGTAGGGGGAGAAGCGGCATGGGGAGCAGAGTAGGGGGAGAAGCGGCATGGGGAGCAGAGTAGGGGGAGAAGCGGCATGGGGAGCAGAGTAGGGGGAGAAGCGGCATGGGGAGCAGAGTAGGGGGAGAAGCGGCATGGGGAGCAGAGTAGGGGGAGAAGCTGCATGGGGAGCAGAGCGAGGAGCAGGAGTGGGCGCGGGTGAGGTGAGCGAGTGAATGATGAGCGGTGGGTGGCGGGAGGGTGAGACTCAGGTGCGTAGGGAGGCGAGGGTTATGCACGGGCAGTTCAAAGGAGGAAAGCACAACACCATGCATGCAGCACCATACCGCGCATGGCACATATTCCCAGCAGCACCATACCATGCATGGCACACACTCCCAGCAGCACCATACCATGCATGGCACACACTCCCAGCACCACCATACCATGCATGGCACACACTCCCAGCACCACCATACCATGCATGGCACACACTCCCAGCACCACCATACCATGCGCAACAGGCATCGCTCCACAGCCCTTTTCTTTGCCCTGTGTGCCGCTGCCCCCCACAGCAACTCCACCACCCCCACACCCATCCCCACCTCACTCCCACCACCACCGCCACCAGCGCCAGCAGCAGCACCGCCAGCACCAGTGCCACCGCCGCTGCCTCCCCCTCCCCCGCCCCCTGCCCATCCCCATCCTGACGCCTTCCTCCCGCTTCCCGCTGGTCCCCCCATCGCACTCCCCCCTCCCCCCCCCCCTCACTCCTCCCCCACCACTCCAGCCCCCCTGCTGCCCGTACCCGTGCCTCCCCCCTCTCCCCCCCTCCCCCACACCGCATCCCAGTCCCCCCATCACCTCCCTCCCTCTCCTCCTCCCCTTCCCCCTCCCCTTCAATTTCCGAGTCTAGCAACTGAAAGCGAAGATTCCTCGCTCTTTCCTGTGCCTGCTGCTGGAGCAACAGATAAGCCTCCCCTAGATACACCCTTGCAGCTGCTGACTCTGCCTCATCCAAAAACCTCCCAAACGATGCGCTATCATGCCAACCCTCCGCCTGCTGCCCCTTCTCCTGATCAGTTCCCCCCTTCACCTTCTCCTGCTGCTGCCCTTCCTGCAAGTCACCCTGCCCCTGCCCCGCCAGCTGCTGTGCTCTCTTAGTTTGCTGCTGATGGGGGCGGCGGTGGTGGGCGCGGCGAGTGAGGGAGGACCAGAGGGGCGGGGCAGGGGCGGAGGAGAGGAGGCGCAGAGACAGGCAGGCAGGGGAGGAGGCGAGGGAGAGGGAGAGGGAGGAGGAGGAGATGGAGGCGAGAGGGAGAGCGACGGTGGAGGCAGCTGCTAGGTGGCTCTGAAGTGACTCGAACAGCTGCCGTGGGGGTAAGACCGGGAGCAGGGAGCAGCGTAGGAGGGGGGGACTGTGAAGGGAGGACCGTGAGGTGAGTGTGCTGTGAGGTGAGTGTGCTGTGAGGTGAGTGTGCTGTGCGGCACTAGAAGCAAGCAAGTAAGCACAGGTGGAACAACTGTTGGTCGCGTCCGCTGTGACAGCAACATTACCTGCCTGCCAGTCAACCGTGTTACCTGCCAGTCAACCGTGTTACCTGCCAGTCAACCGTGTTACCTGCCAGTCAACCGTGTTACCTGCCAGTCAACCGTGTTACCTGCCAGTCAACCGTGTTACCTGCCAGTCAACCGTGTTACCTGCCAGTCAACCGTGTTACCTGCCAGTCAACCGTGTTTCCTGCCAGTCAACCATGTTACCTGCCAGTCAACCGTGTTACCTGCCATTCAACTGTGTTACCTGCCAGTCAACCGTGTTACCTGCCAGTCAACCGTGTTACCTGCCAGTCAACCGTGTTACCTGCCAGTCAACCGTGTTACCTGCCAGTCAACCGTGTTACCTGCCAGTCAACCATGTTACCTGCCAGTCAACCATGTTACCTACCAGTCAACCATGTTACCTACCAGTCAACCATGTTACCTGCCAGTCAACCATGTTACCTGCCAGTCAACCATGTTACCTGCCAGTCAACCATCTTACCTGCCAGTCAAACGTCTTACCTACCAGTCAACCGTCATACCTGCCAGTCAAACCACGATCGTTGCGCGGCCCTCAGAAGCTCGTGAGCCTGGCGCACCGCCCTCCCTACACCCCCTTCCTCCTTCTCCTCCGCCCCCTCCTCCCCTTCCTTCCCCTCTGCCATCCTCCCACCCTCGCCTTCCTCCTCTCCCCCCTTCCCCACCAACCCCTCACTGCTAATGCGAGCACCAGCACCACCATCCCCCCCATTGTCTCCGCCTGCTTCCCTCCCAAACACGCTGACATGGAGCCTCCTGATTGGCTGGCCTTCAGGCGGAGCAGCCCGGAGCATTCCCTGCTTGTCCCTATCGAGTCTTAATGAGGTAAAGGGGAGGCTTGTAGCGGGTATGAGAGGCATGCTGGCAGGTAGAGAGGGCGCGTGAGGGAGGGAGAGGAGCAGCGATTGCACTGTGACGTCAGCAGCAAAGCCAGCTGCGGTTGAGGAGGCGGCGGAGAGAGGGGTGGGCGGAGGGGCGAGGGCAGGGTGGGTGCGCTTCACCTTCCACCGATGCTGTATGCTGCCAGGCAGGGCAAGGGAAGAGAGACAAGGCACGGGATGCGAGACAATGCACCGTAGGGGATGGTGAGTAGTGAGAGAGAATGGGGTGCATAGGGTGGCGGAAGAGGGCGGTGAGGGGAGGGAACGGAGAGACGGATGGTTGTGTTGATGTGTAATACATGGTATCAGGTGACTACCGATTGCTGTGGACAGCACGGGGGGGCATGCACGCAGGTCCAGTGAGGTGCTCACCGCTGGAGTGCGGTGTAGAACGGTGCGTCGTCGCTGACTTGCTGTGTGAGGCGTGCTGCTGCGTGCAGCAAGCCTCCCCCCACATCCTGTTGAGCCCGGCAGAGGGGCAGACGGGGCAGACGGGGCAGACGGGGCAGACAGGGCAGACGGGGCAGACGGGGCAGACGGGGCAGACGGGGCAGACGGGGCAGACGGGGCAGACGGGGCGGACGGGGCAGACGGGGCAGACGGGGCAGACGGGGCAGACGGGGCAGACGGGGCAGACGGGGCAGACGGGGCAGACGGGGCAGACGGGGCAGACGGGGCAGACGGGGCAGACGGGGCAGACGGGGCAGACAGGGCGAAGGAGAAGAATGGCGACAGTCATGAGGGGAAGGCGAGAACGGGGAGAATGGATGAGAGGAGCAGAGGAGAGGGAAAAGGGAGAGGAGGCGGAACAGACAGGAGCGGAAACTGGCAACCGGGGAGGGGAAGAGACGAGCTAAAAGGTGCACATATCCACACACGCACACATGTATATATGCACACACGCACACATGCGTACATGCACACATGTATATATGCACACATGCACACATGCGTACATGCACACATGCGTACATGCACACATGCGCACATGCACACATGCGCACATGCACATGCGTACATGGACACATGCACACATGCGTACATGCACACATGCACACATGCGTACATGCACACATGCACACATGGCACATGCACACATGCACACATGCACACACATGCGCACATGCACACATGCGTACATGCACACATGCATACATGCACACACATGCGTACATGCACACATGCATACATGCACACACATGCGTACATGCACACATGGCACACATGGCACATGCCCATCAGTCCAGAGCCCACCCCTTCACATTGCATACTCCCACATCTCATGCCCCGCCAAGCCCCACCACCTCTCACCACACTGACTCACGCCCCACCACACTGAACCGCACTGCACCCACCTGCAGCAGCGTGAGTTTGCCTGCCAGCCGGGCTGTGAGCTCGGAGCTCATCTCTGCTGCATGCTGCTTTGGCTTCGACACGCCACTCACAGCCAGCCCCTCTGCACCGCTCTCCACCGCATTCACCAGATCCACTATCACCCTCAGCTCCTCCTGTGCTGACGTCAACTGTGACATCACCCCCTGCCACGCCCACTCCCCATGTGCCTCCGCCACTGCCTTCCCCCCAGCTCCCCCTGCGCCTGCTGCCTTTCCCCCACCTCCTTTCAAGTCCTCCCCTCCCCCTCCCTGCCCTTTCCTCCCCTTCACCCGCTCATTCTCGTCCCCGCCAGCATCCCCATCCGCCTCCCCCCTGTCCCGCCGTTTCCGGCCCCCCTTCCCCCCCCGCGCGCCCTTCCTCTGTGCTGCGCGCGCGCGCGCACCGTCCAGCTGCGCCAGAAGAGCCAGCATGCGCTCTCCCTCGGGGGGGTCGCTGGGGGAGGGCGGGGGAAGGACGGGGTGGGGGGTGGGGGGTGGGGGAGGGAGGGAGGGATGCGGGGAAAAGGAAAAGGCGATCCTTGGCGATAGGGCATGGAGAGATGAAGAGAGCTGAGCACCCGACGGAGAGATGAAGAGAGCTGAGCACCCGACGGTAGGAAGGGCGAATGGACGCTATCTGTACGTTTGGTGAGTGCCATATTGCAACACGTGGTGGGAAAGGAGGGGAGGAGGGGGACGTGGCACGTACAGTACGTGTTGTGGGGAGAGGGGGGAGAAGCGGGGGGGAAGAGGGTGACGTGGCACGTACAGCACGTGGTCCTCGCTGCCGGTGACGTCCATCTGCCGCACGCGCTTCACGCGGAGAGGGTCCACCGTTACAATCACATCATCCGCGTCGCCATCGTCGTGGTCACCTTTCGCGCCCACGCCGTTCTGTGCTGCGATTGCACGCGACGCGTTCGTTAATCCGTCGTCCATCGGAAGAATGCTAGGGCTGGGTAAGGGAGTATACTCCTGTTATGGGGTACTTAGGGTTGGTTTCACGAGTTTCCGCGGTGGGCGCGGTTCAAGTGCTAGACCGGGCACCAGCTAAGACAAGGCGTAGTCCTGGCTCTGCCATGGCGGCTCAAGTGCTTGACTGGTCTAGACAAGGTTTTACAGCGGTTCATATTTTTTTCGCAAATATGAACCACGAAAACTGCGAGCTGTCACCAGATTCGTCGACAGCGTTCTAGGCGGTCGCGGTATCGTCCGGATGCCAGGGAGGGAGCTACACTGAAAACAATAGATGTTCTATAAAAACCAATTCTCACATGCACAAATGCACACAACGATTTTTGGGTTGTGTAGCAACCCTATATATTTGGTTTCACATTTTGGGGATATCATTTCAGAAATGGGTTTTCTGCACTCTTTGAAACACTATTTTTAATATATGCCTCAAAAAGTGGAAAAACGATCACTCCTGAACGATATGCCAAAACGCGAAAGCAAATATGCACGTGCCATGTCGAAACCATGAAAGCGTCCGACCATCACATCGTCGTCGATTAATACGGCGGATGGTATGACCAGACAACAAATTCTGGCATCGACATGTACGACGAAGGCGAAAACTACAAATGGCACAAATGATTATGCACATCACAGCACACGTACGACAAATACGAGTAGCTTTGAACATATCGAAGTGGATGCTAATATGAATCAACGTAGCAAGTGAGATTGATGGGGCCGTTGAAACAGCGAAGACACGCTGCCCCAACGGCGATGACAACCCCAAATTGCATACGCGATTCATAATGACACCACGCCTCGAAACACAGACAACACGTCACGTTAACATTAGTGAAACACAACACGTAGAACGAGGATAGCACGTAATGATTGTGAATGCTTCAAAGCTAATGCTAAAATGCATCATTGCTGCAGCAAAGGTTGATGGGGTCGTTAAAACAGCGAAAACTGTGAAGAAAGAGGAGTGGATTGACTAGGATTGTGTGGGGTACAAGTATGAAACCCTAGAATATCTGTACCCCCTATTGTCTACCCCACTACAGCCTACATAGGCTATATCATATATGTCTGACACACCCCCATAGGCAAAGTGAGGGAGAACAAGGGGTCAGACCACCAGTCAAGCAAAGCAAGCACAGGGTGGATCACAACGTCACCACACATTCCGAGCATCGGTTCAAGGCCACAACGCCAGTTCACATGCAACATCATATATATAAAGGTAAACAAGCAGGAGCAGGTGTATATAGATCACAGTACAAGAAAGGTCAAGAAGTGACCAAGTGAGGCCAAGTAGGCACAAGACCTAGCGTAGTACAAAAGCGCTTATGATCACAAGGCTGAAGTGCCTTGGTAAAGATCTCAGCAGTGTTGGCCCGAGAGGACACGTAAGCAAGGCGCAGCTGACCACGCTGCTGCAGCTCACGAGCAAGGAAGTAGCAAAGAGCAATGTGTTTCGTTCTGTGCTCCAGTCTGTGCTCCCGACACAAGGCCAGCATGGCCTTGTTGTCTACGTACAGAACGAGAGGAGAACGAGGCGGCTCTCCTAGGTCAGTCAGCAGGTAGGTGAGCCAGCGTAACTCTTGTGCAGCCATGGCCCACTGCATAGATCTCAGCCTCACAGCTGGAGCCGAGAACAGAAGACGAGCGGGTAGACCGCCACAAAACAGAGCCGGAACCAAGGCTGAAGGTGTAACCCTGTGACGAGCGCTGCGTAGCCTGGTCGTCAGCCCAACAAGCGTCTGCGTGACCTGTGAGGACCACTCGACTCCGCCCTCCAAGCCCCATGCCCGACGTACTGCACAAGTAGCGCAACACCCTCTTCGCTGCAGCCATGTTCTCTGGTCGGTGTCTCTCAGGAGCAACATAGCGTGCCAAGATGCTAAGAGGGTATGCAAGGTCAGGTCGAGTGCAGGTCATCAGGTACATGAGACAACCAACAAGCTCTGGGTACGGGCTACTCGGCTCTACGGACTCATCCGAAGGCAGAGCTAAGAGCGAGTGGTGAGCAGACAGAGGAGTGGCCTGAGGCAAGGAGTACGTGAAGTCGAAGCGCTGAATGACCTGCTGCACCATGTATGACTGAGTCAGGGTAATGGTGCGCCGTGCTCTGTCCCGGGTGATCTGCAAGCCAAGGTAGCTGCGCAGTTCACCCAGGTCTGCACGTGTGTCTCTTCTACAACTCGGACTTCACGTGGGCGAGTCCAGCAGTGTCAGCCGTGGCTAAGACCAAGTCGTCGACGTACACGAGGATGTAGAACGGCGGCAAGGAGGTGTCGGTGCGTAGAAACAGCGACGGGTCGGCAGTAGAAGGAGCAAAGCCAAGAGCCGCAAGTGTAGTCCTTAGTGTGTCGTGCCACTCACGGGGCGCCTGGCGGAGACCGTAGACTGGCCGCCGCAGGCTCCACTGGGTGCCAGGAGGAAACGACCCAGTGAAGCCAGGTGGGCGGCGCAGCCAGATCTCCTCGTGCAAGCTGCCCTATAGGAAAGTTGTGCTGAAGTCAAGAGAGTGAAGCTCGTAGTCGCGCTGAGCGGCTATGTGCAGCAGCACCCGAAGAGTGGTCATCTTTGGGGTGGGAGAGAAGGTATGTAAGTAGTCAACTCCCTGCCGCTGACTGAAGCCTCGAGCCACGTAACGCGCCTTGAAGACAGGCGGAGAACCCGGCGGCCGCTTCACCCTGAAAATCCACATGCCACTGACGATGTTCGCCCCAGGTGGGGGAACCTCGTAGACGTAGGTGCCTGTGGACTTCCAGGAAGCCATCTCTGCGCCCATGGCTGACAGCCACTGAGAGGAGTAGGGACCCTCTATCGCCTCTGCGTAAGAGCGCGGACTCGGGATGTCTGGTGCATCCGGGTCTCCCTCAGGTGCAATCAGCATGGACACGAGATGAGATAAAGCAGCAGCAAAACACTGGAACTCCTCCTGCCTGTCCTCAAGGACGTCCGTGCTAAGAGCACACTCACCCCCGACGGACGGAGGACAGACAGACTCAGACCCGGCAACAAGACTAGCGGCGTAGTCTAAACGACAGTGAGCAGCGAAGTTGACAAGCTCAGCAACTTAGGCAGACGCAGCACTGGACTCGAAGGAAGGGTAAGTGACAACAGTAGCGAGGAGACGCGTGATAGTAGGGCTGGCAGCACGAAGGGAGTCCGACTCAGGGTCAGCAAGAGCAGGAAGAGAGGACTCTGGAGGAGATGGCAAAGGGACACGCAGTGGAGCAGTGGAAGGATGCAGAGCCATCTGGTGCGTGCATGGGACCGCAGGAGGACGCTGACGCGGAACACGACGACCGGTGCGAGCAGCACGAACAGGCGACGCAGGACGAGACGCAGGCTCACGACGCTCAGCAAGACCTCCAGTAGGACCAGTGTAGGGAGAAGGAGCAGGCAGTGGGGAGGCGGGCTGTAACTGTGACTCGGATTGGACAGGCGGTGGACACCCTAAGGGAAGAGCAGGACCAGTAGAGGGCGGAAGACCAAGAACTTGCTCAAGGAGCGGAACGAAGTACGGCCGTGGCCCGCAGCACCTCCAGAACCAGCAGGGAGAGCACCAGCACCCCCAGAGCCAGCTCCAACATTCCAACAGCTCCACCAGTTGCTCCAGTAGCGCCAACTCCAGCACCCACAAGAGCATCGGCTCCAGCAGCACCTCCAGCTCCAGCACCTCCAACAGCTCCAGCTCGAGCAAGACCACCGGAAGACGAAGCAGCTCCAGCTCCAGTACCTCGAGCAGCACCTACTCGAGCTGCACCGCCAGCTCCAGCACCGCCAGCAGCTCCAGCTATAGTAGCACCACCAGGCCCGGCAGCTCCAGTACCTCCAGTACGAGCACCTCCAAGACCCGTGGCTCCAGAAACCCCCAGCAGCCCCACCAGCAGAAGGACCTCCAGCTGCAGCAGAACCTCCAGCGCCGGAAGCACCACCAACTCCAGCAGCACCTAGCAAACCACTCGCGTAGCTCGTCCGGAGAGAGTGGCTCCCGCTGGGAAGAAGCACCGGAATGACCTCCAGGCCCAGCACCACTAGACTCCACACGAGTAGGCCCAGCACCCTCAGGCTCCGCACCCCCAGACTCAGCAACCCCAGAATAAGCACCCCCAGACTCAGCACCCCCAGGTTCAGCACCCCTAGACTCAGCACCCCCAGGCTCCGCACGCTCAGGCTCAGCACCCCCAGACCCGGCACCCGCAGGCTCAGCACCTCTAGCAGCTCCAGAGTCAACAGCTACCTCGACAGGCTCGACCGCGTCTACCTGGGACACACCTGAGGGAGCAGAACCCTTGGGGGGGAGGGGGTCTACCGGGGGGGACCTGGCGCGAGGAAGAGCGGCGGGGGGGGGGAAGGGGAGCAGTGCGGTAGGGGAAGAGACGGTAGTAGGGAACCGACTCGTCGAACGTGACTTTCTGGGAGGACAGAACACGGCGCGAGGTGGGGTGGTAAAAGTGCCAACTAGGCGCGTCAAGAGGGAAGCCAAGGAAGACGCAGGGAACAGCACGGCGGGGACAGCTTGTCCGCAGACAAGTCGCGGACGAAAGCTCGAGATCCCCAGACACGGAACGCAAACACATCGCGAACCTTCCCCGTCCACCGCAGAGCAGGGGAGGTCTCCGGCATGGAGACTCGGGGCTGAAGGTTGATATGATGCGCCGCGTACTGAACTGCGAACGGCCACAGAAAATGGGGAGCAGCCGCATGGATCATGGACGTACGAGCGACGTCCATGACCATGCCAATGCAGCGCTCACCAATCCCATTTTGCTGTGGAGAGGCCGGAAGCGTGAACGTCTGGCGGATGCCCTCCGCACGACAGAAGGCTCGCAGAAGGTCGGAGGAGAACTCTCCACCTCTGTTGGAGTGCAGACGCAGAACAGGAAAGTCCGAGCCGAAACTCTCTCTGAGCTGGAGACGAGCAGCGCGGATCCAATCGATCAACACCTCAGTGACCTCACCCTTGCGGCGCAAGGGGAAGACTTTAGTGTAACGCGAGTAGTCGTCAACCACGAGCAGGGGGCAGACTTAGGACTAGACCGAGACTCTGCAGCAGACACCTGACCCGACGCAGCAACCTGACCAGACGCAGTAAACGAAGGAGACTCAGTCGTCAGTGTGTACAGGCTCGACCCTGGCTGACAGGTAAACGTGGCCAAATGTCGGCCCGACCGAGCACCCGTGCAGTGGGTCACTCGCTGACTCGCAGGAGTGAACTGGTCAACCCCTCCATCCTGCAGGTCAGCACCACTCACCAAGTTCGTAGAGAACGAGGGGAGGTAAAGACATGATAGGGAGCCAGACAGGGCCGCCGGACACGGTAGGACAGTAGAGTAGTGAGCAAGGACAGGACCCCCAGAGGGGTCCGCCAGGGAGAATGCAACCGGCCGACTAAGCGACGTGAGGGTGGTGCGGTCTCGAAAGAAGGAGCGGGAAGCACCCGAGTCAAGGGTGAAGGTGTGCAAGACCGCAGCAGGCGCAGCACCAGAGAGAGCAGACTCACCAGCACCTGGAGCAGGAGACTCTCTAGCACCTAGAGCAGCAGCCTCACCGACACCTGGAGCAGGAGACGCACGAGCACCTAGAGCAGCAGCCTCACCAGCACCTAGAGCAGCAGACTGGATACCGGGGTCAGGCGGCACACACAGGTGACAGGCACCCTCAGCACTAGTAGACAATGCATACATTGCGGTGAGAAGAGCATCATAGTCAAGAGCAAAGATATCTACCCTCTGCCTAAGCAGCTCCAGCCAGGAGGGGAGCTCAGTGTCGTCGCCAAACTCTGTTCGCCAAGCGTCGCTCAGACGGGCGAAGTAGCGGGACTCTGTGTGACCAGGAGTCCCGCATGGCTGACCAGTCTGGACACCCGTGCGAATGACGTACGGGCAGCGAGCACTACTCAGTGACCCTCTACTCTGAGCGTATCACTCGCGAAGATACAGGGGCGAAAGGGTCTCGCGGGGACGACGCTGCAGCTGCACCTGGCCACTACAAGAAGCTCACAAACTACTCACTCCAGGACGACTCCCACTACGGCCACCCCGACAACCCCAACTAGCGTACGACTCACAATGCTGCTGGGGCGGGAGGGACTCACGCGAATGTTGCTGGAGCTGCAGCTGGCCACCGCCAGGAGTAGCAGTAGCAGTAGTAGCCGCAGTAGCAGCAGTAGCAGCAGTAGCAGTAGTAGCCGCAGTAGCAGCAGTAGCAACAGTAGCAGCAGTAGCAGCAGTACGTTCAGGGTAGTGCTCACCAGTGGCGAGAAGGGCAGGCGTACGATGGCGGCAACGGCGAGGCCGCTACCACTGCAGGGCAAGGGCTCCGCGGCAGCTGCAGGGGCGGCTGCTCCAGGGGCCAGGGGCGGCTGCTGCCGGGGCGGCTGCTCCAGGGGCCAGGGGCGGCTGCTGCAGGGGCGGCTGCTCCAGGGGCCAAGGGCGGCTGCTGCAGGGGCGGCTGCTCCAGGGGCCAGAGGCGGCTGCTGCAAGGGGCGGGGCCAGGGGCGTCTGCTTCAGGGGCCAGGGGCGGCTGCTGCAGGGGCGGCTGCTCCAGGGGCCAGGGGCGGCTGCCCCAGGGGCCAGAAGCGGCTGCTCCAGCGGCCAGGGGCGGCTGCTGCAGGTGCGGCTGCTCCAGGGGCCAGGGGCGGCTGCTGCAGGGGCGGCTGCTCCAGGGGCCAGGGGCGGCTGCTGCAAGGGGCGGAGGCAGGGGCGGCCGTCCGAAGGTTGGGCGCGTGTTAGGGCAGGGCTCCGCGGCGGGCAGGGGCGACGCCGCGCGGGTCCCGCAGGGGCGTCGCGAGGAGCGGGGGCGACGCCCGGGTCCCGTCGGGGAGTCGCGACGCGCAGGAGCCGCGCCTCGCGGGTCCCACAGGGGCGTCGCGACGAGGCAGGGGCGACGCGCGAGTCCCGCTGAGGCGTCGCGACGAGGCAGGGGTGACACACGGGTGGCGACAGGGCGGGGCCGCGACTGGCGATAGGGCGGGGCCGCTACGGGCAATGGGGCGGGGCCGCGAAGGGGCCGGGAAGGGGCCGGGAAGGGGCCGGGAAGGGGCCGCTAAGGGACCGCGAAGGGGCCGCTACGGGGCCGCGAAGGGGGGCCGCTAAGGGGCCGCGAAGGGGCCGCGAAGGGGCAGCGAAGGGGCTGCGAAGGGGCCGCTAAGGGGCCGCGAAGGGGGCCACTAAGGGGCCGCGAAGGGGCCGCTAAGGGGCCGCGAAGGGGCTGCAAAAGGGTAGGGCAGGTCAGAGCGCGAAGCGCACTTCGGGCAGGGTAGGAAAAATATAAATTTAGATGGTTGGCCCTTAGGAAGAAACGGTCCCACTAGGGAACCCGCTCTATACCATGTGAAGAAAGAGGAGTGGATTGACTTGGAATGTGTGGGGTACAAGTATGAAACCCTAGAATATCTGTACCCCCTATTGTCTACCCCACTACAACCTACAAAGGCTATATCATACATGTCTGACAAAAACACGCTGCCCCAACGACGATGACAGCCTCTGCTGCATACATGAGGCAAGTTAACAGAAGCATGAAACAAAAGCAACCCACCCACAACACGATAGGTATCAACACGTATAAGTTTGCGCAAACACACACACATACGCATACACACCCCCACCCACACAGTGACGTACATACACACAAACACATACCTACACGCAAATAGTTTATGACACGCATAGGCATACAGTTGATAGACCGCATACATAATTAACCAAAAGTCATTTGAGTTTATGTAAAATTGCTACTGCACGGCCTCAATCATTCCCTCTCCTTCCTTCTCTTTTTCCGTCCACGCGTTTCCCCATCTCGCTTGTTTCATCCCTGCTTCCCTTCTCCAGTGAAAGCAAATGAAGACGTTGTGATGTCAGAAGTACGAGCAGAAAGTTTAGAACAAGAAAGAGGAGTTGCACTAGCAAGCAGTTGAGTACATATAGGAAACCCTAAGTTGGGCTGTACTCGCTATAGAGTACCCCACTGCAGGCTAGACAAATACAGCATTCTGACACACCCCCATAGCCAAAGTGGGGTGTAATCAGCACAACAAGCATGCATAGCAATAGTTCACAATGATAAGCAAAGCTAGAGGCTATCACAGAGGGCAAGCGAGGAGGAGGAGAGACTGTGGGGGCGAGAAGATGGGAGGCGACTGCTGAAGCTGCAGACACACAGGAGCTGCTGGCTCAGTGGCTACCGAAGCAATGGCCCGAACTACAGGAGTAACTGGCTCCGCGGAGATTGTAGCCTCCTGACTGGAGCAACTGACCCACAAGCGACTGGCGACTACCGGAGATTGTAGCCTCCGGACTACTGGCACTGCTGACGACACGACGGCTGCCTCCACTCAACCTCCCCCAGCTGCCCCACGCCCCTATCACACACCCCCTGCTGCACCCCTAGCTCCACTCCCACGACACCCCCCTAGCACCACTCCTTCGGCTCCCACACATCCACCCCCCTGAGCGGCAGCTGCAGCAGTGGGAGACGGAGGAGGAGGAGGAGTAGGGGACGGCGTACACAACCGGCACCCCCACCCTCCCCACCCCCAAACCCTAAAACGGGTGGCACGGGGTAGGAGCGCGGGGGACGGCGAGGGGGACGGCGCGCGGCCCCCAGGGCGCCACCACGGGGCAGCGAGGGGCCGCGCGCGGCTCCCCAGGGCGCTGCGACGAGGCAGCGGGGTGGTCGCGCACGGCTCAAGGGGTGGCGCGCGGGTCCCTGGGGGGCGACGCGAGGGTCGACGGGGGTGGCGCGCGGGTCCCCTGAGGCGACGCGAGGCTCGACGGGGTGTGGCGCGCAGGTCCAGCGGGGCCGGCGCGCCAGGAAGAAAAGGGGCCGCGCGCCTCGGGGCGTGCGCCAGAGAGTAAACCGCCGCGCGCCACGTCGCACGCCACGGGGCGTGCGACAGATCGAGTAGCAGCGGAAGCAGGTTGGTGGGCCCACAGGCCAAGGAAGGACAGGCTCTGATAGCATGTCAGAATTACGAGCAGAAAGTTAAGAACAAGAAAGAGGAGTTGCACTAGCAAGCAGTTGAGTACATATAGGAAACCCTAAGTTGGGCTGTACTCGCTATAGAGTACCCCACTGCAGGCTAGACAGATACAGCATTCTGACATGTGACTCACTGACCATGCACAGCATAACAAGAAACCAATAGTACGGGGAACAAAGAAAAAGGAAAATACTTTGGGTAGAAGTTGATAATGTGAAAAGTTTCTAGCAAGGCTTAGGAGCCATAGTTTAGTTAGGTTCCTAGAGATCGAGTTTAGAGTTGACGAGAGTGTCGAGAAAGTTGGAAAGGAGAAAGAGTCGAGAGAATGAGGGTTTCACTATAGGTTCAAGGGTACAAATATGAGAGAACAAGCAAGAAAGGTGCACCACCAAATAGGAAAACGCTATAACTAGAGTAACCAATCCTACAGGCAGTTACATATAGAAAATATTAAATTATATTTTCCGACACGCCCCCATAACTGGCTGTAGGAGATGAGTACGCAGTTAGCGCCCTCTGAAGGGGTACATCACGATTGTGCAGGAGGAGAAAAGTGTTTCAATAATACCACTCCCCTGGTTCCCCCACACCCTCACACCTTCCCACCCTCCCCCTCCCCCTCCCCTTCCCCCTCCCCCACACACTGCTGCAGGAGCAGCAGAGGGGGGAAGAGAGGAGAGGTGGAGGGACGGCTGCTGGGTGGTCTCACACCCGCCACCCCAGTGCCACTCCCCGGGCTCCCCCACACCCTCACACCCTCCCCCCCAGCGGCAGCTGTAGCAGCGGGAACAAAAGGAGGAGGAGAGGGGGGGGGGGGGGGGGGCGACGCACGTCCTCCCCGGGCGCCAAAGTAGGCGGCAGAGGGGGCGACACCTGCCCCCCCCTTCCAGGTCGCGCGGCCCCCGAAGGAGCCGCGACGGGTGACAGGAAAAGGGGGGGGGGGCGGGGCACGTGCCCCCGGTGTGCCGCGGCTGGCGACGGGGCATGGCCGAGGCGGGGTCGGGGCTGCAAGTGGGCGGGGCCGCAGGTGGCATTGGGGCCGAAGTGGGCGACGGGGCCGCAGGTGGCGACGGGGCCGCAGGTGGCGGGGCCGTAGGTGACGACGGGGCTGGGGCCACAAGGAGGCGACAGGGCCGGGGCCGCAGTTAGGTGACGAGGCCGGGGCCGCAGGTGGGCGACTGGGCCGGAGCCGTAGTGAGGCGATGGGGCCGCAGGTAGGGGACGGGGCCGCAGGTAGGCAACAGGGCCGGGGCCGCAGGTAGGGGGCCGAGGCCGCAGGTAGGCGACAGGGCCGGGGCCGCAGGAAGGCGACGGGGCCGGGGCCGCAGGTAGGCGACGGGGCCGTAGGGCCACAGGTAGGCAACGGGGCCGTAGGTGGCGGGGCCGCAGGTGGCGACGGGGCCGCAGCGGGCGACGGGGCCGCGGGTGGCGACGGGGCCGTGGTGGGCGACGGGGCCGCAGGTGGGCGACGGGGCCGTAGCGGGGCCGTAGCAGGGCCTCAGCGGGGCCGGAGCGGGGCCGTAGCGGGGCCTGACAAAGGGCGGGCGACGACGGGGCCGCTGAAAGGGCGGCGACGGGGCCGCTGAAGGGCGGCGACGGGGCCGCGAAGGGGCCGCGAGGGGCCTGAAAGGGCGGCAACGGGGCCGCTAAGAGAAAGTTTAGGGGCACGCCACGGGGCGTGCCGAACACAGAGTAGCAGCGGAAGCAGTAGGGCGGATCCACAGGCCAGGACCTATCACTCTGATAGCATGTGAAAATTCTAGGAAGGCTTAGGAGCCATAGTTTAGTTAGGTTCTTAGAGATCGAGTGGAGTGTCGAGAAAGTTGGAAAGGAGAAAGAGTCGAGAGAATGAGGGTTTCACTATAGGTTCAAGGGTACAAATATGAGAGAACAAGCAGAGGAGGTGCTGTCAGTAGAGCTACACTGTGAGATCCCCGATCGATCCTAGGGGGGGTTACAGGCGCGTTTGCCTGGGGGGTTATGGGCGCACTGACCCGCTACTGAAACAAGCCCTTTTATCCCTATGGTCTAGTTGTTGGGATTCTGAGATGGTATCAGAGCGGTCTCGGGTTCGAATCCCGGTGTATGCACATGTTGGCCGTTGCCACTGTGCTTAGTCCTGGGCCTCCCAGTGTGGGGGGGTGTCAGTAGAGCTACACTGTGAGATCCCCGATCGATCCTAGGGGGGGTTACAGGCGCGTTTGCCTGGGGGGTTATGGGCGCACTGACCCGCTACACGAACAAGCCCTTTTATCCCAATGGTCTAGTGGTTGGGATTCTGAGAGGTGCACCACCAAATAGGAAAACGCTATAACTACAGTAACCAATCCTACAGGCAGTTACATATAGAAAATATTAAATTATATTTTCCGACAGATAATGTGGAGAATAGAGCGAGAATGAATGAACTATGAATGAAGTGAGTACATATAGGAAACCCTAGTTGGGTTGTACCCCCTATGGGATACCCCACTACAGCCTACACAATAGCATAAGCTATATATATGTTCTGACACACCCCCATAGGCAAAGTGGGGGAGAACAAGGGGTCACAAGACCAGTCAAGCAAAGCAAAGCAAAGCTCAAGGTGGATCACAAAGTCACCACACAGTCCGAGCATAAGAGCAAGGCCAAAGGCCAGTTCACATGCAGGAGTACAGACATATATATATAAAGCTAGACAAGCAAGAGCAGGTATATATATGTGACAGTACAAGTGAGGTCAAGAGGAGAGCAAGTGAGGCAAAACAGGTACAAGACCCAGCTGGGTGCAGAAGCGCTGATGGTCACAAGGCGCGAGTGCCTTGGTGAACACATCAGCAGTGTTGGCCTCAGAGGCCACGTACGCAAGCCGCAACTGTCCACGCTGCTGTAGCTCACGAGCAAGGAAGTAGCGAAGAGCAATGTGCTTCGTTCTGTGCTCCAGACGCTGCTCTCGACACAAGGCCAGCATGGCCTTGTTGTCTACGTACAGCACTGGAGGAGAACGAGGCGGCTCTCCAAGGTCAGTCAGCAGGTAGGTGAGCCAGCGAAGCTCCTGTGCAGCCATGGCCCCTGCGTAGATCTCAGCCTCACAACTGGAGCTGAGAACCGAAGACGAGCGAGTAGCCCGCCACGAGACAGAGCCGGAACCAAGGCTGAAGGTGTAACCCTGTGACGACCGCTGCGTAGCCTGGTCGTCAGCCCAAGAAGCGTCCGCGTGACCTGTAAGGACCACTGGACTCCGCCCTCCAAGCACTAGCCCCATGCCCGACGTACTGCACAGGTAGCGCAATACCCTCTTCGCTGCAGCCATGTGCTCTAGTCGGTGTCTCCCAGGAGCAACATAGCGTGCAAGAATGCTAAGAGGGTATGCAAGGTCAGGTCGTGTGCAGGTCATCAGGTATATGAGGCAGCCAACAAGCTCTGGGTACGGGCCACTCGACTCTACGGACTCATCCGAAGGCAGAGCTGAGAGCGAGTGACGAGTAGACAGAGGAGTGGCCTGAGGCGAGGAGTACGTGAAGCCGAAGCGCTGAAGGACCTGCTGCACCATGTGTGACTTAGTCAAGGTAATGGTGCGGCGTGCTCTGTCCCGAGTGATCTGCAAGCCAAGGTAGCTGCGCAGTTCACCCAGGTCTGTGCACGTGTGTCTCTTCAGCAGCTCGGACTTCACGTAGGCGAGTCCAGCAGTGTCCGCTGTGGCAAAGACCAAGTCGTCGACGTACACGAGGATGTAGAAGGGCGGCAGAGAAGTGTCGGTGCGCAGAAACAGCGACGGGTCAGCAGTAGAAGGAGCAAACCCAAGAGCCGCAAGCGTAGTCCTCAGTGTGTCGTGCCACTCACGCGGTGCCTGGCGGAGACCGTAGACTGGCCGTCGGAGGCTCCACTGGGTGCCAGGAGGGAAAGTCCCAGTGAAGCCAGGTGGACGGCGCAGCCAGATCTCCTCGTGCAGGCTACCCTGCAAGAACGCAGTGCTGAAGTCGAGAGAGTGAAGCTCGTAGTCGCGCTGCGCGGCTATGTGCAGCAGCACCCGAAGAGTGGTCATCTTCGGGGTGGGAGAGAAGGTCTGAAAGTAGTCAACTCCCTGCCGCTGACTGAAGCCACGAGCGACGTACCGCGCCTTGAAGACAGGTGGAGAGCCCGGCGGCCGCTTCACCCTGAAGATCCACATGCCACTGACGATGTTCGCCCCAGGAGGGGGAACCGCGTCAACGTAGGTGCCTATGGACTTCCAGGAAGCCATCTGTGCATCCATAGCTGCCTGCCACTGAGAGGAGTAGGGACCCTCTATCGCCTCCGCGTAAGAGCGCGGAGTCGGGATGTCTGGTGCATCCGGGTCTCCCTCAGGGGCTAGCAGTACAGACGCAAGATGAGGTGAAGCGGTGGCCAGACACTGGAACTCCTCCTGCCTGTCCTCAAGGACGTCCGTGCCAAGGTCACACTCACCCCCGACGGACGGAGGACAGGCAGACTCAGACTCAGCGACAAGACTGGCAGCGTAGTCTAGACGACAGCGCGCAGCAAAGTCGACAAGCTCAGTGACAAGGGAAGACGCAGCAGACGACTCGAAGGAAGGGTCAGTGACAGCAGTAGCAAGGAGACGCGTGACAGTAGGACTGGCAGCACGAAGAGAGTCCGACTCCGGGTCGGCAAGAGCAGGAAGAGAGGAAGCAGGAGGAGAAGGCAAAGGGGCACGCAGAGGAGCAGTGGACGGACGCAGTGACATCCGGTGCGTGCCAGGGACAGGAGGAGGACGCTGACGCGACCCGCGACCACTAGCGCGCTCAGTACGAACAGGCGACGCAGGACGAGACGCAGGCTCACGACGCTCAGTAAGACCTCCAGTCGGACTAGCGTAGGGAGAAGGAGCAGGCAAAGAGGAGGCAGGCTGTAGCGGTGGCTGTGACTGAACAGGCGGCGGACCCTCTAAGGGAGGAGGAGGAGGACCAGGAGAAGGTGTAAGACCAAGAACCTGCTGCAGGAGCGGAACGAAGTACGGTCGGGGCCGCGCGGCGACGCCAGAAACAGCAGGGACAGGACTAGTACCCCCAGCAGGAGTACCCGCTCCAGCAGCACCTCCAGCAGCACCTCCAGTAGCCCCAGAACCTCCAGCAGCACCACCAGGAGCACTGCCAGGCGGACCGCCAGCGGCAGTCCCAGTGCCAACACCCTCAGCAGCACCAGCTCCAGGAGAAACCTCAGACCCAGTAGCTCCAGAACTCCCAAGACGAGCACCTATGGGACCCGCGGCAGTGGCACCCTCTGCAGGCGAAGAAACTCCAGCACCAGCAGCACGCCTCCAGCGCCTAGCAAACCACTCACGCAGCTCCTGTGGGGAGAGTGGCTCACGGCGAGACGAAGCACCTCCAGGCACAGCACCCCCAGGCCCAGCACCCCCAGGCTCAGCACCCCCAGGCTCAGCACCCCCAGGCTCAGCACCCCCAGGCTTACCACCCCCAGACTCCGCACCCCCAGGCTCAGCACCCCCAGGCTCAGCACCCCCAGGCTCAGCACCCCCAGACTCCGCACCCCCAGGCTCAGCACCCCCAGGCTCAGCTCCCCCAGGCTCAGCACCCGCAGCAGCACCAGAGTCACCAGTGACCTCGACAGGCTCGACCGCGTCTACCTGGGACACACCTGAAGGGGCAGGACCCTGAGGGGGGAGGGGGTCTACCGGGGGGGGGACCTGGTACCAAGAAGAGCGGGGGCGGGGGGAGGGAAGGAGTGCGGTAGGGGAAGAGGCGGTAGTAGGGTACCGACTCGTCGAACGTGACGTCCTGGGAGGACAGAACACGGCGAGAGGTGGGGTGGTAGAACTGCCACCCAGGGACGTCGGGGGGGAACCCCAGGAAGACGCAGGGAGAAGCGCGAGGGGACAGCTTGTCCGCAGACAGGTCGCGGACAAACGCCCGAGATCCCCAGACCCGGAACGCCGACGCATCGCCAACCTTCCCCGTCCACAGCAGGGCTGGGGAGGTCTCCGGCCTGGAGACCCTGGGGTGGAGGTTGATCTGATGCGCTGCGTACCTGACCGCAAACGGCCACAGAAAATGGGGGGCAGCCGCATGCATCATGGACGTACGGGCGACGTCCATGACCATGCCAATGCGGCGCTCAGCAATCCCATTTTGCTGCGAAGAGTCCGGAAGCGTGAAGGACTGGCGGATGCCTCGCGCACGACAGTAGGTACCTAGAAGGGCAGAGGAGAACTCTCCGCCTCTGTCCGAGTGCAGACGCAACACAGGAAAGTCGGAGCCAAAGCTCTGCCTGAGCTGAAGACGAGCAGCGCGGATCCAGTCGATCAGCACCTCAGTGACCTCACCCTTGCTGCGCAAGGGGAAGACTGTGGTGTAACGCGAGTAGTCGTCAACAACGAGCAGGAAGTAGCGCTCCTGACCCTGTTCAAGGACGCGGGCTGGGCCCCACACGTCCATGTGAAGCGTCTGCAACGGGGCCTCTGTCGGAGGAAACTGGGAGGAGTGAGGGGCAGCACGCTGGCGCCCCTCGACACAGGGGACACAGGCAGGGCCAGGGCCCTGAGGAAGGGGAGGGAGGGACCGGGGAAGACCAGACACAAGAAGACGGGAGGCCATACCTCTGAGCCGAAGCTGAGAGGGGTGGCCAAGGCGGTGGTGCCAGAGGAGGGTCTCGTGAGACAGACGACGACACGAACAGGGGGCAGACTCAGGACCAGACCTGGACGCTGCAGCAAACACCTGACCAGACGAAGGGACCCTACCAGACTCAGTACCTGGAGGAGAAGCAGTGGTCAGTGTGTACAGGCTCGACCCCGGCCGACGTGTAAACGTAGCCAGGTGGCGACCTGTGCTAGCCTCCGTGCAGTGTGTCACCCGCTGACGAGCAGGAGTGAACTGGTGGACACCCACATCCTGTAGGTCAGCACCACTCACCAGGTTTGTCGAGAACGAGGGGAGGTAGAGACGAGATAGGGTGCCAGAGGGGGCCGCCGGACACGGAAGGACCGTGGAGAAGCGAGAAAGGACAGGCCCCCCAGAGGGGTCAGCCAGGGACACCGCAACCGGCCGACTCAGCGGCGTGAGAGTGGTGCGGTCCCGAAAGAAGGAGCGAGACGCTCCAGAGTCAAGGGTGAAGGTGTGAGAGGCCGAAGCCGACACAGTACCTGAGAGGGCAGACTCACCAGTACCTGAGAGCACAGACGCACTGGCACCTAGAGCAGCAGCCTCACGAGTACCTGACGCAGTAGTACCAATGCCCGGGTCGGGCGGGAAACACCGGTAACAGTCATCCTCATCACTACCAGTCACAACATACATAGCAGAAAGAATAGCATCAAAGTCAAGATCATAAATAGCTACACCAGCCCTAGACAGCTCCCCCCAGCGGGGGATCTCAGCGGCCTCCGGAAACTGCTGACGCGAGGCGTCGGTCAGGCGGCCAAAGCAGCGGCGGGCTGTGTGGGTGCCTCCACACCTCTCCCCCGCACGGTCGCCAGTGCGAAGAACGTAGGGGCAGGGACCAAACGCACCACCACGCTGACGCTGCAAGTACCACTCACGGAGCTGCTGAGGGGCGGGGACGGTGCGAGAGCGCTGCTGCTGCTGTGGCTGCTGCTGCTGCTGCTGCTGGCGCTGACCACCCCCAGAGCTGCTCCGCTGAGACGAGCCACCCCGACCCCCGCCGCCACCGCCACCCCCGCCTCCACCGCCACCCCCGTCTCCACCGCCACCGCCCCCACCGGCACCCTCACCCCCGCCTCCTCCGCTACCTCCTCCGCCGCCACCTCCGCCTCCACCGCCTCCACTAGTACCTCCACTCCCGCCACCACCTCCACCGCCACCCCCACTCCCCCCGCCACCCCCACCTCCCCCGCCACCGCCCCCTCTAGCTCCACCCGCTCCCTTGCCCCCTTTGCCCTTGCCATTGCGGCGTCTACCGCTGGGGGCAGACGCCGCACCGACCGACTCAAAACCAGCGAGGTCGGCCGCAGCGGCAGAGGCGACAAAGGGCAGCAGGGGGGAAGGAGAACACCCCTCAAAAATGGGGGTGCGAGGGTCACCCCGAGAGGCCCCTACAGCGACGATGCTGTTCTCAGCCGCTAGCAGGGACTCCTCAAGGAGGTCGACAGTGAGGGTGGTGGGACAGAGAGAGAGAAACTGGTCCCTAACTACACGAAGGGACTCAGGGAGACGAGTGACGAGAAAGTAGAGAGTGATGTACATGGGAGGAGGGTTTGCGGCTTGGAACTCAGCAGGAAGGGCAGCGCGGTAGCGAGCGTCACTAGCGCGGAGGTGGGTAACGAGGTCAGCAACAGTGGGAAAGGCAGCGAGGTCAGGGAAGAGAAACGGTAGCATGAGGCGGCTAAGCGTAGCGGAGGAAGGGGAGGAGTAGCGTGCAATTACAGCGTCGTACAAGGCCTGAGCGGTCTTGCACTGACTGAAGTGGGCACGCTCGGAGGAAGGGAGGTGGCGACGCACAGCAAGACGTGCAGCAGCATCGCGGGTCGCCCACTTGGAGCGAACGGCGGGGTCAGCATCAGCAGGAGGGGCAGGGACAGCTCCAGAGACAAAGTCAAAGAGAGAGACCTCATCTATCGCATCACACAGTAAGTACAGCTGCAGGTCTTCAATCCAGACTGCAAAGTCAACGGCTCTACCCTCAGCTTCAAAAGCTAGGACAGTGGGGGTGGCCATGACAGCAGCTGACAGTCTCACCGGGTAGGAAAAGTCGGGTAGGTCAGCGGCACTGTAACACAGCCCAGGAGCAGCAGTGGCCCCACAGGAGCAGGAGTGCGGCTCCACTGGCGGCTCGGGCGGCTCGGGCGGCTCGGGCGGCTCGGGCGGCTCGGGCGGCTCGGGCGGCTCGGGCGGCTTGGGCGGCTCGCGCGGCTCGGGTGACGCAGGGGCTCACGGGCGGCGCGGGCGGCTGCAGGGGTGGCTCACGGGCGGCTGCACGCTGGCGCGGCGGGCTGCAGCACGGGCGGCGGGGCCGACGGTGGGCCGTAGCGGGGCTGTAGCGGGGCCGCGGCGGCCTGTAGCGGGGCTGTAGCGAGGCTGTAGCGGGGCCGACGGCGGGCTGTAGCAGGGCCGGCGGCGGGCTGTAGTGGGGCCGACGGCGGGCTGTAGCGGGACCGGCGGCGGGCTGGGGCGGGGCCGACAGCGGGCTGTAGCGGGGCCGGCAGCGGGCTGTAGTGGGGCCGACGGCGGGCTGTAGCGGGGCCGACGGCGGGCTATAGAGGGGGCCGACGGCGGGCTGGAGCGGGGCCTACGGCGGGCCGACGGGGTCTAGGCGGGGCCAACGAGGGGCCGTAGCGGGGCCTAGGCGGGCCGACGGGGCCTAAGCGGGGCCGACGCGGGGCCGTAGCGGGGCCTAAGCGGGGCCGACGAGGCCTAAGCGGGGCCGACAGGGCCTAAGTGGGGCCGACGAGGCCTAAGCGGGGCCGACTAGGGGCCTAAGCGGGGCCGACGAGGGGCCTAAGCGGGGCCGACGAGGGGCCTAAGCGGGGCCGACGAGGGGCCTAAGCGAGAGCACGGCGGTAAGGGCGACACGGAGGGTCGCTAAAAAAAAACGCGCGCCTCGGGGCGCGCTTCGGTGGGCCCTAGGAACAGTCCCTAGGAAGGGACCTGCTCTGATTCCATGAGAAAATATGAACGAGAATGAAATGACTATGAACGAAGTGAGTACAAATAGGAAACCCTGATTTGGGTTGTACCCCCTATGGGATACCCCCACTATAGCCTACAGAAACAAGTAAGCTATATGTTCTGACACACATGTGATCTCTTGGCCCAAAGAGATCACATTCTCCTCCACGGCTCCCAAACTGGAAGGGAGTGGGAAAAAAGAAAGTGAACAAGCGTACATATTAACGATATATACACAGCATTTGTTGATCGGAATTGAAAATATCTTTACAGTAAACTAACATGCAATGCAAACTTGATAGTTATTAATAACTTGCAATACTTATGAAATGACGCTGCCGACGTCGGTTGGTGCGGTGAGAACAGGAGCATCATCAGTGACCTTGATGATCCTCGACCTAGGAGGAAAGTATACAATATACAAATTTGAAAGATAGTTGAGGCTATATACATCATGTACGTTAACGTGTATCAACAACATCCATATTCAAGTACAAACACTTGACTAATCAATAAGCACACTGTAAGACCGCTTGTACTATACCTCTTGGTCGTGTAGATCTGGGGATGCTCTATGTAGAGCTCAGTGATCCACAAGACAACATGAGTTGATGTGAACGAAGTCCTGGTCACCTTTCGCTGCTCTGTCACAAACATGCGAATTTTGTCCGCAGATGAGCCTAACGCTGTCAAACCGAAGCGTCCGCTCTCATCACGAACCGGACAAATAGTGCACACCAAGAAACCAGGCTCCATCTTGGAGAATGCGGCTCCACAATGAAGGATGAAACATGTGAGTAATAAACAACAAAACAATGTATGTCACCACTCCAGGTTCCTAGAGAACGAGGGGGTGTAGTAACCTATGAGAAACTTAGAGGGAGCCGCTGGACACGGGAGAGTGGTGGTACTCTCAGCAACTACAGACCCTACGGAGGGGTCAGCCAAGGCGACAGTGACTGGAGTGTGCAGTGGCGTGAGGTTGGTGCAGTCGCGAAAGAAACAGCTGGACGCTCCAGAGTCTAGGGTGGAAGAAAGTCATGCAGTCGGTGAGGTCGCACTCGAGCCAGCAACAAAGGCTGGTACTAGTTTAGTGGTGGCTGCAGCTCCCACACTAAGAACCTCTGAGGCGCCTGGACCGGAAACTACACACGCACCAAGACTGGAAACACAAGGCTCAATAACAGTTGCAGCTCCCACGTACCGGTGTGTGTACTGGCCGGGTCCATCAGGGCCCCGCTGTGGAGGTTGCTGCAGGCGCTGCAGCTGAACCTGCCACTGCTGCAGCTGCGGCCACCTGTGCTGCTGCCGCTGCCACTGCTGCTGCTGAGACCACTGCTGTTGCTGCGGTTGTCGCCACAACGACATGGCAAGCTAGTACGGGGGGGGATGTCAAACTCATATGCTATAGTCTGTGTAGGCTGTAGTGGGGTAGACAATATGGGGTACAACACTTTGAGGTTTTCCTACTTGTACCCACCTGCTTGCTAGTTCATTCATTCCTCATTTCTTCACATGGTATAGAGCAGGTTCCCTAGTGGGAACGCTTCTCAGAGCCCACCACTGGAATCGACTTTTTTTTTTTCCTGACCGAAGCGCGAGTCGCCCCTGCCCGAGGCGCGCCCCGTGGGCCGCCCTCACGCCGCGTCCCCTGCCCTTAGCGGCCTGTCGCGCCCTCCTAGAGGCCCCTCTCACGGCCCGTCGCGCCACCCTTAGCGGCCCCGTCGCCACCCCTTACGGCCCCGTTGCCGTCCTTTGCGGCCCCGTCGCAAGCCCCTCTAGGCCCCTCGCGGCCCCTTCGCGGCCCCGTCGCCGCCCCTCTAGGCCCCTCGCGGCCCCTTCGCGGCCCCATCGCCGCCCTTAGCAGCTCCATCACCGCCCTTCGAGGCCCCTCGCGGCCCCTTTGCGGCCCCGTCGCCGCCCCTATCGACCCCGTCGCCGCCCCTAGCGGCCTCGTCGCCGCCCTTCGCGGCCCCGTCGGCGCCCTCCGTGGCCCCGTCGCCGCCTCTAGCGGCCCCATCGCCGCCCTTCGCGGCCCCGTCGCCGCCTCTAGCGGCCCCGTCGCCGCACTTCGCGGCCCCGTCGCTGCCTCTAGCGGCCCCGTCGCTGCCCTTCAAGGCCCCTTCACCGCTGAGCCGCCGAGCCGCCCAGTAGCCGAACCGCCGAGCCGCCGAACCGCCGAGCCGCCGAACCGCCGTGCCGCCGAACCGCCCAGCAGCCGAGCCGCCGAGCCACCGGGCCGCCGAGCCGCTGAGGCCGCCGTCGAGCCGCCACTACCGAGCCGCTGCCGCCGAGCCGCCGTCGAGCCGCTACTGTCACTGCCGAGCCGCTGCCACCGCGGTTACAGCCCTGTTCCTACCGGCGCGCCCCGGCCCTACCCACCCGGACTGGTGAGAGCACTCCCTGCTAGACCGCTGCTGTCATGGCTACCCCCAGTGTCCTTACCTTTGATGCTGAGGGTCGTGCTATTGACTTCGAGGTCTGGGTCGATAACCTACAGCTCTTCCTACAGTGCGATATGGCAGACGGACTCTCCCTGTTCGATCTCACCTCTGGTGCCTCTCGTGCCCCGCCTGCTGATGCTGACAGCATTGTCCGCTCATAGTGGGCCACATGCGATGCTGCTACCTGTCTTGCTGTGCGTCGCCACTTACCGACCGCTGAGCGTGCGCACTTTAGTCAGTACAAGAGTGCTAAGACCTTGTACGACGCTGTAGTTGCACGCTACTCTTCCCCTGCCACTGCTGCTCTTAGCCGCCTCATAGTGCCGTACATGTTTCCTGACCTCGCCGCCTTTCCCACTATCGCTGACCTCGTTACGCACCTTCGCACTAGTGACACCCGCTACCGCGCTGCGCTTCCTGCTGAGTTCTGCGCCAAGAACCCCCCCCCCCCATGTACATCACCCTCTACTACATAGTCACCCGGCTCCCTGACTCCCTTCGCTCGGTCAGGGACCACGTCCTCTCAGTTTGCCCCACCACACTCACCGTTGACCTCCTCGAGGAGCGCCTCCTGGCAGCAGAGAAGAGTATAGTCGCTCTAGGAGCCTCTCGAGGTGACCCGCGTGCCCCTGTCTTTGAGGGGTGCTCCCCCTCCCCCAATTTGCCCTCTGTTGCCTCTGCTGCTGCCGTCGACTTCGTTGGCACCGAGTCGGTCGGCGCTGCGTCTGCCCCTAGCGGGCGACGCCGCACCGGCAAGGGCAAGGGGGGCAAGGGCGCTCAAGGGGCTGGCGGGGACGGTGGAGGTGGAGGTGGAGGAGGCGGAGGGAGTGGGGGTGGTGGTGGGAGTGGTGGCGGGGGTGGGGGCTTCGGTGGCGGCGGTGGCGGCGTTGGCGGTGGGAGCGGAGGAGGAGGCGGTGGCGGCGGTGACGGAGGTGGCGGCGGAGGAGGTGGAGCTAGTCGCGGTGGCTCTGCGCAGCGGGGCGGCTTAGGTGGTGGTCAGCGCCATCAGCAGCAACGCACTCGTGAGACCCCGTCCCCCAAGCAGCTTCGTAAGTGGTACGCTGGGCGTCAGCGAGGTAAGGGTACTGGTCCCTGTACCTACGTCCTCCGTACCGGCGACCACGCTGGTGAGCAGTGCGGGGGCTCGCACTCCACCCAGCGCTACTCCGGCCGCCTGACGGACGCTTGGCGTCACCAGTTCCCTCACGCCACTGAGATCCCTCGCTGGGGAGAACTGTCTAGGGCGGGGGTTGCTATCTTTGATCTTGACTATGATGCTATTCTTGCTGCCATGTATGCTGTGTCTACTAGTGATGAGGGTGTCTGTTACCTGTGTGTTCCGCCTGACCCGAGCATTGAGGCTGCTGCTCTAGGTGCTGGTGAGGCTGCTGCTCTAGGTGCTAGTGCGTTTGCTGCCCAAGGTGCTGGTGAGTCTGCTCTCTCAGGTACCACGTCGGCTCAGGCCTTACACACCTTCACCCTTGACTCGGGTGCTTCCCGCTCATTCTTTCGAGACCGCACCACACTTACGCCGCTTAGTCGGCCGGTTGCGATCTCCCTAGCGGACCCCTCTGGGGGTCCTGTCCTTGCTCGCTTCTCCACTGTCTTACCATGTCCGGCAGCCCCCTCTGACACCCTATCAGGTCTCTACCTCCCCTCGTTCTCTACGAACTTGGTGAGTGGTGCTGATCTACAGGATGGGGGGGTTGACCAGTTGACTCCTGCGAGTCAGCGGGTGACCCACTGTACGTGTGCTCGGACGGGCCGACACTTGGCCACGTTTACCCGTCGGCCGGGGTCGAGCCTGTACACACTGACTACTAAGTCTCCTCCGGTTGCTGAGTCTGGTCAGGTAGCTGCGTCGGGTCAGGTGTTTGCTGCAGCGTCCAGGTCTGGTCCTGAGTCTGCTCCCTGCTCGTGTCGTCTCCTGTCCCACCAGACTCTCCTTTGGCACCACCGCCTTGGTCACCCCTCCCTGCCTCGTCTCCAAGGCATGGCCTCCCGTGTCGTTGTCTCTGGTCTCCCCCGGTCCCTCCCTCCCCTCCCTCCGCGGCCTGCCCCTACCTGCGTTCCCTGCGTCGAGGGGCGGCAGCGCGCCGCCCCTCACTCCTCCGAGTTTCCTCCGACATAGGCTCCCCTGCAGACTCTTCAGATGGACGTGTGGGGCCCTGCCCGCGTCCGTGGCCAGGGTCACGAGCGTTACTTCCTGTTGGTGGTTGACGACTACTCGTGTTACACCACGGTGTTCCCCTTGCACAGCAAGGGTGACGTCACTGAGGTGTTGATCGACTGGATCCGCGCGGCTCGTCTCCAGCTCAGAGAGAGTTTCGGCTCGGACTTTCCTGTTCTGCGTCTGCACTCTGACAGAGGCGGGGAGTTTTCCTCTGCCCGTCTGGGAGCCTTCTGTCGTGCACAGGGCATCCGCCAGACCTTCATGCTTCCGGCCTCTCCACAGCAAAATGGGATTGCTGAGCGCCGCATTGGCATGGTCATGGACGTCGCTCGTACGTCCATGATCCATGCGGCTGCTCTCCATTTTCTGTGGCCGTTTGCGGTTCAGTACGCAGCGCATCCGATCAACCTTCAGCCCCGGGTCTCCTTGCCAAAGACCTCCCCCACCTTGCGGTGGACGGGGAAGGTTGGCGATGCGTCTGCGTTTCGTGTCTGGGGATCTCGGACGTTTGTTCGCGACTTGTCTGCGGACAAGCTGTCCCCCCGTGCTGTTCCCTGCGTCTTCCTTGGCTTCCCCCCTGACGCGCCTAGTTGGCAGTTTTACCACCCCACCTCGCGCCGTGTTCTGTCCTCCCAGGATGTCACCTTTGACGAGTCGGTGCCTTACTACCGTCTCTTCCACTACTGCACTGCTCCCCTTTCCCCCGCTGGCGCTCTTCCTTGCGCCAGGTCCTCCCCCGGTAGACCCTCTTCCCCCCAAGGTCCTGCCCCGTCAGTTGTGTCCCAGGTAGACGCAGTCGAGCCTGTCAAGGTAGATGTTGACTCTGGTGTTGCTAGGGGTGCTGAGCCTGCGGGTGCCGGGTTTGGGGGTGCTGAGCTTGAGGGTGCGGAGCCTTGGGGTGCTGAGTCTGGGGGTACGGAGCCTGGGGGTGCGAAGCCTGGGGTTGCTGGGTCTGCTCGTGTGGCCCCTGGCGGTGCTTCGTCGAGGCGGGAGCTACCCTCTCCGCAGGAGCTGCTCGAGTGGTTTGCCCGGCGATGGAGCCGTGCTGCTGGAGCTGGAGGTGCTACTGTTGCTGCTGGTCCTGGAGGTGCTCGTACTGGCGGTACTGGAGCTGCTGGGCCTGGGGGTGCTGCTTACGGTACTGCTGGAGCTAGAGCCACTGGAGCTGGAGGTGCTGGGGGTGTTGGCGCTGGAGGTTCTGCTGGCGCTGGTGCGTCTATGGGTGCTGGAGTTGGCGCTGTTGGAGCTGGAGGTGCTGCTGGCGCTGGTGCTGCCACTGGGGGTACTGGTACTGTCCCTGCTGGTTCTGGAGGCGCTGCGCGGCCGCGGCCGTACTTTGTTCCGCTCCTTGAGCAGGTTCTTGGTCCCCCGCCTTCTACTGGTCCTGCTCCTCCCTTAGAGTGTCCACAGCCTATCCAGTCGCGGTCATAGTTACAGCCCGCCTCCCCCCTACCTGCTCCTTCTCCCTACACTGGTCCTACTGGAGGTCTTGCTGAGCGTCGTGAGCCTGCGTCTCGTCCTGTGTGGCCTGTTCGTGCTGCTCGCACTAGTAGTCGTGCTCCGCGTCCGTGTCCTTCTGCGGTCCCAGGCACACACCGGATGGCACTGCGTCCTTCCACTTCTCCTCTGCGTGTCCCGTTGCCGTCTCCTCCAGAGTCCTCTCTTCCTGTCCTTGCAAACCCGGAGTCTGACTCTCTTCGTGCTGCCAGTCCTACTGTTACGCGTTTCCTGGCTACTGTTGTCACTAACCCTTCCTTTGAGTCCACTGCTGCGTCTGCCTTGGTTGTTGAGCTTGTCTACTTTGCTGCTCGCTGTCGTCTAGACTACGCCACTCGTCTTGTTGCTGAGTCTGAGTCTGTCTGTCCTCCGTCCGTCGGGGGTGTGTGTGCTCTTAGCACGGACGTCCTTGAGGACAGGCAGGAGGAGTTCCAGTATTTTGCTCCTGCTTTGCCTCATCTCGTGTCCACGCTGATTGCCTCTGAGGGAGACCCGGATGCACCAGACATCCCAACTCCTCGATCGTACGCTGAGGCGATCGAGGGTCCCTACTCCTCACAGTGGCAATCATCCATGGACGTAGAGATGGCTTCCTGGAAGTCCACAGGCACCTACGTCGACGAGGTTCCCCCACCTGGGGCGAACATTGTTAGTGGCATGTGGATTTTCAGGGTGAAGCGACCGCCGGGTTCTCCGCCTGTCTTCAAGGCGCGTTACGTGGCTCGAGGCTTCAGTCAGCGGCAGGGAGTTGACTACTTTCAGACCTTCTCTCCCACCCCGAAGATGACCACTCTTCGGGTGCTGCTGCACATAGCCGCTCAGCGCGACTACGAGCTTCACTCTCTTGACTTCAGCACAGCTTTCCTGTAGGGCAGCCTGCACGAGGAGATCTGGCTGCGCCGCCCACCTGGCTTCACTGGGTCGTTTCCTCCTGGTACCCAGTGGAGCCTCCGGCGGCCAGTCTACGGTCTCCGCCAGGCGCCCCGTGAGTGGCACGACACACTGAGGACTACACTTGCGGCTCTTGGGTTTGCTCCTTCTACTGCCGACCCGTCGCTGTTTCTGCGCACTGACACCTCTTTGCGGCCGTTCTACATCCTCGTGTACGTCGACGACTTGGTCTTTGCCGCTGCTGACACTGCTGGACTCGCCCACGTGAAGTCCGAGCTGCAGAAGAGACACACGTGCACAGACCTGGGTGAACTGCGCAGCTACCTTGGCTTGCAGATCACCCCGGACAGAGCACAGCACACCATTACCCTGACTCAGTCACACATGGTGCAGCAGGTCCTTCAGCGCTTCGACTTCACGTACTCTTCGCCTCAGGCCACTCCTCTGTCTACTCGCCACTCGCTCTCAGCTCTGCCTTCGGATGAGTCCGTAGAGCCGAGTGGCCCGTACCCAGAGCTTGTTGGCTGCCTCATGTACGTGATGACCTGCACACGACCTGACCTTGCATACCCTCTTAGCATCTTGGCACGCTATGTTGCTCCTGGGAGACACCGACCAGAGCACATGGCTGCAGCGAAGAGGGTGTTGCGCTACTTGTGCAGTACGTCGGGCATGGGGCTAGTGCTTGGAGGGCGACGTCCAGTGGTCCTCACAGGTCACGCAGACGCTTCTTGGGCTGACGACCAGGCTACGCAGCGGTCGTCACAGGGTTACACCTTCAGCCTTGGCTCCGGCTCTGTTTCGTGTCGGTCTACCCGCTCGTCTTCTGTTCTCGGCTCCAGCTGTGAGGCTGAGATCTACGCGGGGGCCATGGCTGCACAGGAGCTACGCTGGCTCACCTACCTGCTGACTGACTTAGGAGAGCCGCCTTGTTCTCCTCCAGTTCTGTACGTAGACAACAAGGCCATGCTGGCCTTGTGTAGGGAGCACAGACTGGAGCACAGAACGAAGCACATTGCTCTTTGCTACTTCCTTGCTCGTGAGCTGCAGCAGCGTGGTCAGCTGAGCCTTGCTTACGTGGCCTCTGAGGCCAACGCTGCTCATATCTTTACCAAGGCACTTCCGCCTTGTGATCATCAGCGCTTTTGTACGATGCTAGGTCTTGTGCCTACTTGGCCTCACTTGGTCACTTCTTGACCTTGCTTGTACTGTGATTTTTCTATACCTGCACTTGCTTGTTTACCTTTATATATGATCTTGCATGTGAACTGGCCTTATGGCCTTTGAACTTGTGCTCGGAATGTGTGGTGACGTTGTGATCCACCCTAAGCTTGCTTTGCTTTGCTTGACTGGTCTTGTGACCTCTTGTTCTCCCCCACTTTGCCTATGGGGGTGTGTCAAACTCATATGCTTTAGTCTGTGTAGGCTGTAGTGGGGTAGACAATATGGGGTACAACACTTTTAGGTTTTCCTACTTGTACCCACCTGCTTGCTAGTTCATTCATTCCTCATCTCTTCACAATGTATACAATACGTTATTATTGTATCAATATGAACGTTAATGATAAGCATACAAATGGGTGATAACAAAATATACGAAATAAGAGTACACATCTGAATTCCATTTGACTCCAAATTGTAGAACAAATATATGAGCAATATTAAGTATAATGTCATGACACGACGTGCACACAAACCTGGCGACGTGTGGGCGGATCAGACGAGAACAAAGCATCCAGCCGCGTAGGAGTGAAGACACTCAAAGGAATGCTGTCCGCCTCAGCCGTCATGCGAGCATGCGTTGCACGGTTCTCCCAATTGAGCACGCCATCCAATATGCCAGAAGAGTACGTGACAAGAAATGTTGAGATGACATGCGATATGATCAAAAGGAGACAAATTAAAAGAGCATGTGATAATAGTTTGAATATCTCATTATAAGTTCATATTGTTGTTCATAGCTCGAAATTCATGCTGTTAAAAACTCCATGTTAAAAAAAAAGCACCGTTTTGCAAGCATCTTCGTAACAAAGGAAACTGTGCATTAGCATTGGCGGACGTGCGCGTCCCGTTAAGCTCATAACCAGTTGTGCACTCAAACGGGTATCGCGGGCATTTGCGATTGGTGGATAGGGGGTCCTTTGCGCTAGTTGCACAAACCCTCAATGTTTGCACAAAGTTCAAATGACGCTTGATTCGGCCAACATGTTCGTGTCATCTGCCGCTTTTGCATGACACAAATAGTAGTAACAGTGGCCATAACACAAGCTGAAATACGTCCTCAATATCAGAAACCTGCAGATTATATTGTAGCGAAGCAGCCTCGTGTTGCTGATAAGCGTATGTAACAGTTACATTGATTTTACAGCAAGTTACACTTCATGGTCAGCCTCATATTGCTGCTGACCGCTTAAGTCATATCCTGACACTACCTAACGAGTTTGTACAACATAGTTGAACCAAATTGAATGGGGAGAGGTAAAAAAAGAAAAAGTTTCCAAATATAACCAGATTTTCAGAATGAACCATGATTACTATAAGAAAGGCAAAAAAACTCATGTTCTTAGGAAACAATATGATCAAGTTTTAGAGGCTCACCCTGGTTTCTTGGAGTTAACACAGTGGACGGAGCAGATATCGTATGTGGCTCCCAGAACGAACTCCCCAAGTGTCTTGCAGCACTTATCAATCGTCCACGCCATCAATGGCGGCTGCGACTCAGGCCAAAACAACATCTCTATCATATTCCCTTCATGCTACCAACGTCTCTCGAGGGGATTGGCCTCACGGACCCCACGGTAGAAGGAGTTTCAGGTTTCCTGACCAGCTTCACACATGCGTCACTACTACTTAGCTCACTGCAACTCGACCACGAGGATGTTTTGACCGCTGTAAAGGACGACATGCTCCTGCCACGGGTCACAACTACAGCCTTACATTCGTGGCTATCGGAGTGTGAAGCAGCACTGCCTCAAGAAGCGCGGGAAATACTAGAGAAGAAGAGGATAGAACGAGAGGGGATTAGGCTGCAGCATGCCCTCTCAGTGCAAGTCCAGGGGGGAAGATACGCGAAGCAGGTCCAGGCGTCACGGCAGATGGCACCGAACCCGTTGTGTGGATACACCCAACGCCTCCTCTCACTGACCGGCTATGCAGCAGGGGATTGGCTGCTGGCTATCCCAATCGAGTCAACACGGCGGATTGGACCCGAGCACTTTGCAAATGCAGTTTGCTTTCGGTTGGGCCTACCTTTCGCAACACCGGCAAAGTGTGACTGCCCAAAACACGTCGAGATCACAGACCCGCGGCTGCCTAACCACATGTTCCGCTGCGGCACCGGAAAACACAGGATCAACACGCATAACGAGCTTCGGGATGCCTGCGTCAGCATGGCGCAGGATGTGGGCTTCATTGTCCGCGGCCTACTGCCCAATAGACGAACAGACGGCGGACTTAACAATGATGGACCGGAGCTCCGGGGCTGTCTATATTTGTGATGTAACAGTCACAAACCCGATTAGTACCCGGGATAAGACGGCTGCCAAGGGAAGGGGATGGGCAGCACGGGAGCAGGCGGATAAGAAGATTAAACACTATGAAAGCCGGCCTGACACGGTGGGCTTTTTCCCCCTTGCTGTTGAGACCTACGGGTGCCCGTGTGCGGAGGTGCCCGTGTTCCTAAAACTGCTGGCGGACTCTGCTGCTAGGCGTCACTTCAACGCCGAACCTAACTCATTTCATGCAGCCAGGTTCCTCCATCTTTTCAGGCAGAGGTGGTCCGTGGCGCTGCAGAGGGCCCAGTCAGTGGGGTTCCTCATGAAGACGTGTCAAGCCGCTATGGCAGAGCACCCACCTGTTGGGGGGATGCAGCATGAGCTCCACCTGGGTGATTGCCTCACCATGATTGAACCTCTGGTGGAGGTTTAGGGAAAGATGACAAGAGTGTTGTTTAGGATGTGTGGTAGTATGTTAGTATGCCCATAGGCTTGTCTAATCTCTGTCATTTTACTTGCATGCTTGTACCTTGCTGCTATATCAATACACGGACCATTAGAGAGAGAGAGAGAGAGAGAGAGAGAGAGAGAGAGAGAGAGAGAGAGAGAGAGAGAGAGAGAGAGAGAGAGAAGCCTTCTGGCTTGTCAATATACGGACCATTAGAGAGAGAGAGAGAGAGAGAGAGAGAGAGAGAGAGAGAGAGAGAGAGAGAGAGAGAGAGAAGCCCCGCGCCTTCGGCGGCCGACGCTCGACAGCGCGGCCTTCGGCTGCGCGTGAGGGGTGGCAAGAAACACACAAAACAAGCAACTATAGGCACACATACACGCATGGCACACACCACTCTAGCCTAGGTGAAGCATGGAGCAAGAGGAGCCCGCATCTGCACGCGGTGAGCTCCCGGGGCACGCGGACGCTAGACCTGATCCGCATCAAACACAGTAAGCAGCCCTGACAGCGTGCGATGCAACTCACGCACCAACACCGTGCCTGCGGCGATCACCCCGGATCCAGTCCCTGCATGCAACAACCGCCGCAGCCCACGCACAGCAGAACCAAGGGGCCCGACCCCCGCAAGCCCACCCGGCGCGGGCGCAGCCAACACGGGCGCTAGCAGCTCGGCGAGGCGATCAGCTGCCGCGAAACAATCGTCCCGAGGGCCGCCCACCAGTGAGTCGCCCTGGGACAGGGCGGCATGACCATACACCTGCACCAGATGCACGACCCGCAGCGCCTCCGAGAGGCGCCAGATCTGACCAAGGGTCACCTCCGGAACCGCGACCGGACGCTGAGGCCCCAGAAGGGCTGAGAACGAGTACGCCGCACCCGTGGATGGGGGAGCGGGATCAACGGGCTGCACGGACGGATAATGCGCAGCCACGGGGACATGTGGAGGAGGAACGTTTGCAGGAGGACGAGGGGCTGCCAGGGCAGGAGGTGCTGCTGGAGGAGGTGCCGCGGGGGACTGAGCAACACGCGGGGAGTTGCTCTGGCTCGCCTGCTCGTTCCGCTCCTCGCGCACAGCAGCAGACACCGCGCGCTGCAGATCAGCCATCGTCACCGGCTGATCAGACCCCCAGCCGCCATCCCGCTGACGCGGCCCCCACCAGCCGCCTCGGCCGCCGCGTTGCGCCGCCCAGTTCGCCTGAGAACCGCGGCGCCGCGGAGAATTGTGGCGGCGCCGGGACGTCGCGCGTACGTCCTGACGCGCTGGGGATTGCGGCCGCTGCTGACGACGGCCAGGAGACTGCGGACGCCGCGCGGTCGGCGCAGAGGGATTCGCCACCAGTGGCGCACCAGGAACGGCCACAGACGGCGCAGACGGACCCGCCTCGGGCGGAGCAGGCGGAGCAACACCCGGCCGGGCAACGGGAGCGTCAGCAGGCGGCACGAGAGGAGCCCCCGCAGACGGTGCAGAGGGCGCAATCGCGGGAGGCGCAGAGGGAACAGCCACGGCCAGCGCAGGAACAGATCCCGCCTGCACAAGCAGAGGAGGCGCCTGCGTCGGAGGCGGCGCAGACGGGGGAGCCGGAGAGGCGGGAAGCACCGGCTGGCCCTGGACGTCAGTGGTGGCGGACCCCTCCGGCTGGTCAGTCACGCCGCCAGCAACAACCGCCCGCGCGGCGACCGCTGACGGAACAGCAGGGTCGGCAGCTCGAGGAACGACTGACGGAGCAGATACATCAAACGCCGCCGCGAGGGGAACAGGCGGATCGTCAGGAAGAGACGCCAAGGCCTCTTGAAACGACGGTGCGGGGCGAGGAAGGATTTCAGCGTCTACTGTCACGAGCCTCGGAACAGGCAGCGTTGGGGAGCCCGTCGGCATGGTCCCCGTTCCGGAGGCAGGCGGTGGCTTTCCGAACGCAACCGACGCAACGCCAACGTGCATTGGCGAATAATCGGTCGGCCCAGCAATCACCATCGCAAGGCCGAGGAGGGCGAGGCAGAGGGAGAGTGACGGCTAGCGGCGCAGGGGGTGGACCGGAGAATGGCTTCCAAGCGGCAGGGAGACAGGCTTTAACGGTTCTGGAGAGAACTGATGAGGAGGAGGAACGACGGGATCCTTCTTATAGGGAGGAGCCGCTCCCACAAAGTGAAGACAACGAGGAGGAAACAAACGATGCAGGAGAGAGGCTAGGAACTGGGATGCGAGCTGGTGAGCATGAGGCGGACGAGGAAGGAGGCAGGCAACAGATCAATCGGACGGCCACAATCCCAACTCCTGGACAGAGCGACGCACAAAGGCGCGAGCAGAGACATCAGGCAGCGCGCTCTCGCAGCGCGTCCGCAAACCAAGCACATTTCCCCCGCTACTTCTCGCCAGGGGAATTGGCGAAACGATCAGACCTGTTCGCAGCCATCGATGACTGGGACTTGGCGGCACTTTGCGACAGTCGTCAACCATCCCTGTCGCGCCGACTACCGCCCAATTTGTGTCAGCTATTTTCGCTGGTGTTACTCACCCCGCTCCTACACCTCGCGCGAAACCCTGACTCAGTCGCAGGCTGGCGACTGCTGCTGTTTCTCCCTCGGCTCACACTTCGCCAACCGTCGCCAAGAAGACCGAAGTGGCCCGGAGTCAAAGCCCGTCTCAGAGCTTTCCAGCGTGGCGAATGGGGGCAGCTGTACTCTGACACGATCGAAGCCAACAACACCCCACCGCCTCCACGTCACCAGCCAGACGAGGCGGGAGTTCTCAGCAGGGCGGAAGGCCTGGCCAAGCGAGGAAGCCTCCGCCGAGCCGTGCTGGCCCTCGAGTCAACCCCAGTCTGCCCACCTGGCCCAGCAGTTTTGGAAGAACTCCGCGCGAAACACCCCCGAGCCGATGACGAGCAGCTGAGCTAGCCAACGACACCAGGCCCGAACCTGCAAATCAGCCAAGCCGATTTCGCCAAGCTTCTGGGTCGGTGCGAAAATGGTGTGGGGACCGGACCGTCCGGAACCGCCTTCGAACACCTTTGCGACGCATCGGCAACCAACGCATCGGTCTGCACCCACCTACATGCCCTAGTGAACACCATCCTGGCAGGCAAATTACCCGAACCAGTGGCAGACCTGCTGACGGCGTCGCGCCTAATAGCGCTGTCCAAGCCAGGCGGGGTGGTTCGGCCAATTGCAATTGGCGAATGCCTGACGCGCCTCGCAGGCAAGGCTGCCCTGACCGCAATTGGGGAAGCTGCACGTGACCATTTCCTGCCTCTACAGTACGGGGTGGCGGTACCTGGGGGGGCCGAAGCGAACATCCACGTTGCACGTGCCTTCGTTGACTCGAGAGACCGCTGCGTGGTGTTACAGACAGACATTTCGAATGCTTTTAACAGCATTTCGCGAAAAGCAATCATCAACGGGATCTGCGACAGCAACCTTTCGTCACTGCTCCCTCTAGTGCGGCTAACGTACGGTAACCCGTCGAAGTTGTACCTTGATTCGAATTTCACCAGCCACCCACTGAACAGTGAACGCGGGGTGAGACAAGGAGACCCACTCGGTCCTCTACTGTTCGCAGCAGGGATCCACCCAGCACTTCGCGAAACTGCAGATGCCCACCCCCACGTTCTCTGTTTGGCGTATGCAGACGACGTGACGTTTTTGGGGGACAACGCAGACACTGTAGCAGCATTCAATTTCTTCACGAGCAAGTTAGCGCACCTGGGGCTTACACACAATCCGCAGAAATGTGCGGCATGGAGCACGAGAGGCGACGAGGAGATTCAGCTACCGCCAGAAGTCCCGTTATCTCAGGACGGGATACGCCTTCTAGGTAGCTTCCTGGGGCCAGCGGCGGGTGCGGCCAAGTTCCTGGCAGGGCAGCTGGAGGAAATGGCGAAGCCGCTGCCACTGTTAGAACGCGCCGACCCCCAAGTAGCCTCCCTGCTACTGACCCGCTGCATTTCTAGACGCGTCGCATACCTCACAAGGACCACGCCACTAAACCTCCTGCCACGAGACACCTGGGCGCAGTGGGGGCGGGACCTACTAGCTGCGCTCCTGACATCCTGCGGGATTAAAGTCCCGACGTGTAGCACGGAGCAGTCGAGAGTGTGGGCGCAGGCTTCGCTCCCATCGTCCCTGGGTGGCTTAGGACTGACGGACCCGCTCGTGGAAGGGGTCTACGGCTTCGTAGCCAGTTTCACACAAGCCGCGCTCTTCTTTTCCTCCCTGACGCTAGCACCAGACACAGCACTGACCCGAGCACACAGCCACATGATTCTGCCCCGGGACATCACCACACCGCTCCATTCCTGGCTCACAGAGTGCGAGACTGCCCTGCCCACAGATGCACGCGACGTCGTTGACCAGGAACGGCTCTCTAGGTCAGACATCAAGCTTCAGCACACGCTGGCCTTCAAAGTGCAGGGGAGTCGGTACGCGGTTCAGGTCCAAGAGACAAGGCGAATAAGACTGAATCCTCTGTCTGGGCACACGCAGAGAATGTTCTCACTGACTGGCTACGGCACAGGAGACTGGCTCACGGCGGTACCAGTAGCTTCTTCACGGCGCATGGGGCCGGTACACTTCAGCAACGCCGTGCGCTTCCGGCTGGGCCTCCCTTTCTCCACTCCGAAAAACTGTGACTGTACTGACCACACCGCTATCACAGACCCGCGCCTCCCCAACCACCTCTTCCGCTGCGGCACAGGGAAGCACCGTACGAATACTCATAATGAGCTCCGCGACGCTTGCATCAGCATGGCACAAGACGCGGGGTTCATCGTACACAGAGAAACAAACGTGTACTGCCCCATAGAGGAGCAGACCGCGGACTTTACCATGACGGACAGGAGCAGTGGGGCGGTTTGGGTGTGTGATGTGACGGTAACGGACCCTATTAGTACCAGGGACCCGGAGGCTAGGAAAGGAAGGGGATGGGCGGCCAGGGAGCAAGCAGATAAAAAGATCAAGCACTATGAAAACCTGCCAGAGACAGTGGGCTTCTTCCCCCTCGCGGTAGAGACCTATGGCTGCCCTTGTGCGGAGGTCCCTGTGTTCCTGAAACTCCTTGCGGACACGGCGGCTCGGCGATACTTCAACGCCGACTCCAAATCCTATCATGCCGCGAAGTTTCTGCACCAGTTCAGACAGAGGTGGTCGGTTGCACTGCAGAGGGCCCAATCCGTGGGTCTCATGATCAAGTTAGGAGAGGCAGCGGCTGCAGAGAGCCCGCCTGTAGGAGGGATAGGGCAGGAATTGTACCTTGGGGACTGCTTTACCGTCCTTGAGCCTCTCCTTGAGCTCTAGGTGACTTAGTGGGGTTGGATAGTCTAGGTTAACCTGCGTGTTAGTACCTGCTGTCTCTCATTGCATGTGTGTACCCTTCTGGCCTATCAATATACGGACCATTAGAGAGAGAGAGAGAGAGAGAGAGAGAGAGAGAGAGAGAGAGAGAGAGAGAGAGAGAGAGAGAGAGAGAAAGAGAGAGAGAGAGAGAGAGCAAAAGAGAGAGAGAGAGAGAGAGAGAGAGAGAGAGAGAGAGAGAGAGAGAGAGAGAGAGAGAGAGAGAGAGAGAGAGAGAGACTGGTGTGGTAGTTGTGTGACTGGTTGGCTTTGTTTGTTGGTTACCTAGGCCCTTATACCGTGCATGCTTGTACTTTCCTGCTATATCAATACAAGGACCATTAGAGAGAGAGAGAGAGAGAGAGAGAGAGAGAGAGAGAGAGAGAGAGAGAGAGAGAGAGAGAGAGAGAGAGAGAGGAGCACTAGGCCCGGTCCTTAGTCTCTCCTAGCTCTCTAGCCTAGTCTAGCTTTAGTATAGTATGGCTATCAGGTTCTATAAGCCTCAGTCCTTAGTGTAGTCCCTCCAGTGTGCCTATAAGCAGTACAAGCTCCTATATAGCCTCCCTTGTTCCTTCATCCCACTCATTATTCTCTGGTGAGTGTGAATCCTCCCAACCCTGCGGCTCGCGCCGGCCGCCTTTGGCGGCCGACGCTCGACAACGCGGCCTTCAGCCGCGCGTTAGGGGAGGCAAGGACAAGAGGGGAAAGAAGCAGTTACACGGGGAGCAGTACAGGTATGCACCCATAACACCGAAGGTGCTAGACTAAGGTAAGTCCCCCTCAATGGGGAAGAAGAAGCCGGAGACCAAGGAGGCGGCAGGGGCCACGTCTACATCCGCTCCACCCTCCGCCCGAGCCACCGGAGCACACACGCGAGGGCAGGGACGATACCAAGCGGGGACTCCTCAGCAGCCGTGGCTACCATGCAGAAAGCCGCAGCGCCTGGACCGTCGTCCAACAAAGGGTCCTCCGGCTCAAGCGGCAGATGAAGTACATCTCACAGCGCGTTCGACACTGCAGGGCGCACCCGCCCCTGCTGGTCCTCGTTCAGCTGCGGATCCCGGGCCACAACCTCCCGCGTCTGAAGGGCATCATGCAGGAGGTCGAGCACGAAAGACAGCTCCGTCACGCAGCGGCCAACCTCCAACAACCGCATCCCGCAGGACTGGTAAGCCCCATCTCCAGGCCGGGGCTCCCCCCAAGGAGGGCTCGGGGGAGGAGTGCTCCAGTTCCCCTCGCGCGACGCGTTCGGCCACGACACTGCCCACCAATCCACATCAGGATCACGACGAGTGTCGGGCACCTCGTCTTCGTTCCAGTAGCCGCGGGAAAGACCAGGCACCGGCTAATGCTGCGGGACAAGGGGCGGTGCGGATGGCAGGGAGGCAAGGAATCAGCAAGACACGGCAGTTGGGCGACGAGCAAGGGAACACATCCCGGGCCAAGCAACGCGGAGACGACAATGCGGGGGACTCATCAATCCAAACTGGGCCGCGAGGAGCCGAGAACCAGGCACAAGGGGATGCTGGCGAAGAGGCACATCAGGAGGCAGAACAGGAGGAGGGAGTTCGCGGGGAGCAGGCGGAGCCGATGGAGTCACATCTAAGCGAGGCGGGTATGAATACGCGAACGGAGCAACGAGAGCTGCCACCGACGAGGGCGGTGCGTGATGGGGAGGAGGAGGTGGTTGTGGCATCGGCGGTGACGCGCCCTGCTCAGGTGCAGGGGACGAAGCAGGGGCCTGACCAACAACAGGCGGGGCAGAAGACGGCTGAGACGGCGAAGGCGCGGGGACATAGGGCCACAGCCGCGGCGACGGAACCAACCCCGGGGCCGACGGCGGCGGACGCAAGTGAGGAGCCTGAGGCGCAGACTGCGCCGCAACCGCCGATGGAGCCAACCGGGAGGACGCGGATTCGTCCGACGTCGCAGGAAGCTGCGACGGCTGGGACAGCGTGGCCGGAGCATGGAGCTGAGGCTGAGGTCGTGCCTGGCCAGAGTGCGGCGGGCGAGGGGGATGGCGGCGGCAAAAAGACTGGCCGCGCGCACGGAGAAACGGATGAGTGCGCCCGCCATGGGAGCGGTACACAGGCTCCCTCAGCCGTGCGGGCGTGCTTGGCAATGCAGAAGGCGCGGTGCCAACACCCGCGGTCAAGCAGTCCGCGACGGCTCGGAACAGGGCTGGCACCTGCCTGCCCTGGGCTGCTGGTGGGGTGGGCACAGCAAGAGGTCCCGCCGCCACAATCACATCACGTCGAGGCGGCCGGCGCCGGCCCGTCATCAGGTGCGGTGGACGAGGCAGGACGGCCGCACGTGAGAGCTGAACGGGTGGAGGCCGAGGCGGAAGATGCAGCGGCAGCCGTAGAGGAGGAACAAGTGACCACGATCGACAAGCGCCATGGGGGAACACCGCGGCAGAGGCTGCTGCGAGAACGCGCGGCGGAGGTGGCGGCTGGAAACGCGCCGGCAGGGACACGGGGACAAGCGCCGGGGCGCCGAGGGGACGCGGCAAAAGAGGCGCGCGCGGAAGAGCAGGGCGAGGAGGCCTCGCGGCACCCGTGGCTAGGGAAAAGGCCAGATCTGGGACTTGGCGGGAAAGGCACGGGAGGCTGGAAAGACAGCAGAGGGAGATCCAATGAATGATTGCGATGATGATGGGGATGAGGAATATATGGAGGAGGAACAGGGGGATTCGGAGGACGTGTCACTGGAGGATGAACAAGGGAAACCATGCTGACGCCAACGAGGGTGAGTCACGTGGCGTCCAACCCATGGAGGCGGCCAGCAAGGCGAGATCTCCAGCAGACATTGCGGATGACTCGGCAGCCTGGCGCCAGGTGGAAGGGTGGGATTTGGGGCCACTGTGCTGCAGCGCCCAACCCTTTCTTTACCGGAAGCTTCCACCCAAGATCCTGGGTGTCTATGCCTACTGTATGACGATCCCCTTGCTGCGACTTTCGAAGGTTCCTGGCTGCGCGGGGGCATGGCAAATCCTGCAATTCCTACCTAGGTGAACCCTACGAGCCGAAATCGAGAAGGTTCCCGGAAATCGCTGGGCCGTGGTCGAGAAGCGACTTCAGCTATTTCAAGAAGAATGGGAGGTGCTGTTCTCGGAAGCGAGCACCATTCCCCCAAACCCCCAACCAAGCAGACACCAACCAGACCCTGAAGGCATGTGTGCCAGGGCGGAGGGCCTAGTACAGAAGGTGAACATGGTGAAGGCTTTAGCAGCGTTACAGTCCACTCCGCTCACTGAGCAATCACCAGAGACATTCGCTACACTTCGCGCTAAGCATCCGATGGTGGGGAGGCAACACCAGGCTGGGTTACCGGATATGAATCGTCGTCGCTGACAGTCGCAGCCGACGAATTTCGCGAAGTCCTAGCTAAGTGCCCGAATGGGATTGAGTCTGGGCCATCTGGCACGTGCTTTGAACACCTACGTGACCCCGCACTGCTGAACGGGGAGGTCTTCACGCTCCTGCACCAAGTAATCAACTCCCTAATGAGCACTTACCTTAGCGCGCCCATAAGAGAGCTTCTGCTACCGTCGAGGCTGATAGCGCTAGAGAAGCCTGGAGCCCGAGAGCAATTGGTGAGGCGATTATTAGGCAAGCGGCGAAAACGGCGCTGCGAAAACTCTCGCCCGATATCCAACAGTTCTTCCTCCCGGTACAGTTTGGCGTGGCGGTGCCCGGAGGAGCAGAGACGATCATACATGCTACCAGAGCCCTGCTGGCGGACGACCCAAGTCGAATCGCAATCCAGCTAGATGTCGAAAATGCATTCAACTCCGTGGAGCGGGGGAGTTTCTTCACGGCACTCAAGTGACCAGCGCTCGAGCAACTTCTGCCGCTAGTACGCACCCTGTACTTCTCACGGGCGCGCCTCCTACTAGATCCGGGCTTCGACGAACGGTACATCAAGAGCGCTCGTGGTGTGCGCCAGGGAGACCCACTGGGGCCGATGTCAAACTCTTTTCGCTCGCGGGCCCCGCGGCCCTTTCGATAGTGGGCCCCGTGGCCCTTTCGATAGCGGGCCTCGTGGTCCCGTCGTCAGTCGCACGTACGCACAGCAGCAGCCGCGCGCACGTGCAGCTCGCCGCCTTAACCGCTGCCCCACCCTCAAACGGCTGCCTTACCCGCCGCCCCATCTCTTAGCCGCCCCCCCACGAGTTGAAGCCCGCCGCCCCACCTGACACCCGCTGCCCCAGGACCTGCCTCACCCGTCGCCCCACCAGTTACCCTCAGCCCCACCAACTAGCCGCACCTGGAAACCATAGTCTACCACCCGTACCCGTTGAACCGCACAGAACCGCACAGAACCGCACAAAACCGCACAGAATCGTACTCCACCCGTGCTAGCTCCCCTGGAACTGCACAGAACCGCATTCCACCCGTGGTAACCCCCCCTGGAACCGCACAGAACCGCACTCCACCGCCCTAGACTGTTCTTCACCACTCCCAACCGCACTGAACTGCCCTCCATCGCTCCCAACCGTAGCGGACCACACTGAACCTCTCCCACAAGCACCAGAACCGCACTCAGCCGCATTCCACCGCACCAGGCCGCTCCCAACCGTATCCCAACCGCTCTCAACCCCACCCAACCGTCCACCACCGCACTAGACTGCCATCAGGTGCACCATCAGCAGCTTAGGCTGCCACCAATAGAACCAACAGCAACTTAGGCTACCGCCAGCGTACCTCCCCTGTGAAGAAATGAGGAATGAATGAACTAGCAAGCAGGTGGGTACAAGTAGGAAAACCTAAAAGTGTTGTACCCCATATTGTCTACCCCACTACAGCCTACACAGACTATAGCATATGAGTTTGACACACCCCCATAGGCAAAGTGGGGGAGAACAAGAGGTCACAAGACCAGTCAAGCAAAGCAAAGCAAGCTCAGGGTGGATCACAACGTCACCACACATTCCGAGCACAAGTTCAAAGCCATAAGGCCAGTTCACATGCAAGATCATATATAAAGGTAAACAAGCAAGTGCAGGTATAGAAAGATCACAGTACAAGCAAGGTCAAGAAGTGACCAAGTGAGGCCAAGTAGGCACAAGACCTAGCATCGTACAGAAGCGCTGATGATCACAAGGCGGAAGTGCCTTGGTAAAGATATCAGCAGCGTTGGCCTCAGAGGCCACGTAAGCAAGGAGCAGCTGACCACGCTGCTGCAGCTCACGAGCAAGGAAGTAGCGAAGAGCAATGTGCTTCGTTCTGTGCTCCAGTCTGTGCTCCCGACACAAGGCCAGCATGGCCTTGTTGTCTACGTACAGAACTGGAGGAGAACGAGGCGGCTCTCCTAGGTCAGTCAGCAGGTAGGTGAGCCAGCGTAGCTCCTGTGCAGCCATGGCCCCCGCGTAGATCTCAGCCTCACAGCTGGAGCCGAGAACAGAAGACGAGCGGGTAGACCGCCACGAAACAGAGCCGGAGCCAAGGCTGAAGGTGTAACCCTGTGACGACCGCTGCGTAGCCTGGTCGTCAGCCCAAGAAGCGTCTGCGTGACCTGTGAGGACCACTGGACGTCGCCCTCCAAGCACTAGCCCCATGGTACTGCACAAGTAGCGCAACACCCTCTTCGCTGCAGCCATGTGCTCTGGTCGGTGTCTCCCAGGAGCAACATAGCGTGCCAAGATGCTAAGAGGGTATGCAAGGTCAGGTCGTGTGCAGGTGATCAGGTACATGAGGCAGCCAACAAGCTCTGGGTACGGGCCACTCGGCTCTACGTGTCAGAACATTAAAGCTTACTTATTTGTGTAGGCTATAGTGGGGTATCCCATAGGGGGTACAACCCAATTAGGGTTTCCTATTTGTACTCACTTCGTTCATAGTCATTTCCTTCTCGTTCTATTCTTCTCATGGTATCGAGCAGGTTCCCCTGTGGGAACTGTGCTTAGGGCCCACCACTACTTCGACTTTTTTTTTTCTGCCCGGAGCGCGCTCCGGGCTCTCTCTTTCACGCCCGCGCGCAGCCCGCTCTGGCCCTTAGCCGCCCGTGCGCCGCCCTTTGCAGCCCGCGCGCCGCCCTTAGCAGCCCGCGCGCCGACCTTTGCAGCCCGCACGCCGCCCTAGAGCCAGCGCGCCGCCCTACGCAGCCCGCGCGCCGCCTTACGCAGCCCGCGCGCCGCCCTAGAACCCGCGCGCCGCCCTACACAGCCCGCGCGCCGCTCGCCAGGCCCCAGGCCGCCCGCGCGCCATTTGCGCGCCGCCCTTAGCCGCCCGAGTGCTGCCCGCCAGGCCCAAGGCCGTCCACGTGCCGCCCGTGCGCCGCCCTCAGCCGCCCGACGCGCCGCCCGTGAACCGCCCGTGACCCACCCGTGAGCCGCCCGTGAGCCGCCCGTGCGCCGCCCTCAGCCGCCCGTGAGCCGCCCGTGCGCCGCCCTCAGCCGCTCGTGAGCCGCCCGTGCGCCGCCCTCAGCCGCCCGTGAGCCGCCCGTGCACCGCCCGTCAGCCGCCTTCAGCCGCCTGTGAGCCGCCCGTGACTGCTCGTGCGCCGCCCGTGAGCCGCCCGTGAGCCGCCCGTGCGCCACCAATGAGCCGCCCGTGAGCCGCTCGACTGCAGCCTGTGAGCCGCCTGTGAGCCGCCCTTTAGCCGCCCGTCAGCCGCCCGCGAGCCGCCCGTGAGCCGCCTGTCACGACACCCGAGCCGCCCGTGCCACCCGCGTCACCCGAGCCGCCTGCGCAGCTGAGGAGCCGAGCCGCCCGAGCCGCCCGAGCTGCAGAGCCGCCCGGGTCGCCTGTGCCGCTGAGCGCCCGAGCCGCCCGAGCCGCCAGAGCCGCCCGAGCCGCCTGAGCCGCCAGAGCCGCCCGAGCCGCCCAAGCCGCCCGAGCCGCCCGAGCCGCCCGAGGAGCCGAGCCCCTGGTGCCGAGGTGCTGCTGTTGCTGCTGGGCCGGCCGAGCAGCCGTGTTTGCTGTGCTACTGTGCTCCCCGACCCGTCCTGTCTGGTGAGATCGCCGGTTGCGGTCATGGCTACCCCTAGTGTCCTAGCTTTTGACGCTGAGGGTCGTGCCATTGACTTTGAGGTCTGGCTCGACGACCTGCAGCTATTCTTACAGTGCGATAGGGCAGACGGTCTTTCTCTCTTTGACCTCACCTCTGGCGCCGTCCGTGCCCCTACTGCTGATGCTGACGCCACTGTTCGCTCACAGTGGGCCACGCGCGATGCTGCTGCACGTCTTGCTGTGCGTCGCCACCTGCCTACCGCTGAGCGCGCGCACTTTAGCCAGTACAAGAGTGCCCAGACCTTGTACGACGTTGTAGTTGCGCGCTACTCCTCCCCTGCCACTGCTGCACTGAGCCGCCTCATGCTCCCCTTCCTCTTCCCTGACCTTGCCGCCTTTCCCACTGTCGCTGATCTCATTACGCACCTCCGCACTAGTGACACTCGCTACCGCGCTGCGCTTCCTGCTGACTTCTGCGCCAAGAACCCCCCCCCCCCCATGTACATCACTCTCTACTTTTTAGTCACTCGCCTCCCTGACTCCCTTTGTGTAGTCCGGGACCACTTCCTCGCGGTCTGTCCCACCACCCTCACAGTCGACAGCCTCGAGAAGGCCCTCCTAGCGGCGGAGAAGAGCATAGTCGCTGTAGGAGCCTCTCGAGGTGACCCCCGCGCCCCCATCTTTGAGGGGTGTTCTCCTTCCCCTCTCCTGCCCTCTGTTGCCTCTGCCGCTGCGGCCGACCTCGTTGGTCTTGAGTCGGTCGGTGCGGCGTCTGGCAAGGGCAAGGGGGGCAAGGGAGCGGGTGGGGCCAGCGGGGGCGGTGGAGGTGGAGGTGGAGGCGGCGGAGGGAGTGGGGGTGGTGGTGGAGGGGGTGGCGGGGGTGGGGGTGCTAGTGGCGGCAGTGGAGGCGGGGGTAGCGGTGGCGGTGGTGGTGGGAGCGGAGGTGGCGGAGGCGGCGGCGGTGGAGGCGGAGGCGGGGGCGGTGGAGGCGGAGGCGGGGGTGGCGGTGGTGGAGGTGGTCGGAGTGGCACTTCGCAGCGGAGCAGCACTTGGGGTGGTCAGCAGCAGCAGCAGCGTTCTCGCGACATCCCCACCCCTCAGCAGCTCCGTGAGTGGTACACGCAGCGTCAGCGTGGTGGGGGTTTTGGTCCCTGCACCTACGTTCTTCGCACTGGCGACCGCGCTGGAGAGCAGTGTGGGGGTACCAACACCGCCCAGCGCTGCTTTGGCCGCTTGACGGACGCTTGGCGCCAGCAGTTCCTGGAGGCCGCGGAGATCCCCCGCTGGGGAGAGCTGTCTAGGGCTGGTGTAGCTATCTTTGATCTTGACTTTGATGCTATCCTTGCTGCCATGTATGCTGTGACCATTAGTGAGGAGGGTGACTGTTACCGGTGTTTCCCGCCCGACCCGGGCATTGGTACTGCTGCTCTAGGTGCCAGTGCGTCTGTGCTCTCAGGTACTGGTGAGGCTACTCTCTCAGGTACTAGTGAGTCTGCGCTCTCAGGTACTGCTTCGGCTTCGGCCTTCCACACCTTCACCCTTGACTCTGGAGCGTCTCGCTCCTTCTTTCGGGACCGCACCACCCTCACGCCGCTTAGTCGGTCGGTTGCGGTGTCCCTGGCTGACCCCTCTGGGGGTCCTGTTCTGTCTCGCTTCTCCACAGTCCTCCCGTGTCCGGCGGCTCCCTCTGGCACCCTGTCTGGTCTCTACCTCCCCTCGTTCTCTACGAACTTGGTGAGTGGTGCTGACCTACAGGATGCGGGAGTCCACCAGTTCACCCCTGCTCGTCAGCGAGTGACGCACTGCACACAGGCTAGCACAGGTCGTCACCTGGCTACGTTTACACGTCAGCCAGGGTCGAGCCTGTACACACTGACCACTGCTTCTCCTCCAGTTCCTGAGTCTGGTAGGGTCCCCTCGTCAGGTCAGGTGTTTGCTGCAGCATCCAGGTCTGGTCCTGAGTCTGCCCCCTGTTCGTGTCGTCGCCTGTCTCACGCGACTCTCCTCTGGTACCACCGCCTGGGTCACCCCTCTCTGCTTCGGCTCAGAGGCATGGCCTCCCGTCTTCTTGTGTCTGGTCTTCCCCGGTCCCTCCCTCCCCTTCCTCAGGGCCCTGGCCCTGCCTGTGTCCCCTGTGTCGAGGGGCGCCAGCGTGCTGCCCCTCACTCCTCCCAGTTTCCTCCGACAGAGGCCCCGTTGCAGACGCTTCACATGGACGTGTGGGGCCCTGCCCGCGTCCGTGGACTCGGTCACGAGCGCTACTTCCTGTTGGTGGTTGACGACTACTCGCGTTACACCAGAATCTTCCCCTTGCGCAGCAAGGGTGATGTCACTGAGGTGCTGATCGACTGGATCCGCGCAGCTCGTCTCCAGCTCAGGCAGAGCTTTGGCTCGGACTTTCCTGTGTTGCGTTTGCACTCGGACAGGGGCGGAGAGTTCTCCTCTTGCCTTCTGCGTGCCTACTGTCGTGCGCGAGGCATCCGTCAGACCTTCACGCTTCCGGACACACCGCAGCAAAATGGGATTGCTGAGCGCCGCATTGGCATGGTCATAGACGTCGCTCGTACGTCCATGATGCATGCGGCTGCCCCCCATTTTCTGTGGCCGTTTGCGGTCAGGTACGCGGCGCATCAGATCAACCTCCACCCCAGGGTCTCTAGGCCGGAGACCTCCCCAGCTCTGCTGTGGACGGGGAAGGTTGGCGATGCGTCGGCGTTCAGGGTCTGGGGATCTCGGGCGTTTGTCCGCGACTTGTCTGCGGACAAGCTGTCCCCTCGCGCTGCTCCCTGCGTCTTCCTGGGGTTCCCCCCCGACGCCCCTGGGTGGCACTTCTACCACCCCACCTCTCGCCGTGTTCTGTCCTCCCAGGACGTCACGTTCGACGAGTCGGTACCCTACTACCGCCTCTTCCCCTACCGCACTCCGTCCCTCCCCCCGCCCCCGCTCTTCTTGGTACCAGGTCCCCCCCCGGTTGACCCCCTTCCCCCTCAGGGTCCTGCCCCTTCAGGTGTGTCCCAGGTAGACGCGGTCGAGCCTGTCGAGGTCACTGGTGACTCTGGTGCTGCTGTGCGTGCTGAGTCTGGGGGTGCTGAGCCTAGGGGTGTTGAGCCTGGGGGTGCTGAGCCTGGGGGTGCTGAGCCTAGGGGTGCTGGGCCTGGGGGTGCTGAGCCTGGGGGTGCTGAGCCTGGGGGTGCTGAGCCTGGGGGTGCTGAGCCTGGGGGTGCTGAGCTTGGGGGTCCTGAGACTGGAGGTGCTTCGCCTGGGGGTTCTCCGGGTGCTTCGTCTCGCCGAGAGCCACTCTCCCCGCAGGAGCTGCGTGAGTGGTTTGCACGGCGCTGGAGGCGTGCTGCTGGTGCAGGAGGTTCTTCGGCTGCTGAGGGTGCTGCTGCCGCGCGTCCCGGAGGTGCTCGTACTGGGAGTACTGGAGCTGCTGGGCCTGCGGGTTCTACTGGAGCTGGTGCTGCTGAGCGTGTTGGCGCTGAGACTACTGCTGGCGGTCCGGCTGGCAGTGCTCCTGGTGCTGCTGGAGGTTCTGGAGCTACTGGAGGTGCTACTGGAGGTGCCGCTGGAGGTGCTACTGGGGGTTCTGGAGCTACTGGAGGTGCTGCTGGAGGTGCTACTGGAGCAGGTACTCCTGCTGGGGGTACTGGTGCTGTCCCTGCTGTTTCTGGCGTTGCCTCGCGGCCCAGACCGTACTTCGTTCCCCTCCTGCAGCACGTTCCTGGTCTTACACCTTCTCGTGGTCCTTCTCCTCCTCCCTTAGAGGGTCCACAGCCTGTCCAGTCACAGTCACAGCTACAGCTTGCCTCCCCTTTGCCTGCTCCTTCTCCCTACGCTGGTCCGACTGGAGGTCTTACCGAGCGTCGTGAGCCTGCGTCTCGTCCTGCGTCGCCTGTTCGCACTGCACGCACTAGTGGTCGCGGTTCGCGTCTGCGTCCTCCTCCTGTCCCTGGCACGCACCGGATGTCTCTGCGTCCGTCTACTGCTCCTCTTCGTGCCCCTTTGCCTTCTCCTCCTGCTTCCTCTCTTCCTGCTCTTGCCGACCCGGAGTCGGACTCTCTTCGTGCTGCCAGTCCTACTGTCACGCGTCTCCTTGCTACTGCCGTCACTGACCCTTCTTTCGAGTCTTCTGCTGCATCTGCTCTAATCACTGAGCTCGTCGACTTTGCTGCGCGCTGTCGTCTAGACTACGCTGCTAGTCTTGTTGCTGAGTCTGAGTCTGCCTGTCCTCCGTCCGTCGGGGGTGAGTGTGCCCTTGGCACGGACGTCCTTGAGGACAGGCAGGAGGAGTTCCAGTGTCTGGCCGCCGCTTCACCTCATCTCGCGTCTGTACTGCTCGCCCCTGAGGGAGACCCGGATGCACTAGACATCCCGACTCCGCGCTCTTACGCGGAGGCGATAGAGGGTCCCTACTCCTCTCAGTGGCAGGCAGCTATGGATGCAGAGATGGCTTCCTGGAGGTCCACAGGCACCTACGTTGATGCTGTTCCCCCTCCTGGGGGGAACATAGTCAGTGGCATGTGGATCTTCAGGGTGAAGCGGCCGCCGGGTTCTCCGCCTGCCTTCAAGGCGCGTTACGTGGCTCGTGGCTTCAGTCAGCGGCAGGGAGTTGACTACTTTCAGACCTTCTCTCCCACCCCGAAGATGACCACTCTTCGGGTACTGGTGCACGTTGCTGCTCACCGTGACTACGAGCTGCACTCTCTAGTCTTCAGCACTGCTTTCTTGCAGGGCAGCCTGCACGAGGAGATCTGACTGCATCGCCCACCTGGCTTCACTTGGTCTTTCCCTCTTGGTACCCAGTGGAGTCTCCGGCGTCCAGTCTACGGTCTTCGCCAGGCGCCACGTGAGTGGCACGACACACTGAGGACTACGCTGGCGGCACTTGTGTTTGCTCCTTCTACTGCCGACCCGTCGCTGTTTCTGCGCACCGACACCTCTATGCCGCCGTTCTACATCCTCGTGTACGTCGACGACTTGGTCTTTGCCACAGCTGACACTGCTGGACTCGCCCACGTGAAGTCCGAGCTGCAGAAGAGACACACGTGCACTGACCTGGGTGAACTGCGCAGCTACCTTGGCTTGCAGATCACCCGGGACAGAGCACGCCGCACCATTACACTGACTCAGTCACACATGGTGCAGCAGGTCCTTCAGCGCTTCGGCTACACGTACTCCTCGCCTCAGGCCACTCCTCTGTCTACTCGCCACTCGCTCTCAGCTCTGCCTTCGGATGAGTCCGTAGAGTCGAGTGGCCCGTATGCAGAGCTTGTTGGCTGCCTCATGTACCTGATGACCTGCACACGACCTGACCTTGCATACCCTCTTAGCATTCTTGCACGCTATGTTGCTCCTGGGAGACACAGACCAGAGCACATGGCTGCAGCGAAGAGGGTGTTGCGCTACTTGTGCAGTACGTCGGGCATGGGGCTAGTGCTTGGAGGGCGCAGTCCTGTGGTCCTCACTGGGCACGCAGACGCTTCTTGGGCTGATGACCAGGCTACACAGCGGTCGTCACAGGGTTACACCTTCAGCCTTGGTTCCGGCTCTGTTTCGTGGCGGGCTACCCGCTCGTCTTCTGTCCTCGGCTCCAGTTGTGAGGCTGAGATCTACGCCGGGGCTATGGCTGCCCAGGAGCTTCGCTGGCTCACCTACCTGCTGACCGACCTTGGAGAGCCGCCTCGTTCTCCTCCAGTCCTGTACGTAGACAACAAGGCCATGCTGGCCTTGTGTCGAGAGCAGCGACTGGAGCACAGGAAAAAGCACATTGCTCTCCGCTACTTTCTTGCTCGTGAGCTACAGCAGCGTGGACAGTTGTGACTTGCGTACGTGGCCTCTGAGGCCAACACTGCTGATGTCTTCACCAAGGCACTTGCGCCTTGTGATCATCAGCGCTGCTGCACGCAGCTGGGTCTTGTGCCTGTCTTGCCTCACTTGCTCACTTCTTGACCTTGCTTGTACCTTCACCTATATATACTCTTGCCCTTGCTTGCTTGACTCTTGTATATCTTTGTATATGATCTTGCATGTGGACTGGCCTTTTGGCCTTTGAACTTGTGCTCGGAATGTGTGGTGACTTTGTGATCCACCCTGAGCTTTGCTTTGCTTTGCTTGACTGGTCTTGTGACCCCTTGTTCTCCCCCACTTTGCCTATGGGGGTGTGTCAGAACATTATAGCTTACTTATTTGTGTAGGCTATAGTGGGGTATCCCATAGGGGGTACAACCCAATTAGGGTTTCCTATTTGTACTCACTTCGTTCATAGTCATTTCCTTCTCGTTCTATTCTTCTCACTACGGACTCATCCGAAGGCAGAGCTGAGAGCGAGTGGCGAGTAGACAGAGGAGTGGCCTGAGGCGAAGAGTACGTGAAGTCGAAGCGCTGAAGGACCTGCTGCACCATGTGTGACTGAGTCAGGGTAATGGTGTGCTGTGCTCTGTCCGGGGTGATCTGCAAGCCAAGGTAGCTGCGCAGTTCACCCAGGTCTGTGCACGTGTGTCTCTTCTGCAGCTCGGACTTCACGTGGGCGAGTCCAGCAGTGTCAGCAGTGGCAAAGACCAAGTCGTCGACGTACACGAGGATGTAGAACGGCGGCAAAGAGGTGTCGGTGCGCAGAAACAGCGACGGGTCGGCAGTAGAAGGAGCAAACCCAAGAGCCGCAAGTGTAGTCCTCAGTGTGTCGTGCCACTCACGGGGCGCCTAGCGGAGACCGTAGACTGGCCGCCGGAGGCTCCACTGGGTACCAAGAGGAAACGACCCAGTGAAGCCAGGTGGGCGGCGCAGCCAGATCTCCTCGTGCAGGCTGCCCTGCAGGAAAGTTGTGCTGAAGTTAAGAGAGTGAAGCTTGTAGTCGCGCTGAGCGGCTATGTGCAGCAGCACCCAAAGAGTGGTCATCTTCGGGGTGGGAGAGAAGGTCTGAAAGTAGTCAACTCCCTGCCGCTAACTGAAGCCTCGAGCCACGTAACGCGCCTTGAAGACAGGCGGAGAACCCGGCGGCCGCTTCACCCTGAAAATCCATATGCCACTGACGATGTTCGCCCCAGGTGGGGGAACCTCGTCGACGTAGGTGCCTGTGGACTTCCAGGAACCCATCTCTGCGTCCATGGCTGACTGCCACTGTGAGGAGTAGGGACCCTCGATCGCCTCAGCGTACAATCGAGGAGTCGGGATGTCTGGTGCATCCGAGTCTCCCAGAGGGGCAATCAGCGTGGACACGAGATGAGGCAAAGCAGCAGAAAAACACTGGAACTCCTCCTGCCTGTCCTCAAGGACGTCCGTGCTAAGAGCACACTCACCCCCGACGGACGGAGGACAGACAGACTCAGACTCAGCAACGAGACTAGCGGCGTAGTCTAGCCAACAGCGAGCAGCAAAGTCGACAAGCTCAGCAACTAAGGCAGACGCAGCAGTGGACTCAAAGGAAGGGTCAGTGACAACAGTGGCCAGGAGACGCATGATAGTAGGACTCGCAGCACAAAGAGAGTCCGACTCCGGGTCAGCAAGAACAGGAAGAGAGGACTCTGGAGGAGACGGCAACGGGACACGTAGAGGAGCAGTGGAAGGACGCAGTACCATCTGGTGTCTGCCTAGGACCGCAGGAGGACGCGGACGCGGAGCACAGCCACTAGTGCGAGCAGCACAAACAGGCGACGTAGGACGAGACGCAGTCTCACGACGCTCAGCAAGACCTCCAGTAGGACCAGTGTAGGGAGAAGGAGCAGGTAGGGGGGAGGCGGGCTGCAACTGTGACCGCGACTGGACAGGCTGTGGATGTGAAATGAGTAAGCAGGAATGAAATGACTAAGTCAGGGTTGGGTACAAATACAACCCTAGAAAAGCTGTACCCCATAGGTGCTACCCCACTATAGCCTACAAACATGCATCAGCTATAATGCTCTGACACACCCCCATAGGCAAAGTGGGGGAGAACAAGGGGTCACAAGACCAGTCAAGCAAAGCAAAGCAAAGCAAGCTCAGGGTGGATCACAATGTCACCACACAGTCCGAGCACAAGAGTAGGGCCAGAGGCCAGTTCACATGCAGGAGTACAGACATATATATAAAACTAGACAAGCAAGAGCAGGTATATATATATGTCACAGTACAAGTGAAGTCAAGAGGAGAGCAAGTGAGGCAAGACAGGCACAAGACCCAGCTGGGTGCAAAAGCGCTGATGGTCACAAGGCGCGAGTGCCTTGGTGAACACATCAGCAGTGTTGGCCTCAGAGGCCACGTACGCAAGTCGCAACTGACCACGCTGCTGCAGCTCACGAGCAAGGAAGTAGCGGAGAGCAATGTGCTTCGTTCTGTGCTCCAAGCGCTGCTCTCGACACAAGGCCAGCATGGCCTTGTTGTCTACGTACAGCACTGGAGGAGAACGAGGCGGCTCTCCAAGGTCGGTCAGCAGGTAGGTGAGCCAGCGAAGCTCCTGGGCAGCCATAGCCCCGGCGTAGATCTCAGCCTCACAACTGGAGCCGAGAACCGAAGACGAGCGAGTAGACCGCCACGGGACAGAGCCGGAACCGAGGCTGAAGGTGTAACCCTGTGACGACCGCTGCGTAGCCTGGTCGTCAGCCCAAGAAGCGTCCGCGTGGCCGGTAAGGACCACTGGACTCCGCCCTCCAAGCACTAGCCCCATGCCCGACGTGCTGCACAGGTAGCGCAATACCCTCTTCGCTGCAGCCATGTGCTCCGGTCTGTGTCTCCCAGGAGCAACATAGCGAGCAAGAATGCTCAGAGGGTATGCAAGGTCAGGTCGTGTGCAGGTCATCAGGTACATGAGGCAGCCAACAAGCTCTGCATACGGACCACTCGACTCTACGGACTCATCCGAAGGCAGAGCTGAGAGTGAGTGGCGAGTAGGCAGAGGAGTGGGCTGAGGCGAGGAGTACGTGAAGCCGAAGCGCTGAAGGACCTGCTGCACCATGTGTGACTGAGTCAAGGTAATGGTGCGGCGTGCTCTATCCCGAGTGATCTGCAAGCCAAGGTAGCTGCGCAGTTCACCCAGGTCTGAGCACGTGTGTCTCTTCAGCACCTCGGACTTCACGTAGGCGAGTCCAGCAGTGTCTGCTGTGGCAAAGACCAAGTCGTCGACGTACACGAGGATGTAGAACGGCGGCAGGGAAGTGTCGGTGCGAAGAAACAGCGACGGGTCAGCAGTAGAAGGAGCAAACCCAAGAGCCGCAAGCGTAGTCCTCAGTGTGTCGTGCCACTCACGCGGTGCCTGGCGGAGACCGTAGACTGGCCGTTGGAGGCTCCACTGGGTGCCAGGAGGGAAAGTCCCAGTGAAGCCAGGTGGACGGCGAAGCCAGATCTCCTCGTGCAGGCTACCCTGCAAGAACGCAGTGCTGAAGTCGAGAGAGTGAAGCTCGTAGTCGCGCTGAGCGGCTATGTGCAGCAGCACCCGAAGAGTAGTCATCTTCGGGGTGGGAGAGAAGGTCTGAAAGTAGTCAACTCCCTGCCGCTGACTGAAGCCACGAGCAACGTACCGTGCCTTGAAGACAGGTGGAGAGCCCGGCGGCCGCTTCACCCTGAAGATCCACATGCCACTGACGATGTTCGCCCCAGGAGGGGGAACCGCGTCAACGTAGGTGCCTGTGGACTTCCAGGAAGCCATCTCTGCATCCATAGCTGCCTGCCACTGAGAGGAGTAGGGACCCTCTACGGCCTCCGCGTAAGAACGCGGAGTCGGGATGTCTAGTGCATCCGGGTCTCCCTCAGGGGCAAGCAGTACAGACGCGAGATGAGGTGAAGCAGCCGCTAGACACTGTAACTCCTCCTGCCTGTCCTCTAGGACGTCCGTGCTAAGAGCACACTCACCCCCGACGGACGGAGGACAGACAGACGCAGACTCAGCAACAAGACTAGCAGCGTAGTCGAGACGACAGCGAGCAGCAAAGTCGACGAGCTCAGCGACTAGAGCAGACGCAGCAGTGGACGCAAAAGAGGGGTCAGTGACGACAGTAGCAAGCAGACGCGTGACAGTAGGACTGGCAGCACGAAGAGAGTCCGACTCAGGGTCGGCAAGCGCAGGAAGAGAAGACTCAGGAGGAGAAGGCAAAGGGGCACGCAGAGGAGCAGTGGACGGACGCAAAGACATCCGGTGCGTGCCAGGGACAGGAGGAGGACGCTGACGCGAACTGCGACCACTAGCGCGAGCAGCACGAACAGGCGACACGGGACGAGACGCAGGCTCACGACGCTCAGCAAGACCTCCAGTAGGACCAGTGTAAGGAGAGGGAGCAGGCAGAGGAGAGGAAGGCTCCAGCAGGGATTGCAACTGGACAGGCGGTGGACCCTCTACCGGAGGAGAAAGACCAAGAACCTGCTGCAAGAGCGGAACGAAGTACGGCCGAGGCCGCGCGCCAGCTCCAGACGCAGCAGGGTCTGCACCAGCACCCTCAGCGACAGCACCAGCGCCACCCACTCCTCCAGCGGCAGGACCAACAGCAGTAGGCTCAGCACCAGCGCCCTCAGCAGCTCCAGCTCCAGGAGGACCCGCAGGTCCAGCAGCTCCGGGACCGGCAGCACCCGCACCCACGACGGTCGAAGAAGCTCCAGCTCCAGCTCCAGCAGCACCTCCAGACTCAGCAGCACGCCTCCAGCGGCGAGCGAACCACTCGCGCAGCTCCTGTGGAGAGAGGGGCTCCCGGCGAGACGCAGCAGCAGGAGAAACCCCAGACTCAGCAGCTCCAGACGCAGCACCCCCAGGCTCAGCAGCTCCCAGCTCAGCACCTCCAGGCTCAGTAGCTCCCGACCCAGCACCCCCAGACCCCGCACCCCCAGGCACAGCACCCCCCGGCTCAGCACCCCCAGGCTCCGCACCCTCCGCAGTAGCACCCTCAGGCCCAGCACCCCCAGCAGTAGCACCCCCAGGCTCAGCACCCCCGCGCACAGCACCCCCAGAGTCAGCACCCCCAGGCTCAGCACCCGCAGCAGCACCAGAGTCACCAGTAACCTCGACCGGGTCAACGGCGTCTACCTGGGACACACCTGAGGGGGCAGGAACCTGAGGGGGGAGGGGGTCTACCGGGGGGGGAACCGGCACAAGGAAGTCCGGGGGAGGGGGGAGGGAAGGAGTGCGGTAGGGGAAGAGACGGTAGAAGGGGACTGACTCGTCGAACGTGACGTCCTGGGAGGACAGAACACGACGAGAGGAGGGGTGGTAAAACTGCCACCCTGGGGCGTCAGTGGGGAAGCCAAGGAAGACACAGGGAGCAGCACGAGGGGACAGCTTGTCCGCAGACAAGTCGCGGACAAACGCCCGAGATCCCCAGACACGGAACACAGACGCATCGCCAACCTTCCCCGTCCACAGCAAGGCTGGGGACATCGCAGGCCGAGAGACCCGGGGGTGAAGGTCGAGCTGATGCGCCGCGTACCTCACTGCAAACGGCCACAGAAAATGGGGGGCAGCCGCATGCATCATGGACGTACGAGCGACATCCATGACCATGCCAATGCGGCGCTCAGCAATCCCATTTTGCTGTGGTGAGTCCGGAAGCGTGAAGGTCTGGCGGATCCCCCGTGCACGACAGTAGTCTCGCAGAAGGCGAGAAGAGAACTCTCCGCCTCTGTCCGAGTGCAGACGCAGAACAGGAAAGTCTGAGCCGAAGCTCCTCCTGAGCTGGAGACGAGCCTCGCGGATCCAGTCGATCAGCACCTCAGTGACCGCACCCTTGCTGCGCAAGGGGAGGACTGTGGTGTAACGCGAGTAGTCGTCAACCACCAACAGGAAGTAGCGCTCGTAACCCTGCCCACGGACGGGGGCTGGGCCCCACACATCCATGTGAAGCGTCTGCAGGGGAGCCTCTGTCGCGCTAGCAGGGGGCCGGGGCCGCGACAGTAGCGGGCAGCGGGGCCGCGGTCGAACAGGCGTCTGGGGGGCCGCGGTCGAGCAGGCGGCCGGGGCCGCGGTAGTAGCGGGCGGCGAGGCCGTGCGAGCAGGCAGCCGGGGCCGCGACAGGAGCGGGCGGCGGGGCCGCGGTCGAACAGGCAGCTGGGGCCGCGGTCGTAGCAGGCGGCCGGGGCCGCGATCGTAGTGGGCGGCGGCCGCGGCGTAGCGGGCGGCAGGGCCGCGTCGAGCAGGCGGCTGGGGGCCGCGTCGAGCAGGCGGCTGGGGGCCGCGTCGAGCAGGCGGCTGGGGCCGCGATCGTAGCGGGCGGCTGGGGCCGCGACTTAGCGGGCGGCTGGGCCGCGTGTGGGAGGGAGGCGACACGGAGGGTCGCTCGAGAGCGGAAAAAAAAAAAGTTGAGCGCGCCTCGGGGCGCGCTTCGGTGGGCCCTAGGCAGAGTTCCACAGGGAACCCGCTCTATACCATGTCAAATGAGTAAGCAGGAATGAAATGACTAAGTCAGGGTTGGGTACAAATACAACCCTAGAAAAGCTGTACCCCATAGGTGCTACCCCACTATAGCCTACAAACATGCATCAGCTATAATGCTCTGACAGTGGACACTCTAAGGGAGGAGCAGGACCAGTAGAGGGCGGGAGACCAAGAACCTGCTCAAGGAGCGGAACGAAGTACGGCCTCGGCCGCGCAGCGCCTCCAGAACCAGCAGGGACAGCACCAGTACCCCTAGCAGCAGCACAAGCGCCAGCAGCACCTCCAGCTCCAACAGCGCCAGCTCCAGCACCCTCAGAAGCACGAGCGCCATCAGAATCACCAGCGCCAACACCCCCAGCAGCTCCAGCTCCAGCAGCACCAACTCCAGCAGGACCGTCAGCTCCAGTACCTCCAGCAGGACTAACTCCAGCAGCCCCAGCAGCACCCCCAGTCCCAGTAACTCCAGTACCGCCAGTACGAGCGCCTCCAGGACCAGCAGCAACAGTAGTACCTCCAGCTCCAGCAGCACGGCTCCAGCGCCGGGCAAACCACGCGCGCAGCTCCTGCGGAGAGAGTAGCTCCCGCCTCGACGAAGCACCGCCAGAGGCCACACGAGCAGACCCAGCACCCCCAGGCTCCGCACCCCCAGGCTCCGTACCCCCAGGCTCAGCACCCCCAGGCTCCGCACCCCCAGGCTCAGCACCCCTAGACTCAGCACCCCCAAGCTCCGCACCCCCGGGCTCAGCACCCCCAGACCCGACACCCGCAGGCTCAGCGCCCCTAGCAGCACGAGAGTCAACAGCTACCTTGACAGGCTCGACTGCATCTACCTGGGACACACCTGACAGGGCACGACCCTGAGGGGGGAGGGGGTCTACCGGGGGAGGACCTGGCGTAAGGAAGAGCGGCAGCGGGGGGAGGGGCGCAGTGCGGTAGGGGAAGAGACAGTAGTAAGGCACCGACTCGTCAAAGGTGACGTCCTGGGAGGACAGAACACGGCGCGAGGTGGGGTGGTAAAACTGCCAACCAGGCGCGTCAGGGGGGAAGCCAAGGAAGACGCAGGGAACAGCACGGGGGGACAGCTTGTCCGCAGACAAGTCGCGGACAAACGCCCCAGATCCCCAGACCCGAAACGCAGACGCATCGCCAACCTTTCCCGTCCACCGCAAGGTGGGGGAGGTCTCTGGCAAGGAGACCCGGGGCTGAAGGTTGAGCTGATGCGCTGCGTACTGAACCGCAAACGGCCACAGAAAATGGGGAGCAGCCGCATGGATCATGAACGTACGAGCGACGTCCATGACAATGCCAATGCGGCGCTCAGCAATCCCATTTTGCTGTGGAGAGGCCGGAAGCGTGAAGGTCTGGCGGATGCTCTGTGCACGACAGAAGGCTCCCAGACGGGCAGAGGAAAACTCCCCGCCTCTGTCAGAGTGCAGACGCAGAACAAGAAAGTCTGAGCCGAAACTCTCTCTAAGCTGGAGACGAGCTGCGCGGATCTAGTCGATCAACACCTCAGTGACGTCACCCTTGCTGTGCAAGGGGAAGACCGTGGTGTAACGCGAGTAGTTGTCAACCACCAACAGGAAGTAACGCTGGCCACGGACGCGGGCGGGGCCCCACATGTCCATGTGAAGAGTCTGCAGGGGAGCCTCTGTCGGAGGAAACTCGGAGGAGTGAGGGGCGGCGCGCTGCCGCCCCTCGACGCAGGGAACGCAAGTAGGGGCAGGCCCCGGAGGGAGGGGAGGGAGGGACCGGGGGAGACCAGAGACAAGGACACGGGAGGCCATGCCTCGGAGACGAGGCAGGGAGGGGTGACCAAGGCGGTGGTGCCAGAGGAGAGTCTGGTGGGACAAGAGACGACACGAGCAGGGAGCAGACTCAGGACCAGACCTGGACGCTGCAGCAAACACCTCACTCGACGCAGCTACCTGACCAGACTCAACAACCGGAGGAGACTCAGTAGTCAGTGTGTACAGGCTCGACCCCGGCCGATGGGTAAACGTGGCCAAGTGTCGGCCAGTCCGAGCAAACGTACAGTGGGTCACCCGCTGACTCGCAGGAGTGAACTGGTCAACCCCCCGATCCTGTAGATCAGCACCACTCACCAAGTTCGTAGAGAACGAGGGGAGGTAGAGACCTGACAGGGTGCCAGAGGGGGCTGCCGGACACGGTAAGACAGTGGAGAAGCTAGCAAGGACAGGACCCCTAGAGGGGTCTGCCAGGGAGACCGCAACCGGCCGACTAAGCGGCGTAAGCGTGGTGCGGTCTCGAAAGAAGGAGCGGGAAGCACCCGAGTCAAGGGTGAAGGTGTGTAAGGCCTGAGCTGACGTGGTACCTGAGAGAGCAGATTCACCAGCACCTGGGGCAGCAGACGCACTAGCACCTAGAGCAGCAACCTCACCAACACCTAGAGCAGCAGCCTCAATGCCCGGGTCAGGCGGAACACACAGGTAACAGTCACCCTCATCACTAGTAGACACAGCATACATGGCAGCAAGAATAGCATCATAGTCAAGATCAAAGATAGCAACCCCCGCCCTAGACAACTCTCCCCAGCAAGGGATCTCAGTGGCGTCAGGCGGCCGAAGCAGCGCTGGGTGGAGTGCGAGCCCCCGCACTGCTCACCAGCGCGGTCGCCGGTACGGAGGACGTAGGTACAGGGACCAGTACCCCCACCTCGCTGACGCCCAGCGTACCACTCACGAAGCTGCTGGGGGGACAGGGTCTCAGGAGTGCGCTGCTGCTGCTGGCGCTGACCACCACCTAAGCCGCCCCGCTGCGCAGAGCCACCCCGACTAGCTCCACCTCCTCCGCCGCCACCTCCACCACCGCCGCCACCGCCTCCTCCTCCGCTCCCACCGCCACCTCCGCCGCCGCCTCCGCCGCCACCGCCGCCACCGAAGCCCCCACCCCCGCCACCACTCCCACCACCACCTCCACTCCCTCCGCCTCCTCCACCTCCACCTCCACCGCCCCCGCCAGCCCCTCCAGCGCCCTTGCCCCCCTTGCCCTTGCCGGTGCGGTGTCGCCCACTAGGGGCAGACGCAGCGCCGATCGACTCGGTGCCAACGAAGTTGACGGCAGCACCAGAGGCAACAGAGGGCAAAAGGGGGGAGGGGGAGCACCCCTCAAAGACAGGGGCACGCGGGTAACCTTTAGAGGCTCCTACAGCGACTATACTCTTCTCTGCTGCCAGGAGGCGCTCCTCGAGGAGGTCAACGGTGAGTGTGGTGGGGCAAACAGAGAGGAAGTGGTCCCTGACCGAGCGAAGGGAGTCAGGGAGCCGGGTGCCTATGTAGTATAGGGTGATGTACATGGGGGGGGGGGGTTCTTGGCACAGAACTCAGCAGGAAGCGCAGCGCGGTAGCGGGTGTCACTAGTGCAAAGGTGCGTAACAAGGTCAGCGATAGTGGGAAAGGCGGCGAGGTCAGAAAACAGGTACAGCAGTATGAGGCGGCTAAGAGCAGCAACGGCAGGGGAAGAGTAGCGTGCAACTACAGCGTCGTACAAGGTCTGAGCACTCTTGTACTGACTAAAGTGCGCACACTCAGTGGTCGGTAAGTGGTGACGCACAGCAAGACGGGCAACAGCATCGCGGGTGGCCCACTGTGAGCGGACAGTTCTGTCAGCAGCACCAGGCGGGGCAGGAGAGGCACTAGAGGTGAGATCGAACAAGGAGAGTCCGTCCGCCCTATCGCATTGTAGGAAAAGCTGTAGGTCATCTACCCAGACCTCGAAGTCAACAGCACGACCCTCAGCATCAAAGGTAAGGACACTGGGGGTAGCCATGACAGCAGTGGTCTAGTAGGGAGTGCTCTCACCAGTCCGGGTGGGCAGGGCCGGGGCGCGCCGGAAGGAACAGGGCGGCAACCGCGGTAGCAGCGGCTCGGCAGTGGCTCGGTAGTGGCGGCTCGATGGCGGCCTCGGCGGCTCGGCTGCTGGGCGGCTCGGCGGCTCGGCGGCTCGGCTGCTGGGCGGCTCGGCGGCTCGGTGGTTCGGCGGCTCGGCTGCTCGGCGGCTCGGCGGCTTGACTGCTGGGCGGCTCGGCGGCGCGGCGGTTTGGCGGCTCGGCTGCTGGGCGGCTCGGCGGCTCGGCTGCTGGGCGGCTCGACTGCTCGTTAGGGGCGGCGACGGGGCCGGTAGGGGCGGCGACGGGGCCGCGTAGGGGCGGCGATGGTGCCGCTAGGGGCGGCGACGGGGCCGCGTAGGGGCGGCAACGAGGCCGCTAGGGGCGGCGACGGGGCCGCTAAGGGTGGCGCGAGGGGCCTGGAAGGGCGGCGACGGGGCCGCTAGGGGCGGCGACGGGGCCGCTAAGGGTGGCGCGAGGGGCCGTGAGAGGGGCCTCTAGGAGGGCTCGACAGAAGGGCGGCCCACAAGGCGCGCCTTGGGCAGGAGCGACTGGCGCTCCCGTCAGAAAAAAAATAAATTCAGTGGTGGGCCCAAGGAAGCGTTCCCACTAGGGAACCTGCTCTATACCATGTGAAGAAATGAGGAATGAATGAACTAGCAAGCAGGTGGGTACAAGTAGGAAAACCTCAAAGTGTTGTACCCCATATTGTCTACCCCACTACAGCCTACACAGACTATAGCATATGAGTTTGACATCCCCCCCCCCGTACTAGCTTGCCATGTCGTTGTGGCGACAGCCGCAGCAACAGCAGTGGTCTCAGCAGCAGCAGTGGCAGCGGCAGCAGCACAGGTGGCCGCAGCTGCAGCAGTGGCAGGTTCAGCTGCAGCGCCTGCAGCAACCTCCACAGCGGGGCCCTGATGGACCCGGCCAGTACACACACCGGTACGTGGGAGCTGCAACTGCTATTGAGCCTTGTGTTTCCAGTCTTGGTGCATGTGTAGTTTCCGGTCCAGGCGCCTCAGAGGTTCTTAGTGTGGGAGCTGCAGCCACCACTAAACTAGTACCAGCCTTTGTTGCTGGCTCGAGTGCGACCTCACCGACTACATGACTTTCTTTCACCCTAGACTTTGGAGCGTCCAGCTGTTTCTTTCGCGACTGCACCAACCTCACGCCACTGCACACTCCAGTCACTGTCGCCTTGGCTGACCCCTCCGTAGGGTCTGTAGTTGCTGAGAGTACCACCACTCTCCCGTGTCCAGCGGCTCCCTCTAAGTTTCTCATAGGTTACTACACCCCCTCGTTCTCTAGGAACCTGGTGGGTGTTAGTCACCTCCACGACCTCGGAGTTCCCACTGCACGAGCCTGTTGCTTCCTGCAAAGTTGGTGCGAGTGGGGCGCCCCTAGCCACTTTCCACAGGGAGCCAGGCTCTGGCCTGTACTTACTACACACTGGGTCCCACCACACTGGTTCAGGTCAGGTCAGGTCAGGTCAGGTAGCTGCTGTGTCGTGCGACTGTCGGTCACTCACCCACCCGTCGGTCCTCTGGCACCACCGTCTTGGTCACCTATCGTTCCCACGTCTCAGTAGGATGGTACGTCACCGTCTGGTCTCAGGTCTCCAAGAGTCACTTGCCCCGCTTCCTCGCTCGCCTGCGCCGCCGTGCACTCACTGCGTCGAGGGTCGGCAGCGCGCTGCCCCTCACTCCTCCTCGTCCCCCCTCACCACGGCTCCCTTACAGACCCTGCACTTGGACGTCTGGGGCCCCTCCCCGGTCCGTGGCCCACGTCAGGAGCGCTACTTCCTGATTGTGGTGGACGACTACTCTCGCTACACCACGGTTTTCCCCCTGCGACGGAAGGCCGACGTGCCTACCGTCCTTGAGCCATGGCTACTAGCGAGGGGTGCCGTCCAGGGCCTGTGTGGGCTCCGCCTACACTCGGATCGTGGTGGTGAGTTTTCTTCCACTCGCCTGGAGACGTTTTGTCAGGGTCGGGGGATTATCGAGTCTTACACGCTACCAGACTCGCCGCAGCAGAACGGGGTAGCCAAGCGACGCATCGGCCTGGTCATGGAGGTTGCCCGGACCTCCATGTGCCATGCCGGTGCCCCCCAGTTCTTTTGGCCTCAGGCAGTCCGCTACGCCGCGCACCAGCTGAACCTGTGGCCTAGTGACGCACGGCCACGGGTGACGCCGATCTTCCTTTGGACAGGTTTTTCGGGCGTAGCAGCTGACTACCGCGTCTGGGGTTGTCTGGCTCACGTTCGCGCCGTTTGCGCGAACAAGTTGTCTGCGGGCACCCGTGCCTGCGTCTTTCTTGGCTTCCCACTCGACGCCTCAGGCTGGGTGTTCTACGACCCTGTTACCTACCAGTTCTTCAGTTCCCAGGACGTCACTTTCGACAAGTCGGTCAGTTACTACAGGAGTCGCCCCCACCGAGGTTCTGAGACCTTTCCCCCCCCGATCTTCCTCACCACTGACCCCCCCTCAGTCGCCCCGGTAGCCCCCCCCCCCACCCCTTCGCGTCCTGCCCCATTAGGTGCGTCGCACGTCACTCCGCAGTCGTCTCCCCCGCAGCGTCCAGTCTCTGTCGTGTCTAGGAGTGCGGGAGGTGCAGTAGTAGGGGGTGAGGGTACTGGGGCTGTTGGAGCTGGTGGCTCCGGCTCTGGGGGTGCTGGGGGTGTGGGTGGGGAGGCCCCTCCAGTGGAGGACACTGCTGCCTCGAGTCGGCAGCCTCGCCCCGCCTCACCCCCTGGCTTTCCGTTAGTCCCGCAGTTCCCTCCCCGCTCGCCTCCGCAGCCGGTCGCTGAGGAGTATGGGGGTGTTCCTGCTAGAGGTAATGAAGGCCCTGGGGGTGTTGTCGGTGGAGGTTTTGGTTCTGGGGGTGTTGGAGTTGGAGGCGCTGCCACCTCGGCGCCTACACCGCGCACTGTCCGTTTCCTGACACGTGAGCAGCGTCTTGTTCGTTTGGAGAGGGAGGAGCGTGAGCGGTTTGAGAGGGCACAGCAGCAGCAGCAGCAGCAGCAGTCTCGGTTGGAGCGTCAGGAGAGAGTAGAGGAGGAGTTACGGCAGTAGGAGCAGCTTCAACAGCAGCAGCAGTCTCAGTCGGAGCGTCAGGAGAGAGTAGAGGGGGAGTCACAGCCGCGTTAGGGGAGAGTAGAGGAGGAGTCATAGCTGCAGCAGCAGCAGTCTCAGTCAGAGCGTTAGGAGAGAGTAGAGGGGGAGTCACAGCCGCGTCAGGAGAGAGTAGAGGATGAGTCACAGTAGCAGCAGCAGCAGCAGTCTCAGTCGGAGTGTCAGGATAGATTAGAGGAGGAGTCACGGCAGCAGCAGCCTCAGTCGGAGCGTCAGGAGAGAGTAGAGGAGGAGTCACAACGGCCGCAGCAGTTACAGTTGCAGCCACAGCAGGAGAGAGTGGAGCAGGAGTCACGCCCGCAGCAGCAGGTGTTGTTGCAGCCATAGCAGGAGAGAGTAGAGGAGGAGCCACAAGAGCTGCAGCACGGGCAGGTATCGCAGCAGCTGTCGCCAGAGGAGGCGGAGCAGCAGCGACTGAGAGACCTGCCCGACTCAGCACCTGCACGCTTTGTTCCCGGTCCCCTACCGTCCCTTCCTCTTCCCCCTGTCGAGTCCCTTTCCTCATCCCAGTGGACTCGTCGTTCTCCTGTCAGTCGTGCTGTGTCCCCAGAGCCTCGTCGGTCACGTTACCGTGCCGACCGTCCGTTTCACATTGTTCTTCGCTCTCGTGTTCCGTCTCCACCTGTCCTTCCACAGCCTCCTAAGTCATCCTTCACTATGCTTCACGACCCGTTGTCCGACTACCTCCGTGCCTCCCATCCTGTCGTCTCCCGTGTTTTGTCCGCGTTGGTCACTCACCCGACTGCACCTCTGTCGTCGGTCTCAGCGCTTGTTACCACTGTCCCTGACTTTGCCTCTTCCCACCGCCTTGACTACGCCGCTCACTTGGTGAGTGGCCCTGCTCGTTCTCCGTCCTCTGGGGGTGCTCCTGTCTTTCCGTTGGAGGTCCTGGAGGACAGGCAGTTCGAGCTTGGTTTCCTTGCGGCCGCTGTTCCTCATCTCTGCGCCATGCTTGTGGACAGGCCTTGTGGCCCCTTGCTTCTGTAGAGATGCTTGTCATGCATGTCGTGTACTCTTGCATCTTTTATATCTGCTATATCGTTGCATGTGGACTGGCCTTGTGGCCTCTTGCTTGTTCTCAGATTGTGTGGTGACCTTGAGCTCCACCCCAAGAGTTGTTTTGTTCTTGTGAACTGGTCTTGTGACCGTTGCTTGTTCTTGCTGACTGGTCCTGTGACCCTTGCTCTTGGGTTGTGTGTTGCTCTCCACAGGACTACCGTCACCTAGACTATGGGGGTGTGTCAAACTATGATTGTTATAGTTTGTATTGTTTAGTCTAGGTGGTGTACACATTGGTTAGTGCTCAGGTTAGGTTTGCTATATCTACCCTTGTACTTGCTCATGTGAAACAAGTGAACAGAGGTGAATGACTAAGGAAAGATTGGGTACAAATACAACCCTAGAAACCCTGTACCCCATATGTGCTACCCCACTATAGCCTACAGCAACTATGTCATATAAATCTGACACACCCCCATAGGCAAAGTGGGGGAGAACAAGGGGTCACAAGACCAGTCAAGTAAAGCAAAGCAGAGCAAGCTCAGGGTGGATCACAAAGTCACCACACAGTCCGAGCACAAGAGCTGGGCCAGAGGCCAGTTCACATGCAGGAGTACAGACATATATATATAAAACTAGACAAGCAAGAGCAGGTATATATATGTCACAGTACAAGTAAAGTCAAGAGGAGAGCAAGTGAGGCAAGACAGACACAAGACCCAGCTGGGTGCAGAGGCGCTGATGGTCACAAGGCGCGAGTGCCTTGGTGAACACATCAGCAGTGTTGGCTTCAGAGGCCACGTACGCAAGCCGCAACTGTCCACGCTGCTGCAGCTCACGAGCAAGGAAGTAGCGAAGAGCAATGTGCTTCGTTCTGTGCTCCAGACGCTGCTCTCGACACAAGGCCAGCATGGCCTTGTTGTCTACGTACAGCACTGGAGGAGAACGAGGCGGCTCTCCAAGGTCAGTCAGCAGGTAGGTGAGCCAGCGAAGCTCCTGTGCAGCCATGGCCCCAGCGTAGATCTCAGCCTCACAACTGGAGCTGAGAACCGAAGACGAGCGAGTAGCCCGCCACGAGACAGAGCCGGAACCAAGACTGAAGGTGTAACCCTGTGACGACCGCTGCGTAGCCTGGTCGTCAGCCCAAGAAGCGTCCGCGTGCCCTGTAAGGACCACTGGACTCCGCCCTCCAAGCACTAGCCCCATGCCCGACGTACTGCACAGGTAGCGCAACACCCTCTTCGCTGCAGCCATGTGCTCTGGTCGGTGTCTCCCAGGAGCAACATAGCGTGCAAGAATGCTCAGAGGGTATGCAAGGTCAGGTCGTGTGCAGGTCATCAGGTACATGAGGCAGCCAACAAGCTCTGGGTACGGGCCACTCGACTCTACGGACTCATCCGAAGGCAGAGCTGAGAGCGAGTGGCGAGTAGACAGAGGAGTGGCCTGAGGCGAGGAGTACGTGAAGCCGAAGCGCTGAAGGACCTGCTGCACCATGTGTGACTGAGTCAAGGTAATGGTGCGGCGTGCTCTGTCCCGAGTGATCTGCAAGCCAAGGTAGCTGCGCAGTTTACCCAGGTCTGTGCACGTGTGTCTCTTCAGCAGCTCGGACTTCACGTAGGCGAGTCCAGCAGTGTCCGCTGTGGCAAAGACGAAGTCGTCGACGTACACGAGGATGTAGAACGGCGGCAGAGAAGTGTCGGTGCGCAGAAACAGCGACGGGTCAGCAGTAGAAGGAGCAAACCCAAGAGCCGCAAGCGTAGTCCTCAGTGTGTCGTGCCACTCACGCGGTGCCTGGCGGAGACCGTAGACTGGCCGTAGGAGGCTCCACTGGGTGCCAGGAGGGAAAGTCCCAGTGAAGCCAGGTGGACGGCGCAGCCAGATCTCCTCGTGCAGGCTACCCTGCAGGAACGCAGTGCTGAAGTCGAGAGAGTGAAGCTCGTAGTCGCGCTGAGCGGCTATATGCAGCAGCACCCGAAGAGTGGTCATCTTCGGGGTGGGAGAGAAGGTCTGAAAGTAGTCAACTCCCTGCCGCTGACTGAAGCCACGAGCAACGTACCGCGCCTTGAAGACAGGTGGAGAGCCCGGCGGCCGCTTCACCCTGAAGATCCACATGCCACTGACGATGTTCGCCCCAGGAGGGGGAACTGCTTCAACGTAGGTGCCTGTGGACTTCCAGGAAGCCATCTCTGCATCCATAGCTGCCTGCCACTGAGACGAGAAGGGACCCTCTACGGCCTCCGCGTAAGAGCGCGGAGTCGGGATGTCTAGTGCATCCGGGTCTCCCTCAGGAGCAAGCAGTACAGACGCGAGATGAGGTGAAGCAGCCGCCAGACACTGTAACTCCTCCTGCCTGTCCTCTAGGACGTCCGTGCCAAGAGCACATTCACCCCCGACGGACGGAGGACAGTCAGACGCTGACTCAGCAACAAGACTAGCAGCGTAGTCTAGACGACAGCGAGCAGCAAAGTCGACGAGCTCAGCGACAAGGGCAAACGCAGCAGTGGACTCAAACGAGGGGTCAGTGACGACAGTAGCAAGGAGACGCGTGACATTAGGACTGGCAGCACGAAGAGAGTCCGACTCAGGGTCGGCAAGCGCAGGAAGAGAGGACTCAGGAGGAGAAGGCAAAGGGGCACGCAGAGGAGCAGTGGACGGACGCAGAGACATCCGGTGCGTGCTAGGGATAGGAGGAGGACGCTGACGCGAACCGCAGCCACTAGTGCGAGCAGCACGAACAGGCGACGCAGGACGAGACGCAGGCTCACGACGCTCAGCAAGACCTCCAGTAGGACCAGTGTAAGGAGAGGGAGCAGGCAGTGGAGAGGAAGGCTCCAACAGGGACTGCGACTGGACAGGCTGTGGACACTCTACCGGAGGAGAAAGACCAAGAACCTGCTGCAGGAGCGGAACGAAGTACGGCCGAGGCCGCGCGGCAACTCCAGACTCAGCAGGTACAGCACCAGTACCCTCAGCGACAGCACCAGCGCCACCAGCACCTCCAGCAGCAGGACCTCCAGCAGCACCAGCAGTAGAACCACCGCCAGGACAGACAGCAGCTGTCTCAGCACCAACACCCTCAGCGGCTCCAGCTCCAGTAGGACCCGCAGGCCCAGCAGCTCCGGGACCGGCAGGACCAGCACCCTCGACGGTCGAAGAAGCTCCAGCTCCAGCAGCATGCCTCCATCGGCGAGCAAACCACTCGCGCAGCTCCTGTGGAGAGAGGGGCTCCCGGCGAGACGCAGCAGCAGGAGAAACCCCAGGCTCAGCAGCTCCAGACGCAGCACCCCCAGGCGCAGCAGCTCCAGACTCAGCACCCCCAGGCCCAGCAGCTCCTGACACAGCACCCCCCGACTCAGCACCCCAAGGCGTAGCACCTCCAGTCTCAGCACCCCCAGGCTCAGCACCCCCAGGCTCAGCACCCCCAGGCTCAGCACCCTCCGCAGTAGCACCCGCAGGCCCAGCATCCCCAGGCTCAGCACCCCCAGTAGCAGCACCTCCAGGCCCGGCACCCCCGCGCACAGCACCCCCAGAGGCAGCACCCCCAGGCCCAGCACCCGCAGCAGCACCAGAGTCACCAGTAACCTCGACCGGGTCAATAGCGTCTACCTGGGACACACCTGAGGGAGCAGGAACCTGAGGGGGGAGGGGGTCTACCGGGGGGGGGAACCGGCACAAGGAAGTCCAGTCGAGGGGGGAGGGAAGGAGTGCGGTAGGGGAAGAGGCGGTAGAAGGGGACTGACTCGTCGAACGTGACGTCCTGGGAGGACAGAACACGACGAGAGGAGGGGTGGTAGAACTGCCACCCTGGGGCGTGAGGGGGGAAGCCAAGGAAGACACATGGAGCAGCACGAGGGGACAGCTTGTCCGCAGACAAGTCGCGGACAAACGCCCGAGATCCCCAGACACGGAACGCCGACGCATCGCCAACCTTCCCCGTCCACAGCAAAGCTGGGGAGGTCTCCGGTCTGGAGACCCTGGGCTGAAGGTTGATCTGATGCGCGGCGTACCGAACCGCAAACGGCCACAAAAAATGGGGGGCAGCCGCATGCACCATGGACGTACGGGCGACGTCCATGACAATGCCGATGCGGCGCTCAGCAATCCCATTCTGCTGTGGAGAGTCCGGAAGCGTGAAGGTCTGGCGGATGCCTCGTGCCCGACAGTAGGCTCGCAGAAGGCCGGAGGAGAACTCTCCACCTCTGTCCGAGTGCAGACGCAAAACAGGAAAGTCCGAGCCGAAGCTCCGCCTGAGCTGGAGACGAGCTGCGCGGATCCAGTCGATCAACACCTCAGTGACCTCACCCTTGCTGCGCAAGGGGAAGACTGTGGTGTAACGCGAGTAGTCGTCAACCACCAACAGGAAGTAGCGCTCGTGACCCTGTCCACGGACGCGGGCTGGGCCCCACACGTCCATGTGAAGCGTCTGCATCGGGGCCTCTGCGGAGGAAACGGGGAGGAGTGAGGGGTAGCCCGCAGGCGACCCTCGACACAGGGGACACAGGGAGGGCCAGGCCCCGGAGGAAGGGGAGGGAGGGACCGGGGAAAGCCAGAGACAAGAAGGCGAGAGGCCATGCCCCGGAGACGAGGCAGGGAGGGGTGACCCATCCTGTGGTGCCACAGGAGGGTCTCGTGGGACAGGAGGCGACACGAGCAGGGGGCAGACTCAGGACCAGACCTGGACGCTGCAGCAAACACCTGACCCGACGCAGCTACCTGACCAGACGCAGGAGGAGGAGACGGAACAGTGAGTGTGTACAGGCTCGACCCTGGACCACGTGTGAATGTGGTCAAGTGTCGACCCGTGTCCGCGTCCGTGCAGTGGGTGACTCGTCGGCGCGCAGGGGTGAACTGGTCAACCCCTGCATCCTGGAGGTCAGCACCCGCCACCAAGTTCGTAGAGAACGAGGGGAGGTAGAGACCGGACAGGGCGCCAGACGGGACCGCAGGGCACGGCAGGACAGTGGAGTAGCGAGCCAAGAGGGGTCTGCCAAGGAGACCGCCACTGGCCGACTAAGCGGCGTGAGTGTGGTGCGGTCTCGAAAGAAGGAGCGAGACGCCCCGGAGTCAAGAGTGAAAGTGAGAGAGGGTGAAGTCGACACAGTACCTGAGAGAGCAGACTCACCAGCACCTGAGGACTCAGACTCACGGGCACCTAGAGCAACAGCCTCACCAGCACCTGGAGCAGCAGCCTCAACAGCACCTAGAGCCGCAGTACCAATGCCCGGGTCGGGCGGGAAACACCGGTAACAGTCACCCTCCTCACTAATAGTCACAGCATACATTGCAGCAAGAATAGCATCAAAGTCAAGATCAAAGATAGGTTCTCCAGCCCTAGACAGTTGGTCCCATTGAGGGATCTCAGAGGCGTCAGGAAACTGGCGGCGCCAAGCGTCAGTCAGGCGGCCGAAGCAACGCTGGGTGGAGTGTGGACCACCACACTGCTCACCCGCACGGTCGCAAGTGCGCAGGACGTAAGTGCACGGACCAGTACCCCCACCCCGCTGACGCGCAGAGTACCACTCACGGAGCTGCTGCGGGGAGAGGGTCTCCTGACCACGCTGCTGCTGCTGGCGCTGACCACCACCGGAGCCACTCCTCCTCGGCGCGCCACGACCTCCGCCGTCTCCTCCGCCGCCGCCGCCACCACCTCCACCGCCACCGCCACTCCCACCGTCGCCGCCGCCACCGCCGCCTCCGCCTCCACCCCCACTACCACCGCCGCTGCCGCCCCCGCCTCCACTGCCTCCGCCGACACCTCCACTCCCGCCACTACTCCCGCTACCACCCTCACCTCCGCCGCTGCCTCTACCTCCGCCTCCACTGCCCCCGCCGCCTCCACCACCGCCCCTGCCCCCCTTGCTCTTGCCAGAGCGACGTCTCCCGCTGGGGGCAGACGCCGCTCCGACCGACTCAAAACCAACAAGGTCGGTCGTAGCAGCAGAGGCGACAGAGGGCAGTAGGGGGGAGGGGGAACACCCCTCAAAGATGGGGGTGCGCGGGTCACCACGAGAGGCCCCTACAGCGAGAATGCTCTTCTCGGCTGCTAGGAGGGACTTCTCGAGGATCTCGACAGTGAGAGTGGTGGGGCAGACTGCGAGTAGGTCGTCCCTGACTCCGCGAAGGGAGTCAGGGAGGCGGGTGACAATGTAGTAGAGAGTGAAGTACTTGGGGGGGGGGGTTCTTGGCGCAGAACTCAGCAGGAAGTGCAGCGCGGAAGCGAGCGTCACTAGTGCGCAGGTGGGTAATGAGGTCGGCTACTGTGGCAAAAGCAGCAAGGTCGGGAAAGAGGTACGGTAGCATGAGGCGGCTCAGTGCAGCAGTGGCAGGGGTGGAGTAGCATGCAATAACGGCGTCGTACAAGGTCTTAGCACTCTTGTACGACCCAAAGTGCGCACGCTCAGCGGGAGGGAGGTGGCGACGCACAGCAAGACGTGCAGCAGCATCGCGTGTGGCCCACTGTGAGCGAACAGTGGCATCCTCAGTAGCAGCAGGGGCGGGAGAGGCACCAGAAGTGAGATCAAAGAGAGAGAGTCCGTCAGCTCTGTCGCACTGTAGGAAAAGCAGTAGGTCGTCTACCCACACGTCAAAGTCAATGGCTCTGCCCTCAACGTCAAAGGCGAGGACACTGGGGGTAGCCATGACAGCAGTAGAGAGAGGGCACTGCGCAGAGTAAAGCTCAGTGCTCACCAGACAGGGCAGTGCAGGGAGGGCTCGGGCGGCTCGGGCGGCTCGGGCGGCTCGACTGCTCGGCGGCTCGGGCGACTCGGCGGCTCGGGCGGCTCGGGCGGCACTGCTGCTGGGGCGGCTCGGCTGCTGGGGCGGCTCGGCTGCTGGGGCGGCTCGGCTGCTGGGGCGGCTCGGCGGCTGGGGCGGCTCGGCTGCTGGGGCGGCTCTGCTGCTGGGGTGGCTCGGCCGGGAGATGCAGGGGCGGGGCCATCAGGCGCAGCGGCGGGCCGGCAGGTGCAGCGGCGGGTCGACCGGTGCAGCGGCGGGCCGGCAGGTGCAGCGGCGGGGCCGTAGGGTGCAGCGGCGGGCCGGTAGGTGCAGCGGCGGGGCCGTCAGGTGAAGCGGCGGGCCGCTGGGTGCAGCGGCGGGCCGTAGGGTGCAGCGGCGGGCCGGCAGGTGCAGCGGCGGGGCTGTAGGGTGCAGCGGCGGGCCGGTAGGTGCAGCGGCGGGCCGGCACGTGCAGCGGCTGGGCCGTCAGGTGAAGCGGCGGGCCGCTGGGTGCAGCGGCGGGCCGTAGGGTGCAGCGGCGGGCCGGCAGGTGCAGCGGCGGGGCCGTCAGGTGAGGCGGCGGGCCGTAGGGTGCAGCGGCGGGCCGTAGGGTGCAGCGGCGGGCCGGCAGGTGCAGCGGCGGGGCCGTCAGGTGCAGCAGCGGGCCGGCAGGGCCGCGTCAGAGCCGGCGGCGGGGCCGCGTCAGCGGAGGCGGCGGGGCCGCGTCAAGCAGGCGGCGGGGCGCGACGTAGCGGGCGGCAGGGCCGCGTCAGAGCCGGCGGCGGGGCCGCGTCAGTGGAGGTGGCGGGGCCGCGTCAAGCAGGCGGCGGGGCCGCGATCAGGAGGGGTGGCGGGGCCGCGTCTGAGGGACAGCGGGGCCGCAAGGGAAATGGCGACCCGAGGGGTCGCTAGAAAAAATGCGCGCCTCGGGGCGCGCTTCGGTGGGCCCTAAAAAAAAACGGTCCTTAGGAAGGACCCGCTCTATACCATGTGAAACAAGTGAACAGAGGTGAATGACTAAGGAAAGATTGGGTACAAATACAACCCTAGAAACCCTGTACCCCATATGTGCTACCCCACTATAGCCTACAGCAACTATGTCATATAAATCTGATGTCAATTCTAGTCATTACATTCTCATAACTCAAACAGCCGATGCTCTTCGCGGCGGCCATACAGCCAACCCTATTGAGGGTTGCGGCGATGTGTCCCACGACGGTGGTAATGGCGTATGCGGACGATATCACGATCATCGGCGCTCCAGGGGAGGCGATTAAGGGAGTGAACATCATCACGGAGGAGTTACGCAAGTGCGGGCTGCGGTGCAACATGGAGAAGTCCTCGGCGTGGTGCCCGGCGGGTTGCTCGGACGTACTCCCTGAGGGCGATCGACGGGATACGGGTGCTGGGGAGCCCGGTGGGGAGTAGAGAGTACGGGAGGAGGACGATACAAACGACCCTCAGCACGGTGGTAGCGCCACTGAACCTCATCGGCAAACTATACCCACAGCACGCACTCCTCCTCCTCTCGAGATGTGTGTCGCGGCGCATCTCTTACATGCTCCGAACCACCCCGGCCGATACGCTGCCACTGGTGGAATGGAGGGACTGGAGTGAGGAACGGCTGTGGACGGCACTAAAAGCAGCAAAGATGCACGCCCCGGGGAGCAAACAGGAGCAGAGCCTGGTCTGGCGCCAAGTAACGCTCCCGGTGTGCCTCGGGGGCCTGGGGCTGATAGATCCGCTCTGTGAGAGGACGTCCCCGTTATAATATTTTCTCACTATTATATTTTTCCGTTATCCTATTCTCCCTTTTCTCCTCTTTATTTTGGTCTTTATCTCATCTCAATCGGCCTACTATTCTATTTTATAGAGCCTTCTATTTATTTCTCTTATTTCCTACTTTTCCCACCGACATACCTATTATACGGCACCGATAGCGCCGACAGTGGTGTATACGGTGTAATCTGGGCGTAATCCCAAGTGCCAATAGCCTTGCGTGCTTGTGCGCACTTGTGATTGTAGTATCGGGAAGGGCGTGTTCCCGAAGGTTCGTTTTATCTCGTTTATCCTTGTATTTTCCGAGTATAAAAATGCCTTGTATTCAGTTTTAGTGACAAGTTTCGATTGAGAATTCGATCCTGTGACACTTGGTATCAGAGCCGTTCTCACTCGACGACTCTCGGCTAAGCAGCGGTCGCGGAAAAAATCGCCTCGAAAAACCGCCGGGGGCGACCAATTCGACGCCGATTTCTGGTAAGCACCAGTTCCGCGCTTTTCGAGTTAACCCCCTCGCGTGGTTTCTGAACAGGATGGGTTCGCCGACGACCAATGACGTTACGCAGCAGCTCTTCGCGCAAATCGCCAAGATGGAAGCGGAGATGCGAGCGACGACTGAACGGTCGCGATTGGAGAACGAGCAGCTGCGAAACGAACTGCAGCGCGTTACGCAGCTCCTCTCGACCATGAACATTCCTGCTTCGACGACTTCGCAGCAGTCGCAGCGTCAGTTCGAGGTTCCGAAACTTCGCTCGCCGGAATCGTTCGACCCTAGCGATCGAAAATCCGACGTCAGGCGGTGGCTCGCGACGATGGAAATTTATTTTGCGGCGATCGGATGGTCGATGACGGAGTACGACGGCGAGAAAATTCGTCTCGCGACAACGTTGATGCGCGGTCCAGCTCTCGAGTGGCTTGGAAGCAACAATAGCATTTTCCAGGGCGAAGCCACGTGGCAGCAGTTCCGGGCAGACCTTCTCAAACGTTTTGAGCCTATTAATTCCACTTATATTGCGCGCGAAAAATTACATCACCATAGGCAATTCGGGAGTGTCGCGCAATTTACGCAGCAGATGGAGGAATTTTTCTCAGAAGTAGTTAAGACTTAGGCACTAGGGTGTTGGGTAGAACGAGAGTGACGAGAGGAAGGGGTCGAGAGAGTTTGACAAAAGAGGGTGATTCAATATTGAGCGAGGGTACAAATAGGAAAGAACAAACAAGAAAGGTGCACCACCAAACAGAAACTTCTATGACTACAGTATTCTACACTACAGGCAGTTACAAAACAATATATAGAGTTATATATTATTCTGACACGCCCCCATAAGTGCCTGTAGGGAAGAAAGGGCAGTCAACGCCCCCATAATGGGGTACACCATACAGGTGCAGCGGAAGAAACAGATGCAGGCAAAAGCAGTGGTAACCGGTGCAAAAGTGGCAGAAACAGCTGTAGCCAACCCTCAACCAAGGAAGAAGTAGTAACAGGTGTGGGAGGCGGCAGGTCGCCTGAGGAGCAGGCTCTGTGGCTGCATCAGGCAGCAGGACAGCAGCGGCTCGACGGCAGCACCTGCAGGCCCCAGCAGCAGAAAACAGAAAACAGGGCAGGTGGCGACAGGGGCGACAGCTGGAGGTGCCAAAGTAGCAGCGGGCTGCAGCAGCAGATACCCGGCTGTCTTCCGCCACCCTCTCTCACCCTCCCCCCCACAGCTGCAAACGCAGCAGTGAGAGAGAGAGGAGGGGGGACGGCTGTTGGTGCTGCAAAATCTCTCTCACCAACCCCTCACACTCCCCCCCATCCCCCACAGCGACACGCGCTGCAGGGAGAGAGAGGAGAGAGGAGGGCATCGGTTGGTTCCTGCGGGTACACTCCCGCCACCCTTTTACCCTCCCCCCCACTGCGACAGTCGCGTATGGGGCGACAAATGATGACGGCAGCTGCTGCAGACTGCTCACAGCGGTCGCCCCGACACACCACCTCCCCCATGGTCCCCCACTCCCACGACCTCCCCCCACAGTAGGAGCGCGCACGGCAGCAGCAAGTGCGACAGCTGCAGTGGGGACCGCGGGAGGGTGGGCGGGGATAGCTGCTCGAGCGCGACGAGCGGAATAGGGGGCCGAAACGGAGGCGCGACGAGGCGACGTCGGGGCAGCGTGGCCGCGAACGACGGGGCGACGAGGCAGCGCGACGAGCAGAGCGCCGCCTTCGCCCCGTCGATCGCACTGACGATCGAAACCGTCGCGGATTTTCACGCGACGGTCGCACTGACGGCCCGATCGCAGTAGAAAGTCGTTGGGAGGGAGGGCCGCCATGACAGGGTCGAAAATTGGTGGGCCCATTGATCGAAATCTAGCTCGATACCATCTCAGAAGTAGTTAAGACTTAGGCACTAGGGTGTTGGGTAGAACGAGAGTGACGAGAGGAAGGGGTCGAGAGAGTTTGACAAAAGAGGGTGATTCAATATTGAGCGAGGGTACAAATAGGAAAGAACAAACAAGAAAGGTGCACCACCAAACAGAAACTTCTATGACTACAGTATTCTACACTACAGGCAGTTACAAAACAATATATAGAGTTATATATTATTCTGACAATTTTATAATCGCATTCCCGACATTACCGAGGGCGAAAAAATTCAGTCCTACATCGCGGGGCTGAAAACCGACATTCGGCGCCAGATTGCAGCAGCGAATTGCAGCAGCTATAGCAAAATTGTATCGGCCGCGGAGCGTTTTGACTTGGTCAACTCCGGAACACGACGGCCCCACGTCGTCGGATCACGACAAGGGGATCGCTCGGCTTCAACCATGTTCGCCGACCCCATGGAAGTCGACAAATTCGACGCGAATTCACGACCTACAAATAACAAAACGTTTTGCGAATTTTGCGGCGGAAACGGACATCGGATTGTCGACTGTTTTCACATGAAATCTGCACGTGCGGCATTCCGAGCTCGTGGGAGTGGCGAAACCAAAGACAAAAAGTCAAAAAACGGATCTCGCCAGTGATTGCGGATCGTGCTGGCGAGGAAAAGCAGATCCGAAAGCGTCAGCGCAATCTGGACCAAATCAAAATTGAAGGACAGCATTGGGCCCGAGATTTGGAGAATCAAGGGCGAAATCCCAAGCCCCTTGACCGAAATTTGTCAGAGGGATTTGCCGAGGAAAGGAAAACTGTCAAAGTTATTTTATGTAACTGCTTGTGGTTTAGGTGTAGTGTATTTATCTTGTCTTCTGTTTGGTGGTGCACCTCTAGTTTCTTGACTATATGTTGTATCTCTTTGCTATTATTGAACACCATTCTCTCTTTTCAACTTTCTCGACACTCTCCTCAACTGCAAAACTCGAACTTCTCCTAAGCTACTTTGGCTCCCATGCCTAACTAGCACTTGGATTTTAACATGTTATCAGAGTGACCACGGTTCTTACCTGTGGACCCGCTCCATTGCTTCCGCTGCTACTCTGTGTTCGGCACGCCCCGTGGCGTGCCCCTTAACCTTTTCTTAGCGGCCCCGTTGCCGCCCTTTCAGGCCCCTCGCGGCCCCTTCGCGGCCTCGCCGTCTACCTGCGGCCCCGCCGCCTACCTTCGGCCTCGCCGCATACCTGCGGCCCCGCCGCCTACTTTCCGTCTCACCGCCTACCTCTGGCCCCGCCGCATACCTGCGGCCCCGCCACCCATCTGCGGCCCCGTCGCCCACCACGGCCACGTCGCCACCTGCGGCCCCGTCGCCCGCTGCGGCCCCGTCGCCATCTGCGGCCCCGCCACCTTCGGCCCCGTCGCCACCTGCGGCCCCGTCGCCCGCTACGGCCCCGTCGCCTACCTGCGACCCTACGGCCCCGTCGCCTACCTGCGGCCCTACGGCCCCGTCGCCTACCTGCGGCCCCGGCCCCGTCGCCTTCGTGCAGCCCCGGCCCCGTCGCCTACCTGCGGCCCTACGGCCCCGTCGCCTACCTGCGGCCCTACAGCCCCATCGCCTACCTGCGGCCCCGGCCCCGTCGCCTTCCTGCGGCCCCCGCCCCGTCGCCTACCTGCGACCCCGGCCCTGTTGCCTACCTGCGGCCCCGTCCCCTACCTGCGGCCCCGTCGCCTCACTACGGCCCCGGCCCAGTCGCCCACCTGCGGCTCCACCCTCGTCACCTAACTGCGGCCCCGGCCCCGTCGCCTCCTTGCGGCCCCAGCCCCGTCGTCACCTGCGGCCCCGCCACCTGCGGCCCCGTCGCCACCTACGGCCCCGTCGCCCACTTCGGCCCCGATGCCACCTGCGGCCCCGCCCACTTGCGGCCCCGACCCCGCCCCGGCCATGCCCCGTCGCCAGCCGCGGCACACTGGGGGCACGTGCACCGCCCCCCCCCCCCCTTTTCCCGTCACCCGTGAAGGGGGGGGCAGGCGTCGCCCCCTCTGCCGCCTGCTTTGGCGCCCGGGGAGGCCGTGCGTCGCCCCCCCCCCCCCCCCCCTCTCCTCCTCCTTTTGTTCCCGCTGCTGCAGCTGCCGCTGGGGGGGAGGGTGTGAGGGTGTGGGGGAGCCGGGGGAGTGGCACTGGGGTGGCGGGTGTGAGATCAACCAGCACCCGTCCCTCCACCTCTCCTCTCTTCCCCCCTCTGCTGCTCCTGCAGCAGTGTGTGGGGGAGGGGGAGGGGGAGAGGGAGGGGGAGGGTGAGGGGATGGAGGGGGTGACCAACCAGAGCCTACCACCTCCTCTCGAGAAAACAGACTCGACCAAGACGGGAACTCTCCAATTCGACCCCGGAAAAAAATAGAATTCGTTAAAGTTATCTTTCAAAGATGCTTTAATGAAGACTGGTGATTTTCGCGGGTCCAGAGCTATAAACAAATTCCGGGAAGAACTCGAGAGGAAGTAGACAATTAAAGAAGTGGTACCGGTGCCTACGGAGCTGGGGAAAAAATTAAGGAGTGTGGAAAGGAGTAGACCTTTTCACGGCGTCAACGTCCTCTCCCGGAACCAGCCCAAGATGACTCTCCACTCCCCAGGGAAGAAGTCTATGGAGCTAAAGCAGCTGAAGAGGCAGCTGGGAGTTCAAAAGAAGCTGTAGAAACTCTGAAAACCCCTCCAGGATGCATCCAGTGGATCGCAGGCGTCGACCGGATCCACCCCCTCAGGGTCAACCTGTACGGTTACTACCTCTACTCCTGGCGTTGGAGAGGAGCTTTTCTCCACGCAGCCCAGGCCAGCTGGTTGTCCAGGAGCAAACAGTGGAACCACGGTGTGTACTGAATATTGGGATGTACCTTATGATCCTATTAATGAGACTATTTTTGGGTACTCCGAGCAACGCTCACCACTCCTGCTCGAGGTGATCTGCAACGGACAGCGCCTCCAAGCACTCGTGGACAGCGAGGCGTCGCACAGCGTCTATGACAAAAAGGCAATCGATCGACTCGGAGGTGAAATCAAGTCCTCAAGCTTCTCTGCAACGATGGTGGATGGCAGTAAGCTACCTATCTACGGGGAAACACGGTTACTACTCCAGATTGGACCCCTTCGATGGAAGCCTGCTCTCCCCGTCACAAATATCAAAGGACTCGACGTAATCTTCGGGAGAGACTTTCTTAAAAAGTTCAACCCCGAGATCAACTGGGTTAGCCGGACGGCCAACATCAACAATAACGGGAGGAAAATCAGCCTTCCCAAATGGGACGACACGGGAAATATTCCAGTCGAGACACTCGAACGCTTTGAAAAGGACGTCAAACGGACCACGGCGGGATTCATGGCGATAGTCAACGAAGCAGACAACGGAGAGAAGCAGACCCAAGAACTTCCTCCAGCAGTCAAGAAAATTCTTGAAGAGTTCCAGGACGTTCTCCCCGACGATTTACCTGATCAACTACCGCCATACCGAACACATCAACACGAGATCGTAGAAGAGCCGGGGTCCAAGCCAACGTTCCGAGCACCATACCGGCTGAGCCCGACAGAGCTTGCCGATATGAAAAAACAAATAGAGTATCTCCTGGAGAAAGGGCTGATTCGACCTTCGACTTCGCCGTACGGAGCTCCAGTACTCTTCACTCCGAAGCCAGACGGAAGTCTGCGAATGTGCATCGACTACCGAGCCTTGAACAAGCAGACTGTAAAAAATAAATACCCGATACCACGGATCGACGACTTACTCGATCAACTTCGCGGTGCTACGGTATTCTCCAAGCTCGACCTCAGATCGGGATACTGGCAAATTCGTATGGCGGACAACTCTATCCACAAAACCGCCTTTCGAACTCGGTATGGGTCATACGAGTATCTCGTGATGCCGTTCGGACTCACTAACGCACCAGCCGCATTTCAGGCGGAAATGAACCACATCCTTCGGCCCCTTCTGGACGAGTGCGTGGTGGTATATTTGGACGATATCCTGATCTACTCGAAAGACATGAAGAAGCACGTTGAGCATCTGCGACGGGTGTTTGAAATTCTTCGACGAGAACGCTTCTACATGAAACTATCCAAGAGCGAGTTTGCATTGGAAAAAGTCCAGTTCCTTGGACATATGGTGAGCGCTCGGGGAGTTCACGTGGATCCTAAGAAGATCGAAGTAGTGCGAACGTGGAAGACCCCTGAGAACGTGAAGGAGTTACAACAGTTCCTTGGATTCGCCAACTACTACAACCGGTTCGTACCGAACTACGCCAAGATTGCCGCACCATTAACGAACCTGTTGAAGAAGAATACACCATATCAATGGGAGGCGAAGCACTAGGAAGCCGTGGAACAACTTAAAACCGCACTCACGTCCGCACCTGTCCTTATCCTGCCAGACCCTGAAATTGACTATGTCATCGAGGCCGATGCTAGCGATCAAGCAGTGGGCGCAGTACTCATGCAGGATCAAGGGAAGGGACTGCAACCCATTGCATACCTCAGTAAAAAACTTCACGGGGCAGAACTCAATTACCCCATCCATGACAAAGAGGCCTTCGCCATCGTCAACGCATTTAAGGCATGGAGGTGTTATCTCGAAGGAAGAAAAACGACCGTCTACACCGACCACTGCAGCCTCAAGTATCTGAAGACCCAACCAACACTCTCCAGGCGGCAGGTCCGGTGGATTGACTTTCTCGAAACCCACTTCCATTACGACATCGTGTATAAGCCGGGGCACAAGAACAAGGCAGACGCACTGAGTCGCCCTGCACACGTTGCCGCCCTACAAGTCGATGGCATGAACCCACTTTTGAAGGGACTCTTCACGCATGGATACACCATCGACCCCGAAGTCTCTGTAGCAGAAAAGCGCCATCTTCTACACCGGGATCAAGACATCGCATACCGCAAGGGATCCACAAAAATATGGGTACCTAATTACCCTCCTTTACGCCAATTACTGCTCGAAGAATATCATGATGTTCTCTACGCGGGCCACTTCGGTAGTAACAAGATGCTTGCCGGTATTGCGAAGCATTATTATTGGCCCCACATGGCGGATGACGTACAAAAATTCGTCACCTCGTGCGACACATGCCAATGGATGAAGAGCAGCAAACAGAAGAAAGCATGGTTACTACAGCCTCTTCTAGTCCCTGAACAGCCTTGACAAGTGGTTAGCCTCGACTTCATCACCGGGTTACCACCTACCAAAGCTGGTTACGACGCCATTCTAGTCGTCATCAACAAATTCTCCAAAATGGGACACTTCATTCCGACACACACAACGGCTCGCACCGAGGAGATAGCGCAATTATTCTTCCGCTACGTCATCTCGCAACATGACATTCCAACCACGCTGATCTCCGACAGAGACCCGAAATTTACGAGTAAATTCTGGAAGGAGCTCATGTCGCTCATGGGGACTAAACTCGCCATGTCATCAGCCTATCATCCCCAAACGGATGGTCAGACAGAGCGCCTCAACCAGATTGTCGAACAACTTCTGCGAGCAGCATGTAAGGACGATATCTCTAAATGGGATGCACACATGCCGGTTCTCGAGTTTGCGTATAACAACGCCACGCACGCCGCAACAGGGCAAACTCCTTTCTTCCTCTGTTACGGTCGCAACCCACTCACGCCTCAGAAACCAACAGTACCCGCCACGGTGCAACCCGCACATGACTTCATTACCACTATGCACCAATTGTGGGAGCGCACGCATAAACGTCTTCTGACTATCCAGCAGCAACAAAAGAAGCTCGCTGATCAGAGTCGCAACGATCATTCCATCAAGATTGGCGATCAATTGCTTCTGGATACACGCAATCTCGACATTAGCCATCTTCCGTCTAAGCTCCGACCTCGCTTCTGCGGACCTTTTCTCGTCGAGGCACAGGTCACTCCAGTAACCTTCCGCTTGCGTTTACCAGCTACCTGGAGAATTCACAATGCCTTCCATGTTCAACTTCTCAAGCCCTATCGGGACCCAAACACGGACTTCAAAGGTCGCCAGCCGCCGCCGCCACTGCCAGTGATCGTTAATGGGGAACCCGAGTACAAAGTCGAAGCCGTTCTGGCGCACCGACGACGACGTAGCGGCACCTTGGAGCTCTTGATTCGTTGGAAAGGCTATGATCCTTCCGAGGATACCTGGGTACCTGAACACGACATGGATAACGCCCGCCGTCCTCTCCAGGACTACCTTGTCGAGCAGGGTGTTACTTCTACCATCCAGCTTTGACGGGGGGGGGTGTGAGAGGACGTCCCCGTTATAATATTTTCTCACTATTAGATTTTTCCGTTATCCTATTCTCCCTTTTCTCCTCTTTATTTTGGTCTTTATCTCATCTCAATCGGCCTACTATTCTATTTTCTAGAGCCTTCTATTTATTTCTCTTATTTCCTACTTTTTCCACCGACATACCTATTATACGGCACCGACAGCGCCGACAGTGGTGTATACGGTGTAATCTGGGCGTAATCCCAACTGCCAATATCCTTGCGTGCTTGTGCGCACTTGTGATTGTAGTATCGGGAAGGGCGTGTTCCCGAAGGTTCGTTTTATCTCGTTTATCCTTGTATTTTCCGAGTATAAAAATGCCTTGTATTCAGTTTTAGTGACAAGTTTCGATTGAGAATTCGATCCTGTGACACGCTCTCTGAGGCACCAGCGGCATACCTGGCCTCTCTACACGCGGCAAATACTCTCCTCAGACACACGGTGATGGCGGCGGACAACCCCCTGCTGCAAGTGACAGACCTGGTGTCGCCAATGGGGGGACTCCAAGGGGCATCGGCAGGAGGGGCTGCAGCAGGAGGGGACTTGCTCTAGGACCTTCGGAACCGGCTCCCAGAGCATGCCCGTGAAGTCCTGAAGGCGCACCACAAGAAGGGGGTGTCAAACATTATATATGTTGTGCTTGTTTAGGCTACAGTGGGTTAGCCTATACGGGGTACACAATTCTAGGGTTAGGTACTTGTACTGATTTCACTATTAGTTCATTCATTCCTGTTTATTCATTTCAACATGGTATCAGAGCAGGTCCTTCCTAGGACCGATTTTTTAGGGCCCACCACTACCTACCTACCTACCTACCTACCTACCTGCGCCCTAGGGCGCCTCGGTTTTCACGGCCCTCTAAGGCCCCGCGACCCGCGACCCGCCCCTTAGCGACTCGCGCGCCGCCCCTTAAGGCCCCGTTGGCCCACGCGCTCGCCCCTTACGGCCCCGCGCTCGCCCCTTAGCGACCCTGTCGGCCCCGCGATCGCCCCTAACGGCCCCGTCGGCCCCGCGCTCACCTCCCTAGAGGCCCCCGTCGGCCCCGCGCTCGCCCTGAGCGGCCCCTTACGGCCCCGCGCTCGCCCCTAGAGGCCCCGAATGGCCCCGCGCTCGCCCTTAGCGGCCCCTTACGGCCCCGCGCTCGCCCCTAGAGGCCCTGAACGGCCCCGCGCTCGCCCTTAGCGGCCCCTTACGGCCCCGCGCTCGCCCCTAGAGGCCCCGATCGGCCCCGCGCTCGCCCTTAGCGGCCCCTTACGGCCCCGCGCTCGCCCCTAGAGGCCCCGAACGCCCCCCCCCCCCCAGAACGAGCCGCTCGACCCGAGCAGCCCGAACCGAGCCACCCAGCCCGAACCGAGCCGCCCAAACCAAGCCGCCCAGCCCGAACCGAGCCGCCTGAACCGAGCCGCCAGAACCGAGCCACCCAGCCCAAACCGAGCCGCGCCGCCCTTCCCGAGCCGCGCCGCCCTACCTGAACCGAGCCGCGCCGCCCGTAGTGGACCGAGCCGCCCTACCTGAGTCGCACTGCCTACTGTTTTTGGGGTGCCCCTACTACTATTACTCCTACTACTGCTATGGCTAGCCCTCCTGTACTGGCTTTCTATGCTGAGGGCCGCCCAGTGAAGTTCGAAACCTGGCTAGATGACCTACACCTCTTCCTACAGCTCACTGCCAAGGAGGACATCTCATTGTACGATCATGCCCTATGCCATACTCCTGCTCCTACTTCTACTACTCACAGCACTACCCACTCACAGTGGCAGACTCGTGACGCCCACGCTCGCTTCGCTATTCGCAACTCCCTGCCGATAGATGAGCGCGAGCACTTTGGGCAGCACAAGACTGCACAGGCACTGTACACTGCTGTAGTTGACCGCTACTCCTCACCGGCCTCTGCCGCACTAGGCCGTCTCTCTCTTCCCTACCTGTTCCCCGACTTAGCCTCTTTCCACACAGTCGCTGACCTCATTACGCACCTCCGCACTAGTGAGGCTCGCTTCCGCGCCGCCATGCCTGATGAGTTCCTTGCCAAGAACCCACCCCCACTCTGGCTCACTATCTACCACCTAGTCACCCGCCTCCCTGACACTCTGCGCTCAATCAGGGACCACTTCCTAGCTCGCTGCCCCACTGAGCTCACCATTGCCCTCCTCGAGAAGGAACTCCTTGCAGCTGAGGCTAGCATAGTCGCTGTAGGTGCCTCTCATGGCGACCCCCGTACCCCGTTCTTTGAGGGGTGTTCTCCTTCCCCCCTTCTTCCCTCTGTCGCCTCTGCTACTGCTGTCAACCTCCTTGGTGCTGAGAAGGTCGGGACTGCGTCTGCTTTGAGCGGGCGCCGCAGCGGCAAGGGCAAAGGGGGCAAGGGTGGTGGCGGTGACAGCGGGGGAGGCGGTGGTGGGGGCGGTGGCAGCGGCGGGGGTGGTGGCGGCAGCGGCAAGGGAGGTGGCGGGGGCGGAGGCGGTGGTGGGGGTGGCGGTGGACGCGGCGGCAGCAGGGGTTGGGGTGGTCGAGGAGGTGGCGGCGGCGGTGGTGGTCGTGGAGGCGCTGGTGGTGGCCAGAGCCAGCAGCACACTCCGTCGCCCCAGGAGGTCCGTGAGTGGTACTCTCAGCACGGGGGGGGGGGGGGGGGGGGGGGTGGCTTTAGCTGCACCTACGTCATTCGCACTGGTGACCGCACTGGTCAGCCGTGTGGGGGACCGCACGCCACACAGCGCTGCTCCGCTCGTCTCAACGACGCTTGGCGTGTTTAGTTCCCTCAGGCCACTGAGCTGCCCCGCTGGGTTGATCTCCTGAAGAAGGGGATTGATATCTATGCTCTAGACTTTGATGCTATTCTCACTGCTATGTATGTGATGTCTACTAGTGGAGAGGGTGCTGAGTACCTGTGTGTGCCGCCCGACCCGGGCATTAGGACTAGTGTGTCTGCCGCTCCAGGTACTCGCGTGTCTGCTACCCCAGGTGCTGGTGAGGCAGCTACTCTAGGTGCTTGTGCGTCTGCCCCCCCTGGTACTGAGTCGACGGCAGCACTACACACCTTCACACTGGACTGAGGTGCTTCTCGCTGCTTCTTTCGTGACCGCACTGCCCTTGAGCCGCTTGCTCGGCCAGTTGCTGTCTCCCTCGCTGACCCCTCTGGGGGTCCGGTCATTGCGACCTCCTCCACTGTCCTTCCCTGTCCTGCGGTCCCGTCGGGCGCACTGTCAAGTCTCCACCTCCCCTCATTCTCTACGAACTTGGTGGCAGGTAGTGCACTCCAGGACGGGGGTGTTCACCAGTTCACCCCTGCCTACGAGCGCGTGACACACTGCACGTGTGCTCGTACGGGCCGCCACTTGGCTACCTTCACTCGGCAGCCGGGGTCGGACCTGTACACACTGACCACTGAGTCCCCTCAGGTCGCTGCGTCTGCGTCTGCGTCCGCGTCAGGTCAGCTGTCCGCCCCCTGCTCGTGTCGCTCTCTGGCGCACGAGACTGTCCTCTGGCAACACCAAATTGGCCACCCGTCTGTGCAGCGCCTTCGTGCCATGCACTCCCGGTACCTTGTCTCCGGTCTTCCCAGAGTCCTCCCTCCCCTCCCACCCTCGCCTGCTCCTCCCTGTCTTCCCTGTGTCGAGGGGCGGCAGCGCGCCGCTCCTCACTCCTCCTCGTTTCCCCCGACGACTGCTCCCTTGTAGACGCTCCACATGGACGTGTGGGGCCCAGCCCGCGTCCGTGGTCAGGGTCAGGAGAGGTACTTCGTGATAGTTGTTGACGACTACTCGCGCTACACCACGGTCTTCCCCTTGCGCACCAAGGGTGAAGTCCCTGATGTCTTGATCCCTTGGATCCGCAGAGCCCGTCTCCAGCTCAACGAGCGTTTCCACTCGGACTTTCCTGTCCTGCGCTTGCACTCTGACAGAGGTGGTGAGTTCTCCTCCAACCTCTTGGCAGCCTACAGTGCTGAGCACGGCATTGAGCAGTCGTTCATGCTTCCGGCCTCTCCACAGCAGAATGGGATTGCAGAGCACCGCATTGGCCTGGTCATGGAGGTCGCCCGTACCTCCTTGATCCATGCGGCTGCCCCCCACTTTCTGTGGCCGTTTGCGGTCCGGTACGCTGCGCATCAGCTCAGCCTCTGGCCCCGTGTCTCCTTGCCGGAGACCTCGCCCACACTGCTGTGGACGGGGGAGGTTGGCGATGCGTCGCGTTTCCGGGTCTTGGGATCTCGAGCTTTTGTCCGCGATACGTCTGCGGACAAGCTCTCCTCCTGTGCTGTTCCCTGCGTCTTCCTCGGCTTTGTCCCGGACGCGCCTGGTTGGCAGTTTTACCACGCCACCTCGCGCCGAGTCTTGCCCTCTCAGGACGTCACTTTTGACGAGTCCGTCCCCTACTACCGCCTCTTCCCCTACCGCACTGCCCCGCTCCCCCCCCCGCCTCTCTTCCTCACGCCAGGTGCTGCTGTCGTAGACCCCCTCCCCCCTCAGGGTGCCGCTCCCTCAGGTGTGTCTCAGGTAGACCCGGTTGAGCGTGTTGAGGTAGCTGTCGACTCTTGTCCTGCTGTGGGTGCGGAGCCTGGGGGTGCTGAGCCTTGGGGTGCGGAGCCTGGGGGTGCGGAGCCTGGGGGTGCGGAGCCTGGGAGTGCGGAGCCTGGGGGTGCTGAGCCTTGGGGTGCGGAGCCTGGGGGTGCTGAGCCTGGGAGTACTGAGCCTGGGGGTGCTGAGCCGCAGAGTCCGGAGTCTGGGGGTTCTGAGTCTGGAGGTCCTGAGCCTGAGGGTCCTACACCTGGCGGAGCCCTCTCCTCGGAGCAGCTGCGTGAGTGGTACTTCCAGTACTGCAGCCTCAGGAGAGGTACCTCTGGAGCCAGGCGTACTACTGGGACTGGTGCTAGTGCTTCTCCTCCTAGCCGGGAGCTCCCCTCCCGTGAGCGGATCCATGAGTGGTACGAGCGGCGCTGCACTCTTCCGAGTGGCGCGCCTGGTGTCGCGGACCCCGCTGCTGCTGGTGGTGCTACTGGTGCTGGAGACTCTACTGGTTCAGCTGGTGCTGCGGCCCAAGAGGTTGGAGCTGTTTCTGGAGCTGCGGACCCGGGCGTTGGAGCTACGGCTGGTGCTGCGAACCCGGGCGCTCGTGCTGCTGCTGGTGCTGAGGACCCGGGCGTTGGAGCTGCTGCTGGTACTAAAGACCCGGGCATTGGAGCTGCTGCTGGTGCTGAGGACCCTGTTGCTGGTGCTGTGGAGTCGGGCGTTGGAGCTGCTGCTGGTGCGGAGGACCCTGGCGCTGGTGTCTCTGCTGGTGCTGGTTCTCCCGCCTTCTCTTGGTCCTCCTCCTCCCTTAGAGTGTCCACAGCCTGTCCAGTCACGGTTACAGTTACAGCCCGCCTCCCCATTGCCTGCTCCTTCTCCCTACACTTGTCCTACTGGAGGTCTTGCTGAGCGTCGTGAGCCTGCGTCTCGCCCTGCGTCGCCTATCCGTACTGCTCGCACTAGTGGTTGCGATTCGCGTCAGCGTCCTCCTCCTGTCCCTGGCACGCACCGGATGTCTCTGCGTCCGTCCACTGCTCCTCTGCGTGCCCTTTGCCTTCTCCTCCTTAGTCCTCTCTTCCTGCTCTTCCCGACCCGGAGTCGGACTCTCTTCGTGCTGCCAGTCCTACTGTCACGCGTCTCCTTGCTACCGTCGTCAGTGACCCTTCTTTTGAGTCCACTGCTGCGTCTGCCCTAGTTGCTGAGCTCGTCGACTTTGCTGCTCGCTGTCGTCTAGACTACGCTGCTAGTCTTGTCGCTGAGTCTGAGTCTGTCTGTCCTCCGTCCGACGGGGGTGAGTGTGCCCTTGACACGGACGTCCTTGAGGACAAGCAGGAGGAGTTCTTGTGCTTGGCCGCTGCTTCACCTCATCTCGTGTCCGTACTCCTTACCCCTGAGGGAGACCCGGATGCACTTGACATCCCGACTCCGCGCTCTTACGCGGAGGCGATAGAGGGTCCCTACTCTTCTCAGTGGCAGGCAGCTATGGATGCAGAGATGGCTTCCTGGAAGTCCACAGGCACCTACGTTGACGCTGTCCCCCCTCCTAGGGCGAACATCGTCAGTGGCATGTGGATTTTCAGGGTGAAGCGGCCGCCGGGTTCTCCGCCTGTCTTCAAGGCGCGTTACGTGGCTCGTGGCTTCAGTCAGCGGCACGGAGTTGAGTACTTTCAGACCTTCTCTCCCACCCCGAAGATGACCACTCTTCGGGTACTGCTGCACATAGCTGCTCACCGTGACTACGAGCTACACTCTTTTGACTTCAGCACTGCCTTCCTGCAGGGCAGCCTGCACGAGGAGATCTGGCTGCGCCGCCCACTTGGCTTCACTGGGACTTTTCCTCCTAGCACCGAGTGGAGCCTCCGGCGGCCAGTCTACGGTCTCCGCCTGGCACCGCGTGAGTGGCACGACACACTAAGGACTACGCTTGCGGCTCTTGGGTTTGCTCCCTCTACTGCCGACCCGTCGCTGTTTCTACGCACCGACACTTCTGTGCCACCGTTCTACATCCTCGTGTACGTCGACGACTTGGTCTTTGCCACAGCTGACACTGCTGGACTCGCCTACGTGAAGTCCGAGCTGCAGAAGAGACACACGTGTACAGACCTGGGTGAACTGCGCAGCTACCTTGGCTTGCAGATCACCCGGGACAGAGCACAGCGCACCATTACCCTGACTCAGTCACACATGGTGCAGCAGGTCCTTCAGCGCTTCGGCTTCATGTACTCCTCGCCTCAGGCCACTCCTCTGCCTACTCGCCACTCGCTCTCAGCTCTGCCTTCGGATGAGTCCGTAGAGTCGAGTGGCCCGTACCCAGAGCTTGTTGGCTGCCTCATGTACCTGATGACCTGCACACGACCTATAAGGGGTACACAATTCTAGGATTAGGTACTTGTACTGATTTCACTGTTGTACGGCACCGACAGCGCCGACAGTGGTGTATACGGTGTAATCTAGGCGTAATCCCAAGTGCCAATAGCCTTGCGTGCTTCTGCGCACTTGTGATTGTAGTATCGGGAAGGGCGTGTTCCCGAAGGTTCGTTTTATCTCGTTTATCCTTGTATTTTCCGAGTATAAAAATGCCTTGTATTCAGTTTTAGTGACAAGTTTCGATTGAGAATTCGATCCTGTGACACGCTCTCTGAGGCACCAGCGGCATACCTGGCCTCTCTACACGCGGCAAATACTCTCCTCAGACACACGGTGATGGCGGCGGACAACCCCCTGCTGCAGGTGACAGACCTGGTGTTGCCAATGGGGGGACTCCAAGGGGCATCGGCAGGAGGGGACTTGCTCCAGGACCTTCGGAACCGGCTCCCAGAGCATGCCCGTGAAGTCCTGAAGGCGCACCACAATAAGGGGGAAGTGAAGGGGCACCTGCAGCTGATCCTCTCAAAGCACATCAACCTAGACAGGGTGGCTGAGCTCGTGGGGGACACAAGGGCGGACAAGCTCGGAGCCGACAACGGACATGTAATCCAGCTGATCAACCTGCAAGGGGTGGGGGCGGGAGATTGGCTTCATGCTATCCCCACGAAAGGTGACCTCACTTTCTCCCCCGGTCAGTTTGCAGTGGCGCTCGGTTTCCGGCTGGGACTGCCCCTGGCGGTCACGGAAAAGTGCCCTGCAAGGGGAAGCGGTCAGACATCAGAGGTAGGAGCCTACCGAACCACTTGCTGCAGTGTGCCGATGGGCGGGACAGGACTAACACCCATAATGCCCTGGTATATGCGGCGCTACGGATGGCCAAGGAACTGGACCACACAACCTTGCACGAGTCAGCAGCCTTCTTGCCTATAACCAACCAAAAGCGAGCGGACTTGGTGATTCGCGACAAGGAGTCCAACGAGACCTACGTCTCTGACGTAACGGTCATGGACCCTGTCCTGCAGCGGCGCGACAAGAGAGCAGTAAAGCCACCAGGGTGGGCGGCAGAGGATGCAGCGAGACTGAAGCGGGGCCTGTATGAGGGCCGCCCGGGTTCTGTAGGGGTGTTCGGCTTGGCGAAGGAAACCTACGGGGCCCTGGCTAAGGACACCCAACGGTTCTTCCGCCTCCTGGGCACCCAGGCTGCAAAGAAGAAGCACAGGCAAGGGAGGCTGACTGCTGTAGCCTCCCGGTTTACGGCGCATTACCAGCAACGGTGGTCGGTAATGCTCCAGCACTGCCAAGCAAATGCCCTGATGGCCAAGTCCAACAGGGCACTTGAGGCGGCGCACCCACAGGCAGCGGCTGACCCGTGGGAACCAAGCCTCGAGAACCTGTGGCAGGTCCTCGAGGATGACCTGGCCCAGCTACTCAACTTCGGTAAGTAGAGGGCCGGGCCAACCCCTAGTGGCCCGCCAGGCACATGAGGTCCTCCTCTGCTGGGCAGGACAGGGGGGGGGTTGAGGCGTCCTACAGGAGGATGGGCAGGCCAGCGGAGATGCAGCCGTGAGGATGGGTGTGGTGACTATGCAGCCTAGCGTGGCAGCCAGGCTATCCGATTGCCATGTATGTGAATCTGTTCATTCAGTGACTGCATGCCTAGGCGAACATGCTTGCTAGGATTGCTGTTGCCTTTGCCTGTACCTTATACATACATCAATGAAGGACTGCTAGAGAGAGAGAGAGAGAGAGAGAGAGAGAGAGAGAGAGAGAGAGAGAGAGAGAGAGAGAGAGAGAGAGAGAGAGACGGAGCGGCTCAAACGTTCCGACATCCGGCTCCAACACGTGCTTGGACTCAAGGTCCACGGAAGCAGATACGCAAAGCAGGTGCAGGCGACGAGGCGCATGAAGCCGAATCCGCTTGCGGGGCACACACAGAGGATGTTTTCAATGACGGGCTACGGCACAGGCGACTGGCTCACCGCGATCCCCATTGCCCCTGCTAGGCGGATAGGGCCGGTACACTTCGCAAATGCGGTTCGTTTCCGACTCGGCCTACCGTTTTCGACCCCCAAAAACTGTGACTGCGCTGACCACACGGCTATCACAGACCCCCGCCTTCCGAACCACCTGCTCCGCTGCGGCACAGGCAAGCACCGCACGAACACGCACAACGAGCTAAGAGATGCCTGCGTCAGCATGGCGCAAGACGCAGGGTTTATAGTGCACAGAGAGTCGGCCGCCTACTGCCCCATCGAGGAGCAAACCGCCGACTTCACTATGACCGACAGAAGCAGTGGGGCGGTTTACATCTGCGACGTAACCATCACTGACCCCATCAGCACCAGGGACCCAGAGGCACAGAAGGGCAGGGGGTGGGCGGCGCGTGAGCAAGCGGACAAGAAAATAAAACATTACGCCAACCGCCCAGAGACGATAGGCTTCTTCCCACTGGCGGTAGACACCTACGGCTGCCCATGTGCCGAGGTCCCGGTCTTCCTCAAGCTCCTGGCAGACACAGCGGCTCGGCGCCACTTCAACGCCGACTCAAAATCCTTCTATGCCGCCAAGTTTCTGCATCAATTCAGACAGAGGTGGTCTGTGGCCCTCCAGAGGGCTCAGTCAGTGGGACTCTTGATCAAATTGGGGGAGGCTGCAGCAGCTGAGAACCCACCTGTTGGAGGCATAGGGCAGGAGATGCACCTTGGGGACTGCTTTGCGGTGGTCGAGCCTTTGCTGGAGCTCTAGAGTGTGTGACGGTGTGGTAGTTGTGTGACTGGTTGGCTTTGTTTGTTGGTTACCTAGGCCCTTATACCGTGCATGCTTGTACTTTCCTGCTATATCAATACAAGGACCATTAGAGAGAGAGAGAGAGAGAGAGAGAGAGAGAGAGAGAGAGAGAGAGAGAGAGAGAGAGAGAGAGAGAGAGAGAGAGAGAGACCCACGCGGCGAAGACAAAGTTCAGACAGGGGCGCCTCACAACAACGGCAGCTCGGCTCACTGCACACTACCGCCAGAGGTGGTCGGTGATGCTGCAGCGCAGCCAAGCCATCTCACTCCTCTCTAAGTCCAACCGAGCAGCCGAAGCGGCATTCCCGCAGGCTGCAGGAGACCCCTGGGCCCCACGGCTAGGGGACCTCTGGCAGATGGCGGAGGATGAGTATGAGGAGCGGGAGGCTCCTGCCAGGGCGGCTTAGAGGGGCAGGAGGGAAAAGTCGGCGACTGCAGGAAAGGGAGAGGAAGCTCCGGGGGGGCAGGGGGACTTGGGTGGGGTCGGGGGAGCCACAGGACAGGAGGAGAGGGAGGTACTCGGGGTTTTGGCTCTGCTGCTAGCCGGCCCGCTAAGATGTTAGGGGACAGGGCCGTACACAAACGGCATGCCCGCTTGGCTTGCACTGCTTGGCTTGCCTTGCTTGCCCATATGCTTGCCTGTTCGCTTGCATGCTCTGTTTGCTAGCTCTTAGGTTTCTTGGCTGCCTACAGGCCCAGACAAACTAGCTACAGCCATCCCCTGCCATGTCTGTACCTCGTGACCACTATCAATACATGACTACTTGAGAGAGAGAGAGAGAAAGAGGGAGAGAGAGGGGAGAGGCAAGTAAGAAAAGATGATTATGAGAAAATGTAGATGTTTACATGATATGCATTGCATAGAATATATGTTGTAAAGTGTGTGAGAAAAAGCGTACGTATAAAACACAACATGAAAACATAGCATATCAATCTAAAAAGATAGTGATGCAACAAAAAACACAGCTCAAAGCGCTCTCACCTTCGCAAGTGTCTTCTCATTATATGGAAGGCTACCCGCATGGAAAAGAATAATAGACATTTGTTTTTTATTTGATCAATACATACACAGGAAAATGATCGCTGAAAAATGATTCACCAACAATAACTTGTCAGAATGTTATATTTCTCTAGTCTGTAGTGGGGTAGTCTATAGTGAGTACAACCCTGTTAGGGTTTGCTATATGTACTCAACTGCCTGCTAGTCAAACCCCTCTTCTCTGTTCTCATTTCTCCTTCGAAAAACCTAAACCCTAGCCATGGCTACTAAGCTCCAGCTAGGATTCTAACATGCTATCAGAGCGAGTACGCTCTTGGCCCGTGGGCCCACCTGCTTCCGCTGCTGTCCTGTCTGTCGCGCGCCCCGTGGCGTGCGACGTTTTTTCTTCCCGCCACGCGCTCGGGGCGCATGGCGGTTAGCGCGCAGCGGTTTTCTGCCCGCCGTGCGCCCCGAGGCGCGCTGCGGTTTTGCGGAGATAACTACTACAATGGGAGCTAGACTACGGGCTAGGCACGGGTGCTCGTGTGATCTCTGCGTTCGTTGGTCCTTAGTTGTTTTCCTAGTGCACACACTTCTTGCTAGTTCACGGGGCAAGTTGGCAAGAGTTTCACTAGAGAAAGTTGACAACAATGGTACAATGAAGTTGGCATGGCAAGACTACATCAGAGCTAGCTTTCAGGTCGGTCGACTACCAGCGCAGCACGGTCGACCGCGTTCCAGCACGACTTGGTCGAGCGCGCTCCAGCAGTGCAACGTCAACGGCGTGCCAACGTCGCAGGTTGACGGCGTGCCAGCGCTACTCACGCAGAACAGCAGCGCACTCGCTTCGCAGGTGCTCGCAGATGATTGGCGGGCTGAGCCTCGTCACCCGCACAACGCACACACCAAGTCAATCTAGCACTGATGACTGCTTCTGATGGGCCACGTCGACCTCGGGATACCACCACCGAGGTCGGGCTCGCCAACTTTGCCTGGGCGACCGACGCACTCCTCCGCAGAGCCTTGTCACCCAGGTAACCTGGTCGACCGGGCAACCACGTCGACCAGCTACTCCTGTTTGTGCCCGTCGACCTCCCAAGTCGACGGCCACCTCCAAGTCGACCTCACCAGGTCGACCACGCCCCTAGTCGACCAGCTCCACGTCGACGTCACTTCTGGTTGACTAGCTCCATGTCGACCAGCAGTCCAGGTCAACCAGCTTCATGTCGACCAGCGCAGTTGTCGGCCGACTACCCAAGTCGGCTACCCGAAGTCGGCGTCACGAAGTTGACGCCCAGCTACTCGACGCCCAACTGCTCGGCGTCCTGAGTCGAGGTCGACGTCGGCCCCTCCTTCGTCGACCACCAGGTCAGGTCGAGCACCAGCAGGTCGACTAGCAGGCCTGGTCGACCAACCACCAGGTCGACCAACCACCAGGTCGACCACCAGTCCGTCAGCCGACCACCGAAGTCGGCTTCCCCAAGTTGACGTCACCAAGTTGACGTCCTCCACAGGTCGACTTCCCAAGTCGACCTCCCTGAAGTCGGCGCCACCCCGAAGTCGGCGCCCGTGCAGTGGCTCCCGTGCAGGTCGACCTCCTCGTCAACCAACTCGCCCACTGCTGCAGGTTGGATGCTCCCCTCACACCCGACCACGAAGTCGGCTCCGCCCAAGCGAGGACGGGGCCAACACACAACTCCCGTTGACACTCCCATACTGCGTTCACGCTTGGGCCCCCAGCCCACACGGCAGTACTCCTCGGAGAATAGCTCGTCGACGTGCACCCAACACACAGCACGTCGTCCATCGAACCAGCCATGCAAGAGGGCATGGCACCTACTGCTGCACGTCGTCAACTTCGTTGCCGACGTCGAAGTCGGCCGGCTGCTCGGTGGTCAGGCTGTACCTCAGCGAGAGCTTCCCGCGCCTCACCATGAGCTGCAGCCAGGCCTGTCGCCGCTCCATATGCTTGAGGTTGCCCGTCAACCTCATGCCCTCGGCGACTGTGATGGCCGACTTGTTGTCCACCCAAAGGACAGTCGGCTTCCCAACATGCAGCTGCTGGTGTCATAATGTTATATTTGTCTAGCCTGCAGTGGGGTACTCTATAGCGAGTACAACCCAATTAGGGTTTCCTATATGTATGCCAACTGCTGCTAGTGCAACCCCTCTCTTCTTCATTCCTCATTTCTTCACATGCTATCAGAGCATCTACGCTCCTGGCCTGTGGGCCCACCTAACTACTTCCACTGCTACTCTCTGTTTTGCACGCCCCGTGGCGTGCCCCTCGCGCGACCCTTAGCGGCCCCGTCGCCACCCCTCGCGGCCCCGTCGCCGCCCTTCTCCGCCCCTCGCGGCCCCTTCGCGGCCCAGTTGCCGCCCTTCCAGGCCCCTCCCGGCCCCTTCGCGGCCCTGTCGCCGCCCCTAACGGCCCCATCGCCGACCTCTCAGGCCCCTCGCGGCCCCTTCGCGGCCCCGTCGCCGCCCCTATCGGCCCCGTCGCCGCCCTTCCAGGCCCCTCGCGGCCCCGTCACCGCCCCTATTGGCCCCGTCGCCGCCTCCAGCGGCCCCGTCGCCGCCCCTTGCGGCCCCGTCGCCGCCCCTAACGGCCCCGTCGCCGCCCCTATCGGCCCCGTCGCCGCCTCCAGCGGCCCCGTCGCCGCCCCTTTCAGCCCTGCCTCGACCCTGCCCCGGCCCCGCCCCGGCCCCGCCCCGGCCCCGCCCCGGCCATGCTCCGTCGCCAGTCGCGGCGCACCGGGGGCACGTGCACCGCCCCCCCCTCTTTTCCCGTCACCCGGGGGGGGCGAGCGTCGCCCCTTTTGCCGCCTGCTTTGGCGCCCTGGGAGGCCGCGTGTCGGCCCCCCCCCCCTTCCCCCCCACCCCTCCGTAACCTCCCTACCCGCCATCCCGCCCTGCCCTGTGTTAGGGTTTGGGGGTGGCGAGTAGGGGGTGGCGGGTGTGTGGTCTCCCCTGCTCCTCCTCCTCCTCTGTCTCCCACTGCTACAGCTGCCGCTGAGGGGGTGGGTGTGTGGGAGTCGACGGAGTGGTGCTAGGGGGTGGGGTGTGAGTGAACCTAGGGTGCAGCAGGGGGTGTGTGAAAGGGGGGTGCTGTGGGAGTAGAACTAGGGTTTGAGCAGGGGGTGTGTGTCGAGAGGTGTGGGGCATCTTGAGGAAGTTGTGTGAAGGTAGCTGTCGTGTCGCCTGCAGCGCCTGTAGTCCGTCGCCCTTGCTTCGGTAGCCAGTGAGCCTGTTGCACCAGTCGCCAGTGGGTCCGTTGCTCCTGCCGCTCGTCTATAGTCGCGGAGCCAGTTACTCCAGTAGTCCGTCGCCCTTGCTTCGGTAGCCACTGAGTCAGCCGCTCCTGTGCCCGTGCCTCTGCAGCTTCAGTCGTTGCCTCCCATCTTCTCTCCCTCCACAGTTCCTCCTCCTCCTCACTTGCCCGCTGTGATTAACTCTAGCTTTGCTCCCTATTGTGAACTCCTGCTCTATGCCTGCTTGCTCATTGTGCTGATTACACCCCACTTTGGCTATGGGGGTGTGTCAGAATGTTATAATTGTCTATCCCGTAGTGGGGTACTCTATAGCGAGTACAACCCAATTAGGGTTTCCCATATGTATGCCAACTGCTGCTAGTGCAACCCCTCTCTTCTTCATTCCTCATTTCTTCACAGCTAGAACTCTGCGAGGAGGAAGCGAAGTTGGCGTCCCTCCTTGCCGGCTTTGGTGGCCGCCACATACTCCGACTTGGTCGATGACAACGTCGCGCACTTGATGCGCTGGCTCAACCAGGAGACTGCGGCCTCTCCGTAGATGAACACGTAGCTGCCCGTGCTCGTCCTGTCCTGCTTGTCACCGGCGTCCTCGGCGTCCACATAGCCGACCAGCTCCAGCGACTCAGGTCCACCGCCGAACTCCAGGGCGGTGTCACGCGTGTTGGCGAGGTAGGAAAGGCAACGGTCGACCTCGCGCCAGTGCTGGTCGCTCCTCACCGTTAGGCCGCTCCCCAGCTTGCTGCAGGCGAAGGCGATGTCCGGCCTCGTCGTTGTCGCCGCGAACTGCAACGAGCCGACCTTCTGCCGGTACTCCTCCTCCTGTCGCTCCTACGCCTCCTCGTCGTCGAAGGTGAGCTCGGCGTAGGCGTCGACCGAGACCGGCGTCTTCGGGGTGCGCCCGGTCTGCTCCTCGTCGATAAAGCGCCTACGCAGCTTGTCGGCGTAGCCCTGCTGGTGCAGCCACAGCTTCCCCGCCGACCTGTCGCGGATGATCCCCAGCCCAAGGTACTTCTGCACCGGCGAGATCTCACGCAGCTCAAAGGCGGACTCCAGCAGCTACTTCAGCTCCTTCAGCATCTTGGTGCTGCTGCTGGCAGCGAGCAGGTCGTCAACGTAGACCAGCACCCAGCAGGCCACTCCGTTGTTGCCGACCTTGAAGTACAGAGCCTCGTCGATCTGGCTCTTCTTCCACCCGGCGCCGACCAGCCCATCGTTGAGCGCCAAGTACGACAGCAGTGGCGATTGCTTCAGCCCGTACAGGCTCTTCAGCAGTTTGCACACCCAGCCGGTTCCGTCGTTGAAGTAGTCCGGCTGGGACATGTAGAGCGCCTTGTCAAGCTTTCTCTACAGGAAGGCATTCTTCATGTCGAGCTGCATCAGGTTGAAGTTGAGGACGGCGACGATGCTGAGGAAGATCCTCAGGGTGACGTAGCTGCCCACTGGCGCGAACGTCTCGTCGTAGGCGGCGCCATACACCTTGGGTGAAGCCCTTCACGACCATCCTTGCTTTCTCGCTCGACGGTGTCGTCGATGTGGTACTTCGTCGTCAGCACCCACCGGTTCTTCATGACGTTCACCCCCGGCGGGCGTTCGACCAGCTCCCATGTGCCCATGTTGATGAGGCTTCGGATCTCCTCCTCCATGGCGGCCTTCACCGCCGGGCCCTTCCAGCTCGCCAACGCCTCCATCACCGTCATTGTCGAAATGTCCCAACGGTGCTCAGGGTTGGCCAGCATGTCCAGGTCGAGCTCCGGAAACTCCTCATCCTCCTCGGCGTCGTCGTAGATCAGGTCGTCGTCATCGTCTAGTCGTACACCGTGGTGAAGGCAGCGAGGACGAAGAAGTCCGGTGGCCTTCGAACCCTGTCCGACTTCCGGGGTTCCGGCCGAACCTCCACCACGTCACTCTTGGTGGACTCCCCGGTGTCACCGTCTTCATTGCCCTCGTTGTCCTGCTGCATCTCGGTCGACTTCCTGGTCGACCTCTCCCCTATGGTCGGCTCCTCTGCCGACAGCGTGCTTGCCGACTGCTCCGTGGTTGGCGTCACCGCTCCCAGCTCCCCTGTCGGCAGCTGCCTTGCTGGTACCTTCGTTGCCGACTTCACCCAAGTCGACTGCTCCTCCTCGACATGCCCTTCCCCGACGTCGACTTGCCGCTCGACACGTCGGCCACCGGCGATGCCCTTGGCCGGCGCCGAAGGCGACGTCCCACTACTCCCCTCATCACCAGAGGCCGACATAGGAGTCAGCCCGTGCAGGTCGGCCACGAGAGGAGGGGCAGGGGTCGTAGAGGAAGGGGAAGGAGGACGGACGACCTCGGCGTCCTCATCAGCAAGCTCACCGACCTCGGCGAGTAGAGGCAGCGTCGCCGTCAAGGTATCGGTCGGCGGGGTGGTTGGCGTCCGACCGGACACCGGCCCGTGCTCCGACTTCCACACCTCCAGCGACATATCCTCGTAGAACACCACGTCCAACGTGGTGACCACCTGGTTGGCGTCGACGTCGAGGAGCTCCCAGCCCTTGCTCTCCATCGATACGCCGAGGTGAAGGCCCCATCGGGCCTTCCACTTCAGCTTCCCACCACGCTGCTGCTCGGGTACAAGGAAATGCACCATGCAGCCCCACACCCACGCCATCGACATGTCAGGCTTCTGGCCGACCAGTAGCTGGTACGGCGTCGTCCCCGGCTGCAGCGTCAACCTCTCAAGGCAGTTGCGGACCCAGACGGCCTGCAGTAGAGCGAGGTGCCACCAGTGGTGCTGCACGCCCATGTGCAGCAGCATCGTCCGCACCGACTCCACCACCGTCCTCATCTCCCGCTCCGCCATGCCGTTCTGCTGCGGGGTGTACGGGCAGGTAAGGTCGTGGACGATCCCCTTTCCGTCCACGAAGTCGGGGAACTTCTTCCCGAGGAACTCCCCCCCTCGGTCGGAGCGAAGCATCAGCACCAACTTCTTCGTCTGCCTCTCCACCAGCACCAGCCACTTTTGGAACTCCAGCAGCACATCCGACTTCTTGGCGACCGGCCTCACCCACACGAAGCGGGTCTTGCGGTCCTTCAGCAGTAGGAAGTACAAGCTGCCGTCCTTGGCAGCCACGCGGAACGGCCCGCACAGGTCGATGTGCACGACGGCCAGCACGTCGTCGGCGTCGGAGCCTTGGTCGGGGAAGGTGTGCCGCGCCAGCTTCCGGCCGACGCACGAGACACACGGGGAGTCGGCGTCCGTCGCCGACTTGAGGTCCAGCCCAATGGCGACCTCGTTCTTCGCTGAGCTCCTGATGGTGTCCATACCGGCATGCGCAAGCCTCGCATGCATCCTGTGCGGCGTCGACTTCGTCTTCGAGACGATCGCCCGCAGGGCCACAACCTCCGTCATGGGCGACGTCGACCTCGTTGGGCAGGGACGCAGGTCGGTGCAGAGGACTCGCCCAAAGTACGTCGCCTGACCAAGCACCTCTCCAGCTTCCGAGACGAGCAGCATTCCGTCTCCGTCCTCCTGCAGCTTCACGCCGTGCTCCTTCAGCTGGCCGGACAACAGCAAGTTAGCCCGCACACCCGGGACGTACAGCACGTCGGGGACGAGCACCTGCTTCCCGGCCTCTCCTTGCAGGGCGACGGTGCCACGGCCCTGGACGTCCTGCAGCGCCCCATTGAAGCCGCGCACGTGCTTCACGTCGCCGCTCGGCCCCATGTCGACGAAGGCCTCCTTCGTCCCCATCAGGTGGTGCGAGCAGCCGCTGTCAAGCAGGACCACCTCCAGGTTCGCCTGCACAGCTGCCGCCACCGCCTGGAAGTCCTCACCGGCCTTCGGCGCCAGCGAGACGGTCGGCTCTACGACGCCGACCAGCAAGCACGACGCCGTCTTGTCGTCCCGCGCCTTGCCCCCAGCAGAGGAGTCGGCGTCCTTCACCGAAGTCGACGTCTTGGTCGACTGCTTCTCCTTGCGCGGCTGGTTCCTCCACGACGAGGACGACGGCTGCCAGACCTCCCACGGCCTCCCTTGGCGTCGTCGTCGTCTTAGTCACTGTAGTTGGGGCACTCGAAGGAGAGATGGTCGGGGTCGCCGCACAGCCAGCACTCCCGACGTCAACCTCCTCTGTGAGTGTACGACGGCTTATGCCAGCTATGCTTGCTTGCCTTTACTTTATTATGCTATTTCTAGCATAGGATAATTATATGCATGCATGAATTGCTTGATTTCATAGGCTAGGTGCTTTCCTATATTTTATTATAGTTATAGCACCGAGCTAGGTTGCGTGCACCGAATTCTGGCTTTTCGGTTGCCACCGAATTGCCTTCTACCGAATTCGGGAAGGATCTGTTCGAGACGCTTCGCGACCCGCAGAACCTTCGCGTAACACCTGGTTACGGGGCCTTGTGTCGAGCCTATATATAGCCTCGTGTTGTACCCAGGTGATCATTCAATTCAATTCAATTCACATTCTCTTTTCTGAGCTCGATCCTAGATCCTCACACTTCGTAATCAGAGCCTGTTTGCAAGCGAAGTTTTTCGACCGCTTAAACCTAGCTTTTAAAACCGCGGGGCCGACGACGAAAAGCGCCGATTTCGGGTACGTAAACCAGTTCCGCACTATTTTCTAACGTCCCCCTCGAACCGGTTTTCGAACACTCCTCAGGTCCAGTGGCGAAAAATTTGGAATTTCGACCGTCGGATCGATTCGAATCTCAACGGCCTCGAGAATTTCGCCCAAAAAAGTTGGAATTTGGAGCGTCGGATCGAATTTCTTCTCAACGGCCGAGATCAGACGCGAATTTCGACTAAGGGAGAATAACGCGACCTACAGAATCAGATTGCCTTCCTGGGCTGTCCCAACTTCGAAGTAGGGACAGCGAAAAGTGCACTTCGCACTTGCAGGTGAGTAGTCATTGTGATGAGGTGGAAGGCAACGAATCTGGACATCGAGTGAGTTCACAGACCCTGAACGTGCGAAGACCCCCCACGATGAGACCCTTTGACGTGTGGCAAGAATCTGTTGAGGGTTTAGGGTTGCGAACGCTGACTGTAAATTGAGTCGCGCATGCAAATCTGATTGGGCGTTAGGTTTCGCATACTCTTAACGATCACACACATCAGAATCGGCTTGCACATGGGGTAGACGTGGAAGCTGCCAGGGTGGACAAAAAAATCTGCACTTTTGGGGCTGTCCATGTCCAGAAGTCGCAGGAAGGCGATCTCAGCCCTCATCATTTCTGCAGTCAACTCGACTCACAGTAAGATGCCCAGCGCCTAGAATTCATGTATTTTTGTCGCAAATCTTCCTATAAATCGCCAAATGGAGGAAAACGGGGATAATTCCGTACGGAAAATTACGGAGCTACACACCGGCCTGGACCAGACGCGAACGGCACTCCAACAAATAGAGGAGCTTCTCACGAACCAGTTGGTAGCCGCCACAGCAGCAGCGAACGTAGCAGCGAATGCAGCAGAGACGCCACCAGCAGCACCAGCGACATCGACACTTCACCCAGCAGCAGCGGTATGTCAAATTATAATGCTGTGTAGGCTATAGTGGGGTAGCCTATATGGGGTACACATTTCTAGGGTTGCATATTTGTATCACTTTCGTTCCTTAGTCAATCATTCTCGTTTCAGTCTTCTCATGGTATCGAGCAGGTTCCCTTCTGGGAACTGTGCCTAGGGCCCACCACATCGATTTTTTTTTCCTGCCCGGAGCGCGCTCAGCCCGAGTCGCGCTCCTCTCTCTCACTGCGTCGCGCCGCCCTGGTGGCCCCGTCGCCCTAGCGGCCCCGTCGCCCTGGTGGCCCCATCGTCCTAGCGGCCCCGTCGCCTAGCCCTACAGCCCTCTCGCCTCGCCCTACGGCCCCGGCGCCGCCCTGTCCCGGCCCCGCCGCCCTTCGCTGCGGCCCCGCCGCCCTTCGCTGCGGCCCCGCCGCCCTTCGCTGCGGCCCTGCCGCCCTTCACTGCGGCCCCGCCGCCCTTCGCTGCGGCCCCGCCGCCCTTCGCTGCGGCCCCGCCGCCCTTCTTTGCGGCCCCGCCGCCCTTCGCTACGGCCCCGCCGCCCTTCGCTACGGCCCCGCCGCCCCTCTCGCTGCGGCCCCGCCGCCTACCTTGCGGCTCCGCCGCCCTTCGCTGCGGCCCCGCCGCCCCTCTCGCTGCGGCCCCGCCGCCTACCTTGCGGCTCTGCCGCCCTTCGCTGCGGCCCCGCTACCCCTCTCGCTACGGCCCCGCCGCCCCTCTTGCTGCGGCCCCGCCGCCTACCTTGCGGCCCCGCCATTATTCGCTGCGGCCCCGCCGCCCTTCGCTGCGGCCCCGCCGCCCTTCGCTACGGCCCCGCCGCCCTACCGAGCCGCCCGAGCCGCCCGAGCCGCCCAAGCCGCCCTAGCCGTCCGTTCCGCCCGAGACGCCCGAGCCGCCCGAACCGCCCGAGCCGCCCGAGCCGCCCGAGCCGCCTGAGCCGCAGAGGAGCCGAGCCGCTGGTGCCGCCGAGCCGCAGTTGCTGCTGAGCCGCCCGAGTCGCCCGAGCCGTCGTGTTGACATGCTGCTGTGCTGCCGAGCTGCCCGAACCGCCTTGTCTGGTGAGAGCAGCGCTTCTATCACTGCACTGCCCCTGTCCTACAGTTAGCACTGCTAGCCTACTGCTATCATGGCCACCCCCAGTGTTCTCGCTTTTGACGCTGAGGGTCGGGCCATTGACTTTGAGGTCTGGGTAGATGACCTGCAGCTTTTCCTACAGTGCGATAGGGCAGACGGTCTCTCCCTCGTTGACCTCACCTCTGGTGCCTCCCCTGCCCCTTCTGCCGATGCCGACGCCACTGTTCGCTCCTAGTGGGCCACTCGCGATGCTGCTGCACGTCTTGCTGTGCGTCGCCACCTGCCTACCACTGAGCGCGCACACTTTAGTCAGTACAAGAGTGCTCAGACCTTGTACGACGCCGTAGTTGCGCGCTACTCTTCCCCTGCCACTGCTGCACTGAGCTGCCTCATGCTGCCGTACCTCTTCCCTGACCTTGCTGCCTTTCCCACTGTCGCTGACCTCATTACGCACCTCCGCACTAGTGACACTCGCTACCGCGCTGCGCTTCCTGCTGGGTTCTGCGCCAAGAACCCACCCCCCATGTACATCACTCTCTATTGTATAGTCACCCGCCTCCCTGACTCCCTTCGTGTAGTCAGGGACCACTTCCTCTCGGTCTGTCCCACCACTCTCACTGTTGACCTCCTAGAGAAGGCCCTCCTAGCAGCTGAGAAGAGCATAGTCGCTGTAGGAGCCTCTCGTGGTGACCCTCGCACCCCCATCTTTGAGGGGTGTTCCCCTTCCCCCCTTTTGCCCTCTGTCGCCTCTGCTGCTGCGGCCGACCTTGTTGGTCTTGAGTCGGTCGGTGCGGCGTCTGCCCCTAGCGGGAGACGCCGCTCTGGCAAGGGCAAAGGGGGCAAGGGCGCGGGTGGAGCTAGCGGTGGTGGCGGAGGTGGCGGTGGAGGCGGCGGAGGGAGTGGGGGTGGCGGTGGGAGTGGTGGCGGGGGTGGAGGTGTCGGTGGCAGCAGTGGAGGCGGAGGCGGCGGAGGCGGTAGCGGTGGGAGCGGAGGCGGCGGTGGTGGCGGAGGTGGAGGAGGCGGTGGTGGAGGAGGTGGAGCTGGTCGGGGTGGCGCTTCGCAGCGGAGCGGCTCCGGTGGTGGTCAGCGCCAGCAGCAGCAGCAGCAGCGTTCTCAAAACATCCCCCCCCCTCAGCAGCTTCGTGAGTGGTACGCTGCGCGTCAGCGTGGTGGGGGTTTTGGTCCGTGCACCTACGTCCTTCGCACCGGCGACCGCGCGGGTGAGCAGTGTGGGGGTGCCCACTCCACCCAGCGCTGCTTTGGAAGCCTGACGGACGCTTGGCGTCACCAGTTCCCAGAGGTCGCTGAGATCCCCCGCTGGGGAGAGCTGTCTAGGGCAGGTGTAGCTATCTTTGATCTTGCCTTTGATGCTATTCTTGCTGCCATGTATGCTGTGACTTATAGTGACGAGGGTGACTGTTATCGGTGTTTCCTGCCCGATCCGGGCATTGAGACTGCTGCTCTAGGTGCTGGTGAGGCTGTGAAACAAGTGAACAGAGATGAATGACTAAGGAAAGATTGGGTACAAATACAACCCTAGAAACCCTGTACCCCATATGTGCTACCCCACTATAGCCTACAGCAACTATGTCATATAAATCTGACAGAGGCTGCTGCTCTAGGTGCTAGTGCGGCTGTTGCTCTAGGTGCCAGTGCGTCTGCGTCCTCAGGTACTGGTGAGTCTGCGCTCTCAGGTACCACGTCGGCTTCGGCCTCCCTCACCTTCACACTTGAATCAGGGGCTTCTCGCTCCTTCTTTCGAGACCGCACCACACTCACGCCGCTTGGTCGGCCGGTTGCAGTCTCCCTGGCAGACCCCTCTGGGCTGTCCTCTCTCACTTCTCCACTGTCCTCCCGTGTCCGGCTGCCCCCTCAGGCACCTTGTCTGGTCTTTACCTCCCCTCGTTCTCTACGAACTTGGTGAGTGGTACTGACCTGCAGGATGCGGGGGTTCACCAGTTTACTCTTGCGAGTCAGCGGGTGACCCACTGCTCGGACGCTCGCACAGGCCGGCACCTGGCCACGTTTACGCGTCGGCCGGGGTCGAGCCTCTACACCCTGACCTCTGAGTCTCCTCCTGTCCCTGCGTCTGGTCAGGTAGCTGCGTCTGGTCAGGTGTTTGCTGCAGCGTCCAGGTCTGGTCCTGAGTCTGCCCCCTGCTCGTGTCGCCTCCTGTCTCACGAGACTCTCTTGTGGCACCACCATCTTGGTCACCCCTCCCTGCTTCGTCTCCAAGGCATGGCTTCCCGTGTCCTTGTCTCTGGTCTTCCCCGGTCCCTCCCTCCCCTTCCTTCGGGGCCTGGTCCTTCCTGTGTCCCCTGTGTTGAGGGGCGGCTACGGGCTGCTCCTCACTCCTCTCCGTTTCCCCCGACAGAGGCCCCGCTGCAGACGCTTCACATGGACATGTGGGGCCCGGCCCGCGTCCGTGGATAGGGTCACGAGCGCTACTTTCTGCTGGTGGTTGACGACTACTCGCGTTACACCACAGTCTTCCCCTTGCGCAGCAAGAGCGATGTCACTAAGGTGTTGATCGGCTGGATCCGCGCAGCTCGTCTCCAGCTCAGGAGGAGCTTCGGCTCGGACTTTCCTGTTCTGCGTCTGCACTCTGACAGAGGCGGAGAGTTCTCCTCTGGCCTTCTGCGAGCCTACTGCCGTGCGCGAGGCATCTGCCAGACCTTCACGCTTCCGGACTCTCCACAGCAAAATGGGATTGCTGAGCGCCGCATTGGCATGGTCATGGACGTCGCTCGTACGTCCATGATGCATGCGGCTGCCCCCCATTTTCTGTGGCCGTTTGGGGTTCGGTACGCGGCGCATCAGATCAACCTTCACCCCAGGGTCTCAAGGCCGGAGACCTCCCCAGCTTTGTTGTGGACGGGGAAGGTAGGCGATGCGTCTGCGTTCCGTGTCTGGGGATCTCGGGCGTTTGTCCGCGACTTGTCTACGGACAAGCTGTCCCCTCGTGCTGCTTCTTGTGTCTTCCTTGGCTTCCCCCCTGACGCGCTAGGGTGGTAGTTCTACCACCCCACCTCTCGTCATGTTCTGTCCTCTCAAGATGTCATGTTTGACGAGCCGGTCCCCTACTACCGCCTCTTCCCCTACCGCACTCCTTCCCTCCCCCCGCCACCGCTCTTCCTTGTGCCACGTCCCCCCCAGGTAGACCCCCTCCCCCCTCAGGGTCCTGCCCCTTCAGGTAGACGCGGTCGAGCCGGTCGAGGTTACTGGTGACTCTGGTGTTGTTGTGGGTGCTGAGCCTGGGGGTGGTGACTCTGGGGGTGCTGCGCGGGTGGGTACTACGCCTGGGGGTGCTGGGCCTTCGGGTGGTACTGCTGGGGGTGCTGAGCTTGGGGGTGCTGCGCCTGGGGGTGCTGAGCCTGGGGGTGCTACGCCTGGGGGTGCTGAGCCTAGGGGTGCTACGCCTGGGGGTGCTGAGCCTGGAGGTCTTACGTCTGAACGTGCTGAGCCTGGGGGTGCCACGTCTTGAGCTGCTGAGCCTGGGGGTGCGGAGCCGGGGGCCGCTGGGCCTGCTCGTGTGGCGTCTCGCGGTGCTGGGCCTGGAGGTTCTCCGGGTGCTTCGTCTCGGCGAGAGCCACTCTCTCCACAGGAGCTGCGTGAGTGGTTTGCCCGGCGCTGGAGGCGTACTGCTGGAGCTTCTTCGGCTGCTGAGGGTGCTGGTGCCGCTGGTCCCGGAGGAGCTCGTGCCGCGAGTACTGGAGCTGCTGGGCCTGCGGGTTCGCCTGGAGCTGGAGCTGCTGAGGGTGTTGGCGCTGAGGCTACTGCTGTCAGTCCTGGAGACGGTTCTACTGGGGGTGCTGCTGGTGCTGCTGGAGGTGCTGCTGGCTCTGGTCCTGCTGCGGGTGCTGCTGGTCCTCCTGAAGGTCCTGCAGCTGGCGGTGGTGTTGGCGCTGGTGCTGTCCCTGCTGTGTCTGGAGTCGCCGCGCGGCCTCGGCCGTACTTCGTTCCGCTCCTTCAGCAGGTTCTTGGTCTTCCTCCTCCCTTAGAGTGTCCACCGCCTGTCCAGTCCCAGTCACAGCTTCCGCCGGCCTCCCCACTGCCTGCTCCTTCTCCCTACACTGGTCCTACTGGAGGTCTTGCTGAGCGTCGTGGCCTGCGTCTCGTCCTGCGTCGCCTTTTCGTGCTGCTCGCACTAGTGGTCGCGGTTCGCGTTAGCGTCCTCCTCCTGTCCCTGGCACGCACCGGATGTCTCTGCGTCCGTCCACTGCTCCTCTGCGTGCCCCTTTGCCTTCTCCTCCTGAGTCCTCTCTTCCTGCACTTGCCGACCCGGAGTCGGACTCTCTTCGTGCTGCCAGTCCTACTGTCACGTCTCCTTGCTACTGTCGTCACTGACCCCTCCTTTGAGTCCACTGCTGCGTCTGATCTTGTTGCTGAGCTCGTCGACTTTGCTGCTCGCTGTCGTCTAGACTACGCTGCTAGTCTTGTTGCTGAGTCTGCGTCTGTCTGTCCTCCGTCCGTCGGGGGTGAGTGTGCTCTTGGCACGGACGTCCTTGAGGACAGGCAGGAGGAGTTCCAGTGTCTGGCTGCTGCTTCACCTCATCTCGTGTCCGTACTGCTTACCCCTGAGGGAGACCCGGATGATCTTGACATCCCGACTCCGCGCTCTTACGCGGAGGCCGTAGAGGGTCCCTACTCCTCTCAGTGGCAGGCAGCTATGGATGGAGAGATGGCTTCCTGGAAGTCCACAGGCACCTACGTTGACGCAGTTCCCCCTCCTGGGGCGAACATCGTCAGTGGCATGTGGATCTTCAGGGTGAAGCGGCCGCCAGGTTCTCCACCTGTCTTCAAGGCGCGGTACGTGGCTCGTGGCTTCAGTCAGCGGCAGGGAGTTGACTACTTTCAGACCTTCTCTCCCACCCCGAAGATGACCACTCTTCGGGTGCTGCTACACATAGCCGCTCAGCACGACTACGAGCTTCTCTCTCTTGACTTCAGCACTGCTTTCTTGCAGGGTAGCCTGCACGAGGAGATCTGGCTGCGCCGTCCACCTGGCTTCACTGGGACTTTCCCTCCTGGCACCCAGTGGAGCCTCCGGCGACCAGTCTACGGTCTCCGCCAGGCACCGCGCGAGTGGCACGACACACTGAGGACTACGCTTGCGGCTCTTGGGTTTGCTCCCTCTACTGCTGACCCGTCGCTGTTTCTGCGCACCGACACCTCTCTGCCGCCGTTCTACATCCTCGTGTACGTCGACGACTTGGTCTTTGCCACTGCTGACACTGCTGGACTCGCCCACGTGAAGTCCGAGCTGCAGAAGAGACACACGTGCACAGACCTGGGTGAACTGCGCAGCTACCTTGGCTTGTAGATCACCCGGGACAGAGCACGCCGCACCATTACCCTGACTCAGTCACACATGGTGCAGCAGGTCCTTCAGCGCTTCGGCTTCACGTACTCCTCGCCTCAGGCCACTCCTCTGCCTACTCGCCACTCGCTCTCAGCTCTGCCTTCGGATGAGCCCGTAGAGTCGAGTGGCCCGTACCTAGAGCTTGTTGGCTGCCTCATGTACCTGATGACCTGCACACGACCTGACCTTGCATACCCTCTTAGCATTCTTGCACGCTATGTTGCTCGTGGGAGACACAGACCAGAGCACATGGCTGCAGCGAAGAGGGTGTTGCGCTACTTGTGCAGTACGTCGGGCATGGGGCTAGTGCTTGGAGGGCAGAGTCCAGTGGTCCTCACTGGGCACGCAGACGCTTCTTGGGCTGACGACCAGGCTACACAGCGGTCGTCACAGGGCTACACCTTTAGCCTTGGTTCCGGCTCTGTTTCGTGGCAGGCTACCCGCTCGTCTTCTGTTCTCGGCTCCAGTTGTGAGGCTGAGATCTACGCCGGAGCCATGGCTGCTCAGGAGCTTCGCTGGCTCACCTACCTGTTGACTGACCTCGGAGAGCCGCCTCGTTCTCCTCCAGTGCCGTACGTAGACAACAAGTCCATGCTGGCCTTGTGTCGGGAGCAGCAACTGGAGCACAGAACGAAGCACATTGCTCTCCGCTACTTCCTTGCTCGTGAGCTGCAGCAGCGTGGTCAGTTGCGACTTGCGTACGTGGCCTCTGAGGCCAACACTGCTGATATCTTCACTAAGGCACTTGCGCCTTGTGATCATCAGCGCTTCTGTACTCAGCTTGGTCTTGTACCTGTCTTGCCTCACTTACTCACTTCTTCACCTTGCTTGTACTGTGACATATATATATACTCCTGCTCTTGCTTGTTTAGCCTGTTATATATATATGTGTTCCTGCATGTGAACTGGCCTTCTGGCCTTGAACTTGTGCTCGGAATGTGTGGTGACTTTGTGATCCACCCTGAGCTTTGCTTTGTTTTGCTTGACTGGTCTTGTGACCCCTTGTTCTCCCCCACTTTGCCTATGGGGGTGTGTCAAATTATAATGTTGTGTAGGCTATAGTGGGGTAGCCTATATGGGGTACACATTTCTAGGGTTGCATATTTGTATCACTTTCATTCCTTAGTCAATCATTCTCGTTTCAGTTTTCTCACCTACCTGCTTTCAAATGCAGCATTTGCTCGGAGCACGCTGGCTACTTGAGACGGTGCGTGAGGGGAGGCAGGGGCGCTACCAACGTACAAATGCAGACGTTCAAGAGGCATGCAGCCACTAACAAGCACAAGGCCGCCATCGACAGTCAAGAAAATCTTCTCGCGGCTGCAAGCAGGCAACTCCGACCCTCTCCTGGCGACAATCTGGCGCGCGACATCAAGAAGGAGCGAGTCATCAAGTTGCTCGACCCTCTCCTCTTCGTCACTAAGATGGATGCACCCATAGAGTTGTGAGTGCAACTCGTGCGCTACCTTGCTTTGAAGAAAGGTGCGGGTTACCCAGCGAAAGGGTATGGCACGTACTACACTACGTGAGTTACCGTTGCGGCATGGCATTTAGTCTTAATGTTTTTTGGAGTTTCCGTGTTGTGACAATATCGTGTTTATTGTGCTACGCAGACACGGCTTTGGGAAACTGACGGAGTCTATGGCCACATGGTTGCACACAACGCAACTCCAGCACATCTTGGCGAGCCGGTACACTGGAGTTACCTGCGACGAAAGCGAAGACATGTGTCGGGGAAAGCATATGATCATCTTTGTTACCTTCATCCACGAATGCCCACTGACAGTGGAGAAGTACGATGCTGCCTTGCTGCTCTTTGCTTTCCTCTGGCATGGTGGACTCCTTGATCCGTAGTGTCGCGGAGCATCTGGGGCGATCAGGCCCTTGGCACCAACGATTCCTTTCCCTGCAGGAAGTATTCACGGCTACTAACATAGAGCTCCAAGGGATTCGTAACATCCGTTGGCTCTTCAAAGGTGATGCCGTTCTGCGACTGGTCGAGGTTTTCCCCGCGCTTATTATCATCCTGTACAAGTGGGACACAACCTACTATGACCTCGCGACCACCTACATGTTTCACTTAGTGCTATACTTCCTTGCGGACGTGCTTGAGCAGCTGAACGTCTTGAAGAAGAGGTTCCAACAATGAGAGGTAAGCTGGGGTGGTTGCTTCTCTGGCATCTATGTATCCGTGTCTGCAGCTAATGCGGGTTATGTTTAGTCAATGTCTCTTGACTTCTACTGGACTTGGGTTTTTGTATGCTAACTCATCCCCAATACTGTCGTTTCCCTTTTTTTCCCTTCTCCATGCCATTCCCAGCTTGAGATTGCAGGCGTTCACGTACAGATCATGCAAACCATATCCTACATGGAGACACGCTACGTTGACTGCGATGACGAGTTCGGAGGTAGAATGAGCGCGCGTTTGTCCCCCTTCATCAAGAAGCATGGGCTAGATGGTGGTTGCCCTTGCGTGAAGGTGCAGGGAGTTAACTCAGACGGTCGGCCCACCACACACTCGTTCGTGCTGCACGAGAACCCAAACAAGGACTACCCAATCGTGAATAATCATGATGCCTGCATCGACCTCTGCACCTCGTTTGCCGAGACGCTCGTGTGCAACCTCACCAAAAGGTTTCAAGGCCTGGACTCACTGGCTAGAGTGAAACCGTTCTTTCTAGACGAGTGGTCGCTCGGGAGGGTGGAGTGCAGGGAATAGTGTCACGAGTGGCTCATGTCACTCGTCTCGCTGTTCAGGGCACAGACGACAAACTGCATTCTACCAGGTATGCGCGTTGCAAGCAATTCTGTTGTCAGTGATGCTCTTGTTTGTCGTGATTAATATCTTTGGAAGGGGGTTCTGCCAAGCCATCAAATCCACTTTCTCTCTTCCCTTTCTTCTTGTATGGTAGGGATCAACAAGCGTCGGGCGATAAAAAAACAGCGTACCTTCTGCCCCATCCTTGCAGGTGCCCCGAAGAACGAACACAGCTTCCATGGCGGGCTAACAGCAATGCTGAAGACTGACGATTGGACGTCAAGTTACCCCAATCTCGTGCACCTCTGGGTGGTAGTCCCCGTGCTGCCTTTGGGTACGGTGGAGTGTGAGCGGTGGTTTTCCTGCCAGAATATCATCAAGTCTTGGCAGCGAGGGAGTCTCAGGGACGCCCGGCTTGAAGACCTCATCACCATGTCCCTCCTCAACTACGAGCCAGACTACACGGAGGTTGTGCAGATCTGGAGCAGCTACAAGAAGCGCCCCTTTGGCAATGTTGCAGCAGCACCAGCAAAAGAGCGACAGGAGGAGGATGGCAGGGACAAGGAGACAGCTGTGGAGGAGTGGGAAGAAGCACAGGCTACTAGCTGTGATGATGCATCGGACTCTGAATATGATTCTTGAGCTCCTGGTACCTTTGCATAGGTTTTACAAGGCTGCATGTGATTTTCGCTTTAATTTAAGGACTTTGTGTCAGAATGAGAAACTAGGATGATGTGACTAACAGGAACAAGAGTACAAATATGAAACCCTAATCTGGTGTACCCCCTAAGGTGTAACCCACTACAACCTAGAACCACATAAACATATAATGTTTGACACACCCCCATAGGCAAAGTGGGGCAGACCTAGGGGTCACAAGACCAGTCAAGATAAAACAAGGCAAACAAGCTCAGGGTGGATCTCGAGGATTCCACACAAATTCCGAGCACAAGCAAGTGGTCACAAGACCAGTTCACATGCAGATTTATAATAGAGCAAGAAGTACAATGATCACAACCTAGCAAGAGTAAACATGCAGGTATATATATATATATATATATATTGATCACAGTACAGACAAAGTCAAGAAGTAAGCAAGTGAGGTCCAGTCGGCACAAGGCCTAGAAGAGTGCAAAAACGCTGATGGTCAACAGGCGGAAGCGCCTTGGTGAACACATCAGCAGTGTTGGCCTCACTGGCCACGTAACGCAGACGAAGCTGACCACGCTGCTGTAGCTCTCGAGCTAGAAAGTAACGCAGAGCAATGTGCTTCGTCCTGTGCTCCAGTCTGTGCTCGTCACACAAGGCAATGGTTGCCTTGTTGTCGACGTACAGCACTAGAGGAGAACGAGGCTGCTCTCCAAGGTCCGTCAGCAGGTAGGTGAGCCAGCGAAGCTCCTGGGCAGCCATGGCCGTGGCGTAGATCTCAGCCTCACAGCTGGAGCTGAGAACAGAAGAAGAGCGAGTAGAACGCCAAGAGACAGAGCCAGAGCCAAGGCTGAAGGTGTAACCCTGAGACGACCGCTGAGTAGCCTGGTCGTCTGCCCAAGAAGCGTCTGAGTGCCCAGTGAGAACAGGCCGGTCTCACCCTCCAAGCACTAGCCCCATGCCCGACGTACTGCACAAGTAGCGCAACACCCTCTTAGCTGCATCCATGTGCTCCTTCCGGTGACGGCCGGGAGCGACATAGCGTGCTAAGATGCTGAGAGGGTATGCAAGGTCAGGTCGCGTGCAGGTCATCAGGTACATGAGGCAGCCCACAAGCTCTGGATACGGACCACTCGGCTCTACGGACTCATCCGAAGGCAGAGCTGAGAGCGAGTGTCCCGTAGGCAGAGGAGTGGACTGAGGCGAGGAGTACGTGAAGCCGAAGCGCTGAAGGACCTGCTGCACCATGTGTGACTGAGTCAGGGTAATGGTGCGCCGTGCTCTGTCCCGGGTGATCCGCAAGCCAAGATAGCTTGTCAGTTCACCCAGGTTTGTGCACGTGTGTCTCTTCTGCAGCTCGGACTTCACGTGAGCGAGACCAGCTATGTCAGAAGTGGCAAAGACCAAGTTGTCGACGTACACGAGGATGTAGAACGGCGGTAGTGAGGTGTCGGTGCGTAGAAACAGCGACGGGTCAGCAGTAGAAGGAGCGAACCCAAGAGCCGCAAGAGTAGTCCTCAGTGTGTCGTGCCACTCACGTGGCGCCTGGCGGAGACCGTAGACTGGCCGCCGGAGGCTCCACTGGGTACCAGGAGGAAACGACCCAGTGAAGCCAGGTGGGCGGCGCAGCCAGATCTCCTCGTGCAGGCTGCCCTGCAAGAAAGCTGTGCTGAAGTCAAGCGAGTGGAGCTCGTAGTCACGCTGAGCAGCGACGTGCAGCAGAACCCGAAGAGTGGTCATCTTCGGGGTCGGGGAGAAGGTCTAGAAGAAGTCAACTCCCTGCGGCTGACTGAAGCCTCGCGCAACGTAACGCGCCTTGAAGACAGGCGGAGAGCCCGGTGGCCGCTTCACCCTGAAAATCCACATGCCACTGACGATGTTCGCCCCAGGTGGGGGAACCTCGTCGACGTAGGTGCCTGTGGACTTCCAGGAAGCCATCTCTGCGTCCATGGCTGTCTGCCACTGAGAGGAGTAGGGACCGGCCATCGCCTCTGCGTAAGAGCGTGGGGTCGGGATGTCTGGTGCATCCGGGTCTCCCTCAGGGGCAACAAGCATGGACACGAGATGGGGCAAAGCAGCAGCAAGGCAACCAAACTCCTCCTGCCTGTCCTCAAGGACGTCAGTGCCAAGGGCACAGTCACCCCCGACGGACGGAGGACAGACAGACTCAGACTCAGCAACAAGACTGGCAGCGTAGTCTAGATGACACGCAGCTGCAAAGTCGACCAGCTCAGCAACTAAGGCAGACGCAGCAGCGGACTCAAAGGAAGGGTCAGTGACAACCGTAGCTAGGAGACGTGTGACAGTAGGACTGGCAGCGCGAAGGGAGTCGGACGCCGGGTCAGCAAGAGCAGGAAGAGAGGACGAAGGAGGCGACGGGAGAGGGACACGCTGTGGAGCAGTGGACTGACGAAGTGCCATCTGGTGAGTGCCTGGGACAGCAGGAGGACGCTGACACTGGATACGACTACCAGAGGTAGCAGCACGAACAGGCGACGCTCGACGAGACGCAGGCGACACAGGATGTGACGCAGGCTCACGACGCTCAGCAAGACCTCCAGTCGGACCAGTGTAAGGAGCAGGCACAGGGAGAGGGGAGGCAGGCGGTAACTGTGGCTGTGACTGGACAGACGGCGGACACTCTAAGGCGGGAGGAGGAGGCTGACCAAGAACCTGCTGAAGGAGTGGAACGAAGTACGGCCGAGGCCGTGCAGCAACTCCCGAACCAGCAGCGTCACCAGCGGCAGGGTCCTCAGCACCAACAGCAGCACCTCCAGCAGCACCTCCAGCAGCACCAGCAGTAGCGCCAGCAGTAGCAGCACCTCCAGGACCAGGGTCAGCAGCACCCGCAGCACCTCCAACGCCCGGGTCCTCAGCACCAGCCTCACCTCCAGCAGCACCAGCAGCACCGCCAGCAGTAACAGCACCTCCAGCAGTACCGCCAGCAGCAGCAGCAGCACCTCCAGCTCCAGGGTCCGCAGTACCAGTAGTAGTGTCAACCCCGGGGACCCCAGCACCAGCAGTCCCACTACGAAGACTGATCTGCCGAGCGTACCACTCCCGGAGCTGTGGGGAAGAGGGCGGCTCCCGCCGCGGCGGGGAAACACGAGCACCAACTCCAGCAGCACCGCGAGCACGAGACGCACCCCGCCGAAGGCTGCAGTACCGCGAGTACCACTCACGCAGCTGCTGCGAAGAGGGAGCTCCTCCAGGCGTCTCACAGTCAGCTACAGTACCCCCAGACTCAGCAACTCCAGACTCAGCACCCCCAGACTCAGTAACCCCAGGCTCAGCACCCCCAGACTCGGCAACCCCAGGCTCAGCACCCCCAGACTCAGCACCCCCACGCTCAGTACCCCCAGACTCAGCACCCCCAGGCTCCGCACGCTCAGGCTCCGCACGCTCAGGCTGGGAACCCCTAGCCGGACGTGAGTCGACAGCTACCTCGGCAGGCTCAACCGGGTCTACCTGGGAGACACCTGAAGGAGCGGCACCTTGAGGGGGGAGGGGGTCTACCACTGCAGCACCTGGCGCGAGGAAGAGAGGCGGGGGAGGGAGCGGGGCAGTGCGGTAGGGGAAGAGGCGGTAGAAGGGCACGGACTCGTCAAAAGTGACGTCCTGAGAGGGGAAGACGCGGTGCGAGGCGGGGTGGTAAAACTGCCAGCCAGACGCATCCGGGACAAAGCCAAGAAAGACACAGGGAGCAGTGCGGGAGGAGAGCTTGTCCGCAGACGTGTCGCGAACAAAAGCTCCGGATCCCCGGACACGGAAGCGTGACGCATCGCCAACCTCCCCCGTCCACAACAGTGTGGGCGAGGTCTCCGGAGCGGAGACACGGGGCCAGAGGTTGAGCTGATGCGCAGCGTACCGGACCGCAAACGGCCACAGAAAGTGGGGGGCAGCCGCGTGGACTAAGGAGGTACGAGCGACTTCCATGACCAAGCCAATGCGGCGCTCAGCAACCCCATTCTGCTGTGGAGAGGCCGGAAGCGTGAACGACTGGCGAATGCCGTGCTCGGCACAGTAGGCTGCCAAGAGGTCGGAGGAGAACTCACCACCTCTGTCAGAGTGCAAGCGCAGGACAGGAAACTCCGAGCGAAAACGCTCTCGCAGCTGAAGACGTGCTCTGCTGATCCAAGGGATCAGAACATCAGGGACTTCACCCTTGGTGCGCAAGGGGAAGACCGTGGTGTAGCGCGAGTAGTCGTCGACGACGATCAAGAAGTACCTCTCCTGGCCCTGACCACGGACGCGGGCTGGGCCCCACACGTCCATGTGGAGCGTCTGCAAAGGAGCAGTCGTCGGGGGGAACGAGGAGGAGTGAGGGGCAGCGCGCTGCCGCCCCTCGACACAGGGAAGACAAGGAGGAGCAAGGGAGGGTGGGAGGGGAGGGAGTACCCGAGGAAGACCAGAGACAAGGTACCGGGCGTGCATGCCCCGAAGGCGCTGCACTGACGGGTGACCAAGTCGATGGTGCCAGAGGACTGTCTTGTGCGCCAGAGAGCGACACGAGCAGGGGGCTGACAGCTGACCTGACGCAGACGCAGACGCCGCTACCTGAGGGGACTCAGTGGTCAGTGTGTACAGGTCCGACCCCGGCTGCCGAGTGAAGGTAGCCAGGTGACGGCCCGTCCGAGCACACGTGCAGTGTGTGACACGCTCGTAGGCAGGGGTGAACTGGTGAACACCCCCATCCTGAAGCGCACAACCCGCCACCAAGTTCGTAGAGAACGAGGGGAGGTGGAGACCTGACAGTGTGCCCGACGGGACAGCAGGACAAGGAAGAACAGTGGAGGAGGTCGCAATGACCGGACCCCCAGAGGGGTCAGCGAGCGAGACAGCGACTGGTCGAGCAAGGGGCTCAAGAGCAGTGCGGTCACGAAAGAAACAGCGCGAAGCGCCTGAGTCTAGAGTGAAGGTGTGCAGTGCCTCAGTGGACTCAGTAGTACCTGGGGTGGCGGACACACAAGCACCTAGAGCAGTAGCCTCACCAGCACCTGGGGCAGCAGACACGCAAGCACCTAGGGCGGCAGCCTCACTCGTGCGGATGCCTGGGTCAGGCGGAACACACAGGTACTGGTCCTCCTCTCCACTAATAGTCAATGCATACATGGCTTTGAGAATAACATCAAAATCAAGAGCATAGATATCGATATCCTTCTGGAGGAGATCAGCCCACTGAGGGAGCTCAGGAGCGTCAGGAAACTGAGCACGCCAAGCGTCATCTAGGCGAGAGAAGCAGCGCTTCGCAGTGTGCGCCCTCCCGCACGTCTGTCCCTTGCGGCGAACAGTGCGGATGACGTACGTGCAGCTAAGGCTACCCCCCCCACCCCCGTGCTGTAAGTACCACTCATGAAGCTCCTAGGAGGACTGAGGGTGCTGTGTGCTCTGGCCATTGCCAGAGCCTCCACGACCACCACCGCCGCCGCCACCACGACCACCACCGCCCCTGCCGCCGCCACGTCCTCCGCCGCCACCACCACCGCCCCCACCCCGGCCACCGCCGCCGCCGCTGCCTCCACCACCCCCACCGCTGCCACTAGCCCCTCCAGCCCCGCCACCGCCCCCACCGCCGCCACCACCCCCACCACCACCTCCCCCGCCATCACCCCCACCGCCCTTGCCTCCCCTGCCCCTGCCGCTGCGGCGCCCGCTGGGAGCGGACGCAGACCCGACCTGCTCAGCACCAAGGAGGTCGACAGCAGCAGCAGAGGCGACAGAGGGGAGCGGGGGGGAGGGGGAACACCCCTCGAAGAAAGGGGTGCGGGGGTCACCACGAGAGGCACCTACAGCTACAATACTCTTCTCAGCTGCAAGGAGTTCCTTCTCGAGGGTGGCAATGGTGAGCTCAGTGGGGCAGCGGGCTAGGAAGCTGTCCCTGACTTTACGCAGAGTGTCAGGGAGGCGGGTAACTAGGTGGTAGAGAGTGAGCCAGAGCGGGGGAGGGTTGGAGGCAAGAAACTCAGCAGGCATAGCGGCACGGAAGCGGGCCTCACTAGTGCGGAGGTGCGTGATGAGGTCAGCGACTGTCTGGAAGGCGGACAGGTCAGGGAACAGGTAGGGAAGCGAGAGACGGCCTAGCGCAGCAGAGGCTGGGGAGGAGTAGCGCGCAACTACAGCAGTGTACAGTGCCTGGGCAGTCCTGTGCTGGCCGAAGTGCTCGCGCTCATCTACAGGCAGGGAGTTGCGAATAGCGAAGCGAGCGTGGGCGTCACGAGTCTGCCACTGGGAGCGGGTAGTGGCGTCAGCATCAGTAGCAGGGGCAGCAGCTTTGCCTAGTGCATGATCGTACAGCGAGGCATCCTCCCTGGCAGTGAGCTGGAGGAACAGGTGCAGATCATCGAGCCAGATCTCAAACTTAATCGGGCGGCCCTCAGCATCGAACGAGAGAACTGTAGGGCTAGCCATAGCTGAAGTAGCAGCAGCAGTAGCAGTAGCAGTAGCAGTAGCAGTAGCAGTAGTAGTAGCAGTAGCAGTAGCAGTATCAGTAGGAGCTGTTCAGTCCAGTACTGGCCCTGCTGCTCAGGTAAGGAGGGCGCAGCTCGGCTAGGACGGCGCGGCTCGGCTAGGGCGGCGCGGCTCGGCTAGGGCGGCGCGGCTCGGTCGGGTCGCGCGGTTCGGCTCGGGTCGCGCGGTTCAGCTGGGGTCACGCTGCGCGGCTCGGTCGTAGAGGGGCGAGCGCGGGGGGCCGTTCGAGGCGAGCGCGGGGGCCGTTCGGGGGCCGTTCGGGGCTAGTGCGGGGCCATTCGGGGGCCGTGAGAGGCTAGCGCGGGGCCTTAAGGGGCCGTGAGAGGCTAGCGCGGGGGCCGCAAGGGGTCGTTCGGGGCTAGCGCGGGGCCGTTCGGGGCCGTAGGAGGCTAGCGCGGGGCCGTAAGGGGCCGGGGGAGGCTAGCGCGGGGGCCGCACGGGGCCGTTCGGGGCTAGCGCGGGGTCGTAAGGGGGGGGCCGTGAGAGGCCTTAAGGGGCGACGCGTCGGGCCGTGAGGGGCCTTTAAGGGCGACGCGAGGAACGAGGCGCACGAGGGCGCTAGGAAAAGGCGGCGCACTAGGGCGCGGCTAGCGGAAACGGTGGGCCCTAACGTTTCGGTCCTAGGTGAAACCTAGGCTCTGATACCATGTCAGAATGAGAAACTAGGATGATGTGACTAACAGGAACAAGAGTACAAATATGAAACCCTAATCTGGTGTACCCCCTAAGGTGTAACCCACTACAGCCTAGAACCACATAAACATATAATGTTTGACACTTTGATTAAAAACATGTATTTAAGTTTAGGGACACTGATCTATCAATCTTTTTCGACAAGTAACACTGATTTTTCAGGCTTTTTTTTTTGTAACATTGTCAATCAGCCTTTGAACACAAAATAACTTTGATCGATTAGGGCCTCCAAAGGTGAATTTGGGGGCCTGGTCATACGCTCATTCTGTAAATGAGTTGAGCTGTATTGGGTGTTTGGTATGAGTGTATGATTAAAGAAGCAAACATTTTTAGGGTGAAACTGTGCTAGACGAGGACCCCCGGGACATGCGAGGGTTGGAAGTGTCGTGATTTGTACGGGCCGACTCGGAAGTGGTTCGGGCCTAGGTAGGTCGAACCCAAACTGACGCGAAGTGCTCAGGCTGTACCCGTAAAGGTCAGGCTGCAGTAAGGGATTGAATTTCCTTACACTCCCCCACCTTCTAAATACTAGAAATACAAAGCAAAACAAAATATATTGTGAAACTGTTATGTTATGTGTTGTCTAGGTCGTAGTGGGGTAGCCTATATGGGGTGCAACCCAATTAGGGTTAGTACTTGTATCACTTTCTTACTCAATGCAATCATTCCTGCTCCTTAGTTTCTGACATGGTTTCAGAGCAGTAGGTCCGTAGGACCGGTTTTTTTATCGGGCCCACCATCGGCTAGTGACCGACTGTGGTTACTGCGCTACCCCACGCCCTGCCCTGCGGTGCGCCGTCACGCGCGCGCCTTGCCCTGCCCTGCCTTACGTCATGCTGCCCGTGCACGCCCTGCCCCGCGTTGCGCTGCCCCGCGCATGCCCCGCCCTGCCCCGCGTCGCGCTGTCCCGCGCACGTCTTGCCCTGCCCCGCGTCGCGCTGCCCCGCACACGCCCTGCCCTGCCCCACGTCGCACTGCCCTGCGCACGCCCTGTCCTGCCCCGCGTCGCGCTGCCCCGTGCATGCCCTGCCCTGCCCCGCGTCGCGCGCCCCTGCAGCCCGTCGCGTCGCACGCCTCTGCTGTCCGTCGCGTCGCGCTGCCCGTGCACCCCTGCTGCCCGTTGCGTCGCCCGTGTGGGCTGCCCCAGCCCGTTGCATCGCCCGTCCGCCCTACCCCTGCCTGTCGCGTCGCTCGTGCGGGCTGCCCCAGCCCGTCGCGTTGCCCGTCCGCCGTGCCCCTGCTTGTCGGATCGCCCGTGCAGGCTGCCCCAGCCCGTCGAGTCGTCCGTCCGTCCTGCCCCTGTCCGTCGCGTCGCCCGTGCTGGCTGCCCCAGCCCATCACATCGCCCATCCGCTCTGCCTGCCCGTGTGCCGCCCCTGCCTGCCTGTGCGCCACCCCTGCTTGCCCCGCGTCGCGTCGCCCCGCGCACGCCACCCGCGCGCCGCCCCTTGCAGCCCACGTGCCGCTCGTCTGTAACCCGTGCGCCGCTCTGCTGGTAGTGCGCTGCCCTCTGCAGCCTGCGCGCTGCCCTTGCAACCCGCGAGCTGCCCCCCCTTGCAGACCCGTGTGCCGCCCTGCTGGCCGCGTGCCGGCCCCTCCTGCCCGCGCGCCGCCCTTTGAAACCCGCTCCCTGCCCTACATGTCCGCGAGCCGCCCGTCTGCAGCCCGCGTGCCACCCTGCAGCCCGCGCGCCGCCCTTGTAGCCCGCGCACCGCCCTTGCAGCTCCTGCGCTGCCCCTTTGCAGCCTCGCGCGCCGTCCTGCCTTTCTGTGTGCCGCCTCTGCTCTGGCCGCGCGCCGCCCTTCCCTGACCGTACGCCACCCCGACCTACCCTAGTGCCTTCTCTTCGCCCTGCCTTCCCTCCGTGCTTCCCTACTGGTCGCGCACCTCCTTGCTTGCCTGCTATGACTTCTCTTCGAAGTAGTGGTGGGAGTGGTGACCTGGTGCAGCTGCAGCGGCGTTCGCGCGAGACCCTTACGCCCCAGCAGCTTCATGAGTGGTACGCTCAGCGTGGGGCGTCTCGGAGTAGTGATCGATGCCCGTATGTCATTCGCACAGGTGATCGGGCTGGTCAGAATTGCGGGACAGTTGGTCACACACAGTCCCGCTGCTTCTCCTGTCTTAGCGACACCTGGCGCGCAGAGTTTGGCGACGCGGCTGAGCTTCCCCGCTGGCTAGAGCTACTTAGGCAGGGTGTGGATATCTTTGCTCTAGACTATGATGCTATCCTCACTGCCATGTATGCTTTGACTATTGGTACTGAGGGTGACTGTTACCTGTGTGTGCCACCCGACCCCGGTATAGAGGCTGCTGCTCTAGGTGCTGATGAGTCTGCTTTCTCTAATTCTACGCTTGTTGAGGCCTTCCACACCTTCATGCTTGACTCAAGTGCTTACCGGTGCTTCTTTCGAAACAGCATCACAGTCACACCACTCGCAGCACCAGTTGCAGTCTCTCTGGCTGACCCCTCTGGGGGACCGGTTCTTGCATGTTCCTTGACTGTTCTCTCGTGTACGGCGGTCCCCTCTGGCTCACTGTCAGGTCTTCACCTCCCCTCGTTCTCTACGAACTTGGTGAGTAACACCGTCCTTCAGGATGCTTGGGTTGATACCCAATCCCTGGAGGGCAGCGTGTCTGCACGTGTGCACGGACGGGCCGTCACCTGGCCACGTTCACCCGTCGGCGTGGGTCGAGCCTGTACACACTGACTACTCAGCCTCCTCAGGTAGCTACGCATGCGTCCGCGTCAGGTCAGCTAGCAGCCCCCTGTTTGTGTCGCCTCCTGTCGCACCAGACTCTCCTTTGGCACCACCGCCTTGGTCACCCCTCCCTGCCACGCCTCCGTGGCATGCACTCCCGCCTAATTTTCTCTGGTCTTCCCAGGTCTCTGCCTCCCCCCCACCCTCGCCTGCCCCTCCCTGCCTTCCCTGTGTCGAGGGGCGGCAGCGCGCCGCTCCTCACTCCTCCTAAATTCCAACGACTGCTCCCCTACAGACTCTCCACATGGACGTGTGGGGCCCAGCCCGCGTCCAGGGACAGGGCCGCGAGCGATACTTTCTGCTGGTTGTTGACGACTACTTGCGCTACACCAAAATCTTCCCCTTTCGCAGTAAGGGGGAGGTTCCTGATGTCTTGATCCCTTGGATCTGCGCTGTCCGTCTCCAGCTCCACGAGCGGTTCCACATGGACCTTCCTGTCCTGCGTCTGCACTCTAACAGAGGTGGTGAGTTTGCCTCCGACCTCTTGCGGGACTTTTGTCGTGGGGAGGGCATCCTCCAGACGTTCACGCTTCCGGCCTCTCCGCAGCAGAATGGGGTTGCTTAGCGCCGCATTGGCTTAGTTATGGCCTGCTGAGCAGAACGGCCTCTCTCCCCCCCCCCCCCCCCCCGCCCCGTCGCTCTTCCTCACTCCAGGTCCCCCTCCGGTAGATCCCCCCCCCCCCCTCAGGGTCCTGCTCCTTCAGGTGTGTCTCAGGTAGACCCACTCCCCTTGGTTAAGCCTGTCAAGGTCTTTGGTGACTCTGGTGCTGCTCGGGGTGCTACGTTTGGGGGTGCTGAGCCTGTGGTTGCGGAGCCTGAGCGTGCGGAGCCTGGAGGAGCTGAGCCTGTGCGGAGCCCGGGGGTGCTGAGCCTGAGCGTGCGGAGCCTGGGGGTGCTGAGTCTGAGCGTGCTAAGCCTGGGGGTGCTGAGTCTGGGGGTGCTGAGCCTAGGGGTCTTGCGTCTACACTACGGGAGCCTCTCTCACCATAGCAGCTGCGCAAGTGGTTTGCTCGGCGCACCCGCCTTCAGAGTGGCGCTGCTAGAGCTGGAGGCCTTAGAGGTGCTAGTCCTGGAGGTGCTGGAGGTACTACTGGTACTGGAGGTACTGGGGGTGCTTGAGCTACTAGTCCTGGAGGTCCCACTGGTACCTTGCCCCAGCGGTCTAGCCGGCGGGAGCCTCTCTCACCACAGCAGCTGCGCGAGTGGTACGCTTAGCACACCCGCCTTTGGAGTCGCGCTGCTGGAGCTAGAGGCCGTGGCGCTGGAGGCGCTGGCTGGAGGCAATGGTGCTGCTGCTGCTGCTGGAGGTGCTGGAGCTACTAGTCTTGGAGGTTCACTGGTGCCTCGCCCCAGCGGTCTAGCCGGCGGGAGCCTCTCTCACCACAGCAGGTGCGCGAGTGGTACGCTTGGTGCACCCGCCTTCGGAGTCGCGCTGCTGGAGCTGGAGGCCCTGCCGCTGGAGGCGCTGGCGCTGGAGGGACTTGTGCTGCTGCTGGTGGAGGTGCTGGAGCTGCTGGTTCCAGAGGTGCTTGTGTTGGAGGTACTAGAGCTGCTGGAGCTGGTGGTGGTGCTGCTACAGGAGGTGGTGGAGGTGCTGGAGCTGCTGGTCCTGGAGGTGCTCGTGCTGGAGGTACTGGAGCTGCCAGAGCTGGTGGTGGTGCTGCTGCTGGAGGTGCTGGGGCTGCTGGTCCCAGAGGTGCTCGTACTAGAGGTACTGGAGCTGCCAGAGTTGGTGGTGCAGCTGCTAATCGAGGTGCTGGAGGTGGTGGAGCTGCTGGTCTAGAGGTGCTCGTGCTAGAGGTATTGGAGCTGCTGGAGCTAGTGGTGCTGCTGCTACGGATGAGAGGAAAGGCGGGGGAGAGGAAAGGCGGATGAGAGGAAAGGTGGATGATAGGAAAGGCGGATAAGAGGAAAGGCGGGGGGTGTATATCTGGGGAAGTTGAGGTGAATAGGGAGATGGCAGTGCAGGGCAGTACCTTGGAGCACAAGATGCGATTCTGGTAGGCGTGCAGTAAGGAGGAAGGAGAAAGTGGGTGCATCCAACTGGCCTGTGAGCATATACGTTATCATGCCACATCAGCATACCACGTCAGCATGCCACCTCACTGCACCCAGCACATGCCTCCATTCAACTCACCATGCTGCCAGCAGGGCATAGTGAGAAACATTCAGCCGCATTGGAAGCTCTTAGGAAGCTTCCTCCTTCCAACCAGGCGGCGATACCAAACGCTTCTCCCCTTTGCCACCGGCGCCCTCTGATTGGTTGGGGGTGCTGCTGACGTGGCAGCAACCAATGCGGAGAGTGCAGCTGGGTGATAGTGGGGCAGGGGTGGTAGAGCTGTGGTGTTGCCAGCAGGCGTGGCACAAGTGGTCCAGGTGGAGGGGTGAGGATGAGGGGATGCAAAAACAAGGGAGGCATGAGGAGGGGGAGGAGAGGAGGTGGGCTGCCCTGGCAAAGAGGTGAGCTGCCTTGGCAAGTGCTGATGGCATGTACGTTGCAAAACGTGGCTTGAGCAGCGGCGGGGTGATGGAGGTGAAGTGAGAGAGCCTTTGGAGCGCCGACAGACGACGACTGATCCGACCCGGGTGAGAGCGCTGAAGAGGGTGCGTGGGGAATAGTGTGGGGAAGATCGTGGGGAAGATCGTGGGAAAGAGCGTGGGGAAGAGCGTGGGGAAGAGTGTGGGGAAGAGCGTGGGGAAGAGCGTCGGGAAAAGGAACAAGAGAGGGGCAGGAGGGGGATGAACAAGCAGGGGAAATGGAGGGGAAAAGGAGGGGGGATGGAGGGGAAAAGGAGGGAAGATGGAGGAGAAAGGAGGGGGACAGGAGCGTAAATGGAGTGGGTAGGGAGGAAAGAAGGGGGTTGAAAGGTGGGGTGAAAGGAGGGCGAACCGAGGGGGGAAGGAAAGGGAAAGGAGGGGATATGGGAGGCGAAAGGAGGAGAAAGGAAGGGAACTAGGAGAGGAGTAGTGGGGAGGGATGAAATGAGGGGAAATGAGGGGGAAAGGAGAGGGAAGGAGGGGGACGGAGGGGCGAAAGAAGGAGAAAGAGGGGGAAAAGGAGGGGGAAAGGAGTGAGAAGCAAAGGCGGGGAAAAGGCAGGGGAAATGATGGGGAAAGGAAGGAGAAAGGAGGGGTAAAGGAGGGGGGAACGAGGAGGACAAGAGGGAGAATGGAGGGGGGAAAGGGGGAAAATGAGGGGGAAAGGTGGGGGAAATGTTGGGGAAATGAGGGGGGTGGAAATGAGGGGGAAAGGTGGGGTAAATGGAGGTAGACAGGAGGCAGATGCCCACCCTCACCCAAGCTTACGCCCACCATCCTCATGCCAGCACTCTGTGCGACCTGGGCAGACAGGAAATGGGTGGACAGGTAATGGGCGGAAAGGAAAAGGGTGGAAAGGAAATGGGCGGAAAGGAAATGGGCGGAAAGGAACTGGGCGGACAGGAAATGGGTGGAGAAGAAGGGATTAGGAGGGATGAGCAGGTGGATTTGCATGAGGTGGTTTCAGTGCTACGCACTTACATCTTCTTGACACGCCTTGTACTCACGGCGCTGCTACGAATTTATGCGAGGTTCGTCATTCTCGCGCACTCACTGTGCGACCCGCGCTTGGCGGACGGTATTGGCGCCAGTGGCGAGTTGCGCAGCACGATCGGCGGCCCGCGCGAGCGCACAATGGCGGGAGCAAGCGCAAGTATACGCGCGCGTGATGGCGAAGCAGGCAGGGCAGGGGCGCTTGATAGGAGCGGGGCGGTGATCGGGTGTGGTAGTGTTGTGTGCTGGAATGGGCGAGCCACTTCGCATCACTCCGTACCACCGTCGCACGCATCCTTCAACCAGTCGTGGGGACCGCCAATGGCGCTGCCGCGTGAATACGCGCGCACCTCGTCAAGCGAGCACCTCATCAAGCACGCACCTCGTCAAACGCACACTGCTGCAGCTTCAGTGGCGTCTAGGCGGCTGCAGACGCGACTGGCGGAAGGGCGTTGGGCACACGCAGGCGAGGCGAGCAGCAGAAGCAACGCGCCTAACCATCGTCACACCTATCCATTGTAACACCTATCCATGAATCATCCCAAAAATGGGGAGGGGTGTTAGGTATGCTCGAAAATGTTAAAGCCTGAGTCTAGAATGGTAAGGGTTCAACTTCAAGATTCTTGAACTTGAGTTCGTAAAGAACAGGGTAACCAGGTTGAGAAAGGTTCTCCCTCACGACCCACCGAGAAGGGAGTTGGTGGGCCAGAAGGTGATTGGCCAAATGCTCCACAACAAAAACAACGACGAGCCTCGCCAGAAACAAACAAGAACAAGTATCACTGTTCACGCTTTCAGAACTTGAAACTCGAGAATGCCTTTCTAGACTCGTAGCATAGTGTGCTCTATAGCCATAGTTCTCGTTGTTAGCCGAGTGTAGTTACGCCCATCTCTGTACTATGCTAAGACTTTAGTAGCACATAGAGACTACCCTTCCCGCCGACTTTTCCGTGCATAATAAGTGCGATCTGGTAGCCAACAGCAAATCCAGAATTCCGCATTGATTGATCGCCATCGTAAAAAGCACTCGTCGCTACTGACGGTTATATCGCGTTAGCCGACACTCGCATAGCCAATAGCGAAATCGGCTATGACACCTCGATAGTCACTCCCGTCCCACACTCAATCCCTTCCCGCACTCAATCAAATCATTCACAGACTGCTGTCGCTCTCTCGCTTCCGTCATCCACACTCGCCGGAGGCACATGTCACTCTCTCAATCCTGTCACTCACTCATACCCGTCGCTCACACACTCCCGTCGCTCACTAACTCCCATAGCTCACTCATCGCAAAAACAGGGATGGTGGAGGGGTAGGTGTAGTTTTAGGTGCTTCGAAGTGTCAAACATATATGACATACTCTGTGTAGGCTGTAGTGGGGTAGATTGTATGGGGTACAACACTGCTAGTTTTTTGTACCCATCTCCTTGCTAGTTGAGTCATTCCTTGTCCTCTACTTTTCACATGGTTTTAGAGCAGGTTCCCTAGGGGGACCGTTTTTTTTAGGGCCCACCACAAACTTTTTTTTTCTGCCCTGCCCGAATCGCACTGTCGTGCTTGCCTACCCTATCACGCGCCTTACGCCTGCCTACCCGCGCCCTCGAGCGCCTGCCTACCCGCGCCTTCGAGCGCCTGCCTATACGCGCCCTTGCGCGCTTGCCAACCCACGCCCTCGAGCGCCTGCCTACCCACGCCCTTGCGCGCCAGCCTACCCGCGCCCTCGAGCGCCACCCTACCGCCCTGCCCTGCAGGCAGCGCGCGGGCCTGCCCTGCACCCGCGCAGCCGCCCCTGGACCCCGCGGCGCGGCCCCTGGACCTCGCGACGCGTCGCCCTGCTTGTCGCGACGCCTCTGCGGGACACGGGCGTCGCCTCTGCCACGTCGCGTCGCCCCTGCAGGACCCGCGCGTCGCCCCCCTGCCTCGTCGCGACGCCTCTGCGGGACCCGGGCGTCGCCCCTGCCTCGTCGCGACGCCCCTGCGGGACCCGCGCGTCGCCCCCGCCTCGCCGCGACGTCCCTGCGGGACCCGCGCGTCGCCCCTGCCTTGTTGCGACGCCCCTGCGGGGCCCGCGCGTCGCCCCCGCCTTGTCACGACGCCCCTACGGGACTCGCGCGGCGTCGCCCCTGCCCGCTGCGGCGCCCTGCCCTACCCCGCGCCCGGCGTCGCCCCTGCCCGCAGCGGCGCCCTGCCCTACCCCGCGCCCGCCCTTGGGACGGCCGCCCCTGCAGCATCCTGCCGTCGCGGCCCGGCCCCGCCCTACAGCAGCGGTTGTCGCGGACTGCCCCACCCTGCAGCAGCTGCCGTCGCGGCCCTGCCCTGCCCTGCAGCAGCTGCCGTCGCGGCCCTGCCCCGCCCTGCAGCAGCTGCCGTCGCGGCCCTGCCCCGCCCTGCAGCAACTGCCATGGAGCCCCTAGCCGCAGAGGTGGCCCCGCCCTGCAGCAGCTGCCGCGGAGCTCCCTGCCGCGGTCGCGGCCCCGCCCTGCAGCTTTAGCGGCCCCGCCCTGCAGCTGTAGCGGCCCGCCGTCGCCGGCGTCGTGCGCCTGCCCTTCCCACCACTGGTGAGCACTGCCCTGCCCGCGCTGCTACCGCTACTGCTGCTGCTATTGCTGTTACTGCTGCTACTGTTGCTACTACTGCTCCTGCTGTTTCTGCCTGCTCCTGGCGTTGCCAGATGCAGCTCAAGGGCAGTCCGCGTGAGTCCCTCACGCCCCAGCAGCTTCGTGAGTGGTACGCTCGTTGAGGTTGTCGGGGTGGCCGTAGTGGGAGTCATCCTGGAGTGGGTAGTTTGGGAGCATCTTGCAGTGGCCCGGTGCAGCTGCACCGTCGTCCGTGCGAGGCTCTTCCGCCCCAGCAGCTTCGTGAGTGGTACGCTTAGAGTAGAGGGTCACTGAGTACTGCTTGCTGCCCGTACGTCATTCGCACGGGTGTCCGGACTGGTCAGCCTTGCGGGACGCCTGGTCACATGGAGTCCCGCTACTTCGCCCGTCTGAGCGACGCTTGGCGTACAGAGTTTGGCGACGACGCTGAGCTCCCCGACTGGGTGGAGCTGCTTAGGCAGGAGGTAGATATCTTTGCTCTTGACTATGATGCTATTCTCACTGCAATGTATGCATTGTCTACTAGTGCCGAGGGAGACTGTCACCTATGTGTGCCGCCTGACCCCGGTATCCAGTCAACTGCTCTAGGTGCTGGTGCGTCTCCTGCTCCAGGTGCCAGTGAGGCTGCTGCTCTAGGTGGTCGTGCGTCTCCTGCTCCAGGTGTCGGTGAGGCTGCTGCTCTAGGTGCTAGTGAGTCTCCTACTCTAGGTGCTGGTGAGTCTGCTCTCTCGGGTGCAGCGCGTGCTGCTGTTTTGCACACCTTAACCTTTGACTCGGGTGCTTCCCGCTCCTTCTTTCGAGACCGCACCACCCTCACGCCGCTTAGTCGGCCGGTTGCAGTCTCCCTGGCAGACCCCTCTGGGGGTCCTGTCCTTGTCCACTACTCCATTGTCCTACCGTGTCCGGCGGCCCCGTGTGGCTCCCTGTCAGGTCTTTACCTCCCCTCGTTCTCTACGAACTTGGTGAGTGGTGCTGACCTACAGGATGGGGGGGTTGACCAGTTCACTCCTGCGACTCAGCGAGTGACCCACTGCACGTGTACTCGGACGGGCCGACACTTGGCCACGTTTACCCCTCAGCCGGGCTCGAGCCTGTACACACTGACTACCGAGTCTCCTCCGGTTGCTGCGTCTAGTCAGGTAGCTGCGTCAGGTCAAGTGTTTACTGCGGCGTCGCGGTTTGGTCCTGAGTCTGCTCCCTGCTTGTGTCGCCTCCTGTCCCACCAGACTCTCCTCTGGCACCACCGCCTTGGTCACCCCTCCCTGCCTCATCTCCGAGGCATGGCCTCCCGTGTCCTTGTCTCTGGTCTCCCCCGGACCCTCCCTCCCCTTCCTCCGGGCCTGCCCCTACCTGCGTTCCCTGCGTCAAGGGGCGGCAGCGCACCCCTCCTCACTCCTAGGAGTTTCCTCCGACAGAGGCTCCGCTGCAGACTCTCATAATGGACGTGTGGGGCCCAGCCCGCGTCCGTGGACAGGGTCACGAGCGTTGCTTCCTACTGATGGTTGATGACTACTCGCGTTACACCACAGTCTTCCTCTTGCGCCGCAAGGGTGAGGTCACTGAGGTGTTGATTGACTGGATCCGCGCTGCTCGTCTCCAGCTCTGAGAGAGTTTCGGCTCGAACTTTCCTGTTCTGCGTCTGCACCCTGACAGAGGTGGAGAGTTTTCCTCCGAACTTCTGCGAGCCTTCTGTCGTGCGGAGGGCATCTGCCAGACGTTCATGCTTCCGGCCTCTCCACAGCAAAACGGGATTGCTGAGCACCGCATTGGCATGGTCATGGACGTCGCTTGTACGTCCATGATCCATGCGGTTGCTCCCCATTTTCTGTGGCCGTTCGCAGTTCAGTACGCGGCGCATCAGATCATCCTTCACCCCCGGGTCTCCATGCCGGAGACCTCCCCTACTCTGCGGTGGACGGGGAAGGTTGGCGATGCGTCTGCGTTCCGTGTCTGGGTATCTCGAGCTTTTGTGCGCGAATTATCTGCGAACAAGCTGTCCTCCCGTGCTGTTCCTTGCATCTTCCTTGGCTCCCCCCTTGACGCGCCTGGTTGGCAGTTCTACCACCCCACCTCGCGCCGTGTTCTGTCCTCCCAGGACGTCACGTTTGACGAGTCGGTTCCTTACTACCGTCTCTTCCCCTACCGCGCTGCCCCCCTCCCCCCCCCCGCCGCTCTTCCTCGCGCCAGGTCCCCCCCCGGTAGACCCCCTCCGCCTTCAGGGTCCTGCCCCCTCAGGTGTGTCCCAGGTAGACGCAGTCGAGCCTCTCGAGGTAGCTGTTGACTCTGATGCTGCTAGGGGTGCTGAGCCTGCGGGTGCCGAGTCTGGGGGTGCTTAGCCTGAGCGTGCGGAGTCTTGGGGTGCTGGGTCTGGGGGTGCTGAGCCTGGGGGTTCTACGTCTTGGGGTGCTGAGCCTGGGGTTGATGAGTCTGGGGGTGCGAAGCCTGAGGGCGCTGGGCCTGCTCGTGTGGAGTCTGGTGGTGCTGGGCCTGGAGGTCCTTCCAGTGCTTCGTCCCGGCGGGAGCTACCTTCTCCCCAGGAGCTGCGCAAGTGGTTTGCTGGCGCTGGAGCCGTGCTGCTGCAGCTGGTGGTGCTGCTGGCGCTGGAGGTTCTGCTGCTGCTGGAGGTCCTACTACTGCTGGGGGTTCTGGAGCCACGGGTCCCGGAGGTGCTCGTACTGGAGGTACTGGAGCTGCTGGGCCTGGTCGTGCTCCTCGTGCTGGAGCTGCTGGCGGTGCTGGCGCTGGAGGTGCTGCTGGCGTAGGTGCTGCTGGAGGTACTACTAGAGCTGGAGCTGCTGTGTCTTCCGGTGGTCCTGCTGGAGCTGGAGCTGCTGGAGGTGCTGGAGCTGGAGGTGCTGATGGAGCCGGTGCTCTTGTGTGTGCTGGAGTTGGCGCTACTGGAGAAGCTGGTGGTGCTGCTAGAGCTGGTGGAGCTGCTGGAGTTGGAGCTAATGCTGGGGGTGCTGGTGCTGTCCCTGCTGGTTCTGGGGGTGCTCCGCGGCTGCGGCCGTACTTTGTTCCGCTCCTTGAGCAGGTTCTTGGTCTCCCGCCTTCTACTGGTCCTGCTCATTCCTTAGAGTGTCCACCGCCTGTCCAGTCCGAGTCACAGTTACAGCTGGCCTCCCCTATGCCTGCTGCTTCTCCGTACACTGGTCCTACTGGAGGTCTTGCTGAGCATCGTAAGCCTGAGTCTCGTCCTGCGTCGCCTCTTCGTGCTGCTCGCACTGGTCGTCGTGTTCTGTGTCAGCGTCCTCCTGCGGTCTTAGGCACGCACCAGATGGCACTGCGTCCTTCCACTACTCCACAGCGTGTCCCGTTGCCGTCTCCTCCAGAGTCCTCTCTTCCTGCTCTTGCTGACCCGGAGTCTGACTCCCTTCATGCTGCCAGTCCTACTGTCACGCGTCTTCTGGCTACTGTTGTTACTGACCCTTCCTTTGAGTCCACTGCTGCGTCAACCTTAGTTGCTGAGCTTGTCGACTTCGCTGCTCACTGTCGTATAGACAACACCGTGAGTCTTGTTGCTGAGTCTGAGTCTGTCAGTCCTTCGTCCGTCGGGGGTGAGTGTGCTCTTAGCACGGACGTCCTTGAGGACAGGCAGGAGGAGTTCCAGTATTTTGCTGCTGCTTTACCTCATATCGTGTCCATGCTGCTTGCCCTTGAGGGAGACCCGGATGCACCAGGCATCCCGACCCCACGCTCTTACGTAGAGGCGATACAGGGTCCCTACTCCTCTCAGTGGTAGACAGCCATGGACGCAGAGATGGCTTCCTGGAAGTCCACAGGCACCTACGTCGACGAGGTTCCCCCACCTTGGGCGAACATCGTCAGTGGCATGTGGATTTTCAGGGTGAAGCGGCCGCCGGGTTCTCCGCCTGTCTTCAAGGCGCGTTACGTGGTACGTGGCTTCAGTCAGCTGCAGGGAGTTGACTACTTTCAGACCTTCTTTCCCACCCCGAAGATGACCACTCTTCGGGTGCTGCTACACATAGCCGCTCAGAAGAGACACACGTGCACAGACCTGGGTGAACTGCGCAGCTACCTTCAGTGCAGCAGGTCCTTCAGCGCTTCAACTTCACGTACTCCTCGCCTCAGGCCACTCCTCTGTCTACTCGCCACTCGATCTCAGCTCTGCCTTCGGATGAGTCCGTAGAGCCGAGTGGCCCGTACCGAGAGCTTGTTGGCTGCCTCATGTACCTGATGACTTGCACTCGACCTGACTTGGCATACCCTCTTAGCATCTTGGCACGCTATGTTGCTCATGGGAGACACCGACCAGAGCACATGGCTGCAGCGAAGAGGGTGTTGCGCTACTTGTGCAGTACATCGGGCATGGGGCTCGTGCTTGGAGGGCGGAGTCCAGTGGTTCTCACTGGTCACGTAGACGTGTCTTGGGTTGACGACTTGGCTACGCATCAGTCGTCACAAGGTTACACCTTCAGCCTTGGTTTTGGCTCTGTCTCGTGGCGGTCTACCTGCTCGTCTTCTGTTCTCAGCTCCAGCTGTGAGGCTGAGATCTACGCAGGGGCCATGGCTACACAGGAGTTACGCTGGCTCACCTACCTGCTGACTGACCTAGGAGAGCCGCCTCGTTCTCCTCCAGTTCTGTACGTAGACAGCAAGGCCATGCTGGCCTTGTGTCGGGAGCACGGACTGGAGCACAGAACGATGTCAAACATTATATATGTTGTTGTAGTTGTTTAGGCTACAGTGGGTTAGCCTATAGGGGGTACACATTCCTAGGTTTTGATACTTGTACTCATTTCACTCTTAGTTCATTCATTCTTGTTCAACATGGTATAGAGCAGGTCCTTCCTAGGACCGATTTTTTTAGGGCCCACCACTACCTACCTACCTACCTGCGCCCTAGGGCGCCTCGACTTTCACGCCCCTAGAGGCCCCGTCGGCCCCGCGCTCTCGCACCTAGAGGCCTCGGTCGGCCCCGCGCTCGCTATTAGAGGCCCCGAATCGGCCCCGCGCTTACCCCTAGAGGCCCGTGTCGGCCCCGCGCTCGTCCTTACCGGCCCCGATCGGCCCCGCGCTCGTCCCTCACGGCCCCGATAGGCCCCGCGCTCGCCCTTACGGCCCCGATTGGCCCCGCGCTCGTCCCTCACGGCCCCGATAGGCCCCGCGCTCGCCCTTAGCACCCACGTCGGCCCCGCGCTCGCCCTTAGCACCCACGTCGGCCCCGCGCTCGTCCCTCACGGCCCCACCCGCTCCCCGCGCTCGCCCTTAGCGGCCCCGAACGGCCCCACCCAGACCGAGCAGCCCGAACCGAGCCGACCCGAGCCGCCCAGCCCTTACGGAACCGAGCCGCCCGACCCGAGCCGCCAGCCCTAACCGACCCGAGCCGCCCGAACCGAGCCGCGCCGCCCGACCCGAGCCGCCCGAACCGAGCCGCGCCGCCCGACCCGAGCCGCGCCGCCCTACCTATACCGAGCCGCGCCGCCCTACCTGTACCGAGCCGCGCCGCCCTACCTACCCTACTGCTCCTACTGTTTTTCCTACTGCTGCTACTATGGCTAGCCCTCCTGTCCTAGCCTTCGATACTGAGGGCCGCCCAGTGAAGTTCGACACCTGGCTTGATGACCTACACCTCTTCCTACAGCTCACTGCCAAGGAAGACATCTCGCTGTACGATCATGCCTTAGGCCACGCTACTGCTCCTGCTGCTACTGCTGACAGCACTGCCCGCTCACAGTGGCAGACTCGTGACGCCCATACTCGCTTCGCTATTCGCAACTCTCTGCCGATAGATGAGCGCGAGCACTTTGGGCAGCACAAGACTGCACAGGCACTGTACACTGCTGTCGTTGCCCGCTACTCCTCGCCGGCCTCTGCCGCTCTAGGCCGTCTCTCTCTTCCCTACCTGTTCCCCGACCTAGCTTCCTTCCACACTGTCGCTGATCTCATTACCCACCTCCGCACTAGTGAGGCTCGCTTCCGCGCCGCTATGCCTGATGAGTTCCTTGCCAAGAACCCACCCCCGCTCTGGCTCACTCTCTACCACCTAGTCACGCGCCTCCCTAACACTCTGCGCTCAGTCAGGGACCACTTCCTAGCTCGCTGCCCCACCGAGCTCACCATTGCCTTCCTCGAGAAGGAACTGCTTGCAGCTGAGGCTAGCATAGTCGCTGTAGGTGCCTCTCGCGGTGACCCCCGTACCCCGTTCTTTGAGGGGTGTTCTCCTTCCCCCCTTCTTCCCTCTGTCGCCTCTGCTGCTGGTGTCGACCTCCTTGGTGCTGAGAAGGTCGGGACTGCGTCTGCTTTGAGTGGGCGCCGCAGCGGCAAGGGCAAGGGGGGCAAGGGCGGTGGTGGTGAAAGCGGGGGTGGCGGTGGTGGGGGAGGTGGTGGTGGCGGGGGGGGTGGCGCTGGTGGGGGAGGTGGCAGCAGTGGGGGGGGTGGCGGCAGCGGCGGGGGAGGTGGCCGGGGCGGAGGAGGTGGTGGGGGTGGCGGTGGACGAGGCAGCGGCCGGGGTTGGGGTGGTCGAGGAGGTGGTAGCGGCGGTGGTGGTCGTGGAGGCACTGGCGGTGGCCAGGGCCAGCAGCACACTCCGTCGCCCCAGGAGGTCCGTGAGTGGTACTCTCAGCACGGGGGGGGGGGGGTGGCCTTAGCTGCACGTACGTCATTCGCACTGGTGACCGCACTGGCCAGCTGTGTGGGGGACCACACGCCACACAGCGTTGCTTTGCTCGTCTGAACGACGCTTGGCGTGTTCAGTTCCCTCAGGCCACTGAGCTGCCCCGCTGGGTTGATCTCCTGAAGAAGGGGATTGATATTTATGCTCTAGACTTTGATGCTATTCTTCCTGCCATGTATGTGATGTCTACTAGTGGAGAGGGTGCTGAGTACCTGAGTGTCTCGCTGACCCCTCTGGGGGTCCGGTCCTTGCGACCTCCTCCACTGTCCTTCCCTATCCTGCGGTCCCGTCGGGCACACTGTCAGGTCTCCACCTCCCCTCGTTCTCTACGAACTTGGTGGCAGGTTGTGCACTACAGGACGCGGGTGTTCACCAGTTCACCCCAGCCTACGAGCGTGTCACACACTGCACGTGTGCCCGTACAGGCCGCCACTTGGCTACCTTCACCCGGCAGCCGGGGTCGGATCTGTACACACTGACTACTACCCCCCCTCAGGTCGCTGCGTCTGCGTCTGCGTCCGCGTCAGGTCAGCTGTCCGCCCCCTGCTCGTGTCGCTCTCTAGCGCACGAGACTGTCCTCTGGCACCACAGATTGGGCCACCCGTCTGTGCAGTGCCTTCGTGCCATGCACTCCCGGTACCTTGTCTCTGGTCTTCCCAGGGTCCTCCCTCCCCTCCCACCCTCGCCGGCTCCTCCCTGTCTTCCCTGTGTCGAGGGGCGGCAGCGCGCCGCTCCTCACTCCTCCTCGTTTCCCCCGACGACTGCTCCTTTGCAGACGCTCCACATGGACGTGTGGGGCCCAGCCCGCGTCCGTGGTCAGGGTCAGGAGAGGTACTTCCTGATCGTTGTTGACGACTACTCGCGCTACACCACGGTCTTCCCCTTGCAAGCCAAGGGTGAGGTCCCTGATGTTTTGATCCCTTGGATCCGCAGAGCTCGTCTCCAGCTCAGCGAGCGTTTCCGCTCGGACTTTCCTGTCCTGTGCTTGCACTCTGACAGAGGTGGTGAGTTCTCCTCCGACCTCTTGGCAGCCTACTGTGCTGAGCACGGCATTGAGCAGTCGTTCACGCTTCCGGCCTCTCCACAGCAGAATGGAGTTGCGGAGCGCCGCATTGGCCTGGTCATGGAGGTCGCTCGTACCTCCTTGATCCATGCGGCTGCCCCCCACTTTCTGTGGCCGTTTGCGGTCCGGTACGCTGCGCATCAGCTCAACCTCTGGCCCCGTGTCTCCTTGCCGGAGACCTCGCCCACACTGCTGTGGACGGGGGAGGTTGGCGATGCGTCGCGTTTCCGGGTCTGGGGATCTCGAGCTTTTGTCCGCGATTCGTCTGCGGACAAGCTCTCCTCTCGTGCTGTTCCCTGCATCTTCCTCGGCTTTGTTCCGGACGCGCCTGGTTGGCAGTTTTACCACGCCACCTCGCGCCGGGTCTTGCCCTCTCAGGACGTCACTTTTGACGAGTCTGTCCCCTACTACCGCCTCTTCCCCTACCGCACTGCCCCGCTCCCACCCCTGCCTCTCTTCCTCGCGCCAGGTGCTGCTGTCGTAGACCCCCTCCCCCCTCAGGGTGCCGCTCCCTCAGGTGTGTCTCAGGTAGACCCGGTCGATCCTGTTGAGGTTGCTGACGACTATCGTCCTGCTGGGGGTGCTGAGCCTGGGGGTGCGGAGACTGGGGGTGCTGAGCCTGGGGGTGCTGACTCTGGAGGTGCTGAGCCTAGGGGTGCGGACTCTGGGGGTGCTGAGCCTGGGGGTGCGGACACTGGGGGTACTGAGCCTGGGGGTGCTGAGCCTGGGGGTGCGGTGACTGGGGGTGCTGAGCCTTGCGGTGCTAGGCTTGAGGGTGCTACACTTGGACGCGACCTCTCCTCGGAGCAGTTGCGTGAGTGGTACTTACATTACTGCAGCCTCCGGAGTGTTACCTCTGGGACCAGGCGCACTACACGGACTGGGGCTGGTACTTCTCCTCCTAGTCGGGAGCTCCCCTCTCGTGAGCGGATCCGTGAGTGGTACGAGTGCCGTTCCACACTTCGGAGTGGTGCGCCTCGTCTCACGGACCCGCCTGCCCCTGGTGCTACGGACCCGGGCGTTGGAGCTGCTGCTGGTGCTGCGGACCCTGGCGTTGGAGCTGCTGCTGGTGCTGCAGACCCTGGCGTTGGAGCTGCTGCTGGTGCTGCGGACCCGAGGGTTGGAGGTGCTGCTGGTGCTGAGGACCCGGGCGTTGGGGCTGCAGCTGGTGCTGTGGACCCTGGCGTTGGAGCTGCGGCAGGTGCTGAGGACCCTGGTGTTGGAGCCACTGCTGGTGCTGAGGACTCGGGCGTTGGTGCTGAGGCTAGTACTGAGGACCTGGGCGTTGGAGCTGCTGCTGGTTCTGGTACTGCCGCTGGGGGTACAGGTGCTGTCCCTGCTGTGTCTGGAGTCGCCGCGCGCCCTCAGCCGTACTTCGTTCCGCTCCTTCAGCAGGTTCTTGGTCTCTCGCCTCCTCCTGTTCCTCCTCCCTTAGCGTGTTCACAGCCTGTCCCGTCACAGTTACAGTTGCAGCCGTCCTCCCCACTACCTGCTCCTTCTCCTTACACTGGTCCTACTGGCGGTCTTACTGAGCGTCGTGAGTCTGCGTCTCGTCCGGCGTCGCCTGTCCGTCCTGCTAGCGCTAGTGCTCGTAGTTCGCGCCAGCGTCCTCCTCCTGCCCCTGGCACGCACCGGATGTCTCTACGTCCGTCTACTGCTCCTCTGCGTGCCCCTTCTCCTCCTGCGTCCTCTCTTCCTGCTCTCGCCGACCCTGAGTCGGACTCTCTTCGTGCTGCCAGTCCTACTGTCACGCGTCTCCTTGCTACTGTTGTCACTGACCCTTCTTTCGAGTCTACTGCTGCGTCTGCTCTCGTTACTGAGCTCGTCGACTCTGCTGCTCGCTGTCGCTTAGACTACGCTGCTAGTCTTGTCGCTGAGTCTGAGTCTGTCTGTCCTCCGTCCGTCGGGGGTGAGTGTGCCCTTGGCACAGACGTCCTTGAGGACAGGCAGGAGGAGTTCCAGTGTCTGGCAGCTACTTCACCTCATCTCGTGTCCGTAGTGCTTACCCCTGAGGGAGACCCGGATGCACTTGACATCCCGACTCCGCGCTCTTACGCGGAGGCGATAGAGGGTCCCTACTCCTCTCAGTGGCAGGCAGCTATGGATGCAGAGATGGCTTCATGGAAGTCCACAGGCACCTACGTTGACGCTGTCCCCCCTCCTGGGGCGAACATCGTCAGTGGCATGTGGATCTTCAGGGTGAAGCGGCCGCCGGGTTCTCCGCCTGTCTTCAAGGCGCGTTACGTGGCTCGTGGCTTCAGTCAGCGGTAGGGAGTTGACTACTTTCAGACCTTCTCCCCCACCCCGAAGATGACCACTCTTTGGGTACTGCTGCACGTTGCTGCTCACCGGGACTACGAGCTGCACTCTCTCCACTTCAGCTTAGCTTTCCTGCAGGGCAGCCTGCACGAGGAGATCTTCACTTGGGTTCGCTCCGTCTACTGCCGACCCGTCGCTGTTTCTGTGCACCGACACCTCTCTGCCACCGTTCTACATCCTCGTGTACGTCGACGACTTGGTCTTTGCCACAGCTGACACTACTGGACTCGCCTACGTGAAGTCCAAGCTGCAGAAGAGACACACGTGCACTGACTTGGGCGAACTGCGCAGCTACCTTGGCTTGCAGATCACCCGGGACAGAGCACCCCGCACCATTACCCTGACTCAGTCACACATGGTGCAGCAAGTCCTTCAGCGCTTCGGCTTCACGTACTCCTTGCCTCAGGCCACTCCTCTGCCTACTCGCCACTCGCTCTCAGCTCTGCCTTCGGATGAGTCCGTAGAGTCGAGTGGCCCGTACCCAGAGCTTGTTGGCTGTCTCATGTACCTGATGACCTGCACACGACCTGACCTTGCATACCCTCTTAGCATTCTCGCACGCTATGTTGCTCCTGGGAGACACCGACTAGAGCACATGGCTGCAGCGAAGAGGGTGTTGCGCTACTTGTGCAGTACGTCGGGCATGGGACTAGTGCTTGGAGGGCGGAGTCCAGTGGTCTTCACTGGACACGCAGACGCTTCTTGGGCTGACGACCAGGCTACGCAGCGGTCGTCACAGGGTTACACCTTCAGCCTTGGTTCCGGCTCTGTTTCGTGGCGGGCTACTCGCTCGTCTTCTGTTCTTGGCTCCAGTTGTGAGGCTGAGATCTACGCAGGGGCCATGGCTGCTCAGGAGCTTCGCTGGCTCACCTACCTGCTGACCGACCTTGAAGAGCTGCCTCGTTCTCCTCCAGTCCTGTACGTTGACAACAAGGCCATGCTGGCCTTGTGTCGGGAGCAGAGACTGGAGCACAGAACAAAGCACATTGCTCTCCGCTACTTCCTTGCTCGTGAGCTACAGCAGCGTGGTCAGTTGCGACTTGCGTACGTGGCCTATGAGGCCAACACTGCTGATGTCTTCACCAAGGCACTTCCGCCTTGTGATCATCAGCGCTGCTGTACCCAGCTGGGTCTTGTGTCTGTCTTGCCTCACTTGCTCTCCTCTTGACCCTCTTTGTACTGTTACATATATATATCACTGCTCTTGCTTGTTTAGTCTTATATATATATCAGTACTCCTGCATGTGAACTGGCCTTGTGGCCTTGCACTTGTGCTCGGATTGTGTGGTGACGTTGTGATCCACCCTGAGCTTGCTTTGTTTTGCTTTACTTGACTGGTCTTGTGACCCCTAGTTCTCCCCCACTTCGCCTATGGGGGTGTGTCAAACATTATATATATGTTGTAGTTGTTTAGGCTACAGTGGGTTAGCCTATAGGGGGTACACATTCCTAGGTTTTGATACTTGTACTCATTTCACTCTTAGTTCATTCATTCTTGTTCAACAAACGAAGCACATTGCTCTTCGCTACTTCCTTGCTCGTGAGCTGCAGCGTGGTCAGCTGCGCCTTGCTTACGTGGCCTCTTGGGCCAACACTGCTGATATCTTTACCTAGGCACTTCAGCCTTGTGATCATCAGCGCTTTTGTATGATGCTAGGTCTTGTGTCTACTTGGCCTCACTTGCTCACTTCTTGACTTTGCTTGTACTGCGATCTTTTGCGCGTGGGCCCTCAGGGCCCGAGCGTGTGGCTCGCAATTGTTGCGGGCGTGTTGCTCGGTTCTGTTGCGCGAGGGCACAATGCCCATGATCGCAACAGACAGCGCACGTCAGTGCACTGTAAAGCACGACCAAAAATATCGGTCGTGCTATGATTGCGCCGGCAGGGGCGCGCGTGTGTTTCGGGGGTTGCTGCGGGATTCCGAGGGGTGCTCGGGTTTGACTCGTGTTTGACTCGAGATTTCATTTAAACAACTGAATCTCGAGCCTCGTCTTTTACTGTACGTGGCACACAAAATTTTGCGGGAAAGCACTGCACGTTAAGGGACAATTTCGGTACAAGGGAAGAACGGTGAAATCCGTTTTTCATCTGTAAACGTTCGTGAAAAACGGTAATCTCACACGAGTGTTTATGATTGCGCACGAGAAGTCGCGAACGTTAGCGAGGGGAGTCAGCAGGGGAATTTGGCAGACATGAAGTTTGAAGACAGTTATTCTACAAGGGAGAACCAAGCCAAATTCCTAAGCTGTTTGATATTTGTTAAAATAAATCAAGCTTTCATCCTTGGAATATGGTGATTGTTTAAAATCATGCTAGCACCATTTGAACGGCACCACGTGTCGCTCACGCGTAACCTTGCATGCTTTTCTACGCTAGATTATTCAAAGTAGCATATCTGCATATCATGACATCCTAATGGCACCAAATGTTAATGGCATGTTAAGAGTACAGCGAGTGTCCACATAAACAAAGGGACTCATGCTTGAAAAAAAACATGCATCTTTGAAACGGGACCACATATTGCTCAGTCCTATCCTTGTGCAGTTTTCTCCGCACAAATGTTTGAAATGCCATATCTTCCTTCCAGATGCTACGAATGGCACCAAATTAGTCCAGTGTGGTTGGGTTATTGTAAATGTATGAATGAACAAGAGAAACCTCGTTCTGAGTAGCAACAGGACGTCTAACCGACACCTCGTGTCGCTCAAGCCTATCCTTGCGCACTTTTCCCTGCACGATTGTTCGAAACACCATATCTTCCTTCCAAATGCTGCGAATGGCACCAAACCAGTCCAATTTGCTTGCATTATTGTAAATATATGAACGAACAAGAGAAACCTTGTTTTGAATAGCAAACGGAGGTTGAACCGAGACCTCGTGTCACACAGGCCTATCCTGTGAGAATGATCGAGAATGAATGCAGTATGAAAGAGTTGGGTACAAGTACTAACCCTAATTGGGTTGTACCCCATATAGGCTACCCCACTACGGCCTACAAAAAAGCATCAGCTATAATGTTCTGACACACCCCCATAGGCAAAGTGGGGGAGTACAAGGGGTCACAAGACCAGTCAAACAAAGCAAAGAAAAGCAAGCTCAGGGTGGATCACAAAGTCACCACACATTCCGAGCACAAGGTCAAGGCCACAAGGCCAGTTCACATGCAGGAGTACATATATATATAAAAGGCTAGACAAGCAAGAGCAGGTGTATATATATATGTAACAGTACAAGCAAGGTCAAGAGGTGAGCAAGTGAGGCAAGGCAGGCACAAGACCCAGCTGAGTACAGAACCGCTGATGATCAGAAAGCGCAAGCGCCTTGGTGAAGATATCAGCAGTGTTGGCCTCAGAGGCCACGTACGCAAGACGCAGCTGACCACGCTGCTGCAGCTCACGAGAAAGGAAGTAGCGGAGAGCAATGTGCTTCGTTCTGTGCTCCAGTCTCTGCTCTCGACACAAGGCCAGCATGGCCTTGTTGTCTACGTACAGCACTTGAGGAGAACGAGGCGGCTCTCCGAGGTCAGTCAGCAGGTAGGTGAGCCAGCGAAGCTCCTGTGCAGCCATGGCCCCGGCGTAGATCTCAGCCTCACAACTGGAGCCGAGAACAGAAGACGAGCGGGTAGCCCGCCACGAAACAGAGCCGGAACCAAGGCTGAAGGTGTAACCCTGTGACGACCGCTGCGTAGCCTGGTCTTCAGCCCAAGAAGCGTCTGCGTGCCCAGTAAGGACCACTGGACTCTGCCCTCCAAGCACAAGCCCCATGCCCGACGTACTGCACAAGTAGCGCAACACCCTCTTCGCTGCAGCCATGTGCTCTGGTCGGTGTCTCCCAGGAGCAACATAGCGTGCGAGAATGCTAAGAGGGTATGCAAGGTCAGGTCGAGTGCAGGTCATTAGGTACATGAGGCAGCCAACAAGCTCTGGGTACGGGCCACTCGACTCTACGGACTCATCCGAAGGCAGAGCTGAGAGCGAGTGGCGAGTAGGCAGAGAAGTGGCCTGAGGCGAGGAGTACGTGAAGTTGAAGCGCTGAAGGACCTGCTGCACCATGTGTGACTGAGTCAGGGTAATGGTGCGGCGTGCTCTACCCCGGGTGATCTGCAAGCCAAGGTAGCTACGCAATTCACCCAGGTCTGTGCACGTGTGTCTCTTCTGCAGCTCGGACTTCACGTGGGCGAGTCCAGCAGTGTCAGCTGTGGCAAAGACCAAGTCGTCGACGTACACGAGGATGTAGAACGGCGGCAAAGAAGTGTCGGTGCGCAGAAACAGCGACGGGTCGGCAGTAGAGGGAGCAAACCCAAGAGCCGCAAGCGTTGTCCTCAGTGTGTCGTGCCACTCACGCGGTGCCTGGCGGAGACCGTAGACTGGCCGCCGAAGGCTCCACTGGGTGCCAGGAGGAAAAGACCCAGTGAAGCCAGGTGGGCGACGCAGCCAGATCTCCTCGTGCAGGCTGCCCTGCAGAAAAGCTGTGCTGAAGTCAAGAGAGTAAAGCTCGTAGTCACGGTGAGCAGCTATGTGCAGCAGTACCCGAAGAGTGGTCATCTTCGGGGTGGGAGAGAAGGTCTGAAAGTAGTCAACTCCCTGCCGCTGACTGAAGCCATGAGCCACGTAACGCGCCTTGAAGACAGGCGAGAACCCGGCGGCCGCTTCACCCTGAAAATCCACATGCCACTGACGATGTTCGCCCCAGGCTGGGGAACCTTGTCAACGTAGGTGCCTGTGGACTTCCAGGAAGCCATCTCTGCGTCCATAGCTGCCTGCCACTGAGAGGAGTAGGGACCCTCTATCGCCTCCGCGTAAGAGCGCGGAGTCGGGATGTCAAGTGCATCCGGGTCTCCCTCAGGGGTAAGCAGTACGGACACGAGATGAGGTGAAGCAGCAGCCAGACACTGGAACTCCTCCTGCCTGTCCTCAAGGACGTCCGTGCCAAGGGCACACTCACCCCCGACGGACGGAGGACAGACTGACTCAGACTCAGCAACAAGACTGGCGGCGTAGTCTAGGCGACAGCGAGCAGCAAAGTCGACGAGCTCAGCAACTAGGGCAGACACAGCAGTGGACTCAAAGGAAGGGTCAGTGACGACAGTAGCAAGGAGACGCGTGACAGTAGGACTGGCAGCACGAAGAGAGTCCGACTCCGGGTCGGCAAGAGCAGGAAGAGAATACTCAGGAGGAGAAGGTAAAGGGGCACGCAGAGGAGCAGTGGACGGACGCAGAGACATCCGGTGCGTGCCAGGGACAGGAGGAGGACGCTGACGCGAACCGCGACCACTAGTGCGAGCAGCACGGACATGCGACGCAGGGAGAGACGCAGGCTCACGACGCTCAGCAAGACCTCCAGTAGGACCAGTGTAGGGAGACGGATCAGGCAGTGGGGAGGCCGGCTGTAAGTGTAACTGTGACGGGACAGGCTGTGGACACTCAAAGGGAGGAGGAGGACCAGTAGAAGGCGGGAGACCAAGAACCTGCTGAAGGAGCGGAACGAAGTACGGCCGAGGCCGCGCGGCGACTTCAGACACAGCAGGGACAGCACCAGTACCCCCAGCGGCAGCACCAGCACCAGCAACACCTCCAGCTCCAGTACCTCCAGCAGCACCAGTAGCACCCCCAGTAGGACCGCCTCCAGGACCGATAGCTGTAGCCACCGCGTCAACATCCGCAGCAGCTCCAACTCCAGAAGTACCCGCAGGCCCAGCAGCTCCAGTACTCCCAGTACGAGCACCTCCGGGACCCGCGGCACCAGCACCCTCAGCAGTAGCAGAACCTCCAGTACCCGCAGCATCTCCAGCTCCAGCAGCTCGCCTCCAGCGCCGGGCCAACCACTCACGCAACTCCTGTGGAGAGAGTGGCTCCCGGCGAGACGAAGCACCCGGAGAACCGCTAGGCACAGCACCGCCAGACGCCACACGAGCAGGCCCAGCTCCCTCGGGCTCAGCACCTCCAGGCATAGCACCCCCAGGCGTAGCACCCCCAGGCGTAGCACCCCCAGGCTCAGCACCCCCAGCCTCAGCACTCCTAGGCTCAGCACCCCCAGGCTCAGCACCCCCAAGCTCAGCACCCCCAGGCTCAGCACCCCCAGGCTCCGCACTCCCAGGCTCAGCACCCCCAGGCTCAGCACCCCTAAACTCAACACCCCCAGGCGTAGCACCCACACGCTCAGCACCCCCAGAGTCAGCATCCCCAGGCTCAGCACCCTCAGCACCACTAGAGTCACCAGCGACCTCGACAGGCTCAACAGCGTCTACCTGGGACAAACCTGAAGGGGCAGGACCCTGAGGGGGGAGGGGATCTACCGGGGGGGGACCTGGCACAAGGAAGAGTGGTGGCGGGGGGAGGGATGGAGTGCGGTAGGGGAAGAGACGGTAGTAGGGAACCGACTCATCGAACGTGACGTCCTGGGAGGACAGAACACGGCGAGAGGTGGGGTGGTAGAACTGCCACCCTTGGGCGTCAGGGGGGAAACCCAGGAGGACGCAGGGAGCAGCACGAGGGGACAGCTTGTCCGCAGACAAGTCGCGGACAAACGCCCGAGATCCCCAGACACGGAACGCAGACGCATCGCTAACCTTCCCCGTCCACAGCAAAGCTGGGGAGGTCTCCGGCATGGAGACCCTGGGCTGAAGGTTGATCTGATGCGCCGCGTTCCGGACCGCAAACGGCCACAGAAAATGGGGGGCAGCGGCATGCATCATGGACGTACGGGCAACGTCCATGACCATGCCAATGCGGCGCTCAGCAATCCCATTTTGCTGTGGAGAGTCCGGAAGCGTGAAGGTCTGGCGGATGCCTCGTGCACGACAGTAGGCTCGCAGAAGGCCAGAGGAGAACTCTCCCCCTCGGTCAGAGTGCAGACACAAAACAAGGAAGTCCGAGCCGAAGCTCCGCCTGAGCTGGAGACGAGCTGCGCGGATCCAGTCAATCAACACCTCAGTGACGTCACCCTTGCTGCGCAAGGGGAAGACTGTGGTGTAACGCGAGTAGTCGTCAACCACTAGCAGGAAGTAGTGCTCGTGACCCTGTCCACGGACGCAGGCTGGGCCCCACACGTCCATGTGAAGCGTCTGCAGCGGGGCCTCTGTCGGAGGAAACTGAGAGGAGTGAGGGGCAGCCCGCTGCTGCCCCTCGACACAGGGGACGGAGGTAGGGCCAGGCCCCGGAGGAAGGGGAGGGAGGGACCGGGGAAGACCAGAGACAAGGACACGGGAGGCCATGCTTTGGAGACGAAGCAGGGAGGGGTGACCAAGGCGGTGGTGCCAGAGGAGAGTCTCGTGAGACAGGAGACGACACGAGCAGGGGGCAGACTCAAGACCAGACCTGGACGCTGCAGCAAACACTTGACCCGACGCAGCTACCTGACCAGACGCAGTGACTGGAGGAGACGCAGTGGTCAGCGTGTATAGGCTCGACCCCGGCCGACGTGTAAACGTGGCTAGGTGTCGGCCTGTTCGAGCGTCCGTGCAGTGGGTCACCCGCTGACTCGCAGGAGTGAACTGGTCAACCCCCGCATCCTGTAGGTCAGCACCACTCACCAAGTTCGTAGAGAACGAGGGGAGGTAAAGACCAGACAAGGTGCCAGAGGGGGCCACCGGACAAGGGAGGACAGTGGAGAAGTGAGCAAAGACAGGACCCCCAGAGGGGTCTGCCAGAGAGACTGCAACTGGCCGACCAAGCGGCGTGAGTTTGGTGCGGTCTCGAAAGAAGGAGCGGGAAGCCCCCGAGTCAAGAGTGAAGGTGTGAGAGGCCGGAGCCGACGCGGTACCTGAGAGAGCAGACTCACCCGCACCTGAGGAAGCAGACTCACTAGCACCTAGAGCAGCAGCCGCACCTGTACCTGGAGCAGGAGACTCACTAGCACCCAGAGCAGCAGCCTCACCAGCAGCTAGAGCAGCAGGCTCTATACCCGGGTCAGGCGGTACGCACAAGTGACCGGCACGGTCAGCACTAGTAGGCAATGCATACATGGCAGTGAGAATAGTATCATAGTCAAGAGCAAATATATCTACCCTCTGCCTAAGCAACTCCACCCAGTCGGGGAGCTCAACCTCGTCGCCAAACTTGGTACGCTAGGCGTCGCTCAGACGGGCGAAGCAGCGGGACTGTGTGTGACTAGGTGTCCCACAAGGCTGACCAGTCGGAGCACCAGTGCGAATCACGTAAGAGCACCGAACAGAACTGAGAGGCCCTCTACTCTGAGCGTACCACTCACGAAGCTGCTGGGGCGTGAGAGACGCGCGTGGGCGTCGCTGGAGCTGCATCTGGCCGCCGCCAGTAGTAGTAGCAGCAGTAGTGGTAGCAGTAGCAGCGCCGCCACCCCTACAACCCCAACCAGCGTACCACTCACGCAGCTGCTGGGGCGTGAGGGACTCACGCGGACGTCGCTGGGGCTGCATCTGGCTCCGCCAGTAGAAGCAGGAGCAGGAGTAGCAGTAGTAAGGCAGGCAGCCAGGCAGGTAAGCAAGCGACGGGCAGCGCGCTAGCAAGGCAAGGGCTCACCAGTGGTGGGAAGAGCAGGCTCGGCGACTCGGCGACTCGGCAACTCAGCGGTGCGGGCGGCTCGGGCGGCGCGGCCGCACGGCGGCTCGGCACGTACTGCGGCTCGGCGGCTCGGGAGACTCGGGCGGCTCGGCGGCAACTGCGGCTCGGCGACTCGGCGGCTCGGGCAGGTCAGGTGGCGCTGCGGCTCGGGCGGCTCGGTAGCAGCTCGGCGGCGCCGGCGGCTCGGTGGTGACGGCGGAGCCGCTTGGGGACGGCGGCGGGGCCGCGTGGAGCGGCGACGGGGCCAGCAGAGGTGGCGCCGGGGCCGCAGGGTAGGTGACGGGGCAAGCAGAGGCGGCGCTGGGGCCGGGAAGGGCGGCGCCGGGGCCGCAGAGGTAGGCGACGGGGCCAGTAGAGGCGGCGCCGGGGCCGGTAAGGGCGGCGTCGGGGCCAGCAGAGGTGGTGCCGGGGCCGGGAACGGCTGCGCCCGGGCCGCAGGGGTAGGCGACGGGGCCAGCAGAGGCGGGGCCGGGTCGGGAAGGGCGGCGTCGGGGTCGCCGGGGTAGGCAACGGGGCCAGCCGAGGTGGCGCCGGGGTCAGGAAGGGCAGAGCCGGGGCCGCAGGGGTAGGCGACGGGGCCAGCAGAGGCGGGGCCGGGTCGGGAAGGGCAGCGTCGGGGTCGCCGGGGTAGGCGACGGGGCCAGCCGAGGTGGCGCCGGGGCCAGGAAGGGCGGAGCCGGGGCCGGGATGGGCGGCGCCGGGGCCGCAGGGGTAGGTGACGGGGCCGCTAGGGCGGCGGATCGGGGCCGCGAGGGCGGCGCGACGCGGCCGCTAGGGCGGCGCGACGAGATGGGGCCGCGACGGGGTAGCGGGGAGTGGCGCGCCTAGAAGGAACGGGGCCGCGCGCCTCGGGGCGCGCGCCAGAGAGAAAATCGCCGCGCGCCAAAAATAGGTCGCATGCCACGGGGCGTGCGACAGATCTAGTAGCAGCGGAAGCAGTAGTAGGACCCACAGGCCAGGAGCATATGTGCTCTGAAACCATGTGAGAATGAACGAGAATGAATGCAGTATGAAAGAGTTGGGTACAAGTACTAACCCTAATTGGGTTGTACCTCATATAGGCTACCCCACTACAACCTACACAAAAGCATAAGCTATAATGTTCTGATATATCCTTGCACATTTTTCACTTCACGATTGTTCGAAACACCATATCTTCCTTCTTGATGCTGCGAATGGCACCAAATCTGTCCAGCTTGCTTGCATTTTTGTAAATATATGAATGAACAAGAGAAACCTTGTCTTGAGTAGGATACGGACGTCGAATCAATGCCTCGTGACGCACAGGCCCGTCCTTGTTCACTTTTCCCTGCAAGATTGTTCGAAACACCATATCTTCCTTTCCAGATGCTGCAAATGGCACCAATTTAGTCCAGCTGTGTCAAACTTATATGCTATAGTCTGTGTAGGCTGTAGTGGGGTAGACAATATGGGGTACAACACTTTTAGGTTTTCCTACTTGTACCCACCTGTTTCCCGGTGTATCCACTTCCTCGTTCTTTCACATGGTATAGAGCAGGTTCCCTAGTGGGAACGTTTTCTAGGGCCCACCACGATCTATTTTTTTTTTCCTGCCCGGAGCGCGCTTCGCTCCTGCCCGAGTCGCGCCCCGTGTGCCTGCCCTCCCGTCGCGTCCCCTGCCCTTCACGGCCCCGTCGCCGCCCTTCGCGGCCCTGTCGCCGCCCTTCACGGCCCCGTCACCGCCCTTCGCGGCCCCTCCCGGCCCCTTCTCGGCCCCGTCGCCGCCCTTCGCGGCCCCTCACGGCCCCGTCTTGGCCCCGTCGCCGCCCTTCGCGGCCCCTCACGGCCCCGTCTCGGCCCCGTCGCAGCCCTTCGTGGCCCCTCACGGCCCCTTCTCGGCCCCGTCGCCACCCTTCGCGGCCCCTCACGGCCCCTTCACAGCCCCTTCACCGCCCTTAGTGGCCCCTTCTCGGCTCCTCCGCAGCCCCTTCTCGGCTCTCTCATGGACCTGCCGCCCCGCCGTCGCCGCCCCTGCAGCAGCAGCCGTCGCCGCCCCTGCAGCAGCAACCGTCGCCGCCCCTGCAGCGGGAGCCGCCACCGCCGATGCCGCCGACAGCAGCAGCCGCCGCCGCCACTACCGAGGCCGCAGCCGCCGCAGCCGCCGACAGCAGGAGCCGCCGCCGCCACAGCCGGGGCCGCAGCCGCCGACAGCAGCAGCCGCTCCCGCCACTGCCGGGGCCGCAGCCACCGCAACCGCCGACAGCAGCAGCCGCCGCCGACACAGCCGGGGCCGCAGCCGCCGCAGCCGCCGGCAGCAGCACACGCCGCCACCACAGCCAAGGCCGCAGCCGCCGACAGCAGCAGCCGCCGCCGCCACAACCAGGGCCGCAGCCGCCGACAGCAGCAGCCGCCGCCGCCACAATCGGGGCCGCAGCCGCCGCAGCCGCCAACACCAGCAGCCGCTGCCGCCGCTGCCGGGGCCGCAGCCGTCGCAGCCGCCGACTGCAGCCGCCGCCGCCGCCGCCGACAGCAGGGGCCGCTGCCGCCGTCCCGGCCCTGCCCTGCAGAGAGGAGCGGCAGTCCTCTGCCGCCCTGTAGCGGCCCTGTCCCTGCCGGCGCGCCTCCGCTGTGCCCCACCACTTGCGGACCTCTACCCACCTGCCCTGGTAAGAGCACCGCCGAGCCGCGCCCCTACTGTTGCTACTGCTGCTGCTGCCCCTAGCCTGCTACCACTGCTGTCATGGCTACCCCTAGCGTTCTCGTCTTTCATGCTGAGGGTCGGACTGTAGACTTTGAGGTCTGGGTCGATGATCTACAGCTTTTCCAACATTGCGATAGGAAAGGCGGTCTCTCACTGTTCGATCTCACGTCTGGCGCCTCTGCTGCCCCTGCTGCTGATGCTAACAGCACTATTCGCTCACAAAGGGCCACACGCGATGCTGCTGCCCGTCTTGCTGTGCGTAGTCACTTGCCGTCCTCTGAGCGCGCGCACTTCAGTCACTACAAGAGTGCTAGGACCTTGTACGACGCTGTAGTCACACGCTACTCTTCCCCTGCCACTACTGCCCTTAGCCGCCTCATGCTGCCGTACCTGTTCCCTGACCTCGCCGCCTTTCCCACAGTCGCTGACCTCATTACACACCTTCGCACTAGTGACACCCGCTACCGCGCTGCGCTTCCTGCTGAGTTCTGTGCCAAGAACCCCCCCCCCATGTAAATCACCCTCTACTACATAGTCACCCGGCTCCCTGACTCCCTTCGCTCGGTCAGGGACCACTTCCTCTCTGTTTGCCCCACCACACTCACCGTTGACCTCCTCGAGGAGCGCCTCCTGGCAGCAGAGAAGAGTATAGTCGCTGTAGGAGCCTCTCGAGGTGACCCTCGTGCCCCCTTCGTTGAGGGGTGCTCCCCCTCCCCCCTTTAACCCTCTGTTGCCTCTGCTGCTGCCGTCGACTTCGTTCGCACCGAGTCAGTCGGCGCTGCGTCTGCCCCTAGCGGGAGACGCCGCACCGGCAAGGGCAAGGGGGGCAAGGGCGCTGGAGGGGCTGGCGGGGGCGGTGGAGGTGGCGGTGGAGGCGGCAGAGGGAGTGGTGGTGGCGGTGGGAGTGCTGGCGGGGGTGGGGGCTTCGGTGGCGGCGGTGGAGGCGGAGGCGGCGGCGGCGGTGGCGGTGGGAGCGGAGGAGGAGGCGGTGGCGGCGGTGGCGGATGTGGCGGCGGCGGAGGTGGAGCTGGTCGGGGTGGCTCCGCGCAGCGGAGCGGCTTCGGTGGTGGTCAGCGCCAGCAGCAGCAGCGCACTCGTGAGACCCCGCCCCCCCCAGCAGCTTCGTGAGTGGTACGCTGCGCGTCAGCGGGGTGGGGGTGCTGGTCCTTGTGCCTACGTCTTGCGTACCGACGACCGCACTGGTGAGCCGTGCGGTGGCCCGCACACCACCCAACGCTCCTTCGGCCGCTTCACGGACGCTTGGCGTCTCCAGTTTCCTGACGCCACTGAGATCCCCCGCTGGGGCGAGCTGCTTAGGTCGGGGGTTGCTATCTTTGATCTGGATTATGATGCTATTCTTGCTGCCATGTATGTTGTGTCTACTAGTGATGAGGGTGACTGTTACCTGTGTGTTCCGCTTAACCCGGGCATTGAGGCTGCTGCTCTAGGTGCTGGTGAGGCTGCTGCTCTAGGTGCTAGTGCGTCTGCTGCCCCAGGTACTGGTGCGTTTGCTCTCTCAGGTACCACGTCGGCTCAGGCCTTACACACCTTCACCCTTGACTCGGGTGCTTCCCGCTCCTTCTTTCGAGACCGCACCACGCTTACGCCGCTTAGTCGGCCAGTTGCGGTCTCCCTGGCGGACCCCTCTAGGGGTCCTGTCCTTGCCCACTTCTCCACTGTCTTACCGTGTCCGGCGGCCCCCTCTGGCACCCTCTCAGGTCTCTACCTCCCCTTGTTCTCTATGAACTTGGTGAGTGGTGCTGATCTACAAGATGGGGGGGTTGACCAGTTCACTCCTGCGAGTCAGCGGGTGACCCACTGTACGTGTGCTCGGACGGGCCGACACTTGGCCACGTTTACCCGTCAGCCGGGGTCGAGCCTGTATACACTGACTACTTAGTCTCCTCCGGTTGCTGAGTCTGGTCAGGTAGCTGCGTCGGGTCAGGTGTTTGCTGCAGCATCTAGGTCTGGTCCTGAGTCTGCTCCCTGCTCGTGTCGTCTCTTGTCCCACCGGACTCTCCTCTGGCACCACCGCCTTGGTCACCCCTCCCTGCTTCGTCTCCGAGGCATGGCCTCCCGTTACCTTGTCTATGGTCTCCCCTGTCAGATTATTATAGCTGATGCATGTTTGTAGGCTATAGTGGGGTAGCACATATGGGGTACAGTTTGCTAGGGTTGTATTTGTACCCAACTCTGACTTAGTCAATTCATTCCTGTTCAGTTAGTTTCACATGGTATAGAGCGGGTCCCTCCTAAGGACCGTTCTTTGGGCCCACCCACGATTTTTTTTTCCTGCCCGGAGCGCGCCCTATTCTCCCCGAGGCGCGCTCCCCCTAGTGCGCGTCGAGCTGCCCTTGTGGCGCCCCGAGAGTCGCGCGCGCGACTCATTTTTTTTTTCGCGCGCGCGGTTCAGGCCCCACTTCGCGCGGCCCTTACAGCCGCGCCGCGCCGCCCTCTCGGCTCTGCCGCGCCGCGCCGCCCTCAAGACGGCCGCGCGGCCTCTTCGTCGCTGCAGCAGGCCCCCCCCCGCTGCACCTCTGTCGGCCCCGCAGCCGCCTTACCTGACGGCCGCCGCCTCACCTGACGGCCCGCCGCCTCGACTTCTGGCCCGCCACCTCACCAGACGGCCCCCCCCGCCTCACCTGACGGCCCACCGTCTCACCTGCTGGCCCGCCACCTTACCTGACGGCCCCGCCGCCTCACCTGACGGCCCGCCGCCACCTTACCTGACGGCCCCGCCGCCTCACCTGACGGCCCGCCGCCTCACCTACTGGCCCGCCACCTGACCTGACGGCCCCGCCGCCTCACCTGACGGCCCGCCGCCTAACCTGCTGGCCCGCCACCTCACCTGACGGCCCGCCGCCTCACCCGCTGGCCCGCCACCTGACCAGACGGCCCCGCCGCCTCACCTGCTGGCCCGCCACCTGACCTGACGGCCCCGCCGCCTCACCTGACGGCTCGCCACCTCGCCTGCTGGCCCGCCACCTGACGGCTCCGCCGTCCCCTGTCCCGGCCCCGCCGCTGCACCCTGACGGCCCCGCCGTCCCCTGTCCCGGCCCCGCAGCTGCACCCTGACGGCCCCGCCGAGCCGCCCAGCAGCAGCCGAGCCGCCCAGCCGCAGCCGAGCCGCCCAGCGGCAGCCGAGCCGCCCAGCAGCAGCCGAGCCGCCCAGCAGCAGCCGAACCGCCCAGCAGCAGCCGAGCCGCCCAGCAGCAGCCGAGCCGCCCGGTACCCGAGCCGCCCGAGCCGCCCGAGCCGCCCGAGTCGCCCGAGCCGCCCGAGCCGCCCGAGCCGCCCGAGCAGCCCGAGCCGCCTGCTGCTGACCTACCCGACTCTCCGATCCCGGTGAGACTTTCAGCTGCTGCCATGGCCACCCCCAATGTTCTCACTTTTGACGCTGAGGGGAGGGCCATTGACTTTGCCGTCTGGATCGAGGACCTGCAGCTGTACTTACTGTGTGATGCGGTAGATGAGGTCTCTCTCTTTGACTTTGTCTCTGGCGCTGTCCCTGCCCCGCCTGCTGATGCTGACTCTGCCGTTCGCTCCAAGTGGGCGACCCGCGATGCTGCTGCACGTCTTGCTGTGCGTCGCCACCTCCCTTCTTCTGAGCGTGCCCACTTTAGTCAGTGCAAGACCGCTCAGGCCTTGTACGACGCTGTAGTTGCGCGCTACTCCTCCCCTTCCTCCGCTACCCTTAGCCGCCTCATGCTACCGTTTCTCTTCCCTGACCTCGCTTCCTTTCCCACTATCGCTGACCTCGTTACCCACCTCCGCGCTAGTGACACCCGCTACCGCGCTGCCCTTCCTGCTGAGTTCCGCGCTGCGAACCCTCCTCCCATGTACATCACTCTCTACTTTCTCGTCACCCGTCTCCCTGAGTCCCTTCGTGTCGTTAGGGACCAGTTTCTCTCTGTCTGTCCCACCACTCTCACTGTCGACCTCCTTGAGGAGTCCCTGCTAGCGGCTGAGAAGAGTATTGTCGCTGTAGGGGCCTCTCGGGGTGACCCTCGCACCCCCATCTTTGAGGGGTGTGGTCCCTCCCCCCTGCTGCCCTCTGTCGCCTCTGCCGCTGCGGCCGACCTCGTTGGTTTTGAGTCGGTCGGCGCGGCGTCTGCCCCTAGTGGCAGACGCCGCACTGGCAAGGGCAAGGGGGGCAAGGGAGCGGGTGGAGCCAGAGGGGGCGGTGGAGGAGGCGGTGGGGGTGGAGGGGGGAGTGGGGGTGGCGGGGGGGGTGGTGGCGGGAGTGGAGGTAGTAGTGGCGGCGGTGGAGGCGGAGGTGGCGGCGGAGGTGGTAGCGGAGGAGGCGGTGGGAGCGGTGGGAGCGACGGTCCTGGTGGGGGAGGTGGCGGTGGCGACGGGGGTGGCGGTGGAGGCGGGGGTGGCGGTGGAGGAGGGGGTCGGAGTGGCTCGTCCCAGCGGAGCAGCTCTGGGGGTGGTCAGCGCCAGCAGCAGCAGCAGCAGCAGCAGCCGCAGCAGCAGCCGCAGCAGCAGCAGCGCTCTCGCACCGTCCCCGGCCCTCAGCAGCTCAGTGAGTGGTACTTGCAGCGTCAGCGCGGTGGTGTGCTTGGTCCCTGCCCCTACGTTCTTCGCACTGGTGACCGTGCAGGGGAGAGGTGTGGAGGCGCCCACACAGCCCGTCGCTGCTTTGGCCGCCTGACCGACGCCTGGCGTCAGCAGTTTCCGGAGGCCGCTGAGATCCCCCGCTGGGGAGAGCTGTCTAGGGCTGGTGTAGCTATTTATGATCTTGATTTTGATGCTATTCTCTCTGCTATGTATGCTGTGACTGGTAGTGATGAGGATGACTGTTACCGGTGTTTCCCGCTCGACCCGGGCATTGATACTGCCGCGTCAGGTACTAGTGAGGCTGCTGCTCTAGGTGCCAGTGCGTCTGTGCTTTCAGGTACTGGTGAGTCCGCCCTCTCAGGTACTGTGTCGGCTTCGGCCTCTCACACCTTCACCCTTGACTCTGGAGCGTCTCGCTCCTTCTTTAGGGACCGCACCACTCTCACGCCGCTGAGTCGGCCTGTTGCGGTGTCCCTGGCGGACCCCTCTGGGGGGCCTGTCCTGTCTCGCTTCTCCACTGTCCTCCCGTGTCCGGCGGCCCCCTCTGGCACCCTGACTGGTCTCTACCTCCCCTCGTTCTCGACGAACTTGGTGAGTGGTGCTGACCTCCAGGATGCAGGTGTCCACCAGTTCACCCCTGCTCGTCAGCGGGTGACCCACTGTACGGAGGCGGATACAGGTCGCCACCTGGCTACGTTTACACGTCGGCCGGGGTCGAGCCTGTACACACTGACCACTGCTTCTCCTCCAGGTACTGCGTCTGGTAGGGCCCCTTCGTCTGGTCAGGTGTTTGCTGCAGCGTCCAGGTCTGGTCCTGAGTCTGCCCCTTGTTCGTGTCGTCGTCTGTCTCACGAGACCCTCCTCTGGCACCACCGCCTTGGCCACCCCTCTCTGCTTCGGCTCAGAGGCATGGCCTCGCGGGTCCTTGTGTCTGGTCTTCCCCGGTCCCTCCCTCCCCTTCCTCCGGGCCCTGGCCCTGCCTGTGTCCCCTGTGTCGAGGGGCGCCAGCGTGCTGCCCCTCACTCCTCCCAGTTTCCTCCGACAGAGGCCCCGTTGCAGACGCTTCACATGGACGTGTGGGGCCCAGCCCGCGTCCGTGGACAGGGTCAGGAGCGCTACTTCCTGCTGGTGGTTGACGACTACTCGCGTTACACCACAGTCTTCCCCTTGCACAGCAAGGGTGAGGTCACTCAGGTGTTGATCGACTGGATCCGCGCAGCTCGTCTTCAGCTTCGGAGAAGCTTTGGCTCTGACGTCCCTGTCTTGCGTCTGCACTCGGACAGAGGCGGAGAGTTCTCCTCTGCCCTCCTGAGTGCCTACTGTCGTGTGCGAGGCATCCGTCAGACCTTCACGCTTCCGGACTCACCACAGCAGAATGGGATCGCTGAGCGCCGCATTGGCATGGTCATGGACGTCGCTCGTACGTCCATGATGCATGCGGCTGCTCCCCATTTTCTGTGGCCGTTTGCGGTCAGGTACGCTGCGCACCAGATCAACCTCCACCCCAGGGTCTCTCGACCGGAGACCTCCCCAGCGCTGCTGTGGACGGGGAAGGTTGGCGATGCGTCGGCGTTCCGGGTCTGGGGATCTCGGGCGTTTGTTCGCGACCTGTCTGCGGACAAGCTGTCCCCTCGTGCTTCTCCCTGCGTCTTCCTGGGGTTCCCCCCCGACGCCCCTGGGTGGCAGTTTTACCACCCCACCTCTCGACGTGTTCTGTCCTCCCAGGACGTCACGTTCGACGAGTCGGTACCCTACTACCGCCTCTTCCCCTACCGCACTCCGTCCCTCCCCCCACCCCCGCTCTTCTTGGTACCAGGTCCCCCCCCAGTAGTCCCCCTTCCCCCTCAGGGTCCTGCCCCTTCAGGTGTGTCTCAGGTAGACGCGGTCGAGCCTGTCGAGGTCACTGGTGACTCTGGTGCTGCTGCGGGAGCTGAGCCTGGGGGTGCGGAGTCTAGGGGTGCTGAGCCTGGGGGTGCTGAGCCTGGGGGTGCGGAGTCTGGGGGTGCTGGGCCTGGGGGTGCTGAGCCTGGGGGTGCTGAGCCTTGGGGTGCTGTACCTGGGGGTGCTGTGTCTGGGGGTACTGAGCCTGGGGGTGCTGAGCCTGGGGGTGCTGAGCCTGGAGGTGCCGAGCCTGGAGGTGCTGTGCCTGGGGGTGCTTCGTCTCGCCGGGAGCCGCTCTCTCCACAGGAGCTGCGTGAGTGGTTTGCCCGGCGCTGGAGGCGTGCCGCTGGTGCTGGTGGTTCTTCGGCTGCGGAGGGCGCTGCTGCCACGCGACCTGGCGGTGCTCGTCCTGTGGGTGCTGGAGCTGCTGGGTCTGAGGGTTCTCCTGGAGCTGGTCCTGCTGAGGACGTTGGCGCTGAGCCTGCGGTTGGTGGTCCGACTGACGGTGCTCCTGGTGCTGCTGCTGGAGGTTCTGGAGCTTCTGGTGGTTTTGCTGGAGGTGCTGCTGGACTGGGTACTCCGGCCGGAGCTGCTGGTTCTGTTCCTGCTGTTTCTGGCGTCGCCGCGCGGTCTCGACCGTACTTCGTTCCGCTCCTGGAGCAGGTTCTTGGTCTTGCTCCTCCTCCTCCTCCCTTAGAGGGTCCGCAGCCTGTCTGGTCACAGCCACAGCTAGAGCCTGCCTCCCCTTTGCCTGCTCCTTCTCCCTACGCTGGTCCGACTGGAGGCCTTACTGAGCGTCGTGAGCCTGCGTCTCGTCCTGCGTCGCCTGTTCGTACTGAGCGCGCTAGTGGTCGCGGGTCGCGTCAGCGTCCTCCTCCTGTCCCTGGCACGCACCGGATGTCACTGCGTCCGTCCACTGCTCCTCTGCGTGCCCCTTTGCCTTCTCCTCCTGCTTCCTCTCTTCCTGCTCTTGCCGACCCGGAGTCGGACTCTCTTCGTGCTGCCAGTCCTACTGTCACGCGTCTCCTTGCTACTGCTGTCACTGACCCTTCCTTCGAGTCGTCTGCTGCGTCTGCCCTTGTCACTGAGCTTGTCGACTTTGCTGCGCGCTGTCGTCTAGACTACGCTGCTCGTCTTGTCGCTGAGTCTGAGTCCGCCTGTCCTCCGTCCGTCGGGGGTGAGTGTGCCCTTGGCACGGACGTCCTAGAGGACAGGCAGGAGGAGTTCCAGTGTCTAGCCGCTGCTTCACCTCGTCTCGCGTCTGTACTGCTAGCCCCTGAGGGAGACCCGGATGCACTAGACATCCCGACTCCGCGTTCTTACGCGGAGGCCGTAGAGGGTCCCTACTCCTCTCAGTGGCAGGCAGCTATGGATGCAGAGATGGCTTCCTGGAAGTCCACAGGCACCTACGTTGACGCGGTTCCCCCTCCTGGGGCGAACATCGTCAGTGGCATGTGGATCTTCAGGGTGAAGCGGCCGCCGGGCTCGCCGCCTGTCTTCAAGGCGCGTTACGTGGCTCGTGGCTTCAGTCAGCGGCAGGGAGTTGACTACTTTCAGACCTTCTCTCCCACCCCGAAGATGACCACTCTTCGGGTGCTGCTGCACATTGCCGCTCAGCGCGACTACGAGCTTCACTCTCTCGACTTCAGCACTGCGTTCCTGCAGGGTAGCCTGCACGAGGAGATCTGGCTGCGCCGTCCGCCTGGCTTCACTGGGACTTTCCCTCCTGGCACCCAGTGGAGCCTCCGACGGCCAGTCTACGGTCTCCGCCAGGCACCGCGTGAGTGGCACGACACACTGAGGACTACGCTTGCGGCTCTTGGGTTTGCTCCTTCTACTGCTGACCCGTCGCTGTTTCTTCGCACCGACACTTCCCTGCCGCCGTTCTACATCCTCGTGTACGTCGACGACTTGGTCTTTGCCACAGCGGACACTGCTGGACTCGCCTACGTGAAGTCCGAGCTGCTGAAGAGACACACGTGCACAGACCTGGGTGAACTGCGCAGCTACCTTGGCTTGCAGATCACTCGGGACAGAGCACGCCGCACCATTACCCTGACTCAGTCACACATGGTGCAGCAGGTCCTTCAGCGCTTCGGCTTCACGTACTCCTCGCCTCAGGCCACTCCTCTGCCTACTCGCCACTCACTCTCAGCTCTGCCTTCGGATGAGTCCGTAGAGTCGAGTGGTCCGTATGCAGAGCTTGTTGGCTGCCTCATGTACCTGATGACCTGCACACGACCTGACCTTGCATACCCTCTGAGCATCCTTGCACGCTATGTTGCTCCTGGGAGACACCGACCAGAGCACATGGCTGCAGCGAAGAGGGTATTGCGCTACCTGTGCAGTACGTCGGGCATGGGGCTAGTGCTTGGAGGGCGGAGTCCAGTGGTCCTTACTGGGCACGCAGACGCTTCTTGGGCTGACGACCAGGCTACGCAGCGGTCGTCACAGGGTTACACCTTCAGCCTTGGTTCCGGCTCTGTCTCGTGGCGGTCTACTCGCTCGTCTTCGGTTCTCGGCTCCAGCTGTGAGGCTGAGATCTACGCCGGGGCCATGGCTGCACAGGAGCTTCGCTGGCTCACCTACCTGCTGACTGACCTTGGAGAGCTGCCTCGTTCTCCTCCAGTGCTGTACGTAGACAACAAGGCCATGTTGGCCTTGTGTCGAGAGCAGCGCTTGGAGCACAGAACGAAGCACATTGCTCTCCGCTACTTCCTTGCTCGTGAGCTGCAGCAGCGTGGTCAGTTGCAACTTGCTTACGTGGCCTCTGAGGCCAACACTGCTGATGTGTTCACCAAGGCACTTGCGCCTTGCGACCATCAGCGCTTTTGTACCCAGCTGGGTCTTGTACCTGTCTTGCCTCACTTGCTCTCTTCTTGACTTTACTTGTACTTTGACATATATATACCTGCTCTTGCTTGTCTAGTTTTATATATATGTCTGTACTCTTGCATGTGAACTGGCCTCTGGCCTTGCTCTTGTGCTCGGACTGTGTGGTGACTTTGTGATCCACCCTGAGCTTGCTTTGCTTTACTTGACTGGTCTTGTGACCCCTTGTTCTCCCCCACTTTGCCTATGGGGGTGTGTCAGATTATTATAGCTGATGCATGTTTGTAGGCTATAGTGGGGTAGCACATATGGGGTACAGTTTGCTAGGGTTGTATTTGTACCCAACTCTGACTTAGTCAATTCATTCCTGTTCAGTTAGTTTCACATCCCCCGGTCCCTCCCTCCCCTCCCTGCCCCTACTTGCGTTCCCTGTGTCGAGGGGCGGCAGCGCGCCGCCCCTCACTCCTCCGAGTTTCCTCCGACAGAGGCTCCGCTGCAGTCTCTTCACATGGACGTGTGGGGCCCCGCCCGCGTCCGTGGCCAGGGTCACGAGCGTTACTTCCTGTTGGTGGTTGACGACTACTCGCGTTACACCACGGTGTTCCCCTTGCGCAGCAAGGGTGACGTCACTGAGGTGTTGATCAAATGGATCCGTGCAGCTCGTCTCCAGCTCAGAGAGAGTTTTGGCTCGGACTTTCCTGTTCTGCGTCTGCACTCTGACAGAGGAGGGGAGTTTTCCTCTGGCCTTCTGGAAGCCTTTTGTTATGCACAGGGCATCCGCTAGACGTTCACGCTTCTGGCCTCTCCACAGCAAAATGGGATTGCTGAGCGCCGCATTGGCATGGTCATGGATGTCGCTCGTACGTCCATGATCCATGCGGCTGCTCCCCATTTTCTGTGGTCGTTTGCGGTTTGGTACGCAGCGCATCAGACCCGGGTCTCCTTGCCAGAGACCTCCCTCACCTTGCGGTGGACGGGGAAGGTTGGCGATGCATCTACGTTTCGTGTCTGGGGATCTCGGGCGTTTGTCCGAGACTTGTCTGCGGACAAGCTGTCCCCCCGTACTGTTCCCTGCGTCTTCTTTGGCTTCCCCCCTGACGCGCCTGGGTGGCAATTTTACCACCCCACCTTGCGACATGTTCTGTCCTCCAAGGACGTCACCTTTGACGAGTAGGTTCCTTACTATCGTCTCTTCCTCTACCGCACTGCGGCCCTCCCCCAGCCGCCGCTCTTCCTTGCGCCAGGTCCCCCCCCGGTAGACCCTCTCCCCCCTCAGGGTCCTGCCCTGTCAGGTGTGTCCCAGGTAGACGCAGTCGAGCCTGTCGAGGTAGCTGTTGACTCAGGTGCTGCTAGGGGTGCTGAGCCTGCGGGTACGGGGTCTGGGGGTGCTGAGCCTGGGGGTGCTGAGCCTGGGGGTGCGGAGCCTGGGGGTGCGGAGCCTGGGGATGCTTAGCCTGGGGGTGCTCGGTCTGCTCGTGTGGCCTTTGGCGGTGCTGGGTCTGGGGGTCCTTTGGGTGCTTCGTCTCGGCGGGAGCTACCCTCTCCAGAGGAGCTGCGTGAGTGGTTTGCCTGGCGCTGGAGCTGTGCTGCTGGAGCTAGAGGTGCTACTGTTGCTGCTGACCCTGGGGTCGGCGCTAGAGGTACTGAAGCCTCTGGTCCTGGAGGTGCTCGTACTGGCGGTACTAGAGCTGCTGGGACTGGGGGTTGCTGCTGTGGCTGCTGGAGTTGGTCCTGCTGGAGGTGATGCTGGTGCTGCTGGAGGTACTGGAGTGTTGAAATGAACGAACAGGAATGATTGAACTAACAGAGAAATGAGTACAAGTACCTAACCCTAGAATTGTGTACCCCCTATAGGCTAACCCACTATAGCCTAAACAAGCACAACATATATAATGTTTGACACACCCCCATAGGCGAAGTGGGGGAGAACTAGGGGTCACAAGACCAGTCAAGTAAAGCAAAGCAAAGCAAGCTCACGGTGGATCACAAAGTCACCACACATTCCGAGCACAAGTTCAAGGCCACAAGGCCAGTTCACATGCAGGAGTACATATATATATATAAGGCTAGACAAGTAAGAGCAGGTATATATATATGTAACAGTACAAGCAAGGTCAAGAGGTGAGCAAGTGAGGCAAGACAGGTACAAGACCCAGCTGGGTGCAGAAGCGCTGATGATCACAAGGCGCAAGTGCCTTGGTGAAGACATCAGCAGTGTTGGCCTCAGAGGCCACGTACGCAAGCCGCAACTGACCACGCTGTTGTAGCTCACGAGCAAGGAAGTAGCGGAGAGCAATGTGCTTTGTTCTGTGCTCCACTCTCTGCTCTCGACACAAGGCCAGCATGGCCTTGTTGTCTACGTACAGCACTGGAGGAGAACGAGGCGGCTCTCCAAGGTCGGTCAGCAGGTAGGTGAGCAAGCGAAGCTCCTGTGCAGCCATGGCCCCTGCGTAGATCTCAACCTCACAACTGGAGCCGAGAACAGAAAACGAGCGAGTAGCCCGCCACGAAACAGAGCCGGAGCCAAGGCTCAAGGTGTAACCCTGTGACGACCGCTGCATAGCCAGGTCGTCAGCCCAAGAAGCGTTTGCGTGACCAGTGAGGACTACTGGACTCCGCCCTCCAAGCACTAGCCCCATGCCCGACGTACTGCACAAGTAGCGCAACACCCTCTTCGCTGCAGCCATGTGCTCTGGTCGGTGTCTCCCAGGAGCAACATAGCGTGCGAGAATGCTAAGAGGGTATGCAAGGTCAGGTCGTGTGCAGGTCATCAGGTACATGAGGCAGCCAACAAGCTCTGGGTACGGGCCACTCGGCTCTACGGACTCATCCGAAGGCAGAGCTGAGAGCGAGTGGCAAGTAGACAGAGGAGTGGCCTGAGGCGAAGAGTACGTGAAGTCGAAGCGCTGAAGGACATGCTGCACCATGTGTGACTGAGTCAGGGTAATGGTGTGCTGTGCTCTGTCCGGGGTGATCTGCAAGCCAAGGTAGCTGCGCAGTTCACCCAGGTCTGTGCACGTGTGTCTCTTCTGCAGCTCGGACTTCACGGGGGCGAGTCCAGCAGTGTCAGCAGTGGCAAAGACCAAGTCGTCGACGTACACGAGGATGTAGAACGGCGGCACAGAAGTGTCGGTGCGTAGAAACTGCGACGGGTCGGCACTGTGTAGTCCTCAGTGTGTCGTGCCACTCACGGGGCGCCTGGCCGAGACTGTAGACTGGCCGCCGGAGGCTCCACTGGGTGCCAGGAGGAAAAGACACAGTGAAGCCAGGTGGGCGACGCAGCCAGATCTCCTCGTGCAGGCTGCCCTGCAAGAAAGCAGTGCTGAAGTCAAGAGAGTGCAGCTTGTAGTCGCGGTGAGCAGCTATGTGCAGCAGTACCCAAAGAGTGGTCATCTTCGGGGTGGGAGAGAAGGTCTGAAAGTAGTCAACTCCCTGCTGCCTACTGAAGCCACGAGCCACGTAACGCGCCTTGAAGACAGGCGGAGAACCCGGCGGCCGCTTCACCCTGAAAATCCACATGCCACTGACGATGTTCGCCCCAGAAGGGGGGACAGCGACAACGTAGGTGCCTGTTGACTTCCAGGAAGCCATCTCTGCATCCATAGCTGCCTGCCACTGAGAAGAGTAGGGACCCTCTATCGCCTCCGCGTAAGAGCGCGGAGTCGGGATGTCAAGTGCATCCGGATCTCCCTCAGGGGTAAGCAGTACGGACACAAGATGAGGTGAAGCAGCGGCCAAGCACTAGAACTCCTCCTGCCTGTCCTCAAGGACGTCCGTGCCAAGGGCACACTCACCCCTGACGGACGGAGGACAGACAGACTCAGACTCAGCGACAAGACTAGCAGCGTAGTCTAGAGGACAGCGAGCAGCAAAGTCGACGAGCTCAGCAACTAGGGCAGACGCAGCAGTGGACTCAAAAGAAGGGTCAGTGACGACAGTAGCAAGGAGACGCGTGACAGTAGGACTGGCAGCACGAAGAGAGTCCGACTCCGGTTCGGGAAGAGCAGGAAGAGAGGACTCAGGAGGAGAAGGCAAAGGGGCACGCAGAGGAGCAAAGGACGGACGCAGAGACATCCGGTGCATGCCAGGGAGAGGACGAGGACGCTGACACGAACCGCAACCACTAGTGCGAGCAGTACGGACAGGCGACGTAGGGCGAGACGCAGGCTCACGACGCTCAGCAAGACCTCTAGTAGGACAAGTGTAGGGAGAAGGAGCAGGCAGTGGGGAGGCGGGATGTAACTGTAACCGTGACTAGACAGGCTGTGGACACTCTAAGGGAGGAGGAGGACCAAGAGAAGGCGGGAGACCAAGAACCTGCTGAAGGAGCGGAACGAAGTACGGCCGCTGCCGTGCAGCGACTCCAGAACCAGCAGAGACACCAGCGCCAGGGTCCTCCGCACCAGCAGCAGCTCCAACGCCCGACTCCACAGCACCAGCAGCAGCACCAGCTCCAGGGTCCTCAGCACCAGCAGCAGCTCCAACGCCCGGGTCCTCAGTACCAGCAGCAGCTCCAACGCCCAGGTCCTCAGCACCAGCAGCAGCACCAGCGCCCGGGTCCGCAGCACCAGCCGTAGCTCCAACGCCCGGGTCCGCAGCACCAGAAACAGCTCCAACCTCTGGGGCCGCAGCACCAGCAGAACCAGTAGAGTCTCCAGCACCAGTAGCACCACCAGCAGCAGCGGGGTCCGTGACACCAGGCGCGCCACTCCGAAGAGTGCAACGCCGCTCGTACCATTCACGGATCCGCTCACGGGAGGGGAGCTCCCGGCTAGGAGGAGAAGCACTAGCACCAGTCCCAGTAGTACGCCTGGCTCCAGAGGTACCTCTCCTGAGGCTGCAGTACTGGAAGTACCACTCACGCAGCTGCTCCGAGGAGAGGGCTCCGCTAGGTGTAGGACCCTCAGGCTCAGGACCTCCAGACTCAGAACCCCCAGACTCCGGACTCTGCGTCTCAGCACCCCCAGGCTCAGTACTCCCAGGCTCAGCACCCCCAGGCTCTGCACCCCAAGGCTCAGCACCCCCAGGCTCCGCACCCCCAGGCTCCGCACCCCCAGGCTCCGCACCCCCAGGCTCCGCACCCCAAGGCTCAGCACCCCCAGGCTCCGCACCCCCAGGCTCAGCACCCCCAGGCTCCACACCCACAGCAAGACGAGAGTCGACAGCTACCTCAACAGGCTCAACCGGGTCTACCTGAGACACACCTAAGGGAGTGGCACCCTGAGGGGGGAGTGGCTCTACGACAGCAGCACCTGGCGCGAGGAAGAGAGGCGGGGGGGGGGAGCGGGGCAGTGCGGTAGAGGAAGAGGCGGTAGTAGGGGACGGACTCGTCAAAAGTGACGTCCTGAGAGGGCAAGACTCGGTGCGAGGTGGAGTGGTAAAACTGCCAACCAGGCGCGTCCGTGACAAAGCCGAGGAAGACGCACGGAGCAGCACGGGAGGAGAGCTTGTCCGCAGACGTATCGCGGACAAAAGCTCGAGATCCCCAGACCCGGAAACGCGACGCATCGCCAACCTCCCCCGTCCACAGCAGTGTGGGCGAGGTCTCCGGCAAGGGGACACGGGGCCAGAGGTTGAGCTGATGCGCAGCGTACCGGACCGCAAACGGCCACAGAAAGTGGGGGGCAGCCGCATGGATCAAGGAGGTAAGGGCGACCTCCATGACCAGGCCAATGCGGCGCTCTGCAATCCCATTCTGGTGTGGAGAGGCCGGAAGCGTGAACGACTGCTCAATGCCGTGCTCAGCACAGTAGGCTGCCAAGAGGTCGGAGGAGAACTCACCACCTCTGTCAGAGTGCAAGCGCAGGACAGGAAAGTCCGAGTGGAAACGCTCGCTGAGCTGGAGATGGGCTCTGCGGATCCAAGGGATCAAGACATCAGGGACCTCACCCTTGGTGCGCAAGGGGAAGACCGTGGTGTAGCGCGAGTAGTCGTCAACAACTATCAGGAAGTACCTCTCCTGACCCTGACCACGGACGCGGGCTGGGCCCCACACGTCCATGTGGAGCGTCTGCAAGGGAGCAGTCGTCGGGGGAAACGAGGAGGAGTGAGGAGCGGCGCGCTGCCGCCCCTCGACGCAGGGATAACACGGAGGAGCAGGCGAGGGTGGGAGGGGAGGGAGGACTCTGGGAAGACCGGAGACAAGGTACCGGGAGTGCATGGCACGAAGGCGCTGCACAGACGGGTGGCCAAGTCGGTGGTGCCAGAGGACAGTCTCGTGCGCCAGAGAGCGACACGAGCAGGGGGAAGACAGTTGACCTGACGCGGACGCAGACGCAGACGCAGACGCAGCGACCTGAGGGGACTCAGTGGTCAGTGTGTACAGATCCGACCCCGGCTGCCGAGTGAAGGTAGCCAAGTGGCGGCCCGTACGAGCACACGTGCAGTGTGTCACGCGCTCGTAGGCAGGGGTGAACTGGCGAACACCCCCGTCCTGGAGTGCACTACCTGCCACCAAGTTCGTAGAGAACGAGGGGAGGTGGAGACCTGACAGTGTGCCCGACGGGACCGCAGGACAGGGAAGGACAGTGGAGGAGGTTGCAATGACCGGACCCCCAGAGGGGTCAGCGAGGGAGACAGCAACTGGCCGAGCAAGCGGCTCAAGGGCAATGCGGTCACGAAAGAAGCAGCGAGAAGCACCTGAGTCCAGTGTGAAGGTGTGCAGTGCTGCCGTCGACTCAGTACCAGGGGGGGCAGACGCACAAGCACCTAGAGCAGCTGCCTCACCAGCACCTGGGGTAGCAGACACGCGAGTACCTGGAGCGGCAGACGCACTAGTCCTAATGCCCGGGTCGGGCGGGACACTCAGGTACTCAGCACCCTCTCCACTAGTAGACATCACATACATGGCAGTGAGAATAGCATCAAAGTCTAGAGCATAAATATCAATCCCCTTCTTCAGGAGATCAACCCAGCGGGGCAGCTCAGTGGCCTGAGGGAACTGAACACGCCAAGCGTCGTTCTGACGAGCGAAGCAACGCTGTGTGGCGTGCGGTCCCCCACACGGCTGGCCAGTGCGGTCACCAGTGCGAATGACGTACGTGCAGCTAAAGCCACCCCCCCCCCCCCCCCCGTGCTGAGAGTACCACTCACGGACCTCCTGGGGCGACGGAGTGTGCTGCTGGCCCTGGCCACCGCCAGCGCCTCCACGACCACCACCGCCGCCGCCACCTCCTCGACCACCCCAACCCCTGCCGCCGCCGCGTCCACCGCCACCCCCACCACCGCCTCCGCCCCTGCCACCTCCCTCGTAGCTGCCGCCACCACCCCCACCGCTGCCACTAGCCCCTCCAGTCGCGCCACCACCCCCACCGCCGCCACCGCCCCCACCACCGCCTCCCCCGCTGTCACCGCCACCGCCCTTGCCCCCTTTGCCCTTGCCGCTGCGGCGCCCACTCGAAGCAGACGGTGTCCCGACCTTCTCAGCACCAAGGAGGTCGACAGCAGCAGCAGAGGCGACAGAGGGAAGAAGGGGGGAAGGAGAACACCCCTCAAAGAACGGGGTACGGGGGTCGCCACGAGAGGCACCTACAGCGACTATGCTAGCCTCAGCTGCAAGGAGTTCCTTCTCGAGGAGGGCAATGGTGAGCTGAGTGGGGCAGCGAGCTAGAAAGTGGTCCCTGACTGAGCGCAGAGTGTCAGGGAGGCGGGTGACTAGGTGGTAGAGAGTGAGCCAGAGTGGGGGTGGGTTCTTGGCAAGGAACTCATCAGGCATGGCGGCGCGGAAGCGAGCCTCACTAGTGCGGAGGTGCGTAATGAGGTCAGCGAGTGTGTGGAAAGCGGCTAAGTCGGGGAACAGGTAGGGAAGAGAGAGACGGCCTAGTGCGGCAGAGGCCGGTGAGGAGTAGCGGGCAACGACAGCAGTGTACAGTGCCTGTGCAGTCTTGTGCTGCCCAAAGTGCTCGCGCTCATCTATCGGCAGGGACTTGCGAATAGCGAAGCGAGCGTGGGCGTCACGAGTCTTCCACTGTGAGCGGGCAGTGCTGTCAGCAGTAGCAGCAGGAGCAGGAGCATGGCCTAGGGCGTGATCGTACAGTGAGATGTCCTCCTTGGTAGTGCTGTAGGAAGAGGTGTAGGTCATCTAGCCAGGTTTCGAACTTCACTGGGCGGCCCTCAGCATCGAAAGCCAGCACAGGAGGGCTAGCCATAGCAGTAGTAGGAGTAATAGCAGTAGGGGCACCCCAAAAAACAGTAGGCAGTGCGACTCAGGTAGGGCGGCTCGGTCCAGTACGGGCGGCGCGGCTCGGTTCAGGTAGGGCGGCGCGGCTAGGTTTGGGCGGCGCGGCTCGGTTTGGGCTGGGCGGCTCGGTTCGGGCGGCTCGATTCGGGCGGCTCGGTTCGGGCTGGGCGGCTCGGTTCGGGCTGCTCGGGTCGGGCGGCTCGTTCTGGGGGCCCGTTCGAGGCCTCTAGGGGCGAGCGCGGGGCCGTAAGGGGCCGCTAAGGGCGAGCGCGGGGCCGATCGGGGCCTCTAGGGGCGAGCGCGGGGCCGTAAGGGGCCGCTAAGGGCGAGCGCGGGGCCGTTTGGGGCCTCTAGGGGCGAGCGCGGGGCCGTAAGGGGCCGCTAAGGGCGAGCGCGGGGCCGTTCGGGGCCTCTAGGGGCGAGCGCGGGGCCGTAAGGGGCCGCTAAGGGCGAGCGCGGGGCCGACGGGGGCCTCTAGGGAGGTGAGCGCGGGGCCGACGGGGCCGTTAGGGGCGATCGCGGGGCCGACAGGGTCGCTAAGAGGCGAGCGCAGGGCCGTAAGGGGCGAGCACGTGGGCCGACGGGGCCTTAAGGGGCGGCGCGCGAGTCGCTAAGGGGCGGGTCGCGGGTCGCGGGGCCTTAGGGGGCCGTGAAAAAACGAGGCGCCCTAGGGCGCAGTTAGGTAAGTAGGTAGGTAGGTAGTGGTGGGCTCTAAAAAACGGTCCTAGCGAAGGACCTGCTCTATACCATGTTGAAATGAACGAACAGGAATGATTGAACTAACAGTGAAATCATTACAAGTACCTAACCCTAGAATTGTGTACCCCCTATAGGCTAACCCACTATAGCCTAAACAAGCACAACATATACAATGTTTGACATAGAGCTGCTGGGGGTGTTGGCGCTGGAGGTACTGCTGGCGCTGGTACTTCTGAGGGTGCTGGAGTTGGCGCTGCTGGAGCTAGAGGTACTGCTAGTGCTGGTGCTGTCGCTGGGGGTACTGGTGCTGTCGCTGGGGGTACTGGTGCTGTCCCTGCTGTTTCAGGAGGCGCTGAGCGGCCACGGCCGTACTTTGTTACGCTCCTTGAGCAAGTTCTTGGTCTCCCGCCTTCTACTGGTCCTGCTCCTCCCTTAGAGTGTCCACAGCCTGTCTAGTCGCAGTCACAGTTACAGCCCGCCTCCCCCCTGCCTGCTCCTTCTCCCTACACTGGTCCTACTGGAGGTCTTGTTGAGCGTCGTGCGCCTGTGTCTCGTCCTGCGTCGCGTGTTCGTGCTGCTCGCGCTAGTCGTCGTGATCCGCGTCAGCGTCCTCCTCCTGTCCCTGGCACGCACCAGATGGCACTACGTCCTTCCATTGCTCCGCAGCGTGTCCCTTTGCCGTCTCCTCCAGAGTCCTCTCTTCCTGCTCTTGCTGACCCGGAGTCTGACTCTCTTCGTGCTGCCAGTCCTACTGTCACGCGACTCCTGGCTACTGTTGTCACTGACCCTTCCTTGAGTCCACTGCTGCATCTGCCTTAGTTGCTGAGTTGGTCGACATTGCTGCTCACTGTCGTCTAGACTACGCCGCTAGTCTTGTTGCTGAGTCTGAGTCTGTCTCTCCTACGTCCATCGGGGGTGAGTGTGCTCTTAGCACGGACGTCCTTGAGGACAGGTAGGAGGAGTTCTAGTGTTTTTCTACTGCTTTGCCTCATCTCGTGTCCATGCTGATTGCCCCTGAGGGAGACCCGGATGCACAAGACATCCCGACTCCTCGATCGTACGCTGAGGCGATCGAGGGTCCCTACTCCTCTTAGTGGCGCACATCGCACCATTACCCTGACTCAGTCACACATGGTGCAGCAGGTCCTTCAGTGCTTCGACTTCACGTACTCCTCGCCTCAGGCCACTCCTCTGTCTACTCGCCATTCGCTCTCAGCTCTGCCTTTGGATGAGTCCGTAGAGCCGAGTGGCCCGTACCCAGAGCTTGTTGGCTGCCTCATGTACCTGATGACCTGCACTCGACTTGACCTGGCATACCCTCTTAGCATCTTGGCACGCTATGTTGCTCCTGGGAGACACCGACCAGAGCACATGGCTGCAGCGAAGAGGGTGTTGCGCTACTTGTGCAGTACGTCAGGCATGGGGCTAGTGCTTGGAGGGCGGCGTTCAGTGGTCCTCACCGGTCACGCAGACGCTTCTTGGGCTGACGACCAGGCTACGCAGCGGTCCTCACAGGGTTACACCTTCAGCCTTGGTTCCGGCTCTGTTTCGTGGCGGTCTACCCGCTCGTCTTCTGTTCTCGGCTCCAGCTGTGAGGCTGAGATCTACGCGGGGGCCATGGCTGCACAGGAGCTACGCTGGCTAACCTACCTGCTGACTGACCTAGGAGAGCCGCCTCGTTCTCCTCCAATTCTGTACGTAGACAACAAGGCCATGCTGGCCTTGTGTCGGGAGCACAGACTCGAACACAGAACGAAGCACATTGCTCTTCGCTACTTCCTTGCTCGTGAGCTGCAGCAGCGTGGTCAGGTGGGCCTTGCTTACGTGGCCTCTGAGGCCAACACTGCTGATATCTTTACCAAGGCACTTCCGCCTTGTGATCATCAGCGCTGCTGTACGATGCTAGGTCTTGTACCTACTTGGCCTCACTTGCTCACTTCTTGACCTTACTTGTACAGTGATCTATCTATACCTGCACTTGCTTGTTTACCTTTTTATATGATCTTGCATGTGAACTGGCCTTGTGGCCTTGAACTTGTGCTCGGAATGTGTGGTGACGTTGTGATCCACCCTGAGCTTCCTTTGCTTTGCTTGATTGGTCTTGTGACCTCTTGTTCTCCCCCACTTTGCCTATTGGGGTGCGTCAAACTTATATGCTATAGTCTGTGTAGGCTATAGTGGGGTAGACAATATGGGGTACAACACTTTCAAGTTTTCCTACTTGTACCCACATCTGGTCGGTGTCTCCTAAGATGCTAAGAGGGAATGCATTGTCAGGTCGTGTGCAGGTCATCATGTACATGAGGCAGCTAGCAAGCTCTGGGTACGGGCCACTCGGCTCTACGGACTCATCCGAAGGCAGAGCTGAGAGCGAGTGGCGACAAGACAGAGGAGTGGCCAGAGGCCAGGAGTACGTGATGTCGAAGCGCTGAAGGATCTGCTGCACCATGTGTGACTGAGTCAGGGTAATGGTGCGATGTGCTCTGTCCCGGGTAATCTGCAAGCCAAGGTAGCTGCGCAGTTCACCCAGGTCTGTACACGTGTGTCTCTTCTGCAGCTCGGACTTCACGTGGGCGAGTCCAGCAGTGTTACTAGTGGCAAAGACTAAGTCGTCGACGTACACGAGGATGTAGAACGGCGGCAAAGAGGTGTTGGTGCGCGGAAACAACGACGGGTCGGCTGTAGAAGGAGCAAAGCCAAGAGCCGCAAGTGTAGTCCTCAGTGTGCCGTGCCACTCACGGGGCGCCTGGCGGAGACCGTAGACTGGCCGCCGGAGGTTCCACTGGGTACCGGGAGGAAACGACCCAGTGAAGCCAGGTGGGCGGCGCAGCCAGATCTCCTCGTGAAGGCTGCCCTGCAGGAAAGCTGTGCTGAAGTCAAGAGAGTGAAGCTGGTAGTCGCGCTGAGCGGCTATGTGCAGCAGCACCCGAAGATTGGTCATCTTCGGGGTGGGAGAGAAGGTCTGAAAGTAGTCAACTCCCTGCCGCTGACTGAAGCCTCGAGCCACGTAACGCGCCTTGAAGACAGGCGGAGAACCAGGCGGCCGCTTCACCCTGAAAATCCATGTGCCACTGACGATGTTCGCCCCAGGTGGGGGAACCTCGTCGACGTAGGTGCTTGTGGACTTCCAGAAAGCCATCTCTGCGTCCATGGCTGATTGCCACTAAGAGGAGTAGGGACCCTCGATCACCTCAGCGTACAATCGAGGAGTCGGGATGTCTGGTGCATCCGGGTCTCCCTCAGGGGCAATCAGCGTGGACAAGAGATGAGGCAAAGCAGCAGCAAAACACTGGAACTCCTCCTGCCTGTCCTCAAGGACGTCCGTGCTAAGAGCACACTCACCCTCGACGGACGGAGGACAGACAGACTCAGACTCAGCAACAAGACTAGTAGCGTAGTCCAGATGACAGCGAGCAGCAAAGTCGATAAGCTCAGCAACTAGGGCCGATGCAGCAGTGGACTCAAAGGAAGGGTCAGTGACAACAGTAGCCAGGAGACGCGTGACAGTAGGACTAGGAGCACGAAGAGAGTCAGACTCCGGGTCAGCAAGAATAGGAAGAGAGGACTCGGGAGGAGACGGCAACGGGACACGCAGAGGAGCAGTGGAAGGACACAGTGCCATCTGGTGTGTGCCTGGGACCGCAAGAGGACGCAGACGCGGAGCACGACCACTAGTGCGAGCAGCACGAACAGGCAACGCAGGACGAGACGCAGGCTCACGACGCTCAGCAAGACCTCCAATAGGACCAGTGTAGGGAGAAGGAGCAGACAGGGGGGAGGCGGGCTGTAACTGTGACCGCGACTGGACAGGCTGTGGACACTCTAAGGGAGGAGCAGGACCAGTAGAGGGCGGGAGACCAAGAACCTGCTCAAGGAGCGGAACGAAGTACAGCCGCGGCCGCGCAGCGCCTCCAGAACCAACAGGGACAGCACCAGTACCCCCAGCTGCAACACCAGCGCCAGCAGTACCTCCAGCTCCAACAGCGCCAACCCCAGCACCCTTTGAAGCACCAGCGCTAGTAGCACCACCAGCGCGAACACCCCCAACAGCTGCAGCTCCAGCAGCTTCAGCTCCAGCAGGATTGTCAGCTCCAGTACCGCCAGCAGCTCCAGCAGTACGTCCAACAGGACCAACTCCAGCAGCCCCAGCAGCGCCCCCAGTCCCAGCAGCTCCAGTACCGTCAGTACGAGCACCTCGAGGACCAGCCGCAACAGTAGCACCTCCAGCTCCAGCAGTACGGCTCCAGCGCCGGGCAAACCACTCGCGCAGCTCCTGCGGAGAGAGTAGCTCCCGCCTCGACGAAGCACCGCGAGAGGCCACACGAGCAGACCCAGCACCCCTAGGCTCCGCACCCCCAGGCTAAGCACCCCCAGGCTCAGCACCCCCAGACTCAGCACCCCCAGGCTCAGCACCCCCAGACTCAGCATCCGCAGGCTTAGCACCCCTAGACTCAGCACCCCCACGCTCCGCACCCCCAGGCTCAGCACCTCCAGACCCGACACCCGCAGGATCAGAACCTCTAGCAGCACCAGAGTCAACAGCTACCTCGACAGGCTCGACTGCGTCTACCTGGGACACACCTGACGGGGCAGGACCCTGAGGGGGGAGGGGGTCTACCGGGGGAGGATCTGGCGCAAGGAAGAGCGACGGCAGGGGGAGGGGCGTAGTGCGGTAGGGGAAGAGACTGTAGTAAGGCACCGACTTGTCAAAGTTGACGTCCTGGGAGGACAGAACACGGCGCGAGATAAGGTGGTAAAACTGCGACCCAAGCACGTCAGGGGGGAAGCCAAGGAAGACGCAGGGAACAGCACGGGGGGTCAGCTTGTCCGCAGACAAGTCGCGGACAAACGCTTGAGATCCCGAGACCCGAAACGCAGACGCATCGCCAACCTTCCCCGTCCACCGCAAGGTGGGGGAGGTCTCTGGCAAGGAGTTCTGGGGCTGAAGGTTGAGCTGATACGCTGCGTACTGAACCGCAAACAGCCACAGAAAATGGGGGGCAGCCGCATGGATCATGGACGTACGAGCGACGTCCATGACCATGCCAATGCGGCGCTCAGCAATCCCGTTTTGCTGTGGAGAGGCCAGAAGCGTGAAGGTCTGACGGATGCCCTGTGCATGACAGAAGGCTCCCAAACGGGCAGAGGAAATTTCCCCGCCTCTGTCAGAGTGCAGACGCAGAACAGGAAAGTCCGAGCCGAAACTCTCTCTGAGCTGGAGACGAGCCGCGCGGATCCAGTCGATCAACACCTCAGTGACGTCACCCTTGCTGCGCAAGGGGAACACCGTGGTGTAACGCGAGTAGTCGTTAACCACCAACAGGAAGTAACGCTCGTGACCCTGGCCACGGACGCGGGCAGGGCCGCACACGTCCATGTGAAGAGTCTGCAGCGGAGCCTCTGTCGGAGGAAACTCGAAGGAGTGAGGGGCGGCGCGCTGCCGCCCCTCGACGCAGGGAACGCAGGTAGGTGCAGGCCCCGGAGGTAGGGGAGGGAGGGACCGGGGAAGACCAGAGACAAGGACACGGAAGGCCATGCCTGGGAGACGAGGCAGGGAGGGTTGACCAAGGCGGTGGTGCCAGAGGAGAGTCTGATGGGACAGGAGACGACACGAGCAGGGAGCAGACTCAGGACCAGACCTGGACGCTGCAGCAAACACCTGACTCGATGCAGCTTCCTGACCAGACTCAGCAACCGGAGGAGACTCAGTAGTCAGTGTGTACAGGCTCGACCCCGGCCAACGGGTAAACGTGGCCAAGTGCCGGCCCGTCCGAGCACACGTACAGTGGGTCACCCGCTGACTCGCAGGAGTGAACTGGTTAACCCCCCTATCCTTTAGATCAGCTCCACTCACCAAGTTCGTAGAGAACGAGGGGAGGTAGAGACTTGACAGGGTGCCAGAGGTGGCTGCCGGACACGGTAAGACAGTGGAGAAGCGAGCAAGGACAGGACCCCCAGAGGGGTCCGCTAGGGAGACCGCAGCCGGCCAACTAAGCGGCGTAAGCGTGGTGCGGTCTCGAAAGAAGGAGCGGGAAGCACCCGAGTCAAGGGTGAAGGTGTGTAAGGCCTGAGCCGACGTGGTACCTGAGAGAGCAGACTCACCAGCACCTGGGGCACCAGACGCACTAGCACCTAGAGCAGCAGCCTCACCAGCACCTAGAGCAGCAGCCTCACCAGCACCTAGAGCAGCAGCCTCAGTGCCCGGGTCAGGCGGAACACACAGGTAAGAATCACCCTCATCACTAGTAGACACAGCATACATGGCAGCAAGAATAGCATCATAATCAAGATCAAAGATAGCAACCCCCGCCCTAGACAGCTCTCCCCAGCGAGGGATCTCAGTGGCGTCAGGGAACTGGTGACGCCACGCGTCCGTCAGGCGACCGAAGCAGCGCTGGGTGGAGTGCGGGCCCCCGCACTGCTTATCAGCTCGGTCGCCGGTACGGAGGACGTAGGTACAGGGACCAGTACCCCCACCTCACTGACGCCCAGCGTACCACTCACGAAGCTGTTGGGGGGACGGGGTCTCACGAGTGCGCTGCTGCTGCTGGCGTGGACCACCACCAGAACCACTCCTCTGCGCAGAGCCGCGACCAGCTCCACCGCTGCCGCCGCCGCCTCCGCCACCTCCGCCGCCTCCGCCACCTCCGCTCCCTCCGCCACCGCCGCTGCCTCCTCCGCCTCCACTGCTGCCACCGACACCTGCACCCCCGCCATCACTCCCACCACCCCCCCCACCCCCTCCACTACCTCCACCACCACCTCCACCGCCCCTGCCAGTCCCTCCAGCGCCCTTGCCCCCCTTGCCCTTGCCGGTGCGGCGTCTCCCGCTAGGGGCAGACGCAGCGCCGACCGACTCGAAGCTAACGAGGTCGGCCGCAGTAGCAGAAGCAACAGAGGGCAAGAGGGGGGAGGGGGAACACCCCTCAAAGACGGGCATGCGAGGGTCACCACGAGAGGCTCCTACAGCGACGATGCTCTTCTCTGCTGCTAGGAGGCACTCCACGAGGAGGTCAACGATGAGTGTGGTGGGGCAAACTGAGAGGAAGTGGTCCCTGACTAAGCGAAGGGAGTCAGGGAGCCGGGTGACTATGTAGTAGAGGGTGATGTACATGGGGGGGGGGGTTCTTGGCACAGAACTCAGCAAGAAGCGCAGCGTGGTAGCAAGTGTCACTAGTGCGAAGGTGCGTAATGAGGTCAGCAACTATGGGAAAGGCAGCAAGGTCAGGGAACAGGTACGGCAGCATGAGGCGGCTAAGAGCAGCAGTGGCAGGGGAAGAGTAGCGTGCAACTACAGCGTCGTATAAGGTCTTAGCACTCTTGTACTGACTAAAGTGCGCACGCTCAGTGGTCGGTAAGTGGCGACGCACAGCAAGGCGGGCAGCAGCATCGCGTGTGGCCCACTGTGAGCAAACAGTGCTGTCAGCATCAGTAGGCGGGGCAGGAGAGGCACCAGAGGTGAGATCGAACTGTAGGGAGTGTCCGTCTGCCCTATTGCACTGTAGGAACAGCTGGAGGTCATCGACCCAGACCTCAAAGTCAAAAGCACGACCCTCAGCATCAAAGGTAAGGACACTGGGGGTAGCCATGACAGCAGTGGTCTAGCAGGGAGTGATCTCACCAGTCCGAGTGAGTAGGGCCGGGGCGCGCCGGTAGGAATAGGGCTGTAATCGCGGTGGCAGCGGCTTGGCAGTGACAGCAGCGGCTCGACGGCAGGGCGGCTCGGCGGCTCGGTTGCTGGGCGGCTCGGCGGCTCGGCTGCTGGGCGGCTCGGCGGCTTGACGGCTCGGCTGCAGGGTGGCTCGGCGGCTCGGCTGTTGGGCGGCTCGACGGCTCGGCTGCTGGGCGGCTCGGCGGCTCGGCGGCTCGGCTGCTGGGCGGCTCGGCGGATGGGCGGCTCGGCGGCTCGGCTGCTCGGCTGCTGGGTGGGTCGGCTGCTCGGCTGCTGAGCGGCTCAGCGGCGACGCGGCCGGTAGAGGCGGCGACGGGGCCGCGAAGGGTGGCGAGGGGGCCGCTAGAGGCGGCGACGGGGCCGCGAAGAGCGGCGACGGAGCCGCTAGGGGCGGCGACGGGGCCGCGAAGGGCGGCGACGTGGCCGCGAGGGGCGGCGACGGGGCCGTGAAGGGGCCGTAAGGGGCCTAGAGGGGCGGCGACGGGGCCTAGAGTGGCAGCGGCGGGGCCGCCAAGGGGCCGCGAGGGGCCTAGAGGGGCGGCGACGGGGCCTAGAGGGGCGGCGACGGGGCCGCGAAGGGGCCGCGAGGGGCCTAGAGGGGCGGCGACTGGGGCTTAGAGAGGCGGCGACGGGGCCGCGAAGGGGCCGTGAGGGGCCTAGAGGGGCGGCGACGGGGCCGCAAAGGACGGCGACGGGGCCGTAAGGGGTGGCGACGGGGCCGCAAAGGGTGGCGCGAGGGGCCTCTAGGAGGGCGCGACGTGAGGGCGGCCTACAGGGCGCGCCTCGGGCAGGAAAAAAAAGTTCGAGTTCAGTGGTGGGCCCTGAGAAGCGTTCCCACGTGGGAACCTGCTCTATACCATGTGAAGAATGAGGAATGAATCAACTAGGAAAGAGGTGGGTACAAGTAGGAAAACCTAGAAATGTTGTACTCCATATAGTCTACCCCACTACAGCCTACACAGACTATAGCATATAAGTTAAAGGAACACCGCTGTTCGGAACACCGCTGTTCGGAACACCGCTGCTCGGAACACCGCTGCTCGGAACACCGTTGTTCGGAACACCGCTGCTCGGAACACCGCTGCTCGGAACACAGCTGCTAGCAACACCGCTGCTCGGAACACCGCTGTTTGGAACACCGTTGTTCGGAACACCGCTGTTCGGAACACCGCTGTTCAGAACACTATTGTTTGAAGGAGCTGCTTGGGTATCGCTCGAGTAGCTTGTTCGCGTTCACCAAACTGTGGGCGCGGCAACTATTGATAACTAAGCGCGAGTATGCGTGCTCACTCTTTTTGAGCGAGAAGTCATTTTGAACATTCATGCAACTCGAGGGCACTGTTCACGTCTCATGCCAGCTCAGCTCGCTAGTTGAGTGTCGAGTTTAATTTCACGCTTGAAGTATTGTTTTGATTTAATTATATACTTGATACAAATATATGCTATTAATATGATCCAATCGAAAGATGCCATTAGAGGAATGCACAAAATTGTAGTTGGGACTTTCTACACATTGATTATACGAAAGAAAAAGCATCCTGCACCCCACCATTTTGGTTTGTGATAAAAAATCGCACCTTTTGTTTACAAATTGTGTCAATTGTTAATGCTAGAACCATGTGATACTAGACGAAGATTGAGCCTGTAAAAATGGGGACTAAGTACGAATTGTGTGTACCGTACAGCGCGAGGCGCCAGCTGCACTTTTGCTGTACCGAACTTGCCAACGCACATACACATGATGCCCGTTTGACTAACCCAAGGTTGCCTTGTGAAGAGGGCTCTTAAGCTTTTCTTGCGTTTCGCTGGACAAAGTTGGTGCAGCACCAATTTCGGAAGTCCGGTTAGCATCAGGACACGCATTGCAAGTGCAAGGAGCAGGCCGAGCACTGTTCAAGGGAGCAGACGGTAATCCTGTCATACTAGAGAACGTGCTACTGGTCCCGGATTTAAAGGCGAACCTGATCTCGCTCAGGAGGCTTGGCAAGGCCGGAGTCAGCACCAACACGAATGGATCAAAAAGCTTTAAGGGGGAGTTAGGAAACCGAGTTCTATGGGATCTGCGCGAAGACAAGGATGTCTTCACGTCCTTGTGGCAACTACCAGTGGTACCATGGGAAAAGGATGAGACCAGAGGCCTGGGGGAGAACAGCGCTCTAAGTGTGTCAGAGGAACGGGTGTCGGCAAGAAGCGGAAAAACAGATTGGGTGACTGCTCACAGGCGCCTCGGACACGTCAACATGACGGTATTGCAGCAGCTGGTCAAGGAGGAAGTGGTATATGGATTGAAGCTGAGCGGCACCGCCCCGCAACATACGTGCAAAACATGCTTGGTAAGCAAGTTCACCAGGTTCCCTTTCTCCTCGGTCTCCAAGCGCGGAAAAAAGCCGCAGGAACTAGTGCACATGGACATCGTCGAACCACTGCCAGTACAAGGGGATGGGGGAGAGCGATATTTTCTTACGATCATCAACGACTGGAGCAGAGTCATGTGGGCCTACCCCTTGAGGCAAAAGAGCGATGCAGCAGCGGTGATTCAGGATGAATGGATTCCTACGGCAGAAACACAATCTGTATGTTGGGTGAAGCGGATTTGCACTGATCGTGGTGGAGAATTCACGGGAGACAAGCTGGAGAATTGGCTGAAGAAGAGGGGAATCATAAAGGAAAAGACCACATCTTATTCTCCACAGTCCAACGGGGTAGCTGAGTGAGCAAACATAACGATTCTCGAGACAGCCCGAGCACTACTGATCGAGTCTGGTCTCGGAAACTCAAAGCGGCCGCATGCTGTAAGGCATGCAACGGTGGCACGAAACAGGGTCCTCACGAATGTCGGAGATGAGAGTTGGGTTCCAATGAGACGGTGGCTCAAGTGGAAACCGCCAGTTGACATGCTGCGCGTATTCGGATGCATGGCGGTGGCTCACGTTCCCAAAGCCCATAGGAGCAAGTTAGGAGCGAGCGCGATCTAGTGCGTGCACCTTGGCCTGGCACAGGAAAGCAAAGGGTGGCTGCTGTGGGAACCAAAGAAAGGGCGTTTCTTTGACAGCCGAGATGTGAAATTCCTTGAGAACGTGATGTACGGGAGCTGGAAACAACAGCTGGAGGAGAAAAGTGCACAGCAGCTGCAGGAGATCTCTCTTTCATTCGATCTGATTCAGGAGGAAGCCCCTCAGGCAGAACCTGCGGAAACCAAGGAAAACGGGGTCGAAGTGGGGGAAGGCAGCAAGGAGCCAACCGAGGAGTATGGTCGAGCAAAAGGGAAGGAAGAGCAGCAGCATCCTCTCACTCAAGTGAAACCTCCATCCCTGCCCGCGAGGAGAACTCAAACGCGCTCAATGTCTAATAGAGCAGCATCAGCAACTGCAGCAAATCTGATGAGGACGGCGGCGCTGAAGCTGAGAAACCTAAACTTACGGGAACCAGAAGGGGCGCTTCAGGAAAGGGAAGATGCTTTATTAGTGACAGGGGACCGAACCAAGGCTGAAGGCAAGGAAGAGCCGGCTTATTGCTTCGTGATCCCTGAACAACCTGCGAGCATGGAGGAAGCCCTCGCCAGAGCAGACAAGGAAAAATGGCTTGCGTGCAGGGATGCGGAATACAACAGCCTACTAAAGAATAACACCTGGGAACTCGTTCCCTTGCCGGAAGGAAAAAGGGTGCTTCAGTGCAAATGGTGTCAGTAGAGCTACACTGTGAGATCCCCGATCGATCCTAGGGGGGGTTACAGGCGCGTTTGCCTGGGGGGTTATGGGCGCACTGACCCGCTACTGAAACAAGCCCTTTTATCCCAATGGTCTAGTGGTTGGGATTCTGACATGGTTTCAGAGCGGTCTCGGGTTCGAATCCCGGTGTATGCACATGTTGGCCGTTGCCACTGTGCTCAGTCCTGGGCCTCCCAGTGTGGGGGGGTGTCAGTAGAGCTACACTGTGAGATCCCCGATCGATCCTAGGGGGGGTTACAGGCGCGTTTGCCTGGGGGGTTATGGGCGCACTGACCCGCTACTGAAACAAGCCCTTTTATCCCAATGGTCTAGTGGTTGGGATTCTGACAAATGGGTCGTGCGGATCAAAACTGACGAGAAGTGCGAGGTGACAGTGTACAAGAGCAGATTGGTGGCAAAGGGTTTTCAACAGAAGGAAGGGGAGGATTTTCGAGAGCTTTTTGCGCCCACTGCTAAACCTCCAGCTCTGAAAGTAATCCTTGCTGACGCAGCAGTGAGCAGATGGTACATCCAACAGATGGATGTAACCACGGCTTCTCTCTACGAGGTAATCGAAGAGGAAGTCTACATGGAGCAGCCTTCGGGATATGAGGATAGAACGGGGAGAGTATGCAAGCTGAACAAGGCTATCTACGGTCTCAAGCAGGCTCCAAGGTGTTGGTATAAAAACCTGGCAGCCGTTTTAGGGGAGCTGGGATTCAGAGCAAGCAGTTGTGATGAGAGCTTATTTCTGAAGGGCGAGAAGGAGGAGATGGTGCTGTTCTTGGTGTATGTCGACGACATACTACTATTCAGCAGCAGCATAAAGGAGATTCAAAAGGTGCAGAAAGGGCTCATGGGGACTTTCCAGTGCAAGGTCCTTGGAGAGGCTTCCTACTACCTCGGCATGCACATCGAACGCGACCCTGATCACATGTGGTTGAAGCTTCACCAAGAGAAGTACGTGAAGCAACTGCTGGAGAAGTACGACCTGGAGCTCGGACGGAAAGTCGCCACCCCACTACCATGCGAATTCAAACTTGTCAAAGCGGAGGAAGGAGAAGGAGTTGAGGAGGGAGAGCAGCGGCGCTACCAATCACTTGTGAGGAGCCTTCTGTACGCCGCTGTACACACAATGCCGGACATCTCCTTTGCGGTCGGACAACTCGCCAGGGTGGTGTCCAACCCAACTGAGGAACAAGTTGACGCAGCCGAAAGAGTCGTGAAGTACCTGAACTCATTCCCATCTGTAGGAGTTCAATTCTCAGCAACGGCACAACAGAAGCAAAAGGGGGAAGAGCTGCTAAGGGAGAAGGGAGAGAGGCTACCGGAACAGAAACTCTTTCTCACTTGCTTCTCGGACGCAACCTGGGCATCAGAGCAGGAAGACTCATCCTCTGTGGGTGGATATATCTGCATGATAGGGGGAAGACCGGTAAGGTGGAGGTCCAAGAAACAGAGTGAATCGGCTCTTTTATCTGCCGAGTCCGAGTACATGGCCATGTTTCATGCTGTCAAGGAAATCATATCGCTGAGAAGGTTATTGGAAGAGATCGGTCAAGAGCAGACGATTCCCACGCCACTCTCCTGCGAAAACATGTCAGCAATCGCAATGGCTTGCAACGCTGTCCTTCACGGCCTCAACAAACACATGCGCCTGAAGTGGCACTGGTTGAGCAAGGAAGTTAACTGAGGAACTGTCCACCCGATCTACATTAAGACACAGCAGCAGCCGGTGTCAGAACATTATAGCTTATGCTTTTGTGTAGGCTATAGTGGGGTAGCCCATATGGGGTACAACCCAATTAGGGTTAGTACTTGTACCCAACTGTTTCATAGTTCATTCATTTCTCGTTTCAATTCTGACATGGTATCGAGCAGGTTCCCTCGTGGGAACAATTCTTAGGGCCCACCAATTCGACATTTTTTTTTCCTGCCCGGAGCGCGCTCAGCCCTAGCCCGAGTCGCGCTCCCCCTTTTCTCTCCCCGTCGCGCCGCCCTAGCGGCCCCGTCGCCTGCCTTGCGGCCCTCGCGCCGCCCTTTCTGGCCCCGACCCGCCGCCCTGCGGCCTCGTCGCCTACCCCGCGGCCATCGCGCCGCCCTTTCTCGGCCCCGATCCGCCGCCCTCCGGCCTCGTCGCCTACCCAGCGGCCCTTGCGCCGCTCTGCGGCCCTGACGCCGCCCTTACCGGCCCCGGCGCCTACCTGCGGCCCCGACGCCTACCTGTGCGGCCCTGGCGCCTACCTGCTGGCCCCGGCACCTACCTGCTGGCCCCGCCACCTACCTGCAGCCCCGCCACCTACCAGCGGCCCTGCCACCTACCTGCGGCCCCGCCACCTACCCACGGCCCCGCCACCTACCTGTGCGGCCCCGGCACCTACCTGCTGGCCCCGCCACCTACCTGCGGCCCCGCCACCTACCCGCGGCCCCGCCACCTACCTGTGCGGCCCCGGCGCCTACCTGCGGCCCCGCCACCTACCTGCGGCCCCGCCACCTACCTGCGGCCCCGCCACCTACCTTTGCGGCCCCGCCGCCTCCTCTCAGCGGCCCCCCCGCCTCCTCCCACCGGCCCCGGACGCCGCCCTCTCAGCGGCCACGCCGGACCGCCCAGCAGCCAAGCCGCCCAGCAGCCGAGCCGCCCAGCAGCCGAGCCGCCCAGCAGCCGAGCCGCCCAGCCGCCGAGCCGCCCAGCAGCCGAGCCGCCCAGCAGCCGAGCAGCCGAGCCGCCGAGCCGCCCAGCAGCCGAGCCGCCGAGCCACCCAGCTGCCGAGCCGCCGAGTCGCCTTGCAGCCGAGCCGCCCGAGCCGCCCTGTCCGGTAAGAGCAGCGCCTCTTTCACAGCACTGCCCTCACCCTACTGTTTGCGCAACTAGTCTACTGCTGTCATGGCTACCCCTAGTGTCCTCGCTTTTGACGCTGAGGGTCGGGCCATTGACTTAAATGTCTGGATAGATGACCTGCAGCTTTTCTTATGGTGCGATAGGGCAGACGGTCTCTCTCTCTTTGACCTCACCTCTGGTGCCTCTCCTGCCCCTGCTGCTGATGCTGACGCCACTATTCGCTCACAGTGGGCGACGCGCGATGCTGCTGCACGTCTTGCTGTGCGTCGCCACCTGCCTACCTCTGAGCGTGCGCACTTTAGCCAGCAAAAGAGTGCTCAGACCTTGTACGCCGCTGTAGTTGCACGCTACTCCTCCCCTGCCACTGCTGCACTGAGCCGCCTCATGCTACCGTACCTCTTTCCTGACCTTGCTGCCTTTCCCACAGTCGCTGACCTCATTACGCACCTCCGCACTTGTGAAACTCGCTACCCCGCTGCGCTTCCTGCTGAGTTCTGCGCCAAGAACCCCCCCTCCCCATGTACATCACTCTCTACTACATAGTCACCCGCCTCCCTGACTCCCTTCGCGTAGTCAGGGACCACTTCCTCTCAGTCTGTCCCACCACTCTGACTGTTGACCTCCTCGAGAAGGCCCTCTTAGCAGCAAAGAAGAGCATAGTCGCTGTAGGAGCCTCTCGTGGTGACCCGCGCACCCCCATCTTTGAGGGGTGTTCCCCCTCCCCCCGTTGGGCTTGAGTCGGTCGGTGCGGCGACTACCCCTAGCGGGAGACGCCGCCCTGGCAAGGGCAAGGGAGGCAGGGGCGCTGGAGGAGCTAGCGGGGGCGGTGGAGGCGGCGGTGGAGGCGGCGGAGGGGGTGGGGGTGGCGGTGGGGGTGGTGGCGGGGGTGGAGATGTCAGTGGCGGCAGTGGAGGCGGAGGCGGCGGCGGTGGCGGTGGGAGCGGAGGTGGCGGAAGTGGCGGCGGTGGAGGAGGCGGTGGCAGAGGAGGTGGAGCTGGTCGGGGTGGCGCTGCGCAGAGGGTCGGCTCCGGTGGTGGTCAGTGCCAGCAGCAGCAGCAGCGCACTCGTGACATCCCCCCCCCTCAGCAGCTCCGTGACTGGTACGCTACACGCCAGCGGGGTGGGGGTACTGGTCCGTGCACCTACGTCCTTCGCACCGGCGACCGCACGGGTGAGCAGTGTGGGGGTGCGCACCCCACCCAGCGCTGCTTTGGCCGCTTGACGGACGCTTGGCGTCACCAGTTTCCGGAGGCCACGGAGATCCCCCGCTGGGGTGAGGTGTCTAGGGCGAGCGTAGCTATCTTTGATCTTGACTTTGATGCTATTCTTGCTGCCATGTATGCTGTGACTATTAGTGATGAGGGTGACTGCTACCGGTGTTTCCCGCTCGACCCGGGCATTAAGACTAGTGCTCTAGGTACTGGTGAGGCTGCTGCTCTAGATGCTAGCGAGGCTGCTGCTCTAGGTGCTAGTGCGTCTGCTTCCTCAGGTACTGGTGAGTCCGCGCTCTCAGGTACCGAGTCGGCTTCGGCCTCCCTCACCTTCACCCTTGACTCGGGGGCGTCTCGCTCCTTCTTTCGAGACCGCACCACACTCACGCCGCTTGGTCGGCCAGTTGCGGTCTCTCTGGCAGACCCCTCTGTGGGTCCTGTCCTTGCTCACTTCTCCACTGTCTTCCCGTGTCCAGCGGCTCCCTCTAGCACCCTGTCTGGTCTCTACCTCCCCTCGTTCTCCACGAACTTGGTGAGTGGCGCTGACCTTCAGGATGGGGGAGTTCACAAGTTCACTCCTGCGAGCCAGCAAGTGACCCACTGCACGTACGCTCGGACGGGCCGACACTTGGCCACGTTTACTCGTCGGCCGGGGTCGAGCCTGTACACACTGTCCACTGCGTCTCCTTCTGTCCCTGCGTCTGGTCAGGTAGCTGTGTCGGGTCAGGTGTTTGCTGCAGCGTCCAGGTCTGGTCCTGAGTCTGCCCCATGCTCGTGTCGCCTCCTGTCACACGAGACTCTCCTCTGGCACCACCGCCTTGGTCACCCCTCCCTGCTTCGTCTCCGAGGCATGGCCTCCCGTGTCCTTGTCTCTGGTCTTCCCCGGTCCCTCCCTCCCCTTCCTCCGAGGCCTGGCCCTACCTGCATCCCCTGTGTCAAGGGGCGGCAGCGGGCTGCCCCTCACACCTCCCAGTTTCCTCCGACGGAGGCCCCGCTGCAGACGCTTCACATGGACGTGTGGGGCCAGGCCCACGTTCGTGGGCAGGGTCACGAGCGCTACTTCCTGTTGGTGGTTGACGACTACTCGCGTTACACCACAGTCTTCCCCTTGCATAGCAAGAGCGATGTCACTGAGGTGTTGATCGACTGGATCCGCGCAGCTCGTCTCTAGCTCAGGCAGAGCTTCGGCTCGGACTTTCCTGTTCTGCGTCTGCACTCTGACAGAGGCGGAGAGTTCTCCTCTGGCCTTCTGCGAGCCTACTGGCGTGCACGAGGCATCTGCCAGACCTTCACGCTTCCGGCCTCTCCACAGCAAAATGGGATTGCTGAGCGCCGCATTGGCATAGTCATGGACGTCGCTCGTGCGTCCATGATGCATGCAGCTGCCCCCCATTTTCTGTGGCCGTTTGCGGTTCGGTACGCGGCGCATCAGATCAACCTTCACCCCATAGTCTCCAAGCCGGAGCCCTACCCAGCCTTGCTGTGGACGGGGAAGGTTGGCGATGCGTCTGCGTTCCGTGTCTGGGGATCTCGGGCGTTTTTCCGCGACTTGTCTGCGGACAAGCTGTCCCCTCGTGCTACTCCCTGCGTCTTCCTGGGTTTCCCCCCTGACGCGCCAGGGTGGCAGTTCTACCACCCCACCTCTCTCCGTGTTCTGTCCTCCCAGGACGTCACATTTGACGAGTCGGTCCCCTACTACCGCCTCTTCCCCTACCGCACTCCGTCCCTCCCCCCGCCGCCGCTCTTCCTTGTACCAGGTCCCCCTCCGGTAGACCCCCTCCCCCCTCAGGGTCCGTCCCCTTCAGGTGTGTCGCAGGTAGACGCAGTTGAGCCTGTCGAGGTCACTCGTGACTCTGGTGCTGCTGAGGGTGCTGAGCCTGGGGGTGCTGACTCTGGGGGTGCTGTATGTGTGCGTGCTACACCTAGGGGTACTGAGACTAGGGGTGCTGAGCCTGGGAGTACTGAGACTGGGGGTGCTGAGACTGGGGGTGCTGGGCTGGGGGGTGCTGAGCCTGGGGGTACTACGCCTGGGGGTGCTAAGCTTGGGGGTGCTACTACTGAAGGTACTGAGCCTGAGGGAGCTGGGCCTGCTTGTGAGGCGTCCTGCGGTGCTGGGCCTGGAGGTTCTCCGGGTGCTTCGTCTCGGCGGGAGCCCCTCTCTCCACAGGAGCTGCGCGAGTGGTTTGGCCGACACTGGAGGCGTACTGCTGGAGCTGGGGTTTCTTCGGCTGCTGAGGGTGCTGGTGCTGCCTATCCCGGAGGTGCTCGTACGGGAGGTACTGGAGCTGGTGGGCCGGCGGGTGCGTCAGGAGCTGGAGCTGCTGCGGGTGTTGGCGCTGAGGCTACTGCTGTCGGTCCTGGTGGCGGTGCTGCTGGAGTTACTGGAGCTAGAGGTGCTGCTGGCGCTGGTGCTGCCGCTGGGGGTGCTGGTGCTGTCCTTGCTGTGTCTGGAGTCGTCGCGCGGCCTCGGCCGTACTTCGTTCCGCTCCTTCAGCAGGTTCTTGGTCTCCCGCCTTCTATTGGTCCTCCTCCTCCCTTAGAGTGTCCACAGCATGTCCCGTCACAGTTACGGTTACAGTTGGCCTCTCCGCTGCCCGCTCCTTCTCCCTACACTGGTCCTACTGGAGATCTTGCTGAGCGTCGTGAGCCTGCGTCTCGCCCTACGTCGCCTGTCCGTCCTGCTCGCGCTAGTGGTCGTAGTTCGCGTGAGTGTCCTCCTCCTGTCCCTGGCACGCACCGGATGTCTCTGCGTCCGTCCACTGCTCCTCTGCGTGCCCCGTTGCCTTCTCCTCCTGAGTCCTCTCTTCCTGCTCTTGCCGACCTTGCGTCGGACTCTCTTCGTGCTGCTAGTCCTACTGTCACGCGTCTCCTTGCTACTGTCGTCACTGACCCTTCTTTGAGTCCACTTCTGCGTCTGCCCTAGTTGCTGAGCTCCTCGACTTTGCTGCTCGCTGTCGTCTAGACTACGCTGCTAGTCTTGTCGCTGAGTCTGAGTCTGTCTGTCATCCGTCCGTCGGGGATGAATGTGCCCTTGGCACGGACGTCTTTGAGGACAGGCAGGAGGAGTTCTAGTGTCTGGCTGCTACTTCACCTCATCTCGTGTCCGTACTGCTTACCCGTGAGGGAGACCCGGATGCACTTGACATTCCGACTCCGCGCTCTTACGCGGAGGCGATAGAGGGTCCCTAATCCTCTCAGTGGCAAGGCGCTATGGACGCAGAGATGGCTTCCTGGAAGTCCACAGGCACCTACGTTGACGACGTTCCCCCACCTGGGGCGAATATCGTCAGTGGCATGTGGATTTTCAGGCTGAAGCGGCCACCGGGTTCCCCGCCTGTCTTCAAGGCGCGTTACATGGCTCGTGGCTTCAGTCAGCGGCAGGGAGTTGACTACTTTCAGACCTTCTCTCCCACCCCGAAGATGACCACTCTTCGGGTGCTGCTGCACATAGCCGCTCAACGCGACTACGAGCTTCACTCTCTTGACTTCAGCACTGCTTTCCTGCAGGGTAGCCTGCACGAGGAGATCTGGATGCGCCGCCCACTTGGCTTCACTGGGACTTTTCCTCCTAGCACCCAGTGGAGCCTCCGGCGGCCAGTCTACGGTCTCCGCCAGGCACCGCGTGAGTGGCAGGACACACTGAGGACTACACTTGCGGCTCTTGGGTTTGCTCCCTCTACTGCTGACCCGTCGCTTTTTCTGCGCACCGACACTTCTTTGCCGCCGTTCTACATCCTCGTGTACGTCGACGACTTGGTCTTTGCCACAGCTGACACTGCAGGACTCGCCCACGTGAAGTCCGAGCTGCAGAAGAGACACACGTGCACAGACCTGGGTGAACTGCGCAGCTACCTTGGCTTGCAGATCACTCAGGACAGAGCACAGCGCACCATTACCCTGACTCAGTCACACATGGTGCAGCATGTCCTTCAGCGCTTCGGCTTCACGTACTCCTTGCCTCAGGCCACTCCTCTGCCTACTCGTCACTCGCTCTCAGCTCTGCCTTCGGATGAGTCCGTAGAGTCGAGTGGCCCGTACCCAGAGCTTGTTGGCTGCCTCATGTACCTGATGACCTGCACTCGACCTGACCTTGCATACCCTCTTAGCATTCTCGCATGCTATGTTGCTCCTGGGAGACACAAACCAGAGCATATGGCTGCAGCGAAGAGGGTGTTGCGCTACTTGTGCAGTACGTCGGGCATGGGGCTTGTGCTTGGAGGGAAGAGTCCAGTGGTCCTCACTGGGCACGCAGACGCTTCTTGGGCTGACGACCAGGCTACGCAGCGGTCGTCACAGGGTTACACCTTCAGCCTTGGTTCCGGCTCTGTTTCGTGGCGGGCTACCCGCTCGTCTTCTGTTCTCGGCTCTAGTTGTGAGGCTGAGATCTACGCCGGGGCCATGGCTGCACAGGAGCTTCGCTGGCTCACCTACCTGCTGACTGACTTTGGAGAGGTGCCTCGTTCTCCTCCAGTGCTGTATGTAGACAACAAGGCCATGCTGGCCTTGTGTCGAGAGCAGAGACTGGAGCACAGAACGAAACACATTGCTCTTCGCTACTTCCTTGCTCGTGAGCTGCAGCAGCGTGGTCAGCTGCGTCTTGCGTACATAGCCTATGAGGCCAACACTGCTGATATCTTAACCAAGGCACTTGCGCCTTGAGATCATCAGCGCTTCTGTACTTAGCTTGGTCTTGTGCCTGTCTTGCCTCACTTGCTCACCTCTTGACCTTGCTTGTACTGTTACATATATATACACCTGCTCTTGCTTGTCTAGCTTTCTATTTATATATGTACTCCTGCATGTGAACTGGCCTTGTGGCCTTGAACTTGTGCTCGGAATGTGTGGTGACTTAGTGATCCACCCTGAGCTTGCTTTGCTTTGCTTTGCTTGACTGGTCTTGTGACCGCTTGTTCTCCCCCACTTTGCCTATGGGGGTGTGTCAGAACATTATAGCTTATGCTTTTGTGTAGGCTGTAGTGGGGTAGCCTATATGGGGTACAACCCAATTAGGGTTAGTACTTGTACCCAACTGTTTCACAGTTCATTCATTTCTCGATTCAATTCTCACAGCCGGCAGATGTCTTGACCAAGCGGCTGGCTGACAAACCACACTGGCGATGTGCGCAAATGAGCGGCATGAGCATGAACTAAGGGAGAGGGGGACAATTACCGACAGATTGAGGGGGAGTGTGTTGATACAGAATCAATTTTCCGTATATCAATCAGCCGGTTTATCTCCTGCGAGTGCACAAGTCATTTGAGGCGAGAAGCACTGAGGGGGATCGTTTATTATTGAAGAGGGATTTAGCTTTGACCAATGGGAGGTGTCGGTTCATAGACTAGGCTTGACTCGACTGATCGATCGATCAAAAGGCAGCACGGAGTTCCCGTTCGCGCTGCGAGCTCGTTGGTGCTCATGTTGAAAGTTGGAAGAAAGAAGAGGATTGAACTTGCAAGAATGAGGATACAAATAGCAAACTCTAGAAGGGTTGTACTCGCTATAGAGCACCCCACTACAGGCTAGAGCATAAGATAACATTCTGACAGCTCAAAGCGACGAATTTCGACTGCGCTGATTGGTCAATGTTCGCGCAGCGAGTTCGTCGTTCTGAACAGGTTCCGAACATGTTCAGAACAGGATTTCAAACATGTTCTGAACAGGTTCCGAACATTTTCAGAACAGGTTTTTGAACATGTTCTGAACAGTGTTCACGCAAGTTCGTAACAGGCTTCGAACAAGCTGACGCGGCTGAAGCAGAGGGCAGCACCGACATTCTGAGAGCTGCACTCTCGCCATCTGGAACTCGTCAGCTCGAGAAAGTGCTCACGACTCGAACGATCAAAGTACGTGGCGAAACTGCTAACGCCACCAATATTTCAAGCGAGGTGATTGGCCCAAATCAGCACGCATGTCCAAGACAGCGAAGCTAACTCAAATAAACATAACGTATCGATCGGAGCCGTTATCAGAAGAGCGCAAAAATAAGAACAGATCAACGCCGTTGATAAATTTCGCGCGAACGGTTGAAATATTCGCCGGCGAATCGCAACCTAGCCGAGTCACAAAATAAAACGAGGGAAACGCGAAAACTGCTCGCGCCTCGCTAATGATAGGAATTGCTTAGAGATGTTAGATATCTAGCAGTAGGATCGGCCTAGAGAATATAAAAATGTATGTCTTGGATATTAAAAAATAACTCTCTCTGTCTATCAAGCATTCTCCCACGCGACTCTCAAGTTTATCAAGGATTCTCTGACTACGCCGCAGCATAGGACTTCCGCTGCTGCAGTTCTACGCTACTGAGATTCTCTTTCGACTAACTCAGGACCTTGGATAGGGGCTGACTTCGGTCAGGCACCCAAGGAACCTCGGAGGTGACCCCGAGAAGAGTTGTTTCAGCTATCGTGGTACTATCAGCAGTAGGAACTAGGTGATTTGTACGTAACACTCTCCCCTCCCTCTGCTCATTCTCCCACGCAAGCTTTTTCTTCAAGCACATCACGTAGTAGTTTTATTGCTCTGTGGGTGTGTCTGATTCCCTCATTTGTCAGACCACCCGTGCTCCTCCCCTTTCGCGATGCTCTAGTTCCGTCGACTCTAGGTTCTATTGCGCTCCCTTAAGCTATTTCGCTGGTGTTTTCTACTTTCAATATTATATGTTCTTTCTTCTTACTTATATTCCTTTTCTCCCCCTAATACGCATGGTTCGGACTTCTTGTGAAGAAAGAGGAATGGCTGAAATAGCAAGGAGATGGGTGCAAGTAGGGAAACCTAGCAGTGTTGTACCCTATATGGTCTACCCCACTACAGCCTACACAGACTATGTCATGTATGTTTGACACACCCCCATAGGCAAAGGGGGGGAGAACAAGAGGTCACAAGACCGGTCAAGCAAAGCAAGGCAAGCTCAGGGTGGATCAAAACGTCACCACACAATCTGAGCACAAGCATAGGGCCACAAGGCCAGTTCACATGCAGAGTTATATATCAAGGTGAACAAGCAAGGCAGTGACCAAAACCTAGCAAGGGTAAGCATCCAAGTGCATGAATATATAGATCACAGTACAAGCAAAGTCAAGAAGTGAGCAAGTGAGGCCAAGTAGGCGCAAGACCTAGCATCGTACAGAAGCGCTGATGATCACAAGGCTGAAGTGCCTTGGTAAAGATATCAGCAGTTTTGGCCCGAGAGGCCACGTAAGCAAGGCGCAGCTGACCACGATGCTGTAGCTCACGAGCAAGGAAGTAGCGAAGAGCAATGTGCTTCGTTCTGTGCTCCAGTCTGTGCTCCCGACACAAGGCCAGCATGGCCTTGTTGTCTACGTATAGAACTAGAGGGGAACGAGGCGGCTCTCCCAGGTCAGTCAGCAGGTAGGTGAGCCAGCGTAACTCCTGTGCAGCCATGGCCCCTGCGTAGATCTCAGCCTCACAGCTGGAGCTGAGAACAGAAGACGAGCGGGTAGACCGCCACGAAACAGAGCCGGAACCAAGGCTGAAGGTGTAACCCTGTGACGACCGCTGCGTAGCCAAGTCATCAACCCAAGACGCATCTGCGTGACCAGTGAGGACCACTGGACTCCGCCCTCCAAGCACGAGCCCCATGCCCGACGTACTGCACAAGTAGCGCAACACCCTCTTAGCTTCAGCCATGTGCTCTGGTCTGTTTCTCCCAGGAGCAACATAGCGTGCCAAGATGCTAGGTCAGGTCGAGTGCAGGTCATTAGGTACATGAGGCAGCCAACAAGCTCTGGGTACGGACCACTTGGCTCTACGAACTCATCTGAAGGCAGAGCTGAGAGCGAGTGGCGAGTAGACAGAGGAGTGGCCTGAGGCGAGGAGTACGTGAAGTCGAAGCGCTGAAGGACCTGCTGCACCATGTGTGACTGAGTCAGGGTAATGGTGCGCCGTGCTCTGTCCTGGGTGATCTGCAAGCCAAGGTAGCTGCGCAGTTCACCCAGGTCTGTGCACGTGTGTCTCTTCTGCAGCTCGGACTTCACGTGGGCGAGTCCTGCAGTGTCAACTGTGGCAAAGACCAAGTCGTCAATGTACACGAGGATGTAGAACGGCGGCAAAGAGGTGTCGATGCGCAGAAACAGCGACGGGTCAGCAGTAGAGGGAGCAAACCCAAGAGCCGCAAGTGTAGTCATCAGTGTGTCGTGCCACTCACGGGGTGCCTGGCGGAGACCGTAGACTGGCCGCCGGAGGCTCCACTGGGTACCGGGAGGAAACGACCCAGTGAAGCCAGGTGGGCGGCGCAGCCAGATCTCCTTGTGCAGGCTGCCCTGTAGGAAAGCAGTGCTGGAGTAAAGAGAGTGAAGCTCGTAGTCGCGCTGAGCGGCTATGTGCAGCAGCACCCGAAGAGTGGTCATCTTCGGGGTGGGAGAGAAGGTTTGAAAGTAGTCAACTCCCTGCCGCTGACTGAAGCCTCGAGCCACGTAACGCGCCTTGAAGAAAGGCGGAGAACCCGGCGGCCGCTTCACCCTGAAAATCCACATGCCACTGACGATGTTCGCCCCAGGTGGGGGAACCTCGTCGACGTAGGTGCCTGTGGACTTCCAGGAAGCCATCTCTGCGTCCATGGCTGACTGCCACTCTGAGGAGTAGGGACCCTCTATTGCCTCTGCGTAAGAGCGTGGTGTCGGGATGTCTGGTGCATCCGAGTCTCCCTCAGGTGGAATCAGCATGGACACGAGATGAGGTAAAGCAGCAGCAAAACACTGGAACTCCTCCTGCCTGTCCTCAAGGACGTCCGTGCTAAGAGCACACTCACCCCCGACGGACGGAGGACAGAAAGACTCAAACTCAGCAACAAGACTAGCGGCGTAGTCTAGACAACAGTGAGCAGCGAAGTCGACAAGCTCAGCAGCTAAGGCAGACGCAGCAGCGGACTCAAAGGAAGGGTCAGTGACAATAGTAGCGAGGAGACGTGTGACAGTAGGGCTGGCAGCACGAAGGGAGTCTAACTCCGGGTCAGCAAGATCAGGAAGAGAGGACTCTAGAGGAGACGGTAAAGGGACACGTAGTGGAGCAGTGGAAGGACGCAGTGCCATCTGGTGTGTGCCTAGGACCGTAGGAGGACGCTGACGCGGAACACGACGACCAGTGCAAGCAGCACAAACAGGCGACGCAGGACGAGCAAAGGCTCATGACGCTCAGCAAGACCTCCAGTAGGACAAGTGTAGGGAGAAGGAGCAGGCAGTGGGGAGGCGGGCTGTAACTGTGACTCGGACTAGACTGGCGGTGGACACTCTAAGGGAGGAGCAGGACCAGTAGAGGGCGGAAGACCAAGAACCTGCTCAAGGAGCAGAACGAAGTATGGCCGTGGCCTCGCAGCACCTCCAGAACCAGCAGGGACAGCACCAACATCCCCAACGTCAGCTCCAACAGCTCCAGCAGTTCCACCAGCTGCTCCAGTAGTGCCAACTCCAGCACCCACGGGAGCACCGGCTCCAGCAGCACCTCCAGCTCCAGCACCTCCAGCAGCACCTCCAGCAGCACCCCAAGCTCCAGCACCGCCAGCAGCTCCAGCTCCAGCAGGACCACCGGAAGACGGAGCAGCTCTAGCTCCAGTACCTCCAGCATCACCTACTCCAGCAGCACCGCCAGCTCCAGCACCGCCAGCAGCTCCAGCTCCAGTAGCACCACCAGGCTCGGTTGCTCCAGTACCTCTAGTACGAGCACCTCCGGGACCCGTGGCTCCAGAACCCCCAGCAGCCCTAGCAGTAGAAGGACCTCCAGCCGCAGCAGAACCTCCAGCGCAAGCAGCACCACCAGCTCTAGCTGCACGGCGCCAGCGCCTAGCAAACCACTCGCACAGCTCCTGCGGAGAGAGTGGCTTCCGCCGGGACGAAGCACCGGAAGGACCTCCAGGCCCAGCACCACCAGACTCCACACGAGTAGGCTGAGCAACCTCAGGCTCCGCACCCCCAGACTCAGCAACCCCAGACTCAACACCCCCAAACTCAGCACCCCCAGGTTCAGCACCCCTAGACTTAGCACCCCCAGGCTCCGCACGCTCAGGCTCAGCACCCCTAGACCCGGCACCCGCAGACTCAGCACCCCTTGCAGCACCAGAGTCAACAGCTATCTTGACAAGCTCGACCGCGTCTACCTGGGACACACCTGAGGGAGCAGGACCCTGGGGGGGGAAGGGGGTCTCGCGAGGAAGAGCGGCGGCGGGGGGAAGGGGAGCAGTGCGGTAGGGGAAGAGACGGTAGTAGGGAACCGACTCGTCAAACGTGATGTCCTGAGAGGACAGAACACGGCGCAAGATGGGGTGGTAAAACTGCCAACCAGGCGCATCAGGGGGGAAGCCAAGGAAGACGCAGGGAAGAGTACGGGAGGACAGCTTGTCCGCAGACAAGTCGCGGACGAAAGCTCGAGATCCCCAGACACGGAACGCACACGCATCGCCAACCTTCCCCGTCCACCGCAGAGCAGGGGAGGTCTCCGGCATGGAGACCCAGGGCTGAAGGTTGATCTGATGCGCCGCGTACTGAACCGCAAACGGCCACAGAAAATGGGGAGCAGCCGCATGGATCATGGACGTACGAGCGACGTCCATGACCATGCCAATGCGGCGCTCAGCAATCCCATTTTTCTATGGAGAGGCCGGAAGCGTGAACGTCTGGCGGATGCCCTCCGCACGACAGAAGGCTCGCAGAAGGTCGGAGGAAAACTCTCCACCTCTGTCGGAGTGCAGACGCAGAACAGGAAAGTCCAAGCCGAAACTCTCGCTGAGCTAGAGACGAGCAGCGCGGATCCAATCGATCAACACCTCAGTGACCTCACCCTTGCGGCGCAAGGGGAAGACTGTGGTGTAACGCGAGTAGTCGTCAACCACCAGCAGGGAGTAATGCTCATGACCTTGTCCACGGACGCGGGCAGGGCCCCACACGTCCATGTGGAGAGTCTGCACCGGAGCCTCTGTCGGAGGAAACTCGGAGGAGTGAGGAGCGGCGCGCTGCCGTCCCTCGACGCAGGGAACGCAGGTAGGGGCAGGCCCCGGAGGAAGGGGAGGGAGGGACCTGAGGAGACCAGAGACAAGGACACGGGAGGCCATGCCTCGGAAACGAGGCAGGGAGGGGTGACCAAGGCGGTGGTGCCAGAGGAGAGTCTGGTGGGACAGGAGGCGACACGAGCAGGGGGCAGACTCTGGACAAGACCGAGGGGTCTGCCAGGGAGACTGCAACCGGCCGACTAAGCGGCGTGAGGGTGGTGCGGTCTCGAAAGAAGGAACGGGAAGCATCCGAGTCAAGGGTGAAGGTGTGCAAGACCGCAGCAGGCGCAGCACAAGAGAGAGCAGACTCACCAGCACTTGGAGCAGGAGACTCACTAGCACCTAGAGCAGCATCCTCACCAGCACATAGAGCAGCAGACTGGATACCGTGGTCAGGCAGCACACACAGGTGATAGGCACCCTCAGCACTGAGGAAAGTAGAACGAGAATGAATGACTAAGGAATGGAAGTGATACAAATATGCAACCCTAGAAATGTGTACCCCATATAGGCTACCCCACTATAGCCTTCACAATATTATAATTTGACACACCCCCATAGGCAAAGTGGGGGAGAACAAGGGGTCACAAGACCAGTCAAGCAAAGCTGACAAAGCTCAGGGTGGATCACAACGTCACCACACAGTCCGAGCACAACGTCAAGGCCACAAGGCCAGTTCACATGCAGAAGTACACATATATATATACGGCTAAACAAGCAAGAGCAGGTATATATATATATGTAAGAGTACAAGCAAGGTCAAGGGGTGAGAAAGTTAGGCAAGACAGGCACAAGACCCAGCTGAGTGCAGAAGCGCTGATGATCACAAGGTGGAAGTGCCTTGGTGAAAACATCAGCAGTGTTGGCCTCAAAGGCCACGTACGCAAGTCGCAACTGACCACGCTGCTGCAACTCACGAGCAAGAAAGTAGCGGAGAGCAATGTGCTTCGTTCTGTGCTCCAGGCGCTGCTCCCGACACAAGGCTAGCATGGCCTTGTTGTCTACGTACAGCACCGGAGGAGAACGAGGCGGCTCTCCGAGGTCAGTCAGCAGGTAGGTAAGCCAGCGAAGCTCCTGTGCAGCCATGGCCCCGGCGTAGATCTCAGCCTCACAACTGGAGCCGAGGACAGAAGACGAGCGAGTAGCCCGCCACGAAACAGAGCCGGAACCAAGGCTGAAGGTGTAACCCTGTGACGACCGCTGCGTAGCCTGGTCGTCAGCCCAAGAAGCGTCCGCGTGCCCAGTGAGGACCACTGGACTCCGCCCTCCAAGCACTAGCCCCATGCCCGACGTACTGCACAAGTAGCGCAACACCCTCTTCGCTGCAGCCATGTGCTCTGGTCTGTGTCTCCCAGGAGCAACATAGCGTGCAAGAATGCTGAGAGGGTATGCAAGGTCAGGTCGTGTGCAGGTCATCAGGTACATGAGGCAGCCAACAAGCTCTAAGTACGGGCCACTCGACTCTACGGACTCATCCGAAGGCAGAGCTGAGAGCGAGTGGCGAGTAGACAGAGGAGTGGCCTGAGGCAAGGAGTACGTGAAGCCGAAGCGCTGAAGGACCTGCTGCACCATGTGTGACTGAGTCAGGGTAATGGTGCAGCGTGCTCTGTCCCGGGTGATCTGCAAGCCAAGGTAGCTGCGCAGTTCACCTAGGTCTGTGCACGTGTGTCTCTTCTGCAGCTCGGACTTCACGTGGGCGAGTCCAGCAGTGTCAGCTATGGCAAAGACCAAGTCGTCGACGTACACGAGGATGTAGAACGGCGGCAGAGAGGTGTCGGTGTGTAGAAACAGTGACGGGTCAGCAGTAGAGGGAGCAAACCCAAGAGCCGCAAGTGTAGTCCTCAGTGTGTCGTGCCACTCGCGCGGTGCCTGGCGGAGACCGTAGACTGGCCGTCGGAGGCTCCACTGGGTGCCAGGAGGGAAAGTCCCAGTGAAGCCAGGTGGACGGCGCAACCAGATCTCCTCGTGCAGGCTACCCTGCAGGAAAGCAGTGCTGAAGTCAAGGGAGTGAAGCTCGTAGTCACGCTGAGCGGCTACGTGTAGCAGCACCCGAAGAGTGGTCATCTTCGGGGTGGGAGAGAAGGTCTGAAAGTAGTCAACTCCCTGCCGCTGACTGAAGCCACGAGCCACGTACCGCGCCTTGAAGACAGGTGGAGAGCCCGGCGGCCGCTTCACCCTGAAGATCCACATGCCACTGACGATGTTCGCCCCAGGAGGGGGAACCGCGTCAACGTAGGTGCCTGTGGACTTCCAGGAAGCCATCTGTGCATCCATAGCTGCCTGCCACTGAGAAGAGTAGGGACCCTCTACGGCCTCCGCGCAAGAGCGCGGAGTCGGGATGTCTAGTGCATCCGGGTCTCCCTCAAGGGTAAGCAGTACGGACGCGAGATGAGGTGAAGCAGCAGCCAGACACTGGAACTCCTCCTGCCTGTCCTCAAGGACGTCCGTGCCAAGAGCACACTCACCCCCGACGGACGGAGGACAGACAGACGCAGACTCAGCAACAAGACTAGCAGCGTAGTCTAGTCGACAGCGAGCAGCAAAGTCGACGAGCTCAGCAACAAGAGCAGACGCAGTAGTGGACACAAAGGAGGGGTCAGTGATAATAGTAGCAAGGAGACGCGTGATAGTAGGACTGGCAGCACGAAGAGAGTCCGACTCAGGGTCGGCAAGCACAAGAAGAGAGGACTCAGGAGGAGAGGGCAAAGGGGCACGCAGAGGAGCAGTGGACGGACGCAGAGACATCCGGTGCGTGCCAGGGACAGGAGGAGGACGCTGACGCGAACTGCGACCACTAGTGCGAGCAGCACGAACAGGCGACGCAGGACGAGACGCAGGCTCACGTCGCTCAGCAAGACCTCCAGTAGGACCAGTGTACGGAGAAGGAGAAGGCAGTGGGGAGGCCAGCGGTAACTGTGACTGCGAGTGGACAGGCGGTGGACACTCTAAGGGAGGAGGAAGACCAAGAACCTGCTGAAGGAGCAGAACAAAGTACGGCCGAGGCCGCGCGGCAACTCCTGACACAGCATGGACAGTACCAGCACCCCCAGCGGCAGCACCAGCGTCAACAACACCTCCAGCTCCAGTACCTCCAGCAGCACCAGCAGCACCCGCAGTAGGACCGCCACCAGCACTGACAGCAGTAGCCTCAGCGCCAACACCCTCAGCAGCACCGACTCCAGTAGCACTCGCAGGACTAGCACCTCCGAGACTGGCGGCACCAGCACCCTCAGCAGCCGAAGAAGCACCAGCTCCAGCAGTACGCCTCCAGCGCCGGGCAAACCACTCGCGCATCTCCTGTGGAGAGAGTGGCTCCCGCCGAGACGAAGCACCCGGAGAACCACCAGGCCCAGCACCGCCAGACGCCACTGGAGCGGGCTCCGCACCCCGAGGCTCAGTAGCTCCAAACTCAGCACCACCAGGCTCAGCAGCTCCAGACGCAGGACCCCCAGGCGAAGGACCCCCAAGCTCAGCACCCCCAGTCGTAGCACCCCCAGGCTCAGCACCCCCAGTCGTAGCACCCCCAGGCTCAGCACCCCCAGGCTCAGCACCCCCAGTCGCAGCACCCCCAGACTCAGCACCCCCGGGCTCAGCACCCACGCGCGGAGCACCCCAAGAGTCAGCACCCCCAGGCTCAGCACCCGCAGCAGTACCAGAGTCACCAGCAACCTTGACCGGCTCGACTGCATCTACCTGGGACACACCTGAAGGGGCAGGACCCTGAGGGGGGAGGGGGTCTACCGGGGGGGGACCTGGCACAAGGAAGTGCGGTGGTGGGGGGAGGGAAGGAGTGCGGTAGGGGAAGAGGCGGTAGTAGGGTACTGACTCGTCGAACGTGACGTCCTGGGAGGACAGAACACGACGAGAGGTGGGGTGGTAGAACTGCCACCCAGGGGCGTCAGGGGGGAAGCCAAGGAAGACACAGGGAGCAGCACGAGGGGACAGCTTGTCCGCAGACAAGTCGCGGACAAACGCCCGAGATCCCCAGACACGGAACGCAGACGCATCGCCGACCTTCCCCGTCCACAGCAAGGCTGGGGAGGTCTCCGGTCTGGAGACCCTGGGGTGAAGGTTGATCTGATGCGCAGCGTACCGAACCCCAAACGGCCACAGAAAATGGGGGGCAGCCGCATGCATCATGGACGTACGAGCGACGTCCATGACCATGCCAATGCGGCGCTCAGCAATCCCATTTTGCTGTTGAGAGTCCGGAAGCGTAAAGGTCTGGCGGATGCTTTGCGCACGATAGTAGGCTCGCAGAAGGCCAGAGGAGAACTCTCCGCCTCGGTCAGAGTGCAGACGCAGAACAGGAAAGTCCGAGCCGAAGCTCCTCCTGAGCTGGAGACGAGCTGCGCGGATCCAGTCGACCAACACCTCAGCGACATCACCCTTGCTGCGCAAGGGGAAGACTGTGGTGTAACGCGAGTAGTCGTCAACCACCAGCAGGAAGTAGCGCTCGTGACCCTGTCCACGGACGCGGGCCGGGCCCCACACGTCCATGTGAAGTGTCTTCAGCGGGGCCTCTGTCGGAGGAAACTGAGAGGAGTGAGGGGCAGCTTGGAGCCGCCCCTCGACACAGGGGACACAGGAAGGACCAGGCCCCGGAGGAAGGGGAGGGAGGGACCGGGGAAGACCAGAGACAAGGACACAAGAAGCCATGCCTCGGAGACGAGGCAGGGAGGGGTGTGAGGATCTGGGATCGAGCTCAGAAAAGATGATTCAAATTGAATTGAATGATCACCTGGGTACAACACGAGGCTATATATGGGCTCGACACAAGGCCCCGTAACCAGGTGTTACGCGAATGTTCCGCGGGTCGCGAAGCGTCCCGAACAGATCCTTACCAAATTCGGTAGAAGGCAATTCGGTGGCAACCGAAAAGCCAGAATTCGGTGCACGCAACCTAGCTCGGTGCTATAACTATAATAAAATATAGGAAAGCACCTAGCCTAGGAAATCAAGCAATTCATGCATGCATATGTTTTTCCTATGCTAGAAATAGCATGATAAAGTAGAGGCAAGCAAGCATAGCTGGCATAAGCCGTCGTACTCTCACACGTCCCCCCCTCAAAGCTGGGTGGCGTGAGATACACCCTGCTTGACAAGATAGTCCTTGAGAGCACGGCGTGCGTTGCAACCCAACTGTCCTTAGTGGGGTCGTATCCCTTCCAGCGTACCAGGAACTCGAGGGTCTTGCCGCCGCGGCGCCGATGAGAGAGAATGCGCTCGATCTCGTACTCGGGTTCATCCTGCATGAGAACAGGTGGTGGTGGCGGTAGTTGCCGTCCCTGGAACTGTTGGTTGGGGTCCTTGTAGGGCTTCAATAGCTGGACATGGAAAGCGTTGTGAAGCTTCCATGTATCTGGTAAGCGCAAGCGGAATGTAACTGGTGTCACCTGTGCCTCAACGAGAAAAGGACCACAGAAGCGAGGCCGGAGTTTGGATGGGAGGTGAGACAGGTTCAATTTGCGCGTGTCAAGAAGCACCTGATCTCCGACTGCTACTAAGTGATCACGTCGCTGACGATCGGCATACTGCTTCTGGGAGTTTTGCATCGTTGTGAGATGTCGCTGAGTCTTCTCCCATAGCTGCTGCATGGTGGTGACGAAGTCATGTGCGGCTTGGACGTATGCCGGTGTGGTTGGCTGCTGTGGTGTGAGAGGTTCCCGTCCGTAACACAGGAAGAAAGGAGTTTTTCATGTGGCCGCATGTGATGCGTTGTTGTAAGCGAACTCTAGGGTCGGTAACTGTGTGTCCCAGTGGCTGACGTTGTCCTTGCAAGCTGTGCGCAGTAACTGTTCAACCACTTGATTGAGTCGCTCTATCTGTCCGTCAGTCTGGGGGTGGTATGCTGAAGACATTGCAAGCTTTGTCCCCAACAGTCCCATGAGCTCCTTCCAGAACTTACTCGTGAATTTGGGGTCTCTGTCTGAGATGAGTGTAGCGGGGATGCCGTGGATGGTGATAATGCGGTCGAAGAAGAGTCGAGCAGTTGCTTCAGCTGTAGCTGTGGCGTTGGTCGGTATGAAGTGACCCATTTTGGAGAACTTATCGATCACCACGAGGATGGAATCATGTCCCCGTGAGGTCGAAGGAAGTCCTGTGATGAAGTCGAGGCTAACGACCTGCCATGGCTGCTCCGGTACGGGTAGAGGCTGAAGTAACCCTGCTTTTTTCTGCTTGCTGCTCTTCATCCGCTGGCACGTGTCGCAAGAGGTGACGAACTGCTGCACGTCTGCTGCCATCCCGGGCCAGTAGTAATACTTCGCTATCCCTGCTAACGTCTTGTTGCTCCCGAAATGTCCCGCGTAAGGTACGTCGTGAAACTCCTCCAATAGGATCTGCCGTAGCGGGGCGTAATTCGGTACCCAAATCTTTCCTGAACCCTTCCTTACAGCTAAGTCTTTCTCCCACTGTAATAGCTTCTTGGTCTGTGCTGTAGCAATCTCTGCGTCCACGGAGTACCCATGTTGGAATAGACCCTTGAACAGAGGGTTCATCCCGTCGAGCTGGATGCTTGCTACATGTTCGGGGCGGCTCAACGCGTCTGCCTTGTTGTGTAGCCCGGGCTTGTAGATGATGTCGTAGTGGAAGTGAGTTTCTAGGAAGTCCACCCACCGCACCTGTCGTCATGAGAGTGTCGGCTGTGACTTCAGGTATTTGAGACTGCAGTGGTCAGTATAGACTGTAGTCTTGGCTCCCTCTAGGTAACACCTGCACGCTTTGAAGGCTATGACTATCGCTAAGGCTTCCTTGTCGTGAATGGGGTAGTTTAGTTCTGCTCCGTGTAGCTTCTTACTGAGGTAGGCGATGGGCTGCAAACCGTGTCCGTGATCCTGCATCAGTACTGCTCCGACTGCTTGGTCACTAGCGTCTGCTTCCACCACGTAGTCCTTGTCTGGATCCGGCAAGATGAGTGCTGGCGCTGTAGTCAGTGCTGTCTGTAGCTGCTCCATGGCTTGCTGATGAAGGGTATCCCATTTGTAGGGCGTATCCTTTTTCAGTAGGTCGGTCAGTGGCGCTGCTATCTTAGCGTACTGCGGCACGAACCTGTTGTAGTAGTTGGCGAAGCCTAGGAACTGCTGTAACTCTTTCACGTTCTCTGGTACTTTCCACTTCTTGACGGCTTCGATCTTCCGTGGGTCCACGTGTACGCCCTCGGCACTCACCATGTGCCCGAGAAACTGCACCTTCTTCAGGGCGAAGTCGCTCTTTGTCAGCTTCACGTAGAACTTGTTTTTCCGCAGGATCTCGAACACCTTCCGCAGATGCTCCACGTGCTCCTTCATGTTCTTGGAGTAGATGAGAATGTCGTCCAGGTACACCACCACGCACTCGTCCAGCAGGGGTCGTAAGATGTGATTCATCTCCGCCTGAAACGTTGCTGGTGCGTTGCAGAGTCCGAACGGCATCACCAAGTATTCATAGGAGCCGTATCTGGTACGGAACGCTGTCTTGTGGACGGAGTTGTCTGCCATCTTGATCTGCCAGTAGCCCGATCGTAGGTCCAGTTTCGAAAATACTGTTGCTCCACGCAGCTGATCGAGTAGGTCGTCTATGCGCGGTATGGGATATTTGTTTTTTACTGTCTGTTTGTTCAGTGCGCGGTAGTCGATGCACATCCGTAGACTGCCGTCTGGTTTTGGAGTGAAGAGAACTGGTGCGCCGTAGGGAGAGGTGGATGGGCGGATCAGTTGACTGTCCAGTAGATACTCTATCTGTTTTTCATGTCTGTCAGTTCAGTTGGACTCAGTCGGTATGGTGCACGTGAGACGGGTTTCGCACCTGGTTCCTCCACGATCTCGTGCTCGTGGGTGCGTGCTGGAGGTACGCCTGCAGGTAGGTCGTCGGGCATTATATCCTTGTACTGCTCCAAGACCTCTTTCACTGCTGCAGGTAGCTCGGAACTCGGCTTCTCCCCCTCTGCTGCTGCCATAACCAGTGCTAGGTAACCCGTGTTACTCTCGTTCACCGTCTGTTCGAACCGTGCCAGTGTCGTTTCCCGTTGTTGTAGATGCAAACCTTGCTTATGACCCAATCGATCTCGGGGTTGAACTGCTTCAGGAAATCTCGCCCAAAGATAAAATCTAATCCCTTGATGTTCGTAATCGGCAACGTCGGCTTCCACCTCAACGCCCCTATCTGCAGCTGCAGTGTTGACTTTCCGTGGATGGGAAGCTTCGTACTGTCCACCATCGTTGCTGTAAACTGGGTTTCTTCTTAGGATTCTCCAATTTTCTCCAACATCCCGCGGTCGCACACCGAGTGGGACGCACCACTGTCCACCAGGGTCTGGAGGCGACGCCCGTTGCAGATCACCTTGAGTACTAGTGGTTGCTGCTGCTCCGAGTATCCGTAGATGGTATCGCTCATAGGATCGTAGGGTACGTCGAATATGTTATCCCTAGGTCCTGCGCTCAAAGATGCAGCTTCAGTATCAGTTTTCAACTGAGAAAGGTTAGAAGGATTTATCCGAGGCCGATTCGGCTTCTCTTGGGCCTGGAACCTTCCACTAAGCCTTTGCAGCTGTGTAGGCTTCATCTGTGGGGAACAGGGAGCCTTTAAACAGTGCTGCTGGGAGAGAATATTAACTCCTCGGAACGCTCGACCCGTATTAGCGCTCTGGAGTAGGGTCCCCATAATACCCGGTACCGGTTTAATTTCTGACTCTCCCTTAATAAGGCTTGAAACCCACGAGAAGTAATTTTCTTACTTGTCGGGGTATACGGCTGGAGTTTCCCGGTCGGTGCAGGGTCTTGTTTCGCGGATCCTCCATTAGTCTCGACGATTTCCCCTGGTGCCGGCTGGTCGTGACGTTTTAAATTTGCGCCACCATATTCTCCTTTTTTCACCCTCTCCGAAGTTGCCACGTTGTCCGTTTTCTGCTTCGGGGGTGCCGCACTGTTCTTGTCCTTCAGCTCCGCACACCTTCTCTCCATTTTCCAACACGCCAAGATACGATGTCCTGTAGCGCCGCAAAAATTTGCACGTCTCATTATTTGCTAGCCGCTGCTCCACATCGCCCTCGTCGTTCTCCATCGGGTCGGCAGTCGTGGGTGGTGCCAATCGCCCCATGCCACTAGTTGGCTTGTTGCGTCGTGTTCCGTAGTAGCTACTGTTCAATGTGTCGAACTGTTCGATCAGTGCTGCCGGAACCCGCGCCCACGTCCCCTCGCCTTGGACTATTCTGTTGTTGATCCACTCTAGAGCTGGGCCTCGTAACAGTGTTGCTGCGAGCCGTATGCGCATTGCGTCTTTTGTCGGGGTCGTGCATCTAACGGCTTCGAAGTAATTTTCGAGTTCAGCTACAAATCGACGAACGTCGTTCCTTTTTACTGTAGGATCGAACACCTCCGGTAGCCTCAGCTTAAATGCTTTGAGGTTAACTGAAGCTGCTGCAGTTGTCGCATGTAGAATTGTCGGTGTAGCCGCTGCTGCTGCTGCTGCTACTGTTGTCGCTGCTGCTGTGGCGGTTGCCGACTGGTTCGCAAGGAGTTTTTCAAGTCGTAGGAGCACTGCACGTATTTGCTTATGCTCAGCACGTAACTCCGCGATTTTCTGTACTGAAATATCTCCTTTTCCCTCCATTTGGCGATTTACAGGAAGATGCGCGACGAAAATAATCGAATTCTAGGTGCTGGTCGACTTACTGCGAGTCAAATTGACTGTAGAATCGACGAGCGCGAATTCTGTAGGTTGCGTAAATCTCCCTTAGGCGAAATTCGCGTCCGATCTTGGCCGTTGAGGAGAAAATCGATCCGACGCTCCAAATTCCAACTTTTTTGGGCGAAATTCTCTGGGCCGTTGAGATGAAACTGTGAGAATGAGAACGAGAATGGATGAACTATGAGCGAAGTGGGTACAAGTACTAACCCTAATTGGGTTGTACCCCCTATGGGATACCCCACTATAGCCTACACAAAAGCATAAGCTATAATGTTGTGACACACCCTCATAGGCAAAGTGGGGGAGAACAAGGGGTCACAAGACCAGTCAAGTAAAGCAGAGCAAAGCAAGCTCAGGGTGGATCACAATGTCACCACACAGTCTGAGCACAAGGTCAAGGCCACAAGGCCAGTTCACATGCAGGAGGAGACATATATATATAAGTCTAAACAGGCAAGAGCAGGCATATATATATGCAAGAGTACAAGTAAGGTCAAGAGGTGAGCAAGTGAGGCAAGACGGGGACAAGTCCCAGCTGAGTACAGAAACGCTGATGATCACAAGGCGGAAGTGCCTTGGTGAAAACATCAGCAGTGTTGGCCTCAGAGGCCACGTACGCAAGTCGTAACTGACCACGCTGCTGCAGCTCACGAGCAAGAAAGTAGCGGAGAGCAATGTGCTTCGTTCTGTGCTCCAGGCGCTGCTCTCGACACAAGGCCAGCATGGCCTTGTTGTCTACGTACAGCACTGGAGGAGAACGAGGCGGCTCTCCAAGGTCAGTCAGCAGGTAGGTGAGCCAGCGAAGCTCCTGTGCAGCCATGGCCCCGGCGTAGATCTCAGCGTCACGACTGGAGCCGAGAACAGAAGACGAGCGAGTAGCCCGCCACGAAACAGAGCCGGAACCAAGGCTGAAGGTGTAACCCTGCGACGACCGCTGCGTAGCCTGGTCGTCAGCCCAAGAAGCGTCCGCGTGCCCAGTGAGGACCACTGGACTCCGCCCTCCAAGCACTAGCCCCATGCCCGACGTACTGCACAAGTAGCGCAACACCCTCTTCGTTGCAGCCATGTGCTCTGGTCGGTGTCTCCCAGGAGCAACATAGCGTGCCAAGATGCTAAGAGGGTATGCAAGGTCAGGTCGTGTGCAGGTCATCAGGTACATGAGGCAGCCAACAAGCTCTGGGTACGGGCCCCTCGACTCTACGGACTCATCCGAAGGCAGAGCTGAGAGCGAGTGGCGAGTAGACAGAGGAGTGGCCTGAGGCGAGGAGTACGTGAAGCCGAAGCGCTGAAGGACCTGCTGCACCATGTGTGACTGAGTCAAGGTAATGGTGCGGCGTGCTCTGTCCCGAGTGATCTGCAAGCCAAGGTAGCTGCGCAGTTCACCCAGGTCTGTGCACGTGTGTCTCTTCTGCAGCTCGGACTTCACGTAGGCGAGTCCAGCAGTGTCCGCTGTGGCAAAGACCAAGTCGTCGACGTACACGAGGATGTAGAACGGCGGCAAAGAAGTGTCGGTGCGCAGAAACAACGACGGGTCAGCAGTAGAGGGAGCAAACCCAAGAGCCGCAAGCGTAGTCCTCAATGTGTCGTGCCACTCACGGTGCTTGACGGAGACCGTAGACTTGCCGTCGGAGGCTCCACTGGGTGCCAGGAGGGAAAGTCCCAGTGAAGCCAGGTGGACGGCGCAGCCAGATCTCCTCGTGCAGGCTACCCTGCAAGAAAGCAATGCTGAAGTCAAGAGAGTGGAGCTCATAGTCGCGCTGAGCGGCTATGTGCAGCATCACCCGAAGAGTGGTCATCTTCGGGGTGGGAGAAAAGGTCTGAAAGTAGTCAACTCCCTGCCGCTGACTGAAGCCACGAGCCACGTACCGCGCCTTGAAGACAGGTGGAGAGCCCGGCAGCCGCTTCACCCTGAAGATCCACATCCCACTGACAATGTTCGCCCCAGGAGGGGGAACCTCGTCAACGTAGGTGCGTGTGGACTTCCAGGAAGCCATCTGTGCATCCATAGCTGCCTGCCACTGAGAGGAGTAGGGACCCTCTACGGCCTCCGCGTAAGAGCGCGGAGTCGGGATGTCTAGTGCATCCGGGTCTCCCTCAGGGGCAAGCAGTACAGACGCGAGATGAGGTGAAGCAGCAGCCAGACACTGAAACTCCTCCTGCCTGTCCTCAAGGACGTCCGTGCCAAGAGCACACTCACCCCCGACGGACGGAGGACAGACAGACGCAGACTCAGCAACAAGACTAGCAGCGTAGTCTAGACGACAGCGAGCAGCGAAGTCGACGAGCTCAGCAACAAGAGCAGACGCAGTAGTGGACTCAAAGTAGGGGTCAGTGACAACAGTAGCAAGGAGACGCGTGACAGTAGGACTGGCAGCACGAAGAGAGTCCGACTCAGGGTCGGCAAGCGCAGGAAGAGAGGACTCAGGAGGAGAGGGCAAAGGGGCACGCAGAGGAGCAGTGGACGGACGCAGAGACATCCGGTGCGTGCCAGGGACAGGAGGAGGACGCTGACGCGAACTGCGACCACTAGTGCGAGCAGCACGAACAGGCGACGCAGGACGAGACGCAGGCTCACGACGCTCAGCAAGACCACCAGTAGGACCAGTGTACGGAGACGAAGAAGGCAGTTGGGAGGCCAGCGGTAACTGTGACTGCGACTGGACAGGCGGTGGATCCTCTAAGAGAGGAGGAAGACCAAGAACCTTCTGAAGGAGCGGAACGAAGTACGGCCGAGGCCGCGCGGCGGCACCTGACACAGCAGGGACAGCACCAGCACCCTCAGCACCTTCGGCAGCACCAGCGCCAACAGCACCTCCAGCGGCAGGACCTCCAGTAGCGCCAGCAGTACCCGCAGCACGACCACCACCAGGACGTACAGTAGTAGTCTTAGAACCAACACCCTCAGCAGCTCCAGCTCTAGGCGGACCCGCAGGCCCAGCAGCTCCGGGACCAGCGGCACCAGCACCCTCAGCGGCTGAAGAAGTGCCAGCTCTAGCAGTACGCCTCCAGCGGCGAGCAAACCACTCACGCAGCTCCTGTGGAGAGAGTGGCTCCCGTCGAGACGAAACACCCGGAGAACCTCCAAGCCCAGTACCGTCAGACGCCACAAGGGGAGGTCCAGTGGCCGCAGGCTCCACACCTCCAGGCTCAGCAGCCCCAGACGCAGCACCCCCAGGCTCAGCACCCCCAGACTCAACACCCCCAGAGTCAGCACCCCCAGGCGCAGCACCCCTAGCAGTACCTAAGTCACCAGCAACCTCGACCGGCTCGACTGCATCGACCTGGGACACACTTGAAGGGGCAGGACCCTGAGGGGGAAGGGGGTCTACCGGGGGGGGACCTGGTACAAGGAAGTGCGGCGGCGGCGGGAGGGAAGGAGTGCGGTAGGGGAAGAGGCGGTAGAAGGGGACTGACTCGTCGAACGTGACGTCCTGGGAGGACAGAACACGACGAGAGGAGGGGTGGTAGAACTGCCACCCTGGGGCGTCAGGGGGGAAGCCTAGGAAGACACAGGGAGCAGCACGAGGGGACAGCTTGTCCGCAGACAGGTCACGGACAAACGCCCGAGATCCCCAGACACGGAACGCAGACGCATCGCCGACCTTCCCCGTCCACAACAGAGCTGGGGAGGTCTCCGGCCGGGAGACCCTGGAGTGAAGGTTGAGCTGATGCGCCGCAAACCGAACCGCAAACGGCCACAGAAAATGGGGGGCAGCCGCATGCATCATGGACGTACGAGCGACGTCCATGACCATGCCAATGCGGCGCTCAGCAATCCCATTTTTCTGTGGAGAGTCCGGAAGCGTGAGGGTCTGGCGGATGCCTCGTGCACGACAGTAGGCTCGTAGAAGGCCAGAGGAGAACTCTCCGCCTCGGTCAGAGTGCAAACGCAGAATAGGAAAGTCCGAGCCGAAGCTCCTCCTGAGCTGGAGACGAGCCGCGCGGATCCAATCGATCAACACCTCAGTGACATCACCCTTGCTGCGCAAGGGGAAGACTGTGGTGTAACGCGAGTAGTCGTCAACCACCAGCAGGAAGTAGCGCTCGTGACCCTGTCCACGGACGCGGGCCGGGCCCCACACGTCCATGTGAAGCGTCTGGAGAGGAGCCTCTGTCGGGGGAAACTGGGAGGAGTGAGGGGCAGCCCGGAGCCGCCCCTCGACACAGGGGACACAGGAAGGTCCTGGCCCCGAAGGAAGGGGAGGGAGAAACCGGGGGAGACCAGAGACAAGGACACGGGAAGCCATGCCCCGAAGACGAGGCAAGGAGGGGTGGCCAAGACGGTGGTGCCAGAAGAGAGTCTCGTGAGACAGGAGGCGACACGAGCAGGGGGCAGACTCAGGACCAGACCTGGACGCAACAGCAAACACCTGACCCGACGCAGCTACCAAGCCAGACGCAGGGACTGGAGGAGACTCAATGGTCAGGGTGTAGAGACTCGACCCGGGCCGACGCGAAAACGTGGCTAGGTGTCGGCCTGTGCGGACGTCCGAGCAGTGGGTCCCCGGCTGACTCGCACGAGTAAACTGGTGAACCCCCGCATCGTGCAGGTCAGCACCACTCACCAAGTTCGTCGAGAACGAGGGGAGGTACAGACCCGACAGGGTACCTTAGGGGGCAGCCGGACACGGGAGGACAGTGGAGAAGTGAGCGAGGACAGGACCCCCAGAGGGGTCAGCAAGGGAGACTGCAACCGGCCGACCAAGCGGCGTGAGTGTGGTGCGGTCTCGAAAGAAGGAGCGAGAAGCCCCTGAGTCAAGTGTGAAGGTGAGGGAGGCCGAAGCCGACGCAGTACCTGAGAGCGCAGCCTCACTAGTACCTGAGAGCGCAGCCTCACTAGCACCTGAGAGCGCAGACGCACTGGCACCTAGAGCAGTAGCCTCACAAGCACCTAGCGCAGCAGTACCAATGCCCGGGTCGGGCGGGAAACACCGGTAACAGTCACCCTCATCACTAACAGTCACAGCATACATGGCAGCAAGGATAGCATCAAAGTCAAGATCAAAGATAGCCACGCCAGCCCTAGACAGCTCTCCCCAGCGGGGGATCTCCGTGGCCTCCGGAAACTGCTGACGCCAAGCGTCCGTCAGGCGGCCAAAACAGTGCTGGGTGGGGTGGGCACCCCCACACTGCTCACCCGCGCGATCGCCGGTGCGAAGGACGTAGGTGCAGGGACCAAGTCCCCCACCACGCTGACGCTGCGTGTACCACTCACGGAGCTGCTGAGGGGTGGGGACGTCGCGAGAACGCTGCTGCTGCTGCTGCTGGCGCTGACCACCCCCAGTGCCGCTCCGCTGTGAAGTGCCACTCCGACCACCTCCACCACCTCCTCCTCCACCTCCTCCACCTCCGCCACCCCCGCCGGTACCGGCGCCGCCGACGCCGCCTCCGCCACCACTGCTGCCACTAGCACCCCCACCCCCGCCACCTCCTCCACCGCCACCCCCACTCCCTCCGCCGCCTCCACCTCCACCGCCACCACCCCCGCTAGCCCCACCCGCTCCCTTGAACCCCTTGCCCTTGCCAGTGCGACGTCTCCCGCTAGGGGCAGAAGCCGCACCGACCGACTCAAGACCAACGAGGTCGGCCGCAGCGGCAGAGGCGACAGAGGGCAAGAGAGGGGAAGGAGAACACCCCTCAAAGATGGGGGCGCGGGGGTCACCTCGAGAGGCTCCTACAGCGACGATGCTCTTCTCCGCCGCTAGGAGGGCCTTCTCTAGGCTGTCGACTGTGAGAGTGGTGGGACAGACCGCGAGGAAGTGGTCCCAGACTACACGAAGGGAGTCGCGGAGGCGGGTGACTAGAAAGTAGAGAGTGATGTACATGGGGGGGGGTTCTTGGCGCAGAAGTCAGCAAGAAGCGCAGCACGGTAGCGGGTGTCACTAGTGAGGAGATGCGTAATGAGATCAGCGACTGTAGGAAAGGCGGCAAGGTCAGGGAAGAGGAAGGGTAGCATGAGGCGGCTCAGTGCAGCAGTGGCAGGGGAGGAGTAGCGCGCAACTACAGCGTCGTACAAGGTCTGAGCACTCTTGTACTGACTAAAGTGCGCACGCTCAGAGGTAGGGAGGTGGCGACGCACAGCAAGACGTGCAGCAGCATCGCGCGTAGCCCACTGGGAGCGAACAGTAGGGTCAGCATCAGTAGCAGGGGCAGGGGAAGCGCCAGAGGTAAGGTCAAAGAGAGAGAGGCCGTCTGCCCTATCGCACTGTAAGAACAGCTGGAGGTCATCTACCCAGACCTCAAAGTCAATGGCCCGACCCTCAGCATCGAAAGCGAGGACACTGGGGGTAGCCATGACGACAGGCGCCTAGCAGTGCAAGCAGTAGGGTGAGGGCAGCGCAGTGAAAAAGAAGGCTCTGTGCTCACCAGGCTGGGTAGAACGGGCCGTATGGAAGTAGGGCAGCTCAGCGGCCGGCGGCTCGGCTGCGGGGCGGCTCGGCTGCTCGCCGGCTCGGCTGCGGGGTGGCTCGGCTGCTCTGCGGCTCGGTTGCTCGGCTGCTGGGCGGCTCGGCGGCTCGGCTGCTCGGCGGCTCGGCGGCTCGGCGGTCGGCTGCTGGGCGGCTCGGCGGCTCAGCGGCTGGGCGACCCGGCGGTCGGGCGGCGGGTGGGCCGCGGGTAGGGCGGCTGGCGGGCCGCTGAGTAGGGCGGCGGGGCCGTCGATGTAGGGTAGGACGGCGGGGCCGCAACTTAGGGCGGCGGGGCCGCGAAGTAGGGTAGGGCGGCGGGGCCTCGACGTAGGGCGGCGGGGCCGTCAAAGTAGGGCGGCGGGGCCGCAACGTAGGGCGGCGGGGCCGTCGAAGTAGGGCGGCGGGGCCGCTACGTAGGGCGGCGGCGCCGTCGAAGGGTAGGGCGGCGGGGCCGTCGAAGTAGGGCGGCGAGGCCGCGACGTAGGGCGGCGGGGCCGTCGAAGTAGGGCGGCGGGGCCGCGACGTAGGGCGGCGGCGCCGTCGAAGGGTAGGGCGGCGGGGCCGCGACGTAGGGTAGGGCGGCAGGGCCGCGACGTAGGGCGGCGGGGCCGTCGAAGTAGGGCGGCGGGGCCGCGACTTAGGTCGGCAGGGCCGCTAGAGTAGGGCGGCAGGGCCGCGACCGAAAGGCGGCGCGACGGGCCGCTGGGAGGGGGGGAGGGCGACACTACGGGTCGCTAAAAAAAACGCGCGCCTCGGGGCGCGCTTCGGTGGGCCCAAGAAACAGTCCCTTGGAGGGGACCTGCTCTGATTCCATGTGAGAATGAGAACGAGAATGGATGAACTATGAGCGAAGTGGGTACAAGTACTAACCCTAATTGGGTTGTACCCCCTATGGGATACCCCACTATAGCCTACACAAAAGCATAAGCTATAATGTTCTGACAGAAACTCGATCGAATGGTCGAAACTCCAACCTTTCCACCAGTAAATCTGAGGGGTGTTCGAAAACCGAATCGAGGGGGACTTAGAAAAATTGCGCGGAACTGGTTTTACATACCCGTATCGGCGCTTTTGTCGTCGCCCCCGCGGTTTTTAAAGGCCGGAACTAAGCGGTTGAAGACCTCGCGTGTAAACCCGCTCTGATTACCAAGTGTGAGGATCTGGGATCGAGCTCAGAAAAGATGATTCAAATTGAATTGAATGATCACCTGGGTACAACACGAGGCTATATATAGGCTCGACACAAGGCCCCGTAACGAGGTGTTACACGAAGGTTCCGCGGGTCGCGAAGCGTCCCGAACAGATCCTTACCGAATTCGGTAGAAGGCAATTCGGTGGCAACCGAAAAGCCAGAATTCGGTGCACGCAACCTAGCTCGGTGCTATAACTATAATAAAATATAGGAAAGCACCTAGCCTAGGAAATCAAGCAATTCATGCATGCATATGTTTTTCCTATGCTAGAAATAGCATGATAAAGTAGAGGCAAGCAAGCATAGCTGGCATAAGCCGTCGTACTCTCACAAGGGGTGACCAAGACGGTGGTGCCAGAGGAGAGTCTCGTGAGACAGGAGGCGACACGAGCAGGGGGCAGACTCAGGACCAGACCTGGACGCTGCAGCAAACACCTGACCCGACGCAGCTACCTGACCAGACGCAGTGACTAGAGGAGACGCAGTGGTCAGTGTGTACAGGCTCGACCCCGGCCGACGTGTAAACGTGGCCAGGTGTCGGCCTGTCCGAGCGTCCGTGTAATGGGTCACCCGCTGACTCGCAGGAGTGAACTGGTGAACCCCCGTATCCTGCAGGTCAGCACCACTCACCAAGTTCGTAGAGAAAGAGGGGAGGTAAAGACCAGACAAGGTGCAAGAGGGGGCAGCCGGACACGGGAGGACAGTGGAGAAGTGAGAGAGGACAGGACCCCCAGAGGGGTCTGCCAGGGAGACTGCAACTGGCCGACCAAGCGGCATGAGTGTGGTGCGGTCTCGAAAGAAGGAGCGAGAAGCCCCTGAGTCCAGTGTGAAGGTGAGGGAGGCCGAAGCCGACGTGGTACCTGAGAGCTCAGACTCACCAGCACCTGAGGGCGCGGACGCACTGGCACCTAGAGCAGCAGCCTCACCAGTACCTAGAGCAGCAGTACCAATGCCCGGGTCGGGCGGGAAACACCGGTAACAGTCACCCTCATCACTAATAGTCACAGCATACATGGCAGCAAGGATAGCATCAAAGTCAAGATCAAAGATAGCTACGCCTGCCCTAGACAGCTCTCCCCAGCGGGGGATCTCACTAGCCTACGGGAACTGCTGACGCCAAGCGTCCGTCAGACGGCCAAAGCAGCGCTGGGTGGGGTGAGCACCCCCACACTGCTTACCCGCGCGGTCGCCGGAGCGAAGGACGTAGGTGCACGGGCCAAAACCCCCACCACGCTGACGCTGCGTGTACCACTCACGGAGCTGCTGAGGAGGGGGGATTTCCCGAGAACGCTGCTGCGGGCGCTGACCACTCTCGGAGCCGCTCCGCTGAGAAGCACCACCCCGCCCAGCTCCACCTCCTCCACCACCGCCGCCTCCACCTCCGCCGCCACCGCCGCCTCCGCTCCCACCGCTACCGCCACCGCCGCCTCCGCCTCCGCCGCTGCCACCGCCACCTCCACCCCCGCCACCACTCCCACCGCCACCCCCACTCCCCCCGCCGCCCCCACCGCCACCTCCACCACCCCCGCTAGCCCCACTCGCGCCCTTGCCCCCCTTGCCCTTGCCAGAGCGGCGTCTCCCGCTAGGGGCAGACGCCGCACCGACCGACTCAAGACCAACGAGGTCGGCCGCAGCAGCAGAGGCGACAGAGGGCAACAGGGGGGAAGGGGAACACCCCTCAAAGATGGGGGTGCGAGGGTCACCACGAGAGGCTCCTACAGCGACTATTCTCTTCTCCGCCGCTAGGAGGGCCTTCTCTAGGAGGTCAACAGTGAGAGTGGTGGGACAGACTGAGAGGAAGTGGTCCCTGACTACACGAAGGGAGTCAGGGAGGCGGGTGACTATATAATAGAGAGTGATGTACATGGGGGGGGGGGTTCTTGGCGCAGAACTCAGCAGGAAGCGCGGCGCGGTAGCGAGTGTCACTAGTGCGGAGGTGGGTAATGAGGTCAGCGACTGTGGGAAAGGCAGCTAGGTCAGGAAAGAGGTACGGTAGCATGAGGCGGCTCAGTGCAGCAGTGGCAGGGGAGGAGTAGCGTGCAACGACAGCGTCGTACAAGGTCTGAGCACTCTTGTACTGGCTAAAGTGCGCGCGCTCAGTGGTAGGCAGGTGGCAACGCACAGCAAGACGTGCAGCAGCATCGCGAGTGGCCCACTGGGAGCGAACAGTGGCGTCGGCATCGGCAGCAGGGGCAGGGGAATCACCAGAGATGAGGTCAAAGAGGGAAAGACCGTCTGCCCTATCGCACTGTAGGAAAAGCTGCATGTCATCCACCCAAACCTCAAAGTCAATGGCTCGACCCTCAGTGTCAAAAGCGAGAACACTAGGGGTAGCCATGACAACAGTGGACTAGCAGTACCAACTGTAGGACAGGGGCAGGGCAGTGACAGAAGCGCTGCTCTCACCAGGCAGGGCGGGTCGGGCAGCTCAGCGGTACAGCAGCACGGCAACAGGGCTGCTCAGATGGCACTGCAGCAACTGCCGCTCCGTGGCACCAGCAGCTCGGCTCCTCAGGCGGCTCGGGCGGCTCAGGCGGCTCGGGTGGCTCGGGCGGCTCGGGCGGTTCGGGCGGCTCGGGCGGCGCGGTCGGTGTAGGGCGGCAGGGCCGCTGGTGCGAGGGGCGGCTGGGCCGCTAAGAAGGGCGGCGAGGCCGCTGCGGAAGGGCGGCGGGGCCGCTGAGTAGTACGGCGGGGCCGCTGAGGAGAAGGGCGGCGGGGCCGCTGAATAGGGCGGCGGGGTCGCTGAGGAGAAGGGCGGCGGGGCCGCTGAGTAGGGCGACGGGGCCGCTGAGTAGGGCGGCGGGGCCGCTGAGGAGAAGGGCGGCGGGGCCGCTGAGTAGGGCGGCGGGGTCGCTGAGGAGAAGGGCGGCGGGGCCGCTGAGTAGGGCGGCGGGGCCGCTGAGGAGAAGGGCGGCGGGGCCGCTGAGTAGGGCGGCGGGGCCGATGAGGAGAAGGGCGGCGGGGCCGCTGAGTAGGGCGGCGGGGTCGCTAAGGAGAAGGGCGGCGGGGCCGCTGAGTAGGGCGGCGGGGCCGCTGAGTAGGGCGGCGGGGCCGCTGAGGAGAAGGGCGGCGGGGCCGCTGAGTAGGGCGGCGGGGCCGCTGAGTAGGGCGGCAGGGCCGCTGAGGAGAAGGGCGGCGGGGCCGCTGAGTAGGGCCGCGGGGCCGCTGAGGAGAAGGGCGGCGGGGCCGCTGAGTAGGGGCGGGGCCGCAGCGACGGGCGGCGAGGCCGCGGAGACGGGTGGCGGGGCCGCGATGCGGGGCGACGGGGCCGCTGTGACGGGCGGCGGGGCCGCACTAAAGGGCGGCGGGGCCGAAACGAAGGGCGGCGGGGCCGCTAGGGGAAGGGGCCGCTAGGGCGTAGGGGGGCCGCTAGGGCGGCTCGGCGAGGTGAGAGCCCGGAGCGCGACTCGGGCGGAGCGCGCTTCGGGCAGGAAAAAAAAAATTGAAACTCGATGTGGTGGGCCCTAGGCACAGTTCCCAAGGGGGAACCTGCTTGATATCATGAGGAAAGTAGAACGAGAATGAATGACTAAGGAATGGAAGTGATACAAATATGTGAGAATAAGCAAACAGGAATGAATGAACTAGCAGTGAAATGAGTACAAGTAGGAAACCCTAGAATTGTGTACCCCCTATAGGCTAACCCACTGTAGCCTACACAAGCAGAACATATCTAATGTTTGACACACCCCCATAGGCAAAGTGGGGGAGAACAAGGGGTCACAAGACCAGTCAAGCAAAGCAAAGCAAGCTCAGGGTGGATCACAAAGTCACCACACAGTCCGAGCACAAGAGCAGGGCCAGAGGCCAGTTCACATGCAGGAGTACAGACATATATATAAAACTAGACAAGCAAGAGCAGGTATATATATATGTCACAGTACAAGTGAAGTCAAGAGGAGAGCAAGTGAGGCAAGACAGGCACAAGACCCAGCTGGGTGCAAAAGCGCTGATGGTCACAAGGCGCGAGTGCCTTGGTGAACACATCAGCAGTGTTGGCCTCAGAGGCCACGTACGCAAGTCGCAACTGACCACGCTGCTGCAGCTCACGAGCAAGGAAGTAGCGGAGAGCAATGTGCTTCGTTCTGTGCTCCAAGCGCTGCTCTCGACACAAGGCCAGCATGGCCTTGTTGTCTACGTACAGCACTGGAGGAGAACGAGGCGGCTCTCCAAGGTCAGTCAGCAGGTAGGTGAGCCAGCGAAGCTCCTGTGCAGCCATGGCCCCGGCGTAGATCTCAGCCTCACAACTGGAGCCGAGAACCGAAGACGAGCGAGTAGACCGCCACGAGACAGAGCCGGAACCAAGGCTGAAGGTGTAACCCTGTGACGACCGCTGCGTAGCCTGGTCGTCAGCCCAAGAAGCGTCCGCGTGGCCGGTAAGGACCACTGGACTCCGCCCTCCAAGCACAAGCCCCATGCCCGACGTACTGCACAAGTAGCGCAATACCCTCTTCGCTGCAGCCATGTGCTCTGGTCTGTGTCTCCCAGGAGCAACATAGCGTGCGAGAATGCTAAGAGGGTATGCAAGGTCAGGTCGAGTGCAGGTCATTAGGTACATGAGGAGACAGAGGGTAGGCAGTTGCTGCATTAGGTCATTAGGTCGAGTGCAGTACATTAGGTACTCTACGGACTCATCCGAAGGCAGAGCTGAGAGTGAGTGGCGAGTAGGCAGAGGAGTGGCCTGAGGCGAGGAGTACGTGAAGCCGAAGCGCTGAAGGACCTGCTGCACCATGTGTGACTGAGTCAAGGTAATGGTGCGGCGTGCTCTGTCCCGAGTGATCTGCAAGCCAAGGTAGCTGCGCAGTTCACCTAGGTCTGTGCACGTGTGTCTCTTCAGCAGCTCGGACTTCACGTAGGCGAGTCCAGCAGTGTCCGCTGTGGCAAAGACCAAGTCGTCGACGTACACGAGGATGTAGAACGGCGGCAGTGAAGTGTCGGTGCGCAGAAACAGCGACGGGTCAGCAGTAGAAGGAGCAAACCCAAGTGCCGCCAGCGTAGTCCTCAGTGTGTCGTGCCACTCACGCGGTGCCTGGCGGAGACCGTAGACTGGCCGTCGGAGGCTCCACTGGGTGCCAGGAGGGAAAGTCCCAGTGAAGCCAGGTGGACGGCGCAGCCAGATCTCCTCGTGCAGGCTACCTTGCAGGAACGCAGTGCTGAAGTCGAGAGAGTGAAGCTCGTAGTCGCGCTGAGCGGCTATGTGCAGCAGCACCCGAAGAGTGGTCATCTTCGGGGTGGGAGAGAAGGTCTGAAAGTAGTCAACTCCCTGCCGCTGACTGAAGCCACGAGCAACGTACCGCGCCTTGAAGACAGGTGGAGAGCCCGGCGGCCGCTTCACCCGGAAGATCCACATGCCACTGACGATGTTCGCCCCAGGAGGGGGAACTGCGTCAACGTAGGTGCCTGTGGACTTCCAGGAAGCCATCTCTGCATCCATAGCTGCCTGCCACTGAGAGGAGTAGGGACCCTCTACGGCCTCCGCGTAAGAACGCGGAGTCGGGATGTCTAGTGCATCCGGGTCTCCCTCAGGGGCAAGCAGTACAGACGCGAGATGAGGTGAAGCAGCCGCTAGACACTGTAACTCTTCCTGTCTGTCCTCTAGGACGTCCGTGCCAAGAGCACACTCACCCCCGACGGACGGAGGACAGACAGACGCAGACTCAGCAACAAGACCAGCAGCGTAGTCGAGACGACAGCGAGCAGCAAAGTCAACGAGCTCAGCGACTAGAGCAGACGCAGCAGTGGACTCAAAAGAGGGGTCAGTGACGACAGTAGCAAGCAGACGCGTGACAGTAGGACTGGCAGCTCGAAGAGAGTCCGACTCAGGGTCGGCAAGCGCAGGAAGAGAGGACTCAGGAGGAGAAGGCAAAGGGGCACGCAGAGGAGCAGTGGACGGACGCAGAGACATCCGGTGCGTGCCAGGGACAGGAGGAGGACGCTGACGCGAACCGCGACCACTAGCGCGAGTAGCACGAACAGGCGACGCGGGACGAGACGCAGGCTCACGACGCTCAGCAAGACCTCCAGTAGGACCAGTGTAAGGAGAGGGAGCAGGCAGAGGAGAGGAAGGCTCCAACAGTGACTGCGACTGGACAGGCTGTGGACACTCTACCGAAGGAGAAAGACCAAGAACCTGCTGTAGGAGCGGAACGAAGTACGGCCGAGGCCGCGTGGCAGCTCCAGACTCAGCAGGGACAGCACCAGCACCCTCAGCGACAGCACCAGCGCCACCAACACCTCCAGCGGCAGGACCTCCAGCAGCACCAGCAGCAGAACCACCGCCAGGACAGACAGCAGTAGTCTCAGCACCAACACCCTCAGCAGCTCCAGCTCCAGTAGGACCCGTAGGCCCAGCAGCTCCGGGACCGGCAGCACCAGCACCCTCGACGGTCGACGAAGCTCCAGCTCCAGCAGCACTCCTCCAGCGGCGAGCAAACCACTCACGCAGCTCCTGGGGAGAGAGGGGCTCCCGGCGAGACGCAGCAGCAGGAGAAACCCCAGGCTCAGCAGCTCCAGACTCAGCACCCCCAGGCACAGCCGCTCCAGACTCAGCACCTCCAGGCTCAGCAGCTCCAGACTCAGCACCCCCAGACTCAGTAGCTCCAGCTCCAGTAGGACCCGCAGGCCCAGCAGCTCCGGGACCGGCAGCACCCTCAGCAGGCGAAGAAGCTCCAGCTCCAGCAGCACGCCTCCAGCGGCGAGCAAACCACTCGCGCAGCTCCTGTGGAGAGAGCGGCTCCCGCCGAGACGGGAGAACCAGAGAGCCCCCAGGTCCAGCAGGCGCAGGCTCTGCACCTCCAGGCCCAGCACCCCCAGGCTCAGCAGCTCCTGACGTAGCACCCTCCGGCTCAGCACCCCCCGGCTCAGCACCCCCAGCAGGACCAGACTCAGCAGCAACCTCGAATGGCTCGACCGTGTCTACCTGGGACACACCGGAAGGGGCAGGAACCTGAGGGGGGAGGGGGTCTACCGGGGGGGGAACTGGTACCAGGAAGTCCGGTGGGGGGGGAAGGGAAGGAGTACGGTAGGGGAAGAGGCGGTAGAAGGGGACTGACTCGTCGAACGTGACGTCCTGGGAGGACAGAACACGACGAGAGGAGGGGTGGTAGAACTGCCACCCTGGAGCGTCAGGGGGGAAGCCAAGGAAGACACAGGGAGCAGCACGGGGGGACAGCTTGTCCGCAGACAAGTCGCGGACAAACGCCCGAGATCCCCAGACACGGAACGCAGACGCATCGCCAACCTTCCCCGTCCACAGTAACACTGGGGACATCGCGGGCCGAGAGACCCTGGGGTGAAGGTTGAGCTGATGCGCCGCGTACCGAACCGCAAACGGCCACAGAAAATGGGGGGCAGCCGCATGCATCATGGACGTACGAGCGACATCCATGACCATGCCAATGCGGCGCTCAGCAATCCCATTTTGCTGTGGAGAGTCCGGAAGCGTAAAGGTCTGGCGGATCCCCTGTGCACGACAGTAGTCTCGCAGAAGGCGAGAGGAGAACTCCCCACCTCGGTCAGAGTGCAGACGCAGAACAGGAAAGTCCGAGCCGAAGCTCCTCCTGAGCTGGAGACGAGCCTCGCGGATCCAGTCGATCAGCACCTCAGTGACAGCACCCTTGCTGCGCAAGGGGAAGACTGTGGTGTAACGCGAGTAGTCGTCAACCACCAACAGGAAGTAGCGCTCGTGACCCTGCCCACGGACGGGGGCCGGGCCCCACACGTCCATGTGAAGCGTCTGCAGAGGAGCCTCTGTCGGGGGAAACTGGGAGGAGTGAGGAGCAGCCCTGAGGCGCCCCTCGACACAGGGGACACAGGAAGGTCCTGGTCCCGAAGGAAGGGGAGGGAGAGACTGGGGAAGACCAGAGACAAGGACACGGGAAGCCATGCCCCGAAGACGGGGCAAGGAGGGGTGGCCTAGACGGTGGTGCCACATAAGAGTCTCGTGAGACAAGAGGCGACACGAACAGGGGGCAGACTCAGGACCAGACCTGGACGCAGCAGCAAACACCTGACCCGACGCTGCTACCTGACCGGACGCGGGGACAGGAGGAGACTCAGTGGTCTGTCAGATTATTATAGCTGATGCATGTTTGTAGGCTATAGTGGGGTAGCACATATGGGGTACAGTTTGCTAGGGTTGTATTTGTACCCAACTCTGACTTAGTCAATCCATTCCTGTTCAGTTAGTTTCACATGGTATAGAGCGGGTCCCTCCTAAGGACCGTTCTTTGGGCCCACCCACGATTTTTTTTTCCTGCTCGGAGCGCGCCCTATTCTCCCCGAGGCGCGCTCCCCCCTAGTGCGCGTCGAGCTGCCCTTGTGGCGCCCCGAGAGTCGCGCGCGCGACTCATTTTTTTTTCGCGCGCGCGGTTCAGGCCCTACTTCGCGCGGCCCTTACAGCCGCGCCGCGCCGCCCTCTCGGCTCTGCCGCGCCGCGCCGCCCTCAAGACGGCCGCGCGGCCTCTTCGTCGCTGCAGCAGGCCCCCCCCCGCTGCACCTCTGTCGGCCCCGCAGCCGCCTTACCTGACGGCCGCCGCCTCACCTGACGGCCCGCCGCCTCGACTTCTGGCCCGCCACCTCACCAGACGGCCCCCCCGCCTCACCTGACGGCCCACCGTCTCACCTGCTGGCCCGCCACCTTACCTGACGGCCCCGCCGCCTCACCTGACGGCCCGCCGCCACCTTACCTGACGGCCCCGCCGCCTCACCTGACGGCCCGCCGCCTCACCTACTGGCCCGCCACCTGACCTGACGGCCCCGCCGCCTCACCTGACGGCCCGCCGCCTAACCTGCTGGCCCGCCACCTCACCTGACGGCCCGCCGCCTCACCCGCTGGCCCGCCACCTGACCTGACGGCCCCGCCGCCTCACCTGCTGGCCCGCCACCTGACCTGACAGCCCCGCCGCCTCACCTGACGGCTCGCCACCTCGCCTGCTGGCCCGCCACCTGACGGCTCCGCCGTCCCCCGTCCCGGCCCCGCCACTGCACCCTGACGGCCCCGCCGTCCCCTGTCCCGGCCCCGCAGCTGCACCCTGACGGCCCCGCCGAGCCGCCCAGCAGCAGCCGAGCCGCCCAGCCGCAGCCGAGCCGCCCAGCGGCAGCCGAGCCGCCCAGCAGCAGCCGAGCCGCCCAGCAGCAGCCGAACCGCCGAGCAGCAGCCGAGCCGCCCAGCAGCAGGCGAGCCGCCCGGTACCCGAGACGCCCGAGCCGCCCGAGCCGCCCGAGCCGCCCGAGCAGCCCGAGCCGCCTGCTGCTGACCTACCCGACTCTCCCATCCTGGTGAGACTTTCAGCTGCTGCCATGGCCACCCCCAATGTTCTCACTTTTGACGCTGAGGGGAGGGCCATTGACTTTGCCGTCTGGATCGAGGACCTGCAGCTGTACTTACTGTGTGATGCGGTAGATGAGGTCTCTCTCTTTGACTTTGTCTCTGGCGCTGTCCCTGCCCCGCCTGCTGATGCTGACTCTGCCGTTCGCTCCAAGTGGGCGACCCGCGATGCTGCTGCACGTCTTGCTGTGCGTCGCCACCTCCCTTCCTCTGAGCGTGCCCACTTTAGTCAGTGCAAGACCGCTCAGGCCTTGTACGACGCTGTAGTTGCGCGCTACTCCTCCCCTTCCTCCGCTACCCTTAGCCGCCTCATGCTACCGTTTCTCTTCCCTGACCTCGCTTCCTTTCCCACTGTCGCTGACCTCGTTACCCACCTCCGCGCTAGTGACACCCGCTACCGCGCTGCCCTTCCTGCTGAGTTCCGCGCTGCGAACCCTCCTCCCATGTACATCACTCTCTACTTTCTCGTCACCCGTCTCCCTGAGTCCCTTCGTGTCGTTAGGGACCAGTTTCTCTCTGTCTGTCCCACCACTCTCACTGTCGACCTCCTTGAGGAGTCCCTGCTAGCGGCTGAGAAGAGTATTGTCGCTGTAGGGGCCTCTCGGGGTGACCCTCGCACCCCCATCTTTGAGGGGTGTGGTCCCTCCCCCCTGCTGCCCTCTGTCGCCTCTGCCGCTGCGGCCGACCTCGTTGGTTTTGAGTCGGTCGGCGCGGCGTCTGCCCCCAGTGGCAGACGCCGCACTGGCAAGGGCAAGGGGGGCAAGGGAGCGGGTGGAGCCAGAGGGGGCGGTAGAGGAGGCGGTGGGGGTGGAGGGGGGAGTGGGGGTGGCGGGGGGGGTGGTGGCGGGAGTGGAGGTAGTAGTGGCGGCGGTGGAGGCGGAGGTGGCGGCGGAGGTGGTAGCGGAGGAGGCGGTGGGAGCGGTGGGAGCGACGGTCCTGGTGGGGGAGGTGGCGGTGGCGACGGGGGTGGCGGTGGAGGCGGGGGTGGCGGTGGAGGAGGGGGTCGGAGTGGCTCGTCCCAGCGGAGCAGCTCTGGGGGTGGTCAGCGCCAGCAGCAGCAGCAGCAGCAGCAGCCACAGCAGCAGCCGCAGCAGCAGCAGCGCTCTCGCACCGTCCCCGGCCCTCAGCAGCTCCGTGAGTGGTACTTGCAGCGTCAGCGCGGTGGTGCGCTTGGTCCCTGCCCCTACGTTCTTCGCACTGGTGACCGTGCAGGGGAGAGGTGTGGAGGCGCCCACACAGCCCGTCGCTGCTTTGGCCGCCTGACCGACGCCTGGCGTCAGCAGTTTCCGGAGGCCGCTGAGATCCCCCGCTGGGGAGAGCTGTCTAGGGCTGGTGTAGCTATTTATGATCTTGATTTTGATGCTATTCTCTCTGCTATGTATGCTGTGACTGGTAGTGATGAGGATGACTGTTACCGGTGTTTCCCGCCCGACCCGGGCATTGGTACTGCCGCGTCAGGTACTAGTGAGGCTGCTGCCCTAGGTGCCAGTGCGTCTGTGCTTTCAGGTACTGGTGAGTCCGCCCTCTCAGGTACTGTGTCGGCTTCGGCCTCTCACACCTTCACCCTTGACTCTGGAGCGTCTCGCTCCTTCTTTAGGGACCGCACCACTCTCACGCCGCTGAGTCGGCCTGTTGCGGTGTCCCTGGCGGACCCCTCTGGGGGGCCTGTCCTGTCTCGCTTCTCCACTGTCCTCCCGTGTCCGGCGGCCCCCTCTGGCACCCTGACTGGTCTCTACCTCCCCTCGTTCTCGACGAACTTGGTGAGTGGTGCTGACCTCCAGGATGCAGGTGTCCACCAGTTCACCCCTGCTCGTCAGCGGGTGACCCACTGTACGGAGGCGGATACAGGTCGCCACCTGGCCACGTTTACACGTCGGCCGGGGTCGAGCCTGTACACACTGACCACTGCTTCTCCTCCAGGTACTGCGTCTGGTAGGGCCCCTTCGTCTGGTCAGGTGTTTGCTGCAGCGTCCAGGTCTGGTCCTGAGTCTGCCCCTTGTTCGTGTCGTCGTCTGTCTCACGAGACCCTCCTCTGGCACCACCGCCTTGGCCACCCCTCTCTGCTTCGGCTCAGAGGCATGGCCTCGCGGGTCCTTGTGTCTGGTCTTCCCCGGTCCCTCCCTCCCCTTCCTCCGGGCCCTGGCCCTGCCTGTGTCCCCTGTGTCGAGGGGCGCCAGCGTGCTGCCCCTCACTCCTCCCAGTTTCCTCCGACAGAGGCCCCGTTGCAGACGCTTCACATGGACGTGTGGGGCCCAGCCCGCGTCCGTGGACAGGGTCAGGAGCGCTACTTCCTGCTGGTGGTTGACGACTACTCGCGTTACACCACAGTCTTCCCCTTGCGCAGCAAGGGTGAGGTCACTGAGGTGTTGATCGACTGGATCCACGCAGCTCGTCTTCAGCTTCGGAGAAGCTTTGGCTCTGACTTCCCTGTCTTGCGTCTGCACTCGGACAGAGGCGGAGAGTTCTCCTCTGCCCTCCTGAGTGCCTACTGTCGTGTGCGAGGCATCCGTCAGACCTTCACGCTTCCGGACTCACCACAGCAGAATGGGATCGCTGAGCGCCGCATTGGCATGGTCATGGACGTCGCTCGTACGTCCATGATGCATGCGGCTGCTCCCCATTTTCTGTGGCCGTTTGCGGTCAGGTACGCTGCGCACCAGATCAACCTCCACCCCAGGGTCTCTCGACCGGAGACCTCCCCAGCTCTGTTGTGGACGGGGAAGGTTGGCGATGCGTCGGCGTTCCGGGTCTGGGGATCTCGGGCGTTTGTTCGCGACCTGTCTGCGGACAAGCTGTCCCCTCGTGCTTCTCCCTGCGTCTTCCTGGGGTTCCCCCCCGACGCCCCTGGGTGGCAGTTTTACCACCCCACCTCTCGACGTGTTCTGTCCTCCCAGGACGTCACGTTCGACGAGTCGGTACCCTACTACCGCCTCTTCCCCTACCGCACTCCGTCCCTCCCCCCACCCCCGCTCTTCTTGGTACCAGGTCCCCCCCCAGTAGTCCCCCTCCCCCCTCAGGGTCCTGCCCCTTCAGGTGTGTCTCAGGTAGACGCGGTCGAGCCTGTCGAGGTCACTGGTGACTCTGGTGCTGCTGCGGGAGCTGAGCCTGGGGGTGCGGAGTCTAGGGGTGCTGAGCCTGGGGGTGCTGAGCCTAGGGGTGCGGAGTCTGGGGGTGCTGAGCCTGGGGGTGCTGAGCCTGGGGGTGCTGTGCCTGGGGGTGCTGTGCCTGGGGGTGCTGTGCCTGGGGGTGCTGTGCCTGGGGGTGCTGTGCCTGGGGGTGCTGAGCCTGGGGGTGCTGAGCCTGGGGGTGCTGAGCCTGGAGGTGCCGAGCCTGGAGGTGCTGTGCCTGGGGGTGCTTCGTCTCGCCGGGAGCCGCTCTCTCCACAGGAGCTGCGTGAGTGGTTTGCCCGGCGCTGGAGGCGTGCCGCTGGTTCTGGTGGTTCTTTGACTGCGGAGGGCGCTGCTGCCACGCGACCTGGCGGTGCTCGTCCTGTGGGTGCTGGAGCTGCTGGGTCTGAGGGTTCTCCTGGAGCTGGTCCTGCTGAGGACGTTGGCGCTGAGCCTGCGGTTGGTGGTCCGACTGACGGTGCTCTTGGTGCTGCTGCTGGAGGTTCTGGAGCTTCTGGTGGTTCTGCTGGAGGTGCTGCTGGAGTGGGTGCTCCGGCCGGAGCTGCTGGTTCTGTTCCTGCTGTTTCTGGCGTCGCCGCGCGGTCTCGACCGTACTTCGTTCCGCTCCTGGAGCAGGTTCTTGGTCTTGCTCCTCCTCCTCCTCCCTTAGAGGGTCCGCAGCCTGTCCGGTCACAGCCACAGCTAGAGCCTGCCTCCCCTTTGCCTGCTCCTTCTCCCTACGCTGGTCCGACTGGAGGCCTTACTGAGCGTCGTGAGCCTGCGTCTCGTCCTGCGTCGCCTGTTCGTACTGAGCGCGCTAGTGGTCGCGGGTCGCGTCAGCGTCCTCCTCCTGTCCCTGGGACGCACCGGATGTCACTGCGTCCGTCCACTGCTCCTCTGCGTGCCCCTTTGCCTTCTCCTCCTGCTTCCTCTCTTCCTGCTCTTGCCGACCCGGAGTCGGACTCTCTTCGTGCTGCCAGTCCTACTGTCACGCGTCTCCTTGCTACTGCTGTCACTGACCCTTCCTTCGAGTCGTCTGCTGCGTCTGCCCTTGTCACTGAGCTTGTCGACTTTGCTGCGCGCTGTCGTCTAGACTACGCTGCTCGTCTTGTCGCTGAGTCTGAGTCCGCCTGTCCTCCGTCCGTCGGGGGTGAGTGTGCCCTTGGCACGGACGTCCTAGAGGACAGGCAGGAGGAGTTCCAGTGTCTAGCCGCTGCTTCACCTCGTCTCGCGTCTGTACTGCTAGCCCCTGAGGGAGACCCGGATGCACTAGACATCCCGACTCCGCGTTCTTACGCGGAGGCCGTAGAGGGTCCCTACTCCTCTCAGTGGCAGGCAGCTATGGATGCAGAGATGGCTTCCTGGAAGTCCACAGGCACCTACGTTGACGCGGTTCCCCCTCCTGGGGCGAACATCGTCAGTGGCATGTGGATCTTCAGGGTGAAGCGGCCGCCGGGCTCGCCGCCTGTCTTCAAGGCGCGTTACGTGGCTCGTGGCTTCAGTCAGCGGCAGGGAGTTGACTACTTTCAGACCTTCTCTCCCACCCCGAAGATGACTACTCTTCGGGTGCTGCTGCACATTGCCGCTCAGCGCGACTACGAGCTTCACTCTCTCGACTTCAGCACTGCGTTCCTGCAGGGTAGCCTGCACGAGGAGATCTGGCTGCGCCGTCCGCCTGGCTTCACTGGGACTTTCCCTCCTGGCACCCAGTGGAGCCTCCGACGGCCAGTCTACGGTCTCCGCCAGGCACCGCGTGAGTGGCACGACACACTGAGGACTACGCTTGCGGCTCTTGGGTTTGCTCCTTCTACTGCTGACCCGTCGCTGTTTCTTCGCACCGACACTTCCCTGCCGCCGTTCTACATCCTCGTGTACGTCGACGACTTGGTCTTTGCCACAGCGGACACTGCTGGACTCGCCTACGTGAAGTCCGAGCTGCTGAAGAGACACACGTGCACAGACCTGGGTGAACTGCGCAGCTACCTTGGCTTGCAGATCACTCGGGACAGAGCACGCCGCACCATTACCCTGACTCAGTCACACATGGTGCAGCAGGTCCTTCAGCGCTTCGGCTTCACGTACTCCTCGCCTCAGGCCACTCCTCTGCCTACTCGCCACTCACTCTCAGCTCTGCCTTCGGATGAGTCCGTAGAGTCGAGTGGTCCGTATGCAGAGCTTGTTGGCTGCCTCATGTACCTGATGACCTGCACACGACCTGACCTTGCATACCCTCTGAGCATCCTTGCACGCTATGTTGCTCCTGGGAGACACCGACCAGAGCACATGGCTGCAGCGAAGAGGGTATTGCGCTACCTGTGCAGTACGTCGGGCATGGGGCTAGTGCTTGGAGGGCGGAGTCCAGTGGTCCTTACTGGGCACGCAGACGCTTCTTGGGCTGACGACCAGGCTACGCAGCGGTCGTCACAGGGTTACACCTTCAGCCTTGGTTCCGGCTCTGTCTCGTGGCGGTCTACTCGCTCGTCTTCGGTTCTCGGCTCCAGTTGTGAGGCTGAGATCTACGCCGGGGCCATGGCTGCACAGGAGCTTCGCTGGCTCACCTACCTGCTGACTGACCTTGGAGAGCTGCCTCGTTCTCCTCCAGTGCTGTACGTAGACAACAAGGCCATGTTGGCCTTGTGTCGAGAGCAGCGCTTGGAGCACAGAACGAAGCACATTGCTCTCCGCTACTTCCTTGCTCGTGAGCTGCAGCAGCGTGGTCAGTTGCGACTTGCTTACGTGGCCTCTGAGGCCAACACTGCTGATGTGTTCACCAAGGCACTTGCGCCTTGCGACCATCAGCGCTTTTGTACCCAGCTGGGTCTTGTACCTGTCTTGCCTCACTTGCTCTCTTCTTGACTTTACTTGTACTTTGACATATATATACCTGCTCTTGCTTGTCTAGTTTTATATATGTCTGTACTCCTGCATGTGAACTGGCCTCTGGCCTTGCTCTTGTGCTCGGACTGTGTGGTGACTTTGTGATCCACCCTGAGCTTGCTTTGCTTTGCTTGACTGGTCTTGTGACCCCTTGTTCTCCCCCACTTTGCCTATGGGGGTGTGTCAGATTATTATAGCTGATGCATGTTTGTAGGCTATAGTGGGGTAGCACATATGGGGTACAGTTTGCTAGGGTTGTATTTGTACCCAACTCTGACTTAGTCAATCCATTCCTGTTCAGTTAGTTTCACATGGTCAGGGTGTAGAGGCTCGACCCCGGCCGACGCGAGAACGTGGCCAGGTGCCGGCCTGTGCGTGCGTCCGTGCAGTGGGTCACCCGCTGACTCGCAGGAGTGAACTGGTGAACCCCCGCATCCTGTAGGTCTGCACCACTCACCAAGTTCGTCGAGAACGAGGGGAGGTACAGGCCAGACAGGGTGCCCGAGGGGGCAGCCGGACACGGGAGGACAGTGGAGAAGTGAGCGAGGACAGGACCCCCAGAGGGGTCAGCCAGGGAGACTGCAACCGGCCGACCAAGCGGCGTGAGTGTGGTGCGGTCCCGAAAGAAGGAGCGAGAAGCCCCAGAGTCAAGTGTAAAGGTGAGGGAGGCCGAAGCCAACGCGGTACCTGAGAGCGCAGCCTCACCCGCACCTGAGGAAGCAGACTCACTAGCACCTAGAGCAGCAGCCGCACCTGGACCTGGAGCAGGAGACTCACTAGCACCCAGAGCAGCAGCCTCACCAGTAGCTAGAGCATCAGGTCCTATACCTGGGTCAGGCGGGACGCACAGGTGACCGGCACGGTCAGCACTAGTAGGCAATGCATACATGGCAGTGAGAATAGCATCATAGTCAAGAGCATATATATCTACCCTCTGCCTAAGCAACTCCACCCAGTCGGGAAGCTCAGCCTCGTCGCCAAACACGGTACGCCACGCGTCGCTCAGACGGGCGAAGCAGCTGGACGGTGTATGACTACGTGTCCCACAAGGCTGACCAGTCCGAGTACCAGTGCGAATCACGTAAGAGCAGCGAACAGCACTGAGAGACCCTCCACTCTGAGCGTACCACTCACGAAGCTGGCGAGGCGTGAGAGACACGCGAGAGGGTCGCGGGAGCTGCATCTGGGCGCCACCACGAGTAGAAGCAGCAGGAGTGGAAGTAGGAGTAGCGTCGCCACCCCTACAGCCCCAACCAGCGTACCACTCACGCAGCTGCTGGGGCGTGAGGGACTCACGCCGGCGTCGCTGGGGCTGCATTTGGCTCCGCAAGTAGAAGCAGGAGCAGGACTAGCAGCAGGGAGGCAGGCAGCCAGGCAAGCCAAAAGGCAGGCAGGCAGGCAAGCAGGCGACGCGCAGCGTGCTAGCAGGGCAAGAGCTCACCAGTGGTGGGAAGAGTAGGCTCGGCGACTCAGCGGCTCGGCAGCTCGGCGGCTCGGCGGCTCGGGCGACTCGGGCGGCTCGGCGGCAAGGCGGCTCGGCAGCAACTGCAGCTCAGCAGCTCGGTGACTCGGCGGCTCGGCGGCAGGGCGGCTCGGCAGCAACTGCAGCTCAGCAGCTCAGCGACCCGGCGGCTCGGCGGCAGGGTGGCTCGGCTGCTGGGCGGCTCGGGTGCAGGGCGGCTCGGCGGTGGGGCGGCTCGGCTGCTGCAGGTGAGCGGCTCGGCTGCTGCAGTGGGAGATGAAGGAGGAGGAGAAGCAGGGGAGGCCACACACCTGCCACCCCTCTGCTGGCCTCTCAGGTCGCCTCGACAGGCGACGGGAAAAGGGGGGGGGTGGGTGGTGGGGGGGGCCGGTAGGTGCAGCGGCGGGGCCAGCAGGTGCAGTTGCGGGGCCGGTAGAAGGGGACGGCAGGAGCCGTCAGGAGGGGACGGCGGGGCCGTCACGAAGGGACGGCGGGGCCGTCAGGAGGTGACCGGGCCGCGACGGGGGCAGGCGGCGGGGCCGCGTAAGGGCCTGGGCGGGGCCGCGACAGAGCCGTCGGCGGGGCCGCGTGAAAGCCGGGGCGGGGCCGGGTAGAAGCCGGGGCGGGGCCGCGCGAGAGCAGGCGGCGGGGCCGCGAAGGAGCCGGGGCGGGGCCGCGTGAGAGCAGGCGGCGGAGCCGCGTAAGGGCCTGGGCGGGGCCGCGACAAAGCCGTCGGCGGGGCCGCGTGAAAGCCGGTGCGGGGCCGCGTAGAAGCCGGGGCGGGGCCGCGCGAGAGCAGGCGGCGGGGCCGCGAAGGAGCCGGGGCGGGGCCGCGTGAGAGCAGGCGGCGGAGCCGCGTAAGGGCCTGGGCGGGGCCGCGACAAAGCCGTCGGCGGGGCCGCGTGAAAGCCGGTGCGGGGCCGCGTAGAAGCCGGGGCGGGGCCGCGCGAGAGCAGGCGGCGGGGCCGCGAAGGAGCCGGGGCGGGGCCGCGTGAGAGCAGGCGGCGGGGCCGCGACAGAGAGGGCGGCGGGGCCGCGTCAGTGAAGGCGGCGGGGCCGCAGGGGAAATGGCGACCCGAGGGGTCGCTAAAAAAAAGATCGCGCCTCGGGGGGCGCTTCGGTGGGCCCAAGAAAAAACGGTCCGTAGAAGGACCCGCTCTATACCATGTGAGAATAAGCGAACAGGAATGAATGAACTAGCAGTGAAATGAGTACAAGTAGGAAACCCTAGAATTGTGTACCCCCTATAGGCTAACCCACTGTAGCCTACACAAGCAGAACATATCTAATGTTTGACAAAATATGCAACCCTAGAAATGTGTACCCCATATAGGCTACCCCACTATAGCCTACACAATATTATAATTTGACAAGCACTAGTAGACAATGCATACATTGCAGTGAGAAGAGCATCATAGTCAAGAGCAAAGATATCTACCCTCTGCCTATGCAGCTCCAGCTAGGAAGGGAGCTCAGCGTCGTCGCCAAACTCTGTACGCCAAGCGTCGCTCAGACGGGCGAAGTAGCGGGACTCTGTTTGACCAGGAGTCCCGCAAGGCTGACTAGTCCGGACACCCGTGCGAATGACGTACGGGCAGCGAGCACTACTCAGTGACCCTCTATTCTGAGCGCACCACTCGCGAAGCTGCAGGGGCAAAAGGGTCTCGTGCGGACGACGCTGCAGCTGCACCTGGCCACTACAAGAAGCTCCCGAACTACTCACTCCAGGACGACTCCCACTACGGCCACCCCGACAACCCCAACTAGTGTACCACTCACGAAGCTGCTGGGGCGGGAGGGACTCATGCGAACGTCGCTGGAGCTGCAGCTAGCCACCGCCAGGATTAGCAGTAGCAGTAGTAGCCGCAGTAGCAGCAGTAGCAGCAGTAGCAGTAGTAGCCGCAGTAGCAGCAGTAGCAGTAGTAGCCGCAGTAGCAGCAGCAGTAGCAGTAGCAGTAGTAGCAGTGCGGCCAACCCTACAACCCCAACTAGCGTACCACTCATGAAGCTGTTGGGGCGTGAGGGACTCACGCGGACGGCGCTAAAGCTGCATCTGGCCACGCCAGGAGTAGCAGTAGCAGTAGAAAGAGCAGTAGCAGTAAGAGCAGCAGTATCAGCAGTACGGGCAGGGCATTGCTCACCAGTGGCGAGAAGGGCAGGCGTACGACGGCGGCAATGGCGAGGCCGCTACCACTGCAGGGCAAGGGCTCCGCGGCAGCTGCAGGGGCGGCTGCTCCAGGGGCCAGGGGCGGCTGCTGCAGGGGCGGCTGCTCTAGGGGCCAGGGGCGGCCGCTGCAGGGGCAGCTGCTCCAGGGGCTAGGGGCGGCTGCTGCAGGGGCGGCTGCTCCAGGGGCCAGGGGCGGCTGCTGCAGGGGCGGCTGCCCTAGGGGCCAGAAGCGGCTGCTGCAGGGGCGGCTGCTCCAGTGGCCAGGGGCGGCTGCTGCAGGTGCGGCTGCTCCAGGGGCCAGGGGCGGCTGCTGCAGGGGCGGCTGCTCCAGGGGCCAGGGGCGGCTGCTGCAAGGGCAGCTGCTGCAAGGGGCGGGGGCAGGGGCGGCCGTCCGAAGGTCGGGCGCGGGTTAGGGCAGGGCGCCGCGGTGGGCAGGGGAGACGCCGCGCGGGTCCCGCAGGGCCGTCGCGACGAGCGGGGGCGACGCCCGGGTCCCGTTGGGGCGTCGCGACGCGCAGGAGCCGCGCCTCGCGGGTCCCGCAGGGGCGTCGCGACAAGGCGGGGGCGACGCGCGGGTCCCGCTGAGGCGTCGCGACGAGGCAGGGGCGACACCCGGGTGGCGACGGGGCGGGGCCGCGACTGGCGACGGGGCGGGGCCGCTACTGGCAACGGGGCGGGGCCGCGAAGGGGCCGCTAAGGGGCCGAGAAGGGGCCGCGAAGGGGCCGGGAAGGGGCCGCTAAGGGACCGTGAAGGGGCCGCTACGGGGCCGCGAAGGGGCCGCGAAGGGGCCGGGAAGGGGCCGCTAAGGGACCGTGAAGGGGCCGCTACGGGGCCGCGAAGGGGGGCCGCTAAGGGGCCGCAAAGGGGCCGCGAAGGGGCAGCAAAGGGGCCGCGAAGGGGCCGCTAAGGGGCCGCGAAGGGGGCCGCTAAGGGGCCGCGAAGTGGCTGTTAAGGGGCCGCGAAGGGGCCGCAAAGGGGGACCGCGACGGGCCTCACGAGCAGGGCAGGCCGCTAAGGGGCCGCGAAAGGGTAGGGCAGGTCAGAGCGCGAAGCGCACTTCGGGCAGGGTAGGAAAAAATAAAATAGATGGTGGGCCCTTAGGAAGAAACGGTCCCACTAGGGAACCCGCTCTATACCATGTGAAGAAAGAGGAATGGCTGAAGTAGCAAGGAGATGGGTACAAGTAGGGAAACCTAGCAGTGTTGTACCCCATATGGTCTACCCCACTACAGCCTACACAGACTATGTCATGTGTGTTTGACACTTCTTTCTAATCATTTTTGCGACCCCCACGTTTGTTTTGCATGGTCGTTTGTACAGCTCGTCTCCAAGCCTCAAAAGACGCATTGTACCGAGATGGACGCGCTGCTCGTCTTCTTGGTGCGGTCATCCCCTTCCGGCTTCCTCTTCATGTGGCTTTGGTAGAAACTCTGGCACCCCACTCAATTATGCAGACCTGGTTCGTTTTTTGTTGTGTCTTGTTGACGTTGTTTTGCAGGTTGCTTATAAATACTTACAAGTTATGAAGATTGTGGCGTCTGGTTTGTAGCTGTAAGTTAGCATTTTATTTTACTTTCTGATCTCACCTTTTTTCGATCATTGTTGTGCAGTACCGTTATAATTCATGTAGGGAACTAATAGGTGTCGTTCGTTGTAGCAGGGAACTAGTTGGTAGCGTGCTGCGCGTCTGTTTTAACTGAATGGTTGTATTAGCAAATTGTACATGTCTGAATCTATTGACTGATGTAATCATAAAATTGAGGCAAGAAAGCTTTCTGAAATGACGCTCGATGAAATAGTTCGTGAAATAATGTCAATCAGATACAAGAAAATTCCGAACTGTGCTTATAACAAGAACATTATTACCCTATTACATTCATTTTAGATATTAATTAGTCATTTCCACAACATCATCATAACCGGATGAGTAAACTATAACACGTTATCAATTCGCAAGGTAACATGGCAACAGTTTCATATGCATCAAAATTATATAGACTATTTTCAAAATATGTATCGACTAGTAACGAATTTCATAACTGAGAAACAAAACAGTTGGGGCTTTCAATGAAACTCTTTCGTTTTCGTATTACAGTTTCGGGCCAATCGATTGGCCTGCGACCAGGCCCTACGATATCAGGATTTTTTTTCCTGAAATTCATGATTTTCATGGATTGTTTTTTGTACCTACCCTGATTTTCCAGTGTTCAGCTTTTTGTGGGACTGATTTTTCAGCCTTTTCCTTGCCAAATGACTCTAAACTTTCAGGTTTTTTTGTTGAAGGACACTGATTCCACTACGTTGTACCAAAACTGACACTGAATGCGATTTCTATGTCAGAATGTTATCTTATGCTCTAGCCTGTAGTGGGGTGCTCTATAGCGAGTACAACCCTTCTAGGGATTGCTATTTGTATCCCCATTCTTGCTAGTGCAACCCCTCTTCTCTCTTCTAAACTTTCACATGCTATCAGAGCAGGTCGATCCCCTTGGATCGATCCTGTGGGTGGGTTACCACCTCCTCGCTTCCGCTGCAACTACCTTTCACTACTCTCTGAGCCGCACGCCCCCTGGCGTGCGGCACTTTTTCTTCCCGCCGTGCGCCCCGAGGCGCGCGGCGGTTTTCTGCCCGCCGTGCGCCCCGAGGCGCGCGGCGGTTTTCTGCCCGCCGTGCGCCCCGAGGCGCGCGGCGGTTCTCTGCCCGCTGTGCGCCCCGAGGCGCGCGGCGGGCTTCTGCCCCGTCGTTCGCCGCGTCGCCCTCTGGAGGCGCCGCGACGGGCGACGGGGACCCATCGCGGCGCACCGAGGGCACGCGCCTCGGCCCCGTCGCCCTACATGCGCCCCGGCCCCGGCCCCACCTGCGGCCCCGGCCCCGACGCCCTACCTGCGCCCCGGCCCCATCGCCCTACCTGCGCCCCGGCCCCGGCACCGCCTGCGGCCCCTTTTCCCGTCGCCCGTCGCGGCTCCCTCGGGGGCCGCTTACCTGGGGGAGGGGGGCGAGCGCCGCCCCTTCTGCTGCCTGTCTTGGCGCCCTGGGAGGCCGCGCGTCGGTTCCCCCCCCCCCCCCCCCTCCCCCGTAACCTCCCTACCCGCCATCCCGCCCTGCCTGTGTTAGGGTTTGGGGAGTGGCAAGTAGGGGGTGGCGAGTATGGGGGTGGCACTTATGCATTCCTCCCTTTGCTCCTCCTCCTCCTTTATCTCCCACTGCTGCAGCTGTCGCTGAGGGGGGTGGATGTGTGGGAGACTAGGGTTTAGGGTTTAAGGGGGGTGCGTGGGAGTGGAGCTAGCGGTGTAGCAGCGGGTGTGTGCCAGGGGGAGTGGGATAGTTTGGGGAAGCTGTATGGAGGTTGCCGTCGTGTCGCCAGCAGCACCTGTATTCCGGGGACTTCGTCCGGTAGCCCAGTCGTAGCCAGCTGTGCCAGCCGCCCGTGGGTCCGTTGCTCGTTTGCCGCTACTTTAGCCGCGGGGCCTGTTACTCCTGTATTCCGGGGACTTCGTCCGGTAGCCGCTGTGCCAGTCTGCCTCCTGTTGCCCGTGTGTCTGCAGCTTCAGCCGTCGCCTCCTATCTCCTCTCCTCTCACTCTCTCTCCTCCTCCTCGCTTGCCCGTTGTGACTACCACTAGCTTTGCTCATAATTGTACCCTTTAAACTATTGCTTCTTGAACTTGTGCTCAGAATGTGTGGTGACATTGTGATCCACCCTGAGCTTGTACTGCTTTGCTTGCTCTGCTGATTACACCCCACTTTGGCTATGGGGGTGTGTCAGAATGTTATCTTATGCTCTAGCCTGTAGTGGGGTGCTCTATAGCGAGTACAACCCTTCTAGGGTTTGCTATTTGTATCCCCATTCTTGCTAGTGCAACCCCTCTTCTCTCTTCTTCATTCTAATTTTCACATTCTACACGTTCCGAGTGTAGTTGCCCGGAAGTACAGGGAAGGGAATCTCAGATTCCTGCGGTGTCAGTGCGGAGATACCTGCTGCAATGGGAGCTAGGCTACGGGCTAAGCACGTGTGCTCGTGTGATCTCTGCGTTCGTTCACTTAGTTGTTTCCTTGTATTCACGCTGCTTGCTAGTTCACGGGGAGAATTGGCAAGAGTTTCACTAGGAAAATATGCCAATAATGGTACAATGAAGTTGGCATGGCAAAACTACATCAGAGCTAGCATTCAGGTCGGTCGACTGCCAACACAGCATGGTCGACCGCGTTCCAGCACGACTTGGTCGACCGCGCTCCAGCAGTGCAAAGTCGACAGCGTGCCAACGCTGCAGGTTGACGGCGTGCCAGCGTTGCTTCCGTAGAACAGCAGCGCACCTACTTCGCAGGTGCTCGTTGATGATTGGAGGGCTAAGCCTCGTCACCTGAACAGCGCACGCACCAAGTCATCTTCGTGCTGACGGCTCCACCTGATCCGCCACGTCAACCTCGGGATACCACCACCGAGGTCGGACTCGCCAACTTCGCCTGGGCGACCGTCGCACTCTTTCGCAGAACCTCGTCACCCAGGTATCCTGGTCGACCGGGCAACCATGTCGACCAGCTGCTCCTGTATGTGCTCGTCGACCTCCCAAGTCGACGACCACACCAAGTCGACCTCACCAGGTCGACCACTCCTCTGGTCGACCAGCTCCAGGTCAACGTCACTCCTGGTCGACCAGTGCATTTGTCAGCCGACCATCCAAGTCGGCTACCCAAAGTCGGCGTCACCAAGTCGACGCCCCTTCTACGTCGGCGCTGACTTCCAGACTGACCTCTTGAAGTCGGCGACCTCCCAAGTCGGCGACCTTGCAAGTCGGCGACCTTGCAAGTCGGTGACCTTGCAAGTCGATGACCTTGCAAGTCGGTGACCTGGCAAGTCCGTGACCTGGCAAGTCCGTGACCTGGCAAGTCGGCGCCGACTTCCAGGTCGACGTGCCACATCGCCGACCACCAGTTGAAGTCGGCCGCCGGCTTCCCAAGTCGGCGGCATTGCAGTGGCCCCGTGCAAGTCGACCAATCCCGTCGACCAGCTCTCCCAAGTCGGCATCGCCCACTGCTGCAAGTCGGCTGTACCTTCCGTACACCCCACCACGAAGTCGGCTCCGCCCAAGCGTGGACGGGGCCAACACACAACTCCCGTTGACAGTCAGCACTGCCTGGTGGTGACTACGAGACAAATTTGCCCCGTGTTTTTTCACTTGCGGGAGGGTTTCCTCGCATTCTTGCCTAGTGTACCAAGAGGCAGTCAGCCGTGTGGTTTAGTATAAACAGCCTTTTTTCTTTAGGGAACACTAATGCTTCAGGGTTTTTTTTTAAGTGACACTGATTTTTCAGGCTTTTTTTTCTAAAAGACACTGTCAATCAGGGATTCCACGAAGAAGGACCCTGATCCCTCTACGTCCCTCAAAGTGAATCTAAGGGCCTGCCTGCGACTTTGTGTAGGATGAGTCATTAGGGAACAGGCGTTTGACACGTGTTCTGGATTTTTTTCCTCAAGTTCATAGCTACGTTAGAGTAGCTTCGAGAATCTGGCGATGTGCAGTCCAGATTCGACTTCAATGTCCAATCACGAGAGAAACCAAACGGAGCTACGGTGAAGTAACTTCATTTTCTTCCAGATGAGCGGCTCAGATTTGTCGCGAATTCTTCTCTATAGAATAGCGAGCCCAACGGCAACTGCGATGTAACCTTGCTAGCAACCCCAAGTTAGGCCACACCAAACCAACCATAGAGCTACCCCAAAGTAGCTTCAGCGTAGCTTTCGAAAGCCCAATTTTTTGGGATGCTCAATCCCGTCGCTCACACACTCACTCCCGTTCCGCCGTCACTCCCGTCGCGCCTTCACTCCCGTCGCGCTTCACTCCCGTCGCACTCTCACTCTCGTCGCACTCTCACTCCCGTCATCCACACACGTTGCAGGCACATGTCACCCACACGCGCCATACACGACTCAATCACACATGTCCCTCTTGCCTCCCTCCTCCAGTCCCTCTCTTCTCCTCTCCTCCCTTGCCTCTTCCCTTCCCTACGCGGTGCTCCACCATCCCAAAAATGGTTGGAAGCGAAACCTACCACAAAGCTAATTCTTAGTTACTTTGTGGTTGGTGTCCAGAAATCAGCGTTCCAGTTACTAGCGAACATATTGGAATCATGCGATGTGAGGGTTGGGGCCTTCCGAACGTAATCATTCTGCAAAGTTACTTGAAGGTGGGAATGAATGTGTGTTCAGCGAGATGCTCGATGCACACGAAAACCTGTAACACCGCATGAGCGAATCGCTTGGTCAGTTGCGATTTGCTCCTGAATTTGAGAAAGGGTCATTGCGAAAGCTTTGATTGGTCGGAACCAATACAGGGTTGATTGCAGCGTCGAATTGCAACACTAAGTGCGTCACTGTGTCAGTCCACCCTGAACTGTTTTTTAAATGATTTGTTACCCAGATAAGAATGTGTACAGCAAAATCCCGACATGCTAGAAAAACATAATTATGATCACATTAAAAAATGATGTTACATATGTTGATTACTATTGGGATCTAGAAACTTTATACACGCCCTTTAAGTCACTCTTAGTAGTCCCCACGGGGTCACCTCCAATACATAAGCACCAGCACGTGGAATGGACTGGAGTGGAGCAGGAAAGAAAGAGTGGTGAGGCAAGGAGTGTCATTTCCTGGGCTGTGGGCAGGTCAGCAAGAAAACAAAACAAAACAAAACAACAAAAACGACCGAGAATACAGTCAGTCGGGGGAGATTGGATGAACATACATAATACAATTACGAAGCAACGTGCAAATAGAACTGAACGGTAAAAAAAAAAAAAAACCATCTCGAACTACCCTAAAACTCCTCACAACCACACATGCCAGCAAGTACCTCGCAGGAGTTCTTGAATTTGTGCGGTTCGGAGGAGGTGAGGTGACTCGACATTGAAGGTTTGGACGATTGGCTCAAATACTCCAGAGCAGCAAAAAACAGCATGACTTAGGGGTTTCGTGGTGAAACCTGATTGGGCGCCGTGAGCTCTTGCTGCCCAGGAATCTACCAGCTCGACAAATTGGCATCTTAGCAGCAATGTTGTCACACAACTTGGTATTGCAGGTTCATGAATCACAACCACGTCGGAACCTTGATGCATTAACTCATTTTCAAATGCTTCTCGTTACAATAGCGATACATTATGGCACATACAATGTAAACAATACGTTCTGGCTATAAAAACTTAACAAGACTATGCCATTGCGCAAATAAAACCGGATCATGCAGACGCCCTTGACATCCCGATCCCGCGCATTCACGCTGAGGCGGTCTCGAGACCCTGGGCTTTGTACTGGATAACAACTGAAGAGGCAGAGATGGCAGCTTTAGGTCCACAGGCGCCTACGTCGACGCCGTCCTACCACCTGGGACAAACGTCGTTAGTGGCATGTGGCTCTACAAGGTGAAGCGGCCGCCTGAATCACCACCGGTATTCAAGGCGCGCTATGTGGCGAGAGGCTTCAGTCAGCGCGAGGGGGTAGATTTCTTTCAGACCTTTGCTCCCACCCCGAACATGACCACTCTTCACGTGTTGCTGCACATCGCACATCAGGCATGAGACTTGTCCTTGGAGGGAAGCAGCCATTTAAACTTACAGGTTTCTCGAACCCGTCGTGGGCTGTCGATGCTGAGTTGCTGCGATCTACGCAGGGTTACTGCTTCAACCTTGGGACCGGAGCTATTTCGTGGAGGTTGAGTCAAACGACGTCCATCTATAGTTCAAGCTGTAAGGTAGAGGTGTACACTGCAGCCATGGCCGCCCAGGAGCTTCGCTGGCTGTCTTTCCTCCTCACCGACCTTGGTGAGTGGCCTCGCTCTCCCCTAGTCTTGTTTGCCGACAACAAGTTTGCTATCCTGTTGTGCGAGGAGCCCCGACTGGTTGGGAAGGCGAAGCACATCTAGCTTCGTTACTTCCTTTTGCGTGACTTGCAGCAGCGTGACAAGGCACTCGTGCAACGTATGGTCTATGAGGCCAACACGGCAGATATCTTCACCAAGGCGTTGCCGCCTTGTGACCACCAGCGTTTTTGCACCTAGCTTGGCCTTGTGTCTACAGGCCCTCACTTGTTTGCGTAGAAATGCTTTGTCTTATACTCTTGCATCTCACTAAATATTCTATATCTGTGCTTGTGGTCAGGCCTTGTGGCCCCTTGCTTCTGTAGAGATGCTTGTCATGCATGTCTTGTAATCTTGCATCTCTTATATCTGCTATATACTTGCATGTGGACTGGCCTTGTGGCCTGTTGCTTGTTCTCGGGGTGTGTGGTGATCTTGAGATCCACCCCGGGAGTTGCTTTGTCCTTGTGAATTGGTCTTGTGACCGTTGCTCGTTCTTGCTGAGTGGTCCTTTGACCTTGCTCATGGGTTGTGTGTTGCTTTCAACAGGACTACTGTCACCTAGACAATGGTGGTGTGTCAAACTATGTGAGAGTACGATGGCTTATGCTGGCTTTGCCAACTTGCCTGGACTTTATTGTGCTATTTACTAGCTTGGGTTAATTTTATCATGCATGGATATGCTTGATTTCCTAGGCTAGGTGCATTCCTATATTTTATTACAATTATAGCACCGAACCAGGTTATGTGTACCAAACTCAAGCCTTTTTGGTTCCCACCGAATTGCTTTCTACTAAGTTCAGGAAGGTTTTGTTCGGGACGCTTCGCGACACTTAGAACATTCGCGTAACACCTGGGTAACTGGCCTTTTGTCGAGACTATATATAGCCTCGTGTTGTACCCAGGTGAATCATTCAAATCAACCTCTCTTTCCAGAGCTCGATCCTAGATCCTCACACTTGGTAATCAGAGTCGTTTACACGCGAAGTTTTTTTACCACTAAAACCGAGTCTTCAAAAAACAGCGGTGACGACGACTGTTAAACACCGATTCCGGTAATTTGAGAAGTTAGGTAAAGCATTACGGAGCATAGAAAAGGGTCGTGCGTTCTATGGAGTTAATATTCTCTCCCTGAAGCTCAGTGTTAAGGCTCCCCGTTGCCCACAGGTGAAGCCTACACAGCTGCAAAGGCTTAGAGGGAAATTCCAGGCTCATGTGAAGTTGTACAAGCCTCGGAAAAATCCTCCTACCCCCCAGGTGAAGTTGGAAAGTGTTGAGTCAGGTATAGGAAATATGGATGGTAATATCTTTGATGTACCCTATGATCCTATCAATGAGACCCTCTTTGGCTACTCAGTGCAGCAGGAACCATTACTCCTTGAGGTGTTATGCAAAGGACGACGCCTCCAAGCACTAGTGGACAGCGGTGCATCACACTCGGTGTGTGACTGCGGGACATTGGAGAGAATTGGAGAACCTTCGGAGGAGAACAAATTCTCGGCAACAATGGTGGACGGTACGAAACTTCCCATCCACGGTGAAGCATCACTACAGCTGCACATAGGGGACGTGGGGGGGAGGCCGCGGCATCCCGACTTACTAACCCCCACATCCCCACCCCTAATCAACCAACCCCCTTTAACCTCACCCCCCATTTCAACCACCCCCTGAAACCGCACTCCCTCCCCCCCTTTCTTCCTCCAGACTCCTCCCCACCCACGATGGACTCTGTACAGTCCTTCACAGGTGGGGCTGCTGGTCTTAGGTGGGGCTGCTAGTCACAGGTGGGGCTGCTGGTCACAGGTGGGACTGCTGGTCATAGGTGGGACTGCTGGTCAAAGGTGGGGCTGTTGGTCAAAGGTGGGGCTGCTGGTCACAGGTCGGGCTGTTGGTCATAGGTGGGGCTGCTGGTCACAGGTGGGCTGCTGGTCACAAGTGGGTTGCTGGTCACAGGTGGGCTGCTGGTCACAAGTGGGCTGCTGGTCACAAGTGTGCCTACGTCCTGCGTACCGACGACCGCACTGGTGAGCCGTGCGGTGGCCAGCACACCACCCTGTGCTGCTTCGGCCGCCTGACGGACGCTTGGCGTCTCCAGTTCCCTGACGCCACTGAGATCCCCCGCTGGGGCGAGCTGCTTAGGTCGGGGGTTGCTATCTTTGATCTGGATTATGATGCCATTCTTGCTGCCATGTATGTTGTGTCTGCTAGTGATGAGGGTGACTGTTACCTGTGTGTTCCGCCTGACCCGGGCATTGAGGTTGCTGCTCTAGGTGTTGGTGAGGCTGCTGCTCTAGGTGCTAGTGCGTCTGCTGCCCCAGGTACTGGTGCGTCTGCTCTCTCAGGTACCACGTCGGCTCAGGCCTTACACACCTTCACCCTTGACTCGGGTGCTTCCCGCTCCTTCTTTCGAGACCGCACCACGCTTACGCCGCTTAGTCGGCCAGTTGCGGTCTCCCTGGCGGACCCCTCTGGGGATCCTGTCCTTGCCCACTTTTCCACTCTCTTACCGTGTCCGGCGGCCCCCTTTGGCACCCTGTCAGGTCTCTACCTCCCCTCGTTCTCTACGAACTTGGTGAGTGGTGCTGATCTACAGGATGGGGGAGTTGACCAGTTCACTCCTGCGAGTCAGCGCGTGACCCACTGTACGTGTGCTCGGACGGGCCGACACTTGGCCACGTTTACCTGTCCGCCGGGGTCGAGCCTTTACACACTGACTACTGAGTCTCCTCCGGTTGCTGAGTCTGGTCAGGTAGCTGCGTCGGGTCAGGTGTTTGCTGCAGCGTCCAGGTCTGGTCCTGAGTCTGCTCCTTGCTCGTGTCGTCTCCTCTCCCACCGGACTCTCCTCTGGCACCACCGCCTTGGTCACCCCTCCCTGCCTCGTCTCCGAGGCATGGCCTCCCGTTACCTTGTTTCTGGTCTCCCCCGGTCCCTCCCTCCCCTCCCTCCGGGGCCTGCCCCTACCTGCGTTCCCTGCGTCGAGGGGCGGCAGCGCGCCGCCCCTCACTCCTCCGAGTTTCCTCCAACAGAGGCTCCGCTGCAGACTCTTCACATGGACGTGTGGGGCCCCGCCCGCGTCTGTGGCCAGGGTCAGGAGCATTACTTCCTGTTGGTGGTTGATGACTACTCGCGTTACAACACGGTGTTCCCCTTGCGCAACAAGGGTGACGTCACTGAGGTGTTGATCGACTAGATCCGCGCAGCTCGTCTCCAGCTCAGAGAGAGTTTCGGCTCGGACTGTCCTGTTCTGCGTCTGCACTCTGACAGAGGCGGGGAGTTTTTCTCTGGCCTTCTGCGAGCCTTTTGTCGTGCATAGGGCATCCGCCAGACGTTCACGCTTCCGGTCTCTCCATAGCAAAATGGGATTGCTGAGCGCCGCATTGGCATGGTCATGGACGTGGCTAGTACGTCCATGATCCATGCGGCTGCTCCCCATTTTCTGTGGCTGTTTGCGGTTCGGTACGCAGCGCATCAGATCAACCTTCAGCCCCGGGTCTCCTTGCCGGAGACCTCCCCCACCTTGCGGTGGACGGGGAAGGTTGGCGATGCGTCTGCGTTTCGTGTCTGGGGATCTCGAGCGTTTGTCCGCAACTTGTCTGCGGACAAGCTGTCCCCCCGTGCTGTTCCCTGCGTCTTCCTTGGCTTCCCCCCTGACGCGCCTGGTTGGCAATTTTACCACCCCACCTCGCGCCGTGTTTTGTCCTCCCAGGACGTCACCTTTGACGAGTCGGTTCCTTACTAACGTCTCTTCCCCTACCGCACTGCGCCCCTCCCCCCGCCGCCGCTCTACCTTGCGCCAGGTCCCCCCCCCCGGTAGACCCTCTCTCCCCTCAGGGTCCTGCCCTATTAGGTGTGTCCCAGGTAGACGCAGTCGAGCCTGTCGAGGTAGCTATTGACTCTGGTGCTGCTAGGGGTTTTGAGCCTGGGGGTGCTGAGTCTAGGGGTGCTGAGCCTGGGGGTGCTGAGCCTGGGGGTGCGGAGCTTGGGGGTGCGGAGCCTGGGGGTGTTGGGTCTGCTCGTGTGGCCTCTGGAGGTGCTGGGTCTGGGGGTCCTTCGGGTGCTTCATCTCGGCGGGAGCTACCCTCTCCATAAGAGTTGTGCGAGTGGTTTGCCCGGCGCTGGAGCCGTGCTACTGTTGCTGCTGACCCTGGGGTCGGCGCTGGAGGTACTGGAGTTACTGGTCCTGGAGGTGCTCGTACTGGCGGTACTGGAGCTGCTGCGACTGGGGGTGCTGCGGGTGCTGCTGGAGGTACTAGAGCTGCTGGGGGTGTTGGCGCTGGAGGTGCTGCTGGCGGTGGTACTTCTGAGGGTGCTGGATTTGGCACTGCTGGAGCTAGAGGTACTGCTGGCGCTGGTGCTGCCGCTGGGGGTACTGGTGCTGTCTTTGCTGTTTCAGGAGGCGCTGAGCGGCCGCGACCGTACTTCGTTCCGCTCCTTGAGCAGGTTCTTGGTCTCCCGCCTTCTACTAGTCCTGGTCCTCCCTTAGAGTGTCCACAGCCTGTCCAGTCGCAGTCAGAGTTACAGCCAGCCTCCCCCCTACCTGCTCCTTCTCCCTACACTGGTCCTACTAGAGGTCTTGCTGAGCGTCGTGAGCCTGCGTCTCGTCCTGCGTCGCCTGTTCGTGCTGTTCGCACTAGTAGTCGTGTTCCGCGTCCGCGTCCTCCTGCGGTCCCAGGCACACATCAGATGGCACTGCGTCCTTCCACTGCTCCTCTGCGTGTCCCGTTGCCGTCTCCTCCAGAGTCCTCTCTTCCTGTTCTTGCTGACCCGGAGTCTGACTCTCTTCGTGCTGGCAGTCCTACTATCATGCGTCTCCTGGCTACTGTTGTCACTAACCCTTCCTTTGACTGCACTGTTGCGACTACCTTAGCTGCTGAGCTTGTCGACTTTGCTGCGCGCTGTCGTCTAGACAACGCTGCTAGTCTTGTTGCTGAGTCTGAGTCTGTGTGTCCTCCGTCCGTCGGGGGTGAGTGTGCTCTTAGCACGGACGTCCTTGAGGACAGGCAGGAAGAGTTTCAGTGTTTTGCTGCTGCTTTGCCTCATCTCGAGTCCATGCTGATTGCCCCTGAGGGAGACCCGGATGCACCAGACATCCCGACTCCTCGATCGTACGCTGAGGTGATCGAGGGTCCCTACTCCTCACAGTAGGAGTCAGCCATGGACGCAAAGATGGCTTCCTGGAAGTCCACAGGCACCTACGTCGATGAGGTTCCCCCACCTGGGGCGAACATCGTCACGGGCATGTGGATTTTCAGGGTGAAGCGGCCGCCGGGTTCTCCGCCTGTCTTCAAGGCGCGTTACGTGGCTCGAGGCTTCAGTCAGCGGCAGGGAGCTGACTACTTTCAGACATTCTCTCCCACCCCGAAGATGACCACTCTTCGGGTACTGCTGCATATAGCTGCTCAGCGCGACTACGAGCTTCACTCTCTTGACTTCAGCACAGCTTTCTTGCAGGGCAGCCTACACGAGGAGATCTGGCTGCGCCGCCCACCTGGCTTCACTGGGTCGTTTCCTCTTGGTACCCAGTGGAGCCTCCGGCGGCCAGTCTACGGTCTCCGCCAGGCGCCCCGCGAGTGGCACGACACACTGAGGACTACACTTGCGGCTCTTGGGTTTGCCGACCCGTCGCTGTTTCTGCGCACCGACACCTCTTTGCCGCCATTCTTCATCCTTGTGTACGTCGACGACTTGGTCTTTGCCACAGCTGACACTGCCGGACTCGCCCACGTGAAGTCCGAGCTGCAGAAGAGACACACGTGCACAGACCTGGGTGAACTGCGCAGCTACCTTGGCTTGCAGATCACCCGGGACAGAGCACAGCGCACCATTACCCTGACTCAGTCACACATGGTGCAGCAGGTCCTTCTGGGCTTCGACTTCACGTACTCCTCGCCTCAGGCGACTCCTCTGTCTACTTGCCACTCGCTCTCAGCTCTGCCTTCGGATGAGTCTGTAGAGCCGAGTAGCCCGTACCCAGAGCTTGTTGGCTGCCTCATGTACCTGATGACCTGCACTCGACCTGACCTTGCATACCCTCTTAGCATCTTGGCACGCTATGTTGCTCCTGAGAGACATCGACCAGAGCACATGGCTGCAGCGAAGAGGGTGTTGCGCTACTTGTGCAGTACGTCAGGCATGGGGCTAGTGCTTGGAGGGTGGCGTTCAGGCTTGGGCTGACGACCAGGCTACGCAGCGGTCGTCACAGGGTTACACCTTTAGCCTTGGTTCCGGCTCTGTTTCGTGGTGGTCTACCCGCTCGTCTTGTGTTCTCGGCTCCAGCTGTGAGGCCGAGATCTACGCAGGGGCCATGGCTGCACAGGAGTTACGCAGGCTCGCCTACTTGCTGACCGACCTGGGAGAGCCGCCTCGTTCTCTTCCAGTTCTGTACGTAGACAACAAGGCCATGCTGGCCTTGTGTCGGAAGCACAGATTGGAGCACTGAACGAAGCACATTACTCTTCGCTACTTTCTTGCTCGTGAGCTGCAGCAGCGTGGTCAGCTGCGCCTTGCTTACGTGGCCTCTTGGGCCAACACTGCTGATATCTTTACCAAGGCACTTCAGCCTTGTGATCATCAGCGCTTCTGTACGATGCTCGGTCTTGTGCCTACTTGGCCTCACTTGCTCAGTTCTTGACCTTGCTTGTACTGTGATCTATTTATACCTGCACTTGGTTGTTTACCTTTATATATACTCCTGCATGTGAGCTGGCCTTGTGGCCTTGAACCTATGCGCGGACTGTGTGGTGACGTTGTGATCCACCCTGAGCTTGCTTTGTTTTTCTTTGCTTGACTAGTCTTGTGACCCCTAGTTCTCCCCCACTTTGCCTATGGGGGTGTGTCAGATATATATGACTTAGCCTGTGTAGGCTGTAGTGGGGTAGACTCTAAGGGGTACAGGTTTCTAGGGTTTCATATTTGTATCCAACTGTTTCCTAGTTCATTCATCCCTTGTTCTTTCACAGGCAGTGCACGCAGGCACGCGCAGCGCGCTTACGGCTAGGGCAGCGTGAGGACAGGTAGGGCAGCGCGCAGGCAGCTAGGGCAGCGCGCTTACGGATAGAAAAGCGCGCGCGCGGCTAGGGCAGTTTGCAGGCGATTGGGCGCGCGAAGCGCAGGGCAGCAGGGCGCGAGGCAGCAGGGCGCGCGGGGCGTGCATAGCAGCAAGACGCACGGGGCGCATAGGGCAGCAAGGCGCGCGGGGTGCGCGGGTAGCAGGGCGCGCGGGGCGCGCTGGCAACAGGGCGTGCGGGGCGCGCTGGGCAGCACGATGCGCGGGACGCGTAGGGCAACAGGGCACGCGGGGCGCGGGGGGCCAGCAGGGCGCGCGGGGCGCGGGGCAGCAGGGCGCATGGGGCGCGCAGGGCAGCAGGACGCGCGGGGCGCCTAGGGCAGAAGGGCGCGCGTGGCACGGGGCAGCAGGGCGCACGGGGCGCAGGGGGGCAGCAGGGCGCATGCGATGCACGGGGCAGCAGGGCAGTGGCGCGCGTCGTGCGGGGCAGTAGGGCAGTGGCGCTCGAGGCGCGGGGCAGCGGAACAAACCTAACCTAATCGTAGGTACTGTAGTAGGTGCGGCAGTCGGACCTAACCTAGCGCACGATACCATGTCATAATAAGAGTATAGCGGAATGATTGACTAACAGCAAGTACTAACCCGAATGGGTTGTACCCTTTAGGGGCTACCCCACTACAGCCTAGACAATAGACATATACGTTTTGACAATATGTTGCAATCGTAGTAAATGGATATTTGACTAATCTTGAGATCAGTTATAAGGAAACTGTCAAACTCATATGCTATAGTCTGTGTAGGCTGTAGTGGGGTAGACAATATGGGGTACAACACTTCTAGGTTTTCCTACTTATACCCACCTGCTTGCTAGTTCATTCATCCCTCGTTCTTTCACATGGTATAGAGCAGGTTCCCTAGTGGGAACGTTTCCTAGGGCCCACCGAATATCGATTTTTTTTTTTCCTGCCCGGAGCGTGCTTCGCCCTTGCCCGAGTAGCGCCCCGTGTGCCTACCCTCCCCTCGCGTCCCCTGCCCTTAGTTGCCCGTCGCGCTCCCCTACGGCCCCGTAGTGGCCCCTCTCGCTGCCTCCCACGGCTTCTCTCACGGCCCTTCGCGGCCCCTTCAGGCCCCTCGTGGCCCCTACGGCCCAGTAGCGGCCCCTCTCACGGCCTCTCACGGCCCCTCTCACGGCCCTTCGCGGCCCCTTCAGGCCCCTCGTGGCCCCTTCGCGGCCTCCCTTCGCGGCCCCCTTCGCGGCCCCTTCACGGCCCCTTCATGGCACCTTCGCGGCCCCTTTGCGGCCCCTTCACGGCCCCTTTGCAGCCCCTTCACGGCCCCTTCACGGCCCCCTCGCGGCCCCCTCGCGGCTCCCTTCGCGGCCCCTTCGCGGCCCCGCCCCGTCGCCAGACGCGACCCCGCCCTGTCGCCAGTTGCGGCCCCGACGCTTCGCCCCTGCGGGACCCGCGAGGCGCGGCTCCTGTGCATCGCGACGCCCCTGCGGGACCCGCGTGGCGTCATCCCTGCCCGCCGCGGCGCCCTGCCCTAACCCGCGCCCTGGAGCAGCCGCCACAGCAGCAGCCGCCCCTGGAGCAGCCGCCACTGCAGCAGCCGCCCCTGGAGCAGCCTCCCCTGCAGCAGCCGCCCCTGCAGCAGCCGCCCCTGCAGCAGCCGCCCCTGGAGCAGCCGCCACTGCAGCAGCCGCCCCTTGAGCACCCGCCCCTGCAGCAGCCGCCCCTGGAGCGGCCGCCACTGCAGCAGCCGCCCCTGGAGCAGCCGCCACTGCAGCAGCCGCCCCTAGAGCAGCCGCCACTGCAGCAGCCGCCCCTGGAGCAGCCGCCCGTGCAGCAGCCACCCCTGGAGCAGCCGCCACTGCAGCAGCCGCCCCTGGAGCAGCCTCCCCTGCAGCAACCGCCCCTGGAGCAGCCGCCCCTGAAGCAGCGGCCCCTGGAGCAGCCACCCCTGCAGGAGCCGCCCCTCGAGCAGCCGCCCCTGCAGCAGCCGCCCCTGGAGCAGCCGCCCCTGGAGCAGCCTCCCCTGCAGCAGCCGCCCCAGGAGCAGCCGCCCCTGAAGCAGCCGCCCCTGGAGCAGCCGCCCCTGAAGCAGCCGCCCCTGGAGCAGCCGCCCCTGCAGCAGCCGCCCCTGGAGCAGCCGCCACTACAGCAGCCGCCCCTGCAGCAGCCGCCACTGCAGCAGCCGCCCCTGGAGCAGCCGCCACTGCAGCAGCCGCCCCTGCAGCAGCCGCCCCTGGAGCAGCCGCCCCTGCAGCAGCCGCCCCTGGAGCAGCCTCCACTGCAGCAGCCGCCCCTAGTGCAGCCTCCCCTCCAGCAGCAGCCCCTGGAGCAGCCGCCCCTCAAGCAGCCGCCCCTGGAGCAGCCACCCCTGCAGCAGCCGCCCCTGGAGCAGCCGCCCCTACAGTAGCCGCCCCTGGAGCAACCACCCCTGCAGCTGCCGCCCCTGGAGCAGCCGCCCCTGCAACAGCCGCCCCTGGAGCAGCCGCCACTGCAGCAGCCACCCCTGGAGTAGCCACCCCTTCAGCGGCCGCCCCTGGAGCAGCCGCCCTTGCAGTAGCCGCCCCTGGAGCAGCCGCCCTTGGAGCAGCCGCCCCTGCATTTGCCGCGGAGCCCTTGCCCTACAGTGGTAGCGGCCTCGCCGTTGCCGCCGTCGTACGCCTGCTCTTCTCGCCGCTGGTGAGCACTGCCCTGCCCGTACTGCTGTTACTGCTACTCTTGCTGCTACTGCTCTTTCTACTGCTACTGCTGCTCCTGGCGTGGCCAGATGCAGCTCCAGCGCCGTCCGCGTGAGTCCCTCACCCCCCAACAGCTTTGTGAGTGGTACGCTAGTTGGGTTTATAGGGGTGGCCGCGCTGCGACTACTGCTATTGCTACTGCTGCTACCACTGCTCCTGCTTCTCCTGGCGATGGCCAGATGCAGCTCCAGCGACGTCCTCGTGAGTCCCTCACGCCCCAGCAGCTTTGTGAGTGGTACGCTACTTGGGGTTGTCGGGGTGGCCGTAGTGGGAGTCGTCCTGGAGTGAGTAGTTCGGCAGCTGCTTGTAGTGGCCAGGTGCAGCTGCAGCGTCGTCCGTGCGCGGTCCTTTCGCCCCACCAGCTTCGTGAGTGGTACGCTCAGCGTGGCAGGTCACGGGGTACTGCTCGCTCTCCGTACATCATTCGCACTGGTACTCGGACTGGTCAGCCTTGCGGGACGTTTGGTCACGCAGAGTCCCGCTACTTTGCCCGTCTGAGCGATGCCTGGCGTACGGAGTTTGGCGACGCGGCTGAGCTCCCCGACTGGGTGGATCTGCTTAGGTTGCGGGTAGATATCTACACTCTTGACTATGATGCTATCCTCACTGCCATGCATGCATTGCCTACTAGTGATGAGGGTGACCCTTACCTGTGTGTTCCGCCTGACCCAGGCATTGAGGCTGCTGCTCTAGGTGCTGGTGAGGCTGCTGCTCTAGGTGCTAGTGCGTCTACTGCCCCAAGTGCTGGTGAGTCTGCTCTCTTAGGTACCACGTCGGCTCAAGTCTTACACACCTTCACCCTTGACTCGGGTGCTTCCCGCTCCTTCTTTCGAGACCGCACCACGCTTACGCCGCTTAGTCGGCCAGTTGCGGTCTCCCTGGCGGACCCCTCTGGGGGTCCTGTCCTTGCCCACTTCCCCACTGTCTTGCCGTGTCCAGCAGCCCCCTCTAGCACCCTGTAAGGTCTCTACCTCCCCTCGTTCTCTACGAACTTGGTGAGTGGTGCTGCTCTACAGGATGGGGGGGTTGACCAGTTCACTCCTGCGAGTCAGCGGGTGACCCACTGTATGTGTGCTCGGACGGGCCGACACTTGGCCACGTTTACCCGTCAGCCGGGGTCGAGCCTGTACACACTGACTACTGAGTCTCCTCCGGTTGCTGAGTCTGGTCAGGTAGCTGCGTCGGGTCAGGTGTTTCCTGCAGCGTCCAGGTCTGGTACTGAGTCTGCTCCCTGCTCGTGTCGTCTCTGTTGGATGCACGTCATTCTGAGTGCATGTCATCCTAACGTCCTGCCGAGTGCTCGTGCTATTTGTGCTTGCATGATTTGCATGAGCATATGTCATTATGCATGGCTGTTGGATATTGTCATCTCTGTGTTTTTTCTCCAAGTCTAAGTGATTGATCATGCAGGATAAATCCAGAGCTTTCCAACGATACCAAGATCGCCTTATTCCGACCAAGATCGCCCAAGTTACAAGATTTCCAAGACTTTGATTTCTTATTACCTTTTGGGGTTATATCTAATTTGGGTGATTACTTGGGACATGACTATAAAGGGATCTTTGGTTGGGTGGTTAGGGAAGGCAACTTTGACTTTTGGATTGGGGTGGCTAGAAGTTTCTAGCATGGGTTGCAAATGTTGCAACACCAAGGCAAAATCCAACTAGATTGGATTTTGCATGTGACACCTCAAGGACTTCATGATGAGGGTTGCATCCTTGCTGCTAGGAAGGTTCCTACCATCCTTCCCTAGCTCTTGGAGAACCCCTTCCCTCTCATGGTTCTCTTGAAGTCCCCAACTCCAACTTCCTATGCCTACATGCTTGTACTTCCTCTACCATTCTAGTTATGCGGCTTTTACATGGTTCTCACTCTCTAGACCATCGTAACAACTGATTCAACTTGAAGATGGTAGCGAAGCTTAAGGCGCACAATCCTACCGAGCGGATTTGCGTTTAGTTGAGTAATGAGTTCGTCGTAAGTTCTCAAAGTGACGGATCCTGAACAACAAGTGGTATCAGAGAGGGTAGTCAACTTCGAGACGACGAATCGTCGTGAATTCTCAACCAATGATGTCGAGCGAGACCATTTTCTAGTAGCTGTGCTTGCGAAATTTCGATTGGTGGTCAAACCGCGTTCTAATTCGAAGTATCCAGTCCGCGACGGCGTTTTTTGTAGAATCGAAATTTCTGGCAGAATTCTCTCCAAACGATTTCTCAAGTTTCCACCGTTCATAAGGCCTCAATATGGTTGGTACGAACTCCGGAGGTGCTAGTGGCGAGATGGATAGAAGTAGAGAGGCTGGAGAGCAGGGGGGAGTTGCTGGTGGAGGAGTGGGGACTCACCTACCAGCCAGCCCTACGCTACCTACGTCTACTACACCATCTCCAACAACCGTGGATCCCGTGAAGGCGTTCTCTATTGAGAAATTCATGGGGGAGGACTACGAGCACTGGAGCTTCTGCATGAGGCTGATGTACACCCAATACAAGCTATTGGATCTGGTGGAGGGGAAGGAGAAGATGCCGGAGGCCGCGGAGCTAAAAGGAGCGTGGATGAAGCGATCGTTCGACGCGTACATGCTCATGGTACAAGCGGTTGGCGGACGACAACTTGACCACATCAAGGACCTCTTGGGTGATCCAGAGTGTGGCCCCAAGGCTTGGAGGAAGCTTCTGGATGTGCACTCACCGACACATGCTACCGGCATCGTGCTACTCGCGCGGCGGCTGCGCGACATCAAGTTCGTTGATGGAGAGCCGATGCAACCGGTGTTGGATGAGATGCGGGACATCTTCACGAAGCTCCAAGGAGGCGGTGTGGTGTACCCGGAGCTCGTGCAATGCGTGAAGATCGTAATACGGCTGCCGGAGTCGTGGTCTGCCCTAGCGATCAACCTCAACTCCCAACAACCCCAATGGAGCGTGGATTACATTCGCGCGCGCATCCTAGAGGAGGACTTGCGGCGGCGGAGTGTGGAGCACTCGGAGGAGGGGGCTGGCAATGGAGTTGGAGGTGGAAAGAGTGGCTTCAAGAAGAAGTGGAAGGGAAAAAACAAGGACAACCCTAAGGAGGATGGCGGCGGGGGTCAAGGGGAGGTGTGCTTCTACTGCAAGAAGCGCGGACATCATTGGCGGAAGTGCTACCAACGACCCAAGGATTGGACCCCGCCTTCATCGAGCAACCTGCATGGTGGCAAGAGGAGTGGGGGAGTCATGGGAGCTAGTGGTGAGCAGAAGGAGGAGGAGAAAGGCGGCAAATCTGAGGAGCGGAAGGCCGGGTTCTTCTTTTTCGCGAACGAAGGCGCAACCGACCTCGCTATGGCTGCCAAGGTTCTCCTACACCCCCTCACCCATTGGGTGATCGACTCGGGAAGCTCCTGGCACATGACTCCTCGTGCGGACCTACTCGATGAGATTCAGCCCGCACCTATCTCTACGGTCACATCCGCGACGGGCGCCAAGGCCAAGGTCATGGGCATGGGATGCGCCAAGTTCATGGGAGCGGATGGAGAGCTCGTGGGGCTGAAGAATGTGCTGTGGGTGCCGGACTTGTGCGCGAACCTGATTTCTACCGGCCGGTTGGGAGATGCGGGTGTGAACACCGAGACGATTGGCTCGGAGCGCTATCGTGCTTACAACGATGAGCGCCTCATTTGGGACCTGCAGTGGAAGGGAGATGTCCACAAGCGGATGTGGCAGATCCCGGTCCTCCCTTGGCGGAAATCGGGCAAGGCGGCAGCGGCGGCATCTATGGAGGAGAGTGTCACCGAGGAGGAGCAGCAAGGTGTGCAAGGAGAGGAGCTGATTGGAGGAAGCGCGGCGGTGAAGGCGTCGGCTACCTCGGGCCAAGCGGATTGGGAGACTTGGCATCGGCGGCTCGCACACGTGGCTGTTTCAACACTGGAGGTGATGCATAAGGAGAAGTGCGTGCATGGGCTGCAACTGCAAGGAGATGGCGCTCACTATGGCAGCTGCGAGGCGTGCATGCAATACAAGTTTGCGCAGTTCCCGTTTCCACGTGCAGAGGGATCAGCCAAGGCACCATTGGAAGTAGTGCACATGGACCTGGTGGGTCCTATGAGGACTGAGGGGACTGGGGGAGTGCTGTACTTCCTTACCATGGTGGACGAATGGAGCCGTTTCACGTGGGCGCGTCCCTTGTCCAAGAAGAGCGATGCTACAGCGGCGATCACGGAGGATTGGTTGCCGATGGTGGAGCGGCAAGCGATGCGGCTGGTGAAGGTGCTGAGGAGCGACCGAGGTGTGGAGAGTTCATTGGAGCGGAATTCACCAAGTTCCTCAAGAGACCAGTGACCACAGTGGCGGTGGTGAGCAGCAAGTTTCTGGTCCTGCTGCGGAGGAGGGGTTGGAGGATGAGTCGGCACGTGTGGACTCACCATCTCAGCCCGAGCCTGCAACAAACGCCAAGGTCACCAAGAGGAATGTGCAGAGAGGAGCTTCACCACATGGGCAGCAGATTGCAACCCGCGAGAAGAGAGTGGCAGCAGCACCCTCAAGGCTGAAGTATAGCCGTTTGGGTGGACCCAAGCAAGGTGCCATGGCGGTTCAGGCGGATGAGGGAGAGGATGAGGAGATGGCGTTGTGTTTCTTCACACCCTTGCCTGGAGAACCAGCCACAATGGAGGAGGCACTGAGTGGACCCCAGAAGGAGGAATGGAAGGCTGCCATGGATGCGGAGTTCAATAGTCGCATTGAGAATGGGACTTGGGAGCTTGTTGAGTTACCCGAGGGGCGACGGCCGATCAGCAGCAAGTGGGTCTTCAAGGTGAAGAGTGGAGCTGATGGTGCGTTGGAGCGGTTCAAGAGCCGCTTGGTCGCCAAGGGGTTTCAGCAGAAAGAGAAGGTCGACTTTGGAGAGATCTTCGCTCCCGTTGCTAAGCCAGTAACACTGAGGACTTTGATGGCTGGCGCAGCTGTGAAGGGATGGCACGTGAAGCAGATGGATATCACCACTGCGTTCCTCAATGGAATACTGCTGGAGGATATCTACATGGCGCAGCCCGACGGCTATGAGGATGGGACCAGCCGGGTGTGTAAGCTTAAGAAGGCCATCTATGGCCTTAAGCAAGCGCCCAGGTGTTGGTACGAGAAGCTGGAGGAGGTGCTGCTGAGTGGAGGCTTCAAGACATCCCAGGCGGATCACAGTTTGTTTCTGCTTGGAGAGGGGGAGCAGCTGCTCTTGCTGCTGGTGTATGTCGATGACATACTGCTGTTCTCACCCTCCATGGAGCAGATTGAGAGGACACAGAAGCTGCTGATGGACAACTTCAAGTGCAAGATGCTTGGGGATGTCCATTACTACTTGGGGCTGCAGATTGAGAGGGATGTTGAGAGGAGGTGGCTGAAGGTGCATCAGTCACACTACATCTCTGGTGTCATGGAGCGCTATGGTGTGACTGGGGGTCGCACTGTGATGACACCGTCCCCTGCGGGCTTCAAACTGAAGAAGGCAGCTGAGGAGGATGATGTACTCGAGGATGAGCAGCAGAATGAGTACCAGTCACTCATTGGGAGTGTGATGTATGCAGCTGTGCATACGCGACCTGATGCTTCATTCGGAGTGGGGCAGCTGGCCAGAGTTGTGCAGCGGCCCACTGAGGAGCAGTTGGAGGTGGCAAAGCACTTGATGCGCTACCTCGGATCAACGGCATCTGCTGGTGTTCAGTTTTCAGCTGGCGGCCAGCTGAAACAGATTGGAGCAGATGGGGTCACGCCTGGAACCTTGAAGCTGTCGTGCTTCACCGACGCCACATGGGCCTCAGAGGATGAGGATCAGTCATCGGTTGGCGGCTTTGTGTGCATGGTCGGAGGTGGACCAGTGAGCTGGAGGTCCAAGAAGCAGAGTGAGATTGCTCAGTCTTCCGGAGAGGCAGAGTACATTGCGATGTACCATGCCAGCAAGGAGATGGTGCTCCTGAGGAAGCAGCTGGAGGACATGGGAGTAGAACAGGAGGGACCTACACCACTTTTCTCTGACAGCGAGGCTGCTATTGGCATGGCAAATAATCCTATCCTCAATGGGCTGAACAAGCACATGAAGATTAAGTGGCATTGGGTGAGGCAGATGGTGAAGGAGGGGATTGTTGAGCTTCACCATGTGAAGGCTAGCAAGCAGGCGGCAGATTTTCTCACCAAGAGACTTCCCGAGAGCGCACATTGGAAGTGTTCTAAGGTGTGTGGCATGGCATTGCACTAGTGTGGGCAGCAGTGTCATGAGTGCATGTGTGATTGTGTGCATGAGAGTTAGCATTTGTGTGAGTATATGTGCATGCAGTCCGTTAGTCTGAGGGGGAGTTTGTTGGATGCACGTCATTCTGAGTGCATGTCATCCTAACGTCCTGCCGAGTGCTCGTGCTATTTGTGCTTGCATGATTTGCATGAGCATATGTCATTATGCATGGCTGTTGGATATTGTCATCTCTGTGTTTTTTCTCCAAGTCTAAATGCTTGATCATGCAGGAGAAATCCAGAGCTTTCAAACGATACCAAGATCACCTTATTCCGACCAAGATCGCCCAAGTTACAAGATTTCCAAGACTTTGATTTCTTATTACCTTTTGGGGTTATATCTAATATGGGTGATTACTTGGGACACGACTATAAAGGGATCTTTGGTTGGATGGTTAGGGAAGGCAACTTTGACTTTTGGATTGGGGTGGCTAGAAGTTTCTAGCATGGGTTGCAAATGTTGCAACACCAAGGCAAAATCCAACTAGATTGGATTTTGCATGTGACACCTCAAGGACTTCATGATGAGGGTTGCATCCTTGCTGCTAGGAAGGTTCCTACCATTCTTCCCTAGCTCTTGGAGAACCCCTTCCCTCTCATGGTTCTCTTGAAGTCCCCAACTCCAACTTCCTATGCCTACATGCTTGTACTTCCTCTACCATTCTAGTTATGCGGCTGCTGGACGTTTTTACATGTTTCTCACTCTCTAGACCATCTTAACGACTGATTCAACTTGGAGATGGTAGCTAAGCCTAAGGCGCACAATCCTACCGAGCGGATTTGCGTTTAGTTGAGTAATGAGTTCGTCGTAAGTTCTCAAAGTGACGGATCCTGAACAACAGTCTCCTGTCCCACCAGACTCTCCTCTGGCACCACCGCCTTGGTCACCCCTCCCTGCCTCGTCTCCGAGGCATGGCCTCCCGTGTCCTTGTCTCTGGTCTTCCCCGGTCCCTCCCTCCCCTCCCTCCGGGGCCTGCCCCTACTTGCGTTCCCTGCGTCGAGGGGCGGCAGCGCGCCGCCCCTCACTCCTCCGAGTTTCCTCGGACATAGGCTCCGCTGCAGACTCTTCACATGGACGTGTGGGGCCCCGCCCGCGTCCGTGGCCATGGTCACGAGCGTTACTTCCTGTTGGTGGTTGACGACTACTCGCGTTACACCACGGTATTCCCCTTGCGCAGCAAGGGTGACGTCACTGAGGTGTTGATCAACTAGATCCGCGCGGCTCGACTCCAGCTCAGAGAGAGTTTCGGCTTGGACTTTCCTGTTCTGCGTCTGCACTCTGACAGAGGCGGGGAGTTTTCCTCTGCCCTTCTGGGAGCCTTTTTTCATGCACAGGGCATCCCCTGCTGACGATGCTGTTGGAGCTGGAGCTGCTGGAGCTGGAGCTACTGGGGGTGTTGGCGCTGGAGGTGCTGCTGGCGCTGGTGCGTCTGAGGGTGCTGGAGTTGGCGCTATTGGAGCTGGAGGTGCTGCTGGCGCTGGTGCTGCCGCTGGGGGTACTGGTACTGTCCCTGCTGGTTCTGGAGGCGTTGCGCGGCCGCGGCCGTACTTCGTTCCGCTCCTCAGTAGGTTCTTGGTCTCCCGCCCTCTACTGGTCCTGCTCCTCCCTTCGAGTGTCCACAGCCTGTCCAGTCGCAGTTACAGTTACAGCTTGCCTCCCCCCTACCTGCTCCTTCTCCCTACACTGGTCCTACTGGAGGTCTTGCTGAGCGTCATGAGCCTACGTCTCACCCTACGTCGCCTGTTTGTGCAACTCGCTCTAGTCGTCGTGCTCCGCGTCCGCGTCCTCCTGCGGTCCCAGGCACACACCAGATGGCACTGCGTCCTTCCACTGCTCCTCTGCGTGTCCCGTTGCCGTCTCCTCCAGAGTCCTCTCTTCCTGACCTTGCTGACCCGGAGTCTGACTCTCGTCGTGCTGCCAGTCCTACTGTCACGCGTCTCCTGGCTACTGTTGTCACTGACCCTTCCTTTGAGTCTACTGCTGCGTCTGCCTTAGTTGCAGAGCTTGTCGACTTTGCTGCGCACTGTCGTCTAGACTACGCCGCTAGTCTTGTTGCTGAGTCTGAGTCTTTCTGTCCTCCGTCCGTCGGAGGTGAGTGTGCTCTTAGCACGGACGTCCTTGAGGAGAGGCAGGAGGAGTTCCAGTGTTTTGCTGCTGCTTTGCCTCATCTCGTGTCCACGCTGATTGCCCCTGAGGGAGACCCGGATGCACCAGACATCCCGACTCCTTGATCGTACGCTGAGGCAATCGAGGGTCCCTACTCCTCACAGTGGTAGTCAGCCATGGACGCAGAGATGGCTTCCTGGAAGTCCACAGGCACCTACGTCGACGAGGTTCCCCCACCTGGGGTGAACATCGTCAGTGGCATGTGGATTTTCAGGGTGAAGCGGCCGCCGGGTTCTCCGCCTGTCTTCAAGGCGCGTTACGTGGCTCGAGGCTTCAGTCAGCGGCAGGGAGTTGACTACTTTCAGACCTTCTCTCCCACCCCGAAGATGACCACTCTTCGGGTGCTGCTACACATAGCCGCTCAGCGCGACTACGAGCTTCACTCTCTTGACTTCAGCACTGCTTTCCAAAAGGGCAGCCTGCACGAGGAGATCTGGCTGCGCCGCCCACCTGGCTTCAATGGGTCGTTTCCCCCTAGTACCCAGTGGAGCCTCCGGCGGCCAGTCTACAGTCTCCGCTAGGCGCCCCGTGAGTGGCACGACACACTGAGGACTACACTTGCGGCTCTTGGGTTTGCTCCTTCTACTGCCGACCCGTCGCTGTTTCTGCGCACCGACACCTCTTTGCCGCCGTTCTACATCCTCGTGTACGTCGACGACTTGGTCTTTGCCACAGCTGACACTTCTGGACTCGCCCACGTGAAGTCCGAGCTGCAGAAGAGACACACGTCCACAGACCTGGGTGAACTGCGCAGCTACCTTGGCTTGCAGATCACCCGGGCAGAGCACAGCGCACCATTACCCTGACTCAGTCACACATGGTGCAGCAGGTCCTTCAGGGCTTCGACTTCACGCACTCCTCGCCTCAGGCCACTCCTCTGTCTACTCGCCACTCGCTCTCAGCTCTGCCTTTGGATGAGTCCGTAGAGCCGAGTGGCCCGTACCCAGAGCTTGTTGGCTGCCTCATGTACCTGATGACCTGCACACGTCCTGACCTTGCATACCTTCTTAGCATCTTGGCACGCTATGTTGCTCCTGGGAGACACCGACCAGAGCACATGGCTGCAGCGAAGAGGGTGTTGCGCTACTTGTGCAGTACGTCGGGCATGGGGCTAGTGCTTGGAGGGCGACGTTCAATGGTCCTCACAGGTCACGCAGACGCTTCTTGGGCTGACGACCAGGCTACGCAGCGGTCGTCACAGGGTTACACCTTCAGCCTTGGTTCCGGCTCTGTTTCGTGGCGGTCTGCCCACTGGTCTTCTGTTCTCAGCTCTAGCTGTGAGGCTGAGATATACGCGGGGGCCATGGCTGCACAGGAGCTACGCTGGCTCATCTACCTGCTGACTGACGTAGGAGAGCCGTCTCGTTCTCCTCCAGTTCTTTACGTAGACAACAAGGCCATGCTGGCCTTGTGTCGGGAGCACAGACTAGAGCACAGAACGAAGCACATTGCTCTTCGCTACTTTCTTGCTCGTGAGCTGCAGCAGCGTGGTCAGCTGCGCCTTGCCTACGTGGCCTCTGAGGCCAACACTGCTGATATCTTTACCAAGGCACTTCCGCCTTGTGATCATCAGCTCTTCTGTACGATGCTAGGTCTTGTGCCTACTTGGCCTCACTGTGAAGAAACTAAGTACAGGTAGGCTAAGGAGCCATAGGTTTAGTAGCTTAGTGATCGAGTTCGAGGGTAAGGAGAAGTGTCGAGAAAGTTGAGAGGGGAGGGCTGTTCACTATAGCACAAGAGTACATATAGCAAACAGAGCATGCAAGGTGCACCACCAACTAGAAAGTTATATGACTACAGTATTCTACACTACATGCAGTTATAAAACAATATATAGAATTATATATTAGTCTGACACGCCCCCATAAGTGCCTGTAGGGAAGAATGTGCAGTCAACGCCCCCTGAAGGGGTACACCAAGCGCAGGAGAAGGAGAGGGGAAGTGAGGAGGAGGAGGGACTGTGACAGGAGAGGAGATGGGAGGCGACGGCGGAAGCGACAAACACACGGCGCAACTGGAGCAACTGGCACACAGGTAACTGGAGCAACAGGCACACTGGCAACTGGAGCAACTGGCACACAGGCAACTGGAGTAACTGGCTCCGCGGCTAGACGAGCGGAAGGAGCAACTGACCCACAGGCTACTGGAGCAACGGGCTCACTGGCGACTGGAGCTACGGGCTCACGGGCGACTGGCGCAACGGTCTCACGGGCGACTGGAGCTGCTGGCTTCACGGCGGCCACCTCCACTCAACCTCCCCCACCTGTCCCACACTCATCACCCCCACACCCGCCACCCCCATACCCATCACCCCCACACCCACCACCCCCATACCCACCCCCCCACGGCTGCACCGGGTCCAGGAGCGGCTGCTGCAGTGGCGGCTGCTCCAGGGGCGGCTGCTCCAGGGGCCAGGGGCGGTTCCTGCAGTGGCGGCTGCTCCAGTGGCCAGGGGCGGCTGTGCAGGGGCGGCTGCTCCAGGGGCCAGGGGCGGCTGCAGGTGCGGTTGCTCCAGGGGCCAGGGGCGGCTGCTGCAGTGGCGGCTGCTCCAGAGGCCAGGGGCGGCTGCTGCGGGTGCGGCTGCTCCAGGGGCGGCTGCTGTAGGGGCAGCTGCTCCAGGGGCGACTGCTGCAGTGGCAGCTGCTCCAGAGGCCAGGGGCGGCTGCTTCAGGGGCGGCTGCTCCAGGGGCGGCTGCTGCAGTGGCGGCTGCTCCATGGGCGGCTGTAGTTGCAAGGCAGGCCCGCGCGCTGTTGCAAAGCAGGCACGGGCACAGGGGAGGCAGAGGCGGCGGCCAGGGGGGGGGAGGGGGGGGGGGCGCGACGAGCAGGTGACGGGGCCACTAGGGGCGGCAACGGAGCCGAGAAGGGGCGGCGACAGGGCCGCGAAGGGGCCGCGAGGGGCCGAGAAGGGCGGCAACGGGGCCGCTAGGAGTGGGGACAGGGCCGATAGGGGCGGCGACAGGGCCGCGAAGTGTGGCGACGGGGCCGCTAAGGGTGGCGCGAGGGGCCGTGAGAGGAGAAGCGACGGGGCCGCGAAGAGGCCGTGAGGGGCCGAGAAGGGCGGCGACGGGGCAGGAAGACGCCGCTCGCCCGGGGCGCACGGCGGGCGGAAAACCGCCACGCGCCCCGAGAGCGTGGCGGGAAGAAAAAGGTGTCACGCGCCACGGGGCGCGCGACAGACAGGAAAGCAGCGGAAGCACGTGGGGCCCACAGGCCAAGAGCGTAGTCGCTCTGATTCCATGTGAAGAAACTAAGTACAGGTAGGCTTAGGAGCCATAGGTTTAGTAGCTTAGTGATCGAGTTCGAGGGTAAGGAGAAGTGTCGAGAAAGTTGAGAGGGGAGGGCTGTTAACTATAGCACAAGAGTACATATAGCAAACAGAGCATGCAAGGTGCACCACCAACTAGAAAGTTATATGACTACAGTATTCTACACTACAGGCAGTTATAGAACAATATATAGAATTATATATTAGTCTAATACTCACTTGCTCACTTCTTGACCTTGCTTGTATTGTGATCTTTCTATACCTGCACTTGCTTGTTTACCTTTATATATGATCTTGCATGTGAACTAGCCTTGTGGCCTTGAACTTGTGCTCGGAATGTGTGGTGACGTTGTGATCCACCCTGAGCTTGCTTTGCTTTGCTTGACTGGTCTTGTGACCTCTTGTTCTCCCCCACTTTGCCTATGGGGGTGTGTCAAACTCATATGCTATAGTCTGTGTAGGCTGTAGTAGGGTAGACAATATGGGGTACAACACTTCTAGGTTTTGCTACTTGTACCCACGTGCTTGCTATAAGGAAAAAAACATTCTCCTTATTTTGCGCCCCTGCTTACAGCGTACACGACTGTTCCCGCCAAAAGTACCCAACAGAAAACCGTTACCATCTCGCGACACTCGCATCGACTACTGTTTTTGCCACTGTTCACATCGCGACCCAACCTCATGGCTCGGCTGGTAACCTGCGCTCCAGCCCTCCGCCTCGACAATTCCCAACCTTGACACCAGGCCCGTCGCACACTCCACAATTCGCTCGTCACCGTTACCACACTAGTTCACTCTCGCTCTTTCCTTCGTTCAATGTATTGTTTTGCTTCAATAATGCAATCTTTGTTTGTTCACTCAATTGCACTAGTAACAAAAACGAAATGGATAATCCAATGCTGCAAAACAAATTTCACACCGTTTCGTCGTCGAGGTGCATCGCGCAACTTCACCAAGGCATCATCAGCGGCCAGGTTCCACTGCGCTATCCGAACTCCTATTACCCGCTTCGTCAACAAGGCACGGGCTTTAGATGGCGTTCACAGCAAGTTCTCTCAAAGCGAACCGCGCTCAACAACAGTGCACAGATATTTGTGAAGCACGTGTTTGGGGTTGCTTCACGAAAAGTTGTTCAAAACGATCTTGAAGTTGCTGGGGTTACATGCTGTTGATTGGGTTTGCTATTTCGCTCAAAATCGTCTACCTATGTATCCACATTCGCATCGCCCGTGGAGTGGGTGTGGTCGGTTGCAAAACTGCCACGCTGGACCGAATATTCGCCCTGCGCGGCTCGCTTTGGGGGAACTTCGCTTGAGCGAACTTGCTGTGAACGCCATCTTAGCTGACAGGCCGCCCCTCACCCAAGCCTCCCATCCCATTCCATCCCATCCCAACGGCTGCTTGCAACTATCAACAGATTTGCTCCAAACCCTTGTTTGGAGATTCGTTGTTGCATACGTGGCCACCATTTGCTCGAATGGTTCTCAAATTTAGTGATAATTTCTCGAGTGGCCTCGCCAAGTGATTCTCAACGTCTTTTTTTTAGAAGGAACATTACCCTTCAGGGGTATTTATCCTCGAAACTTTTGTATCGGTTATTGCGCGATCTTTTATATCCCAAAATCTATGTTCGTGACCCTATATGACCGCGCCTGATTGGATGCGCATATAATCGACCAATCCTTGTCAGAATGTTATCTTATGCTCTAGCCTGTAGTGGGGTGCTCCATAGCGAGTACAACCCTTCTAGGGTTTGCTATTTGTATCCTCATTCTTGCTAGTGCAACCCTCTTCTCTCTTCTAATTTTCACATGCTATCAGAGCAGGTCGATCCCCTTGGATCGATCCTGTGGGTGGGCTTACCACCTCCTTGCTTCCGCTGCAATTACTACCACGCCATGGGGCGTGCGGCAGTTTTTTTTTTTTTTTCTTCCCGCCGTGCTGTCAGAACATTATAGCTTACTTATTTGTGTAGGCTATAGTGGGGTATCCCATAGGGGGTACAATCCCATTAGGGTTTCCTATTTGTACCCACTTCATTCATAGTCATTTCATTCTCGTTCTATTCTTCTCATGGTATCGAGCAGGTTCCCCTGTGGGAACTGTGCTAAGGGCCCACCACTACTTCGACTTTTTTTTCTGCCCGGAGCGCGCTCCGGGCTCTCTCTTTCACGCCCGCGCGCCGTCTGTTCCGGCCCTTAGCCGCCCGTGCGCCGCCCTTTGCAGCCCGCGCGCCGCCCTTTGCAGCCCGCACGCCGCCCTAGAGCCAGCGCGCCGCCCTACGCAGCCCGCGCGCCGCCCTACGCAGCCCGCGCGCCGCCCTAGAACCCGCGCGCCGCCCTACACAGCCCGCGCGCCGCTCGCCAGGCCCCAGGCCGCCCGCGCGCCATCCGCGCGCCGCCCTTAGCCGCCCGCGTGCTGCCCGCCAGGCCCAAGGCCGTCCACGTGCCGCCCGTGCGCCGCCCTCAGCCGCCCGACGCGCCGCCCGTGAACCGCCCGTGACCCACCCGTGAGCCGCCCGTGAGCCGCCCGTGCGCCGCCCTCAGCCGCCCGTGAGCCGCCTGTGCGTCGCCCTCAGCCGCCCGTGAGCCGCCCGTGCGCCGCCTTCAGCCGCCCGTGAGCCGCCCGTGACCGCTCGTGCGCCGCCCGTGAGCAGCCCGTGAGCCGCCCGTGCGCCACCCGTGAGCCGCCCGTGAGCCGCCCGACAGCAGCCTGTGTGCCGCCCGTGAGCCGCCCTTCAGCCGCCCGTGAGCCGCCCGTGAGCCGCCCGTCACGACGCCCGAGCAGCCCGTGCCACCCGCGTCACCCGAGCCGCCTGCGCAGCTGAGGAGCCGAGCCGCCCGAGCCACCCTAGCTGCAGAGCCGCCCGGGTCGCCTGTGCCGCTGAGCGCCCGAGCCGCCCGAGCCGCCCGAACCGCCAGAGCCGCCCGGGCCGCCCGAGCCGCCAGAGCCGCCCGAGCCGCTCGAGCCGCCCGAGCCGCCCGAGCCGCCCGAGCCGCCCGAGGAGCCGAGCCGCTGGTGCCGAGGTGCTACTTTTGCTGCTGGACCGGCCGAGCAGCCGTGTTTGCTGTACTACTGTGCTCCCCGACCCGTCCTGTCTGGTGAGATCGCCGGTTGCAGTCATGGCTACCCCTAGTGTCCTAGCTTTTGACGCTGAGGGTCATGCCATTGACTTTGAGGTCTGGCTCGACGACCTGCAGCTGTTCTTACAGTGCGATAGGGCAGACGGTCTTTCTCTCTTTGACCTCACCTCTGGCGCCGTCCCTGCCCCTGCTGCTGATGCTGACGCCACTGTTCGCTCCCAGTGGGCCACGCGCGATGCTGCTGCACGTCTTGCTGTGCGTCGCCACCTGCCTACCGCTGAGCGCGCGCACTTTAGCCAGTACAAGAGTGCCCAGACCTTGTACGACGCTGTAGTTGCGCGCTACTCCTCCCCTGCCACTGCTGCACTGAGCCGCCTCATGCTCCCCTTCCTCTTCCCTGACCTTGCCGCCTTTCCCACTGTCGCTGACCTCATTACGCACCTCCGCACTAGTGACACTCGCTACCGCGCTGCGCTTCCTGCTGACTTCTGCGCCAAGAACACCCCCCCCATGTACATCACTCTCTACTTTTTAGTCACTCGCCTCCCTGACTCCCTTCGTGTAGTGCGGGACCACTTCCTCGCGGTCTGTCCCACCACCCTCACAGTCGACAGCCTCGAGAAGGCCCTCCTAGCAGCGGAGAAGAGCATAGTCGCTGTAGGAGCCTCTCGAGGTGACCCCCACGCCCCCATCTTTGAGGGGTGTTCTCCTTCCCCTCTCCTGCCCTCTGTCGCCTCTGCCGCTGCGGCCGACCTCGTTGGTCTTGAGTCGGTCGATGCGGCGTCTGCCCCTAGCGGGAGACGCCGCTCTGGCAAGGGCAAGGGGGGCAAGGGAGCGGGTGGGGCCAGCGGGGGCGGTGGAGGTGGCGGTGGAGGCGGCGGAGGGAGTGGGGGTGGCGGTGGAGGTGGTGGCGGGGGTGGGGGTGCTAGTGGCGGCAGTGGGGGCGGGGGTGGCGGCGGTGGTGGCGGTGGGAGCGGAGGTGGCGGAGGCGGCGGCGGTGGAGGCGGAGGCGGGGGTGGCGGTGGCGGTGGCGGTGGTGGAGGTGGTCGGAGTGGCGCTTCGCAGCGGAGCAGCACTGGGGGTGGTCAGCGCCAGCAGCAGCAGCAGCAGCAGCAGCAGCAGCAGCGTTCTCGCGACCTCCCGACGCCTCAGCAGCTCCGTGAGTGGTACACCCAGCGTCAGCGTGGTGGGGGTTTTGGTCCCTGCACCTACGTCCTTCGCACTGGCGACCGTGCGGATGAGCAGTGTGGGGGTACCCACACCGCCCAGCGCTGCTTTGGCCGCCTGACGGACGCTTGGCGTCAGCAGTTCCCGGAGGCCGCGGAGATCCCCCGTTGGGGAGAGCTGTCCAGGGCTGGTGTAGCTATCTTTGATCTTGACTTTGATGCTATCCTTGCTGCCATGTATGCTGTGACCATTAGTGACGAGGGTGACTGTTACCGGTGTTTCCCGCCCGACCCGGGCATTGGTACTGCTGCTCTAGGTGTCAGTGAGGCTTCTGCTCTAGGTGCCAGTGCGTGTGTGCTCTCAGGTATTGGTGAGGCTGCTCTCTCAGGTACCAGTGAGTCTGCCCCCTAAGGTACTGCGTCGGCCTCGACCTCCCACACCTTCACTCTTGACTCTGGAGCGTCTCGCTCCTTCTTTCGGGACCGCACCACACTCACGCCGCTTAGTCGGCCGGTTGCGGTGTCCCTGGCTGACCCCTCTGGGGGTCCTGTCCTGTCTCGCTTCTCCACCGTCCTCCCGTGTCCGGCGGCTCCCTCTGGCACCCTGTCTGGTCTCTACCTCCCCTCGTTCTCTATGAACTTGGTGAGTGGTGCTGACCTTCAGGATGCGGGAGTCCACCAGTTCACCCCTGCTCGTCACCGGGTGACGCACTGCACAGAGGCTAGCACAGGCCGTCACCTGGCTACGTTTACACGTCAGCCAGGGTCGAGCCTGTACACACTGACCACTGCTTCTGCTCCAGTTCCTGAGTCTGGTAGGGTCCCTTCGTCAGGTCAGGTGTTTGCTGCAGCGTCCAGGTCTGGTCCTGAGTCTGCCCCCTGTTCGTGTCGTCGCCTGTCTCACGAGACTCTCCTCTGGCACCACCGCCTGGGTCACCCCTCTCTGCTTCGGCTCAGAGGCATGGCCTCCCGTCTTCTTGTGTCTGGTCTCCCCCGGTCCCTCCCTCCACTTCCTCAGGGCCCTGGCCCTGCCTGTGTCCCCTGTGTCGAGGGGCGCCAGCGTGCTGCCCCTCACTCCTCCCAGTTTCCTCCGACAGAGGCTCCGTTGCAGACGCTTCACATGGACGTGTGGGGCCCTGCCCGCGTCAGTGGACTCGGTCACGAGCGCTACTTCCTGTTGGTGGTTGACGACTACTCGCGTTACACCACAGTCTTCCCCTTGCGTAGCAAGGGTGATGTCACTGAGGTGGTGATCGACTAGATCCGCGCAGCTCGTCTCCAGCTCAGGCAGAGCTTTGGCTCGGACTTTCCTGTGCTGCGTCTGCACTCGGACAGGGGCGGAGAGTTCTCCTCTGGCCTTCTGCGTGCCTACTGTCGTGCGCGAGGCATCCGTCAGACCTTCACGCTTCCGGACTCACCGCAGCAAAATGGGATTGCAGAGCGCCGCATTGGCATGGTCATGGACGTCGCTCGTACGTCTATGATGCATGCGGCTGCCCCCCATTTTCTGTGGCCGTTTGCAGTCAGGTACGCGGCGCATCAGATCAACCTCCACCCCAGGGTCTCCAGGCCGGAGACCTCCCCAGCTCTGCTGAGGACGGGGAAGGTTGGCGATGCGTCGGCGTTCCGGGTCTGGGGATCTCGGGCGTTTGTCCGCGACTTGTCTGCGGACAAGCTGTCCCCTCGCGCTGCTCCCTGCGTCTTCCTGGGGTTCCCCCCCGACGCCCCTGGGTGGCAGTTCTACCACCCCACCTCTCGCCGTGGTCTGTCCTCCCAGGACAACACGTTCGACGAGTCGGTACCCAACTACCGCCTCTTCCCCTACCGCACTCCGTCCCTCCCCCCACCCCCGCTCTTCTTGGTACCAGGTCCCCCCCCGGTCAACCCCCTCCCCCCTCAGGGTCCTGCCCCTTCAGGTGTGTCCCAGGTAGACGCGGTCGAGCCTGTCGAGGTCACTGGTGACTCTGGTGCTGCTGTGGGTGCTGAGCCTAGGGGTGATGTGCCTGGGGGTGCTGAGCCTGGGAGTGCGGAGCTTGGGGGTGCGGAGTCTGAGGGTGCTGAGCCTGGGGAGGCTGAGCCTGGGGAGGCTGAGCCTGGGGGTGCTGGGTTTGGGGGTGCTGAGCCTGGGGGTGCTAAGCCTGGGGGTGCTGAGCTTGGGGGTGCTGAGACTGGAGGTTCTTCGCCTGGAGGTTGTCAGGGTGCTTCGTCTCGCCGAGAGCCACTCTCCCCACAGGAGTTGCGTGAGTGGTTTGCCCGGCGCTGGAGGCGTGCTGCTGGTGCTGGAGGTTCTTCGGCTGCTGAGGGTGCTGCTGCCGCGCGTCCCGGAGGTGCTCGTACTGGGAGCACTGGAGCTGCTGGGCCTGCGGGTTCTCCTGGAGCTGGAGCTGCTGAGCGTGTTGGCGCTGAGACTACCGCTGACGGTCCGACTGGCAGTGCTCCTGGTGCTGCTGGAGGTTCGGGGGCTGCTGGAGGTGCTGCTGGGAGTTCTGGAGCTACTGGAGGTACTGCTGGAGCGGGTACTCCTGCTGGGGGTACTGGTGCTGTCCCTGCTGTTTCTGGCGTCGCCACGCGACCCCGACCGTACTTCGTTCCACTCCTGCAGCAGGTTCTTGGTCTTACACCTTCTCCTGGTCCTCCTCCTCCTCCCTTAGAGGGTCCCCAGCCTGTCCAGTCATAGTCACAGCTACAGCCTGCCTCCCCTTTGCCTGCTCCTTCTCCCTACACTGGTCCGACTGGAGGTCTTACTGAGCGTCGTGAGCCTGCGTCCCGTCCTGCGTCGCCTGTTCGTGCTGCGCGCACTAGTGGTCGCGGTTCGCGTCAGCGTCCTCCTCCTGTCCCTGGCACGCACCGCATGTCTCTGCGTCCGTCCACTGCTCCTCTGCGTGCCCCTTTGCCTTCTCCTCCTGCTTCCTCTCTTCCTGCTCTTGCCGACCCGGAGTCGGACTCTCTTCGTGCTGCCAGTCCTACTGTCACGCGTCTCCTTGCTACTGCCGTCACTGATCCTTCTTTCGAGTCTTCTGCAGCGTCCGCCCTTGTTACTGAGCTCGTCGACTTTGCTGCGCGCTGTCGTCTAGACTACGCTGCTAGTCTTGTCGCTGAGTCTGAGTCTGCCTGTCCTTCGTCCGTCGGGGGTGAGTGTGCCCTTGGCACGGACGTCCTAGAGGACAGGCAGGAGGAGTTCCAGTGTCTGGCCGCCGCTTCACCTCATCTCGCGTCTGTACTGCTCACCCGTGAGGGAGATCCGGATGCACTAGACATCCCGACTCCGCGCTCTTACGCGGAGGCGATAGAGGGTCCCTACTCCTCTCAGTGGCAGGCAGCTATGGATGCAGAGATGGCTTCCTGGAAGTCCACAGGCACCTACGTTGACGCTGTCCCCCCTCCTGGAGCGAGCATCGTCAGTGGCATGTGGATTTTCAGGGTGAAGCGGCCGCCGGGTTCTCCGCCTGTCTTCAAGGCGCGTTACGTGGCTCGTGGCTTCAGTCAGCGGCAGGGAGTTGACTACTTTCAGACCTTCTCCCCCACCCCGAAGATGACCACTCTTCGGGTACTGCTGCACGTTGCTGCTCACCGCGACTACGAGCTGCATTCTCTCGACTTCAGCACTGCTTTCTTGCAAGGCAGCCTGCACGAGGAGATCTGGCTCCGTCGCCCACCTGGCTTCACTGGGTCTTTCCCTCCTGGTACCCAGTGGAGTCTCCGGCGTCCAGTCTACGGTCTCCGCCAGGCGCCGCATGAGTGGCACGACACACTGAGGACTACGCTGGCGGCGCTTGGGTTTGCTCCTTCCACTGCAGACCCGTCGCTGTTTCTGCGCACCGACACCTCTCTGCCGCCGTTCTACATCCTCGTGTACGTCGACGACTTGGTCTTTGCCACAGCTGACACTGCTGGACTCGCCTACGTGAAGTCTGAGCTGCAGAAGAGACACACGTGCACAGACCTGGGTGAACTGCGCAGCTACCTTGGCTTGCAGATCACCCGGGACAGAGCACGCCGCACCATTACCCTGACTCAGTCACACATGGTGCAGCAGGTCCTTCAGCGCTTCGGCTTCACGTACTCCTCGCCTCAGGCCACTCCTCTGCCTACTCGCCACTCGCTCTCAGCTCTGCCTTCGGATGAGTCCGTAGAGTCGAGTGGCCCGTATGCAGAGCTTGTTGGCTGCCTCATGTACCTGATGACCTGCACACGACCTGACCTTGCATACCCTCTTAGCATTCTCGCACGCTATGTTGCTCCTGGGAGACACCGACCAGAGCACATGGCTGCAGCGAAGAGGGTGTTGCGCTACTTGTGCAGTACGTCGGGCATGGGGCTAGTGCTTGGAGGGCGCAGTCCAGTGGTCCTCACTGGGCACGCGGACGCTTCTTGGGCTGACGACCAGGCTACGCAGCGGTCGTCACAGGGTTACACCTTCAGCCTTGGTTCTGGCTCTGTTTCGTGGCAGGCTACTCGCTCGTCTTCTGTTCTCGGCTCCAGTTGTGAGGCTGAGATCTACGCCGGGGCTATGGCGGCCCAGGAGCTTCGCTGGCTCACCTACCTGCTGACCGACCTTGGAGAGCCGCCTCGTTCTCCTCCAGTCCTGTACGTAGACAACAAGGCCATGCTGGCCTTGTGTCGAGAGCAGCGACTGGAGCACAGAACAAAGCACATTTCTCTCCGCTACTTTCTTGCTCGTGAGCTACAGCAGCGTGGACAGTTGCGACTTGCGTACGTGGCCTCTGAGGCCAACACTGCTGATGTCTTCACCAAGGCACTTGCGCCTTGTGATCATCAGCGCTGCTGCACGCAGCTGGGTCTTGTGCCTGTCTTGCCTCACTTGCTCACTTCTTGACCTTGCTTGTACCTTTACCTATATATACTCTTGCTCTTGCTTGCTTGACTCTTGTATATCTCTATATGTGATCTTGCATGTGAACTGGCCTTCTGGCCTTTGAACTTGTGCTCGGAATGTGTGGTGGCTTTGTGATCCACCCTGAGCTTTGCTTTGCTTTGCTTGACTGGTCTTGTGACCCCTTGTTCTCCCCCACTTTGCCTATGGGGGTGTGTCAGAACATTATAGCTTACTTATTTGTGTAGGCTATAGTGGGGTATCCCATAGGGGGTACAATCCCATTAGGGTTTCCTATTTGTACCCACTTCATTCATAGTCATTTCATTCTCGTTCTATTCTTCTCACGTGCGCCCCGAGGCGCGCGGCGGTTTTCTGCTCGCCGTGCGCCCTGAGGCGCGCGGCGGTTCTCTGCCCGCTGTGCGCCCCGAGGCGCGCGGCGGGCTTCTGCCCCGTCGTTCGGCGCGTCGCCCTCTGGAGGCGCCGCGACGGGCGACGGGGACCCGCGCGTCGCCCCCCGTCGCCCGTCGTGGCCTGCGCGCGGCCCGTACGGGCTGCGCCTGGCCCGCGCGCGGCCTGTACGGGCTGCGCCAGGCCCGCGCGCGACCCGTACAGGCGGCGCCAGGCCCGCGCGCGGCCCGTACGGACGATGCCAGGCCCGCGCGCGGCTCGGGCCGCCCGCGCGCGGCTCGGGCATCTGTACCAGGCCCGTGGTGGGCCCGTTCCTCGCTGCCCCTGGCCTCCCCGCTGTCCCCCAGTGCTTCTACTGGCGCCCCACCCCTCCTACTCCCCATTCTCCTGCATTAGGGTTTGGGGGTGAGGGGTATGGGGGTGCCTTCACTCTGTACCGTTCCCTGCTCCTCCTCCTCCTCCGTCTCCTTGTGCTGCAGCTGCCGTAGAGGGGGGGTGGACGTGTTGGAGCCGGTGGAGTGGTACTAAGGGGGGGTGAAGGGGGAGTGGAGCTAGCAGTGTAGCAGCGGGTGTGTGCCGGGGGGGAGTGGGATAGTTTGGGGAAGCTGAATGGAGATTGCCGTCGTGTCGCCAGCAGCACCTGTAGTCCGGGGAGTTGCTCCGGTAGCCCAGTCGTAGCCAGCTGTGCCAGCCGCCCGTGGGTCCGTTGCTCGTCTGCCGCTACTTTAGCCGCGGGGGCAATTATGACAAAGTTTGAAGAAAGAAAGAGGAATGAACTAGCAGAAATGGGGATACAAATAGCAAACCCTAGAAGGGTTGTACTCGCTATAGAGCACCCCACTACAGGCTAGAACATAAGAATAATATTCTGACAAATTACTCCAGTATTCCGGAGCGTTGTTCCGGTAGCCGCTGTGCCAGTGTGCCTCCTGTTGCCCGTGTGTCTGCAGCTTCATCCGTCGCCTCCTATCTCCTCTCCTCTCACTCTCTCTCCTCCTCCTCACTTGCCCGTTGTGACTACCACTAGCTTTGCTCATAATTGTGAAGTTTATGTTGGAAACAATAAGTCCTAAGTGCGCTTCTGTCGTATCAAAATCCAAGGTACCAAGCGAAGCAGTCCCAATCGAAGCATCGAGTCAACCTCGGAGGTTAGGGTAACCGCCTGGAGGTTAAAGGTCGCTGACCTTTGACTCGACAATTACAGCGCGACAGTTAAGGACACACAACTGACTCGTTACAGAGCAGTTGCCCGAGTCGCGCTATATCGAACCGCAACAGCAATACAGTTATCTATCTATTCCCTGTACTCTTATATAAATCCTTGTATTTGCTTGTTTAATTCAATCAACTTTGCTCTCACACACCAGTGCAAGGTCGGTTCAAATTCTTCACTAAACGCTTCCGCTATTACAACTACTTCACCTAGAGTTATCCCTTGCAAAGATCCTAAGGGGCTATCTCAGCCCAACATGGTATGAGAGCAGACAAGGGAAACTCTACTCTTTTTTTAAGATCATTACAAGACATGGCAACAAACAAGGAAAGGAGCTCCCCTAATGGCTCTTCGGGCACTACTCCTACTCCACCGCCAGCCTCTGGCCTGCAGACAGAAGAAGGCACGGCAACAAGACCAAGAGGAACGTCAACCGAGACCCCCATGAACCACCCTTCGGACTTTGACCAGAACATGATGGAGAAATTTTTCTCCTTCATGTCCTTCTACGAACAACACCAGCAGTCGGGACCTGCACAAACACACAACAGCAACAACGGAGCGACACCCATGAGTCTTGATGGGCCGTCATATGCGCGAGGAAACCAGCAGCAGCAACCTACCTTTGCTCCGTACGAGCGCGGGTCAATCAGCTTCGTGCCCCACCCGCAACCTTCACCTGGACAAGAAAGACCACTGGACGCACTTCAAGTTCAGTCGCAGTTTGCACACGTCTTAAAACTGCAAACGTCAAGACCCTTCGACGGCAAAGACTTCTTTACCTGGTCCTTTGAATTCGAGCTGATGATGGAGGGCGCGCAGATACTCGGCTTCTTCGACGGGTCCCTGCAGTATCCAGCCAACGGGACACAATATGAAAAGCAGCAGTATACGTATCAATCAATGATGGCGTATACAATCCTATTGAGGAACGTGACACCAACTCAGCAGCAGAACATTCGCTCTTACCGGACCTTCGGCAACTCGGCGGAGCTCGCGTACAGCCATCTGAAGAACCTGTATCAAGCAACAGACAGTGTAAACCAGAGCAGGTTAATGGCGCAGTTGACGACAGTCGAAATGAAACCAGGAGAAAAAGGACTGGCGTATATCAGTCGATGTCGCGAACTGCGCGACAAGCTGCTTCGATGCGGAGGGTCAATCTCTGAAGACGCCTTCGTGACAGTCATCATTGGTGGGCTTGGTCCTCAGTGGCGCGCCACCAAAGCCATTCTTCGAGCCCACGGAAGAATCTCTGAAGCTGCACTCTGCGCCGAAATACATGCCGAGCAGCAAGATATGGACCTGCAGGAAGAACGACACAGGAAGAAAACGACAGTATCAGAGTTCGCATTCCACACTCAACGACGACACAGCAATTATAACAACCGACAGCAGCAACCGAAGATAGTACCTCCCTTCTGCCACATCTGCAAGACTTCAGGGCACCCGCGCACACACTGCCCGAATCGTCAGCAATCAACGGCACCACAGCGACAACTTCGACCTTCAAGCTCCCAAATGGCTTCAACACAAGCAAGTGCGACGGCCACTATTCAAGCTTCAACGACTTCACCCGGACAACCTGCACAAGGAGCAAGAAATATAATCAACTGCATGACGAAGATAACCGATTCGTGTACAACCGAATCACCACCACACTACTCACCGGAAGAAGAGCTTGACAACAGAACGCCTCGCCGTGAGCTACTCCAGCCGAATCCAACGTACGCCGCCATCGCTCAAAGTGAACCGTCCGGCCAAGACACCTGGTTCTTGGACAGTTGCTGCGGGCAACACATGTGCTCGTCCGGGCGTTTCGTACAACGCGAACATCGACTCCAACGGGAAGTGATCATCACGGTTGCCAACAACCAAAACCTGCGCACACGAAGACAAGGAGTGGTACAGCTTCAGTCAAGAGAAACAAATGTCATACTGCACATGTCTAAGGTACTCATCGCTGAAGGACTCGGCTACAACTTACTGAGCGTTAGCCAGTTGATGGCGAAAGGAATTCATCTGGAAGCCGACAGCACGACCCAGGAGTTCAAACTTTACCACGGGAGAGGCGGTCTCTACATCGGGAAAGCAGTGCTGAAGAACAACGTCTTCGTCCTCGACTTCGTTCCTGACCTGGGCACTGCAGACAGCGACGCCATCGTGAATTTCACTGACTGGACACACCCTCCGGATCTCGACCCCGACTTCAGCCCAGGAGGCTTCTGGTACTCGCACACCAGTGCAAGTTCGGTTCAAATTCTTCACTAAACGCTTCCGCTATTACAACTACTTCACCTAGAGTTATCCCTTGCAAAGATCCTAAGGGGCTATCTCAGCCCAACATCGGCAGAACGAACACGAGCATTAGCAACAATTCGACAATCGGAAGCAGCAGTAACAACATCGGCAGCAGCAACAACATCGGCAGCAGCAACAACATCAGCAGCAGCAGGAACAACGACACCAGTCACAGTCGACGAAGCACCACCAACACCCGCGCAACAGCTGAATCCGACTCAACGTGAAGTCCACCGAAGCGCCAACCTCGTCGCCAGCTTTTACTCCAACTCCGACGCATATCAGCGTTCACCTGGACACCGCGCCTCTGAAGAGATCTGGCACGCACGAACAGGACATCCAAGCAACACGGTTTTGAATAACACGATAAGAGCAGGAGTCCTTGACAAAGATTCTCTACTTCTACCCGATGGCAGAGAACTCCAGAAGGCACGAGGGACTTGCCTTATATGTCCCGAAGCTGACTTACCTCATCGACCGTTTGCTTCACATCACAACCCGAGCGCTCCAGCGTACGCACCACTCGAAAAAGTCTACAGCGACATCCTCTACAATCGCGAACCAGGACAAGTCAACTACAACTACACCATCACCTTCATCGACGCCGCCACTCGATACGTCTGGCATCGCAACCTACCCAGCCGCGACATGGCGCTCGCAGCATTCGCCGCCTGGCTACCGATAGCAGAGAGAGAGTCTGGAACACAACTGAAAATTTTCCAGTCAGACGGAGGTGGCGAGTACACCTCTCACCGCTTCAAGCAGTTCTTGGCGGAAAGGGGGATCAAGCAACTCCTCTCCCTTCCCTACGCACATCAGCAGCAAGGTGTTGCAGAACGACTGAACAGGACCCTGCAGAACAGCATGCGCAAACTGTTACGTGGCATGCGGCTACCCAACCACCAGTGGCCAGCAGCAATGGACCACGCTGTCATGCTACACAACTTGTTGTCGTCGTCGTCACTCCCGAACAACGCATCACCGCATCTGCTGTGGACAGGGAAGCAAGGCAGCACGAAAATGTTACGAGTTTTCGGGTGCATGGTACAGTACAGACCCCCAGAAGCACGAGCGGGAAGATTTTCGCAACGGGCACAGTGGGGACTACACCTCGGCATCGAGAAAAATTACAACGCATGGAGAATCTTCGACGTCCACACAAAGGAAACAGTAGCAGCACGTGACGTGATCTTCTACGAAAGACTCACCCTTCAGACGTACCTCGCCAACTTGCACGAGAATCGGGACCTCACCAGTGGTTTTCGTGGTGACAGAGCCTTCGCGTCAGCAGCGGATGAAGCAGACTGGGACGAGCAGAATGTTGACAACGCATCGGCAGAAGCCGGACCTCTCCCGTACTGCTCCGTCAACGTGCCCATGGACGAAGAAAATCCTCGCGACAGTAACAACGCCGAAGTCTTCTACCACTTCGCCGATACCGGTTACGTAACACCTGCAACCGTCAACACAAATGAAGCAGAAAGGATAGGACCGAATTTCATCCCTGATCCAGAAGCGGGAGACGAAGCAGCTTATCCCGAGGATCCAGAACTCCCTCGATACTCACAGACTGGGCTGCAAATCCTCGGCCTCGTCACCGCAGTCCACGGGAACACACGCAGCTCGCTTCCTAAGGAGCCTGCAACGGTTCAGCAGGCTCTGGGGGGGGAACACAGGGAGAAATGGCGTGAAGCCATGGATAGAGAACTGAAGGCATTAGAGGAACGCAACACTTGGAAGGTTGTTCCCGTAAGCGTGGCACGGAACAAAACCATCCTTACCGGGAAATGGGTCTTCCGCATCAAGACGAAAGCAGACGGCACGATCGAAAAATTCAAAGCACGCTGGGTCGTACGTGGATTCGACCAAGAGCAAGGACGAGACTTCACCGAGACCTTTGCTCCAGTCAGCCGCCACACGTCACTCCGAATTCTCCTCGCCATTGCCGCCATGAAGAAGAAGAAGTTACGGCAGATCGACGTCGCGAATGCCTTCCTCTACGCACCTGTGGATGCAGAAATCTACGTCGAGCTCCCGCACGGTTCCCACGGCGAACCCAACCGAATCTGTCAACTACTTAAATCGCTCTACGGGATCAAGCGGGCACCGCGACTGTGGCAGCAGTACCTGCACGCCCGTCTCATCCGCATCGGCTTTAGTCAACTACCTCACGACCAAGGCATGTACCGCCTCACTAAGGGAAGCGACTACGTTCTCCTGATCGTCTACGTGGACGATCTCCTCTACATTGGGTCAACCGACGGCATCGCCACGTGGTTCGAAGGAGAGCTCCAGAAAGACCTCACGCTCACGGTCTCCTCCACCGTTACACAGTACCTCGGGCTCAACATCCGCGAAGAAGAAAACGCCATCTATCTAAGCGCCGAGAAATACGCCGACACCATCGCGAAACGCTTCAGCCTCACACCAAGCGCCATCTCCACGCCTTACCGCTACACATCAGGAACCGAGAAGGAACGAACTACTCTACTCAAGCCCGCCGGCATACGCGACTATCAAAATAAGCTCGGATGCCTGCTATTCGCCGCCGTCACCTGCCGTCCTGACTTATCCTACTCCGCAAGTCAGCTCGCCACCTATCTCAAGAAGCCTGAAGCTGAACACCTGGCGGAACTTGATCGCGCTCTCCACTACTTCGTCAGCACCGCGACGATCGGGCTAACCTACCACAAGAGCGCAGCTACACCGACTAAGCTAATCGGCTACGTCGACGCCGATCACGCCGGCGACACCGACAACAGGCGCTCACGCACCGGCTATGTCTACCGCCTTGAGCCTATCGGTCCTATCTCCTGGCAGTCGAGCAAGCAGGAGTTAATCGCACTATCTTCAGCAGAAGCAGAATATATTGCACTCTGCTCAGCCACCAAGGAGGGACTTTACCTTCGCGGACTACTGGAAGAAGCGAAGCTAGCCGAGTTACCCAGCTTCACCGTGTTCTGCGACAACCAGTCAGCAATTCGCATCGCCAACAAAAACGGCTTCGCAAACAGGACGAAACACATCGCCCTGCGCTATTTCTTCGTGAAGGACGAGATAGAAAAAGGGAAACTCGATCTGTCATACTGTCCAACATCCGAGATGGCAGCCGATTACTTGACCAAGAAACTCGGCAAGCAGAAGTTCGAATACTGCATGATGCTGACTGGACAAGGCCACGTCACCAGCAGTAACACTCCAGAAGCGAAGGGGAGTGTTGGAAACAATAAGTCCTAAGTGCGCTTCTGTCGTATCAAAATCCAAGGTACCAAGCGAAGCAGTCCCAATCGAAGCATCGAGTCAACCTCGGAGGTTAGGGTAACCGCCTGGAGGTTAAAGGTCGCTGACCTTTGACTCGACAATTACAGCGCGACAGTTAAGGACACACAACTGACTCGTTACAGAGCAGTTGCCCGAGTCGCGCTATATCGAACCGCAACAGCAATACAGTTATCTATCTATTCCCTGTACTCTTATATAAATCCTTGTATTTGCTTGTTTAATTCAATCAACTTTGCTCTCACACACCAGTGCAAGGTCGGTTCAAATTCTTCACTAAACGCTTCCGCTATTACAACTACTTCACCTAGAGTTATCCCTTGCAAAGATCCTAAGGGGCTATCTCAGCCCAACAGTTTAAACTATTGCTTCTTGAACTTGTGCTCAGAATGTGTGGTGACATTGTGATCCACCCTGAGCTTGTAGTGCTTTGCTTGCTCTGCTGATTACACCCCACTTTGGCTATGGGGGTGTGTCAGAATGTTATCTTATGCTCTAGCCTGTAGTGGGGTGCTCTATAGCGAGTACAACCCTTCTAGGGTTTGCTATTTGTATCCTCATTCTTGCTAGTGCAACCCTCTTCTCTCTTCTAATTTTCACAATCCTGCGCGGCCATTAATGGTTGCGCGCATCATATTTTAATGCCCGATCATATATTTTCTGCGGTCATAAGCTGCAATGCCCGGGCATCAACGCGGGACCCTTAATGACCGAGCATGATTGGTCAATTCTATGAGCGGTGCCTTTTTTTGAAATGCGCGTCCAATCAGGCGCAGTCATATAGGGTCACGCAATAATGAAGATCGCGCAATAACAAGTACAGGAGTTTCGGGAATAGAAACCCGTATAGGGTAATGGGCCGGGTTTAAAAAGGCCAGTGGGAAAACCCTGGCAAGGCCACTCGAGAATATAGGGCGTGTCCGAAGTGCCCCTCGACATCCACCCGTCATCCATCCGTCATTGGATGGATGACGGTGGCGGATGACGAGGGATGACGGATGGATGACGGTTGGTTGTCGAGTCACTTCGGACACACTGCCGGCGACATAACTGCCCAAAAAAATGCCGGCCGGCACTGTTGGCGCCGGCAGGGGCAGACCAGAGAAAATGTTAAATGTTCAAATTTGAATCTAACGAATTTCGCTAACATGTTTCGTCACCCCGTGCAGTCACAAAGGACAGTCGTTTGCCAAGAGATACTTTCGCCATGTTTCCCCCTCAAAATTTGTTATCAAACTTTGGGTTCGTTGACTGCCTCGTTGACCAGCCCGATGTCACTGTTGGCGGCACCCTTGGCTGTAATGTTTACACATGGCTGGATGACGGATGGATGTCGGTCGGATGTCAAATCACTTCGGACACAACGCCGGCCTGTAAATTTTCACCTACCACCCTGACATCCATCGACATGTCGCTTCGGACACGCCCTTATCACTAAATTTGATAACCACGTGAGCTAATGGTGGCCACGTGGGCAACGCTGAATCTCCAAACAAGGGTTTGGAGCAAATCTATCGCAACTATCACTCCCAGAATACACGCAACCAAACCAGCACTTCCCGCACCACCATTTTCTGCCTAATTCACTTCGTCATTAACAGAACTCACGATCACATTTGAGTTTTTTTAGCCATCGCCTTTCCACGAGCAGCATGACTGTCGATTCTGAAGGCAGTTGTGTTTGAAGTGTCTAGAGTAGTCTCAGAAACAGCGGGAACACGACGCGCGCCTGTTCCTTTGTCGGCAGTGCGAGCGCATGGAGTCGTTTCCTGCTTCGCGCCACCCGCTGCACACCCGCTTGCACACTCAAACCACATTACGCTCCCCTACGTTCGACGTCTCGCTATCAGCTTCTTTGGCACTCTGTATCGCTACGGCTGTTGCGCATACCCGTTCGGCAGAGTGGGAGCCACGCGCGGAGCCGCGGTCACTTCGGCCGGCTCGTCGCTGCAACGAGCGGCGAAGAACCGAACGAGATTGTTGCAAACGACGCACATAGTGTCGGGGATAAGGGTGCAAGGGGGAATGCAACGGCGGAGAGCACGGAGCTGGCGGACATCCTGGCGCGCGTGCACGAGGAGATGGCGGAGGCCACCGGCGCCCAAGCGGACGGGCGCGCGTCGATCTTGCGGAGCATGGGGCGCGAGGGCGGCGGGGAGGGCGAGGCAGGCGAGCAGCTGCTGCAGGCGGAGGAGCAACGGCGCATGCGGGCGCCGGGGGACGCGGAGGAGGCGGAGGAGGACGCAGGGTCTTGGGAAGGAAGCGACGGCGCGCAAGGCGGAAAGGAATACATGTGGACATGGAGAGGTGCGAAAGGGGGTTGAGGGGAGTAAGGTCGATATGTTATACCCAATACCGTTGTAACACGTATTGACGATGTATCGCGTACACTACGGGCAACGCCTCTCGCTCCACGCACTCCTCGTTTGCTCCGCCCATGCTCATGCGCCCCCTTGACCTCTCCCTCCCCCCCCCCCCTTTCCCCCCCCTCCCCTCCTCCTTCCCCCCGCCCGCAGGCTCCCCCGTGGCGGGGGCAACGTGGGCGGGCGCGGGGGTAGCGGAAGGGGCGGGGGCTGGCAGGGGGGAGGAGGAGCGGGGGCGGCTGGGGCAGGGCAGAGCATGGGGGGAGGGATAGGGGTGGGTAGCGGGACGTACCTGCAGGCGCGTGCGCTGCTGTTGAACATGGCGAAGAGCATGGAGCAGCTTGAGAGTGGGCTGTCCATCCGCCACAAGGTACCCGTGTGTGTGCGCTGCCATGCCCCGTCACCGTGCCATGCTGGCCCACCACGTTGCCACGTACCAGCAGCGCCTGCATGCCTTGCCCCATAACCATCCGTAACCGTAACCATGCACACACATGCATCACACGCACAGACACACTCACCCGCACGCCTATAAAGGTGTAAACGAATACCAGCATATTCGTATTCGTATTCGGTATTCGACAAATACCAAATAAAAAACGAATACGAAATCACTGCCTATTCGACTTTTATTCGATAACTGACTATTCGACATATTCGGTATTCGCCAGCCGAATATTCGGATATTCGTATAAGTATTCGACTACTTCAATCGGTATGTACCTAGATTTCTGAAGCTGCGTTTCTTATGTTTCACTCATATCATCAGCAATAGAAGCACCGGCGGTGCTTACGGCCTATTAGGAACCCTAGCCCAAGGTTCTATGTATGGTAAAAACCGTATTCGCATTCGTATTTGACACAGATCCAGGTATTCGAACAGTATTCGTAAACCATCTATTTGAACCATATTCGGATTCGGTAGAAGAGGGCTACTCGGCCAAATACGAAATTGCCTACTATTCGTAAAATATTCGTATAAAAAACCGTATTCGAAACCGTATTCGTTTTTACACCTTTACACGCCTACTCTCCCCCCCATGCGTGGCATGGCATGGCATGGCATGGCGAGCAGGAGATGGGCGAGTCAACGCAGTTCATCTCGGGCATCCGCTCCAGCGAACCAGCTGCCGGCCAGGTGGGTGGCAGGCCACGTGGGTGGCAGGCCACGTGGGTGGCAGGCCACGTGGGTGGGAGACCACGTGGGTGGGAGGCCACGTGGGTGGGAGGCCACATGGGGGCAGGGCACGTGGATGGCAGGGCATGTGGGTGGCAGGGTGGGTGGATGGCAGGGCATGTGGGTGGCAGGGTGGGTGGATGGCAGGGCATGTGGGTGGCAGGGTGGGTGGATGGCAGGGCATGTGGGTGGCAGGGTGGGTGGATGGCAGGGCATGTGGGTGGCAGGGTGGGTGGATGGCAGGGCATGTGGGTGGCAGGGTGGGTGGATGGCAGGGCATGTGGGTGGCAGGGTGGGTGGATGGCAGGGCATGTGGGTGGCAGGGTGGGTGGATGGCAGGGCATGTGGGTGGCAGGGTGGGTGGATGGCAGGGCATGTGGGTGGCAGGGCATGTGGATGGCAGGGCATGTGGGTGGCAGGGCATGTGGATGGCAGGGCATGTGGGTGGCAGGGCATGTGGATGGCAGGGCATGTGGGTGGCAGGGCATGTGGGTGGCAGGGCATGTGGGTGGCAGGGCATGTGGGTGGCAGGGCATGTGGGTGGCAGGGCATGTGGGTGGCAGGGCATGTGGGTGGCAGGGCATGTGGGTGGCAGGGCATGTGGGTGGCAGGGCATGTGGGTGGCAGGGCATGTGGGTGGCAGGGCATGTGGGTGGCAGGGCATGTGGGTGGCAGGGCATGTGGGTGGCAGGGCATGTGGGTGGCAGGGCATGTGGGTGGCAGGGCATGTGGGTGGCAGGGCATGTGGGTGGCAGGGCATGTGGGTGGGGTTAACGGTGACTGGTGGGGTGCGGGGATGGGGTTGGTGTGCCTGATGCTGTGCTTCCCTAGTGCATGCTGTGCTCCTAGTGCATGCTGTGCTCCTAGTGCATGCTGTGCTCCTAGTGCATGCTGTGCTTCCCTAGTGCATGCTGTGCTCCTAGTGCATGCTGTGCTCCTAGTGCATGCTGTGCTCCTAGTGCATGCTGTGCTCCTAGTGCATGCTGTGCTCCTAGTGCATGCTGTGCTTCCCTAGTGCATGCTGTGCTCCTAGTGCATGCTGTGCTCCTAGTGCATGCTGTGCTCCTAGTGCATGCTGTGCTCCTAGTGCATGCTGTGCTCCTAGTGCATGCTGTGCTTCCCTAGTGCATGCTGTGCTCCTAGTGCATGCTGTGCTCCTAGTGCATGCTGTGCTCCTAGTGCATGCTGTGCTCCTAGTGCATGCTGTGCTCCTAGTGCATGCTGTGCTTCCCTAGTGCATGCTGTGCTCCTAGTGCATGCTGTGCTCCTAGTGCATGCTGTGCTCCTAGTGCATGCTGTGCTCCTAGTGCATGCTGTGCTCCTAGTGCATGCTGTGCTTCCCTAGTGCATGCTGTGCTCCTAGTGCATGCTGTGCTCCTAGTGCATGCTGTGCTAGTGCATGCTGTGCTCCTAGTGCATGCTGTGCTCCTAGTGCATGCTGTGCTTCCCTAGTGCATGCTGTGCTCCTAGTGCATGCTGTGCTCCTAGTGCATGCTGTGCTTCCTAGTGCATGCTGTGCTCCTAGTGCATGCTGTGCTCCTAGTGCATGCTGTGCTCCTAGTGCATGCTGTGCTCCTAGTGCATGCTGTGCTCCTAGTGCATGCTGTGCTCCTAGTGCATGCTGTGCTCCTAGTGCATGCTGTGCTCCTAGTGCATGCTGTGCTCCTAGTGCATGCTGTGCTCCTAGTGCATGCTGTGCTCCTAGTGCATGCTGTGCTCCTAGTGCATGCTGTGCTCCTAGTGCATGCTGTGCTCCTAGTGCATGCTGTGCTCCTAGTGCATGCTGTGCTCCTAGTGCATGCTGTGCTCCTAGTGCATGCTGTGCTCCTAGTGCATGCTGTGCTCCTAGTGCATGCTGTGCTCCTAGTGCATGCTGTGCTCCTAGTGCATGCTGTGCTCCTAGTGCATGCTGTGCTCCTAGTGCATGCTGTGCTCCTAGTGCATGCTGTGCTCCTAGTGCATGCTGTGCTCCTAGTGCATGCTGTGCTCCTAGTGCATGCTGTGCTCCTAGTGCATGCTGTGCTCCTAGTGCATGCTGTGCTCCTAGTGCATGCTGTGCTCCTAGTGCATGCTGTGCTCCTAGTGCATGCTGTGCTCCTAGTGCATGCTGTGCTCCTAGTGCATGCTGTGCTCCTAGTGCATGCTGTGCTCCTAGTGCATGCTGTGCTCCTAGTGCATGCTGTGCTCCTAGTGCATGCTGTGCTCCTAGTGCATGCTGTGCTCCTAGTGCATGCTGTGCTCCTAGTGCATGCTGTGCTTCCCTAGTGCATGCTGTGCTCCTAGTGCATGCTGTGCTCCTAGTGCATGCTGTGCTTCCCTAGTGCATGCTGTGCTCCTAGTGCATGCTGTGCTCCTAGTGCATGCTGTGCTCCTAGTGCATGCTGTGCTCCTAGTGCATGCTGTGCTCCTAGTGCATGCTGTGCTTCCCTAGTGCATGCTGTGCTCCTAGTGCATGCTGTGCTCCTAGTGCATGCTGTGCTTCCCTAGTGCATGCTGTGCTCCTAGTGCATGCTGTGCTCCTAGTGCATGCTGTGCTCCTAGTGCATGCTGTGCTCCTAGTGCATGCTCACAGCATTGGTGGCGCCGGCAGCGGGCAGCGTCACTGGTGGGAGCAGCAGGTTGGGTGTGTGTGGTAGCAGTGTGGTCTGAGGCGCCTCAAAACACTACTTTTATCTGGTTGGGTGTGGTAGCAGTGCGTGCGTTTGCAGCCTGCATGAGGCATGGCTATGTGATGGCGTGAGGCAGCATGGGACTCCAATGTGGCAACCGCTGACATGTGCTCTGTGCTGACATGTGCTCTGTGCTGACATGTGCTCTGTGCTGACATGTGCTCTGTGCTGACATGTGCTCTATGCTGTGCATGGGGCGTGGCATGGGAATGGAATTGTATGGGCACATGGGCATGGCATGTGCGGGCATGGCATTGTGCGGGCATGGCATTGTGCGGGCATGGCATTTGCGGGCATGGCATTTGCGGGCATGGCATTTGCGGGCATGGCATTTGCGGGCATGGCATTTGCGGGCATGGCATTTGCGGGCATGGCATGTGTGGCATGTGCGGGCATGGCATGGTGTGGGTATGGCATGGTGCGGGCATGGCATGGTGTGGGCATGGCATGGTGTGGGCATGGCATGGTTTGGGCATGGCATGGTGGGGGCATGGCATGGTGTGGGCATGGCATGGTGTGGGCATGGCATGGTGTGGGCATGGCATGGTGTGGGGATGGCATGGTGTGGGCATGGCATGGTGCGGGCATGGCATGGTGTGGGCATGACATGGTGCGGGCATGGCATGGCATGGCATGGTGTGGGCATGGCAGGGCGCAGTGGTGCGGAGAGCAGAGGAGAGATGGTGGCGCGCATGCAGGTGCAGTTCGCAGCCATGGAGAAGGAGGCGGCCCACAAGGATACTGTGCTCGAACGCCTGCTCACCAAGCCAAGGAAGTCCACCAAGCAGGTGCGCCAAGTCCACCAAGCAGGTCCACCTCCTCCTTTCCTTCCTTCCTCACCTCATCCCTCTCGCTTTCTTTTCTTCATTTCTGCTTTCGCTTCAAAAATTTCCTTCCTGCTTGCGCGTGCATGTGCATGCGTGTGTGTGCGTGTGCATGGGGCGGGGAGCAGCAAATGAGGGTGGTGGAGGAGCGGTCGCGAGTGGAGAAGGACGAGCTGAGGAGGGAGATGGCGGAGCAGCAGCAGCAGCGCATGCATAGGGTGCGCTATGCTGCCACACTCACGACCTGCCACACCACACTGCCTGCCCGCACCTCGTACTGCACCGCACTCTACCGCATTCAACATCCATATTGATAGCCTCTTTCGTCCTCCATCCCCCATCTACCATTCCTCTCACTCACATCCTTGTCCTTCCTCTTCACCTTCCGTTTCCCTCCCCTGAATTGCCTCGTCTCCCTCTCCCACACCCCTCCCATCCATCCCCTCCTCTCCTCCCCACCACGCCACCATCCAACTGACCCACGTAGGCTTGGTGCGTTCAGGAGCTGGAGTCGGCAGCGGGGAGAGAGGAGAGGATGAGGCGGCAGCTGATGGAGGCGCAGGAGGGCATAGTGCACCGGGACGCCTTCCTGCAGCAGCTACAGGAAGAGGCTGCGCTCTCTGCCTCTGCGCTCAAACAGGCCGCCAGGATGGGCTGGGGTGGAGTGGGGTGGGGTGGGGTGGAATTGGCTGTGGTGGCGTGGGTAGGGAAGCGCATAGCAGCTGTAGGAAGAGGCCGCGCTCTCCGCCTCTGCGCTCAAGCAGGCCGCCAAGGTGCGCAGTGGGGGATGGGGGTTTTGCTCGCGTGGAAAGGGTTTTGCTTCACAGCGTGGTGTCAGATGGGGTGCGGTGGGCTGGGCTGGGTTGCCGTGCTGCGGGTAGGGAAACAAGTAGAGGATAGAGTGATGGCGTTTTCCAGCAGCAATACACATTTCCTCATGCTTTATGCTTCGCCTTCCTGCCTCCCGGCATCGTTCCCTCCCCGCCCCTCTCCCTCCCACTCCCCTCCTTCCCCATGGTGCCCGTGTGTGTGTGAGAGCGGGCGAGCAGGCGATGGTGGCGGCGCGGGACCGCACGTTGAGGATAGAGGAGCAGCTGGAGTCGATGGGAGACCAGCTGGCCAAGGAGCGCACCAAGACCCGCCGCGAGAGAGACAACACCGTGCGCGTCACTGCTGTACGTGCCCTGCCCTGCCCTGCCCTGCCCTACCCTGCCCTGCCCTGCCCTGCCCTGCCCTGCCCTGCCCTGCCCTGCCCTGCCCTGCCCTGCCCTGCCCTGCCCTGCCCTACCCTGCCCTGCCGCGTGTGATAAGTCGAATTGTGAGTCGGTGGGTGACCAGCGCGCTAAGACCCGCCACGAGCGGGAGAACACCGCGCGTGTCACTGCTGTATGTGCACCACCGCGTGGAGGGGGGGGGGGGGGGGGAGAGGGAATGGGAGGATGGGGGCTTTATGGGAAAACGTGCAATGTGTAGATAGGCAGGCATGGAGTGGGGTGCAAGGGCTCTTGTGCATTCTGCATCAGCAATGCTTGCCAGGCTGCCACTGCTCCTGATTGCCCCACTTGCCATTTCCCAACGCATCTTGTTCCTCCCATCGGCTTGCATCCTCATCATCCACTCGCTCCCCGTCCCTGCTCCCACCCACCGCTGCTGCTGCTGCGTTGCGTTGGTGAGGAGGCGCGTGATAATAATGGAGCTCAACTGATTGATTAGGAAAGAAGGCACTAGGCCTTAAGTACAAACGAGGTTGGGATGGGCAAGGCTAGGGAAAGGATGGGATGGGAATCCTAGCAAATCTCCAATTGGTGAGTTGGCAGATTTGCAGGATTACGAGGGAATCCCAACAAGATAGGGTTGGGATCACAAACTACACCCAACCCGCAAATAACCTACGCGATATAAAATATAGTACACAAAGTGTTGACAGCCTAATTCTAACACACCCCCTAGGCTGCAACACATCAGCCACAAGGAGGCCCAACACCCATGGCCGAGAGGAGGCGGTAATGATCCTCGCGAACAAGCGACTTGGTAAACAAGTCAGCAAGGTTGCAGTTGGAGGCAATGTGTTCAGCCTTCAGCTGCTCGCGCTGCACCAGCTCACGAAGAAAGTAGTGACGGACTTCAATGTGCTTGGTGCGGCCATGGAAAACGGGGTCTTTGGTGAGATGAATGGTGCTCTCGTTGTCACACCAAAGCGTTGGGGTTGGTTGGGGATACCCCAGTTCTGTCAGCAGGAAGGAGAGCCAACGAGCCTCTTGTGCAGCCATGGTCCCGGCATACAGCTCTGCCTCACAGGTCGACAGTGAGACGGAGGACGACCGAGTGGAGCGCCAACTTACAACCCCACTGCCAAGGGTAAAGCAATACCCTTGGGACGAGCGCCGATCACTCTGGTCATCAGCATAGGATGAGTCACTGTACCCCTCAAGGCGAACAGGGGAAGTGCCACCAAGCGTGAGCACATAATCCTGTGTGCCTTTGAGATAGCGAAGAACCCGCTTGGCGGCAGACCAGTGGTGGCGAGTGAAGCGACCAGGTGCAACGTAGCGGGACAGTACACTGACTGGATAGGCTGAGTCTGGTCGAGTGCACATCATCGCGTACAATAGGGATCCCACAAGCTCGGGGTAAGGCTCGTCACAGGGCTCAGGTGAGGGAACGGAGGGTGCAGTGAGTTGGTGTTGCAGAGAGAGTGGGGTGGGCATTGATGCTGCTTCCTGCATCTGGAACCTCGTCAGAACGTTGTTGATGTAAAACTTCTGCGAAAGGGTGATGGTGCGGGCTGTGCGATCACGTGTGATTTCCATTCCCAAATAGTTCGTCAGCTTCCCAAGGTCCTTCATGGCCAGCTTCTCACCAAGTGCGGTTTTGACTGCTGCCAGCTCAGTCTGATCCTTGGTGACAAGGATCATGTCATCGACATAAACCAGGATGAAGAACCGGGAGGGTGTTGCTCGGATGAAGAGGCTGGGGTCAGAGGTGGATGGGTGAAAGTCGAGGGACCCTAAGGTGCTCTTTAGCTTGTTGTGCCATTCCCGGGGAGCTTGCTTGAGGCCATACACTGGCCGATTCAGCTTCCATACAGTGCCTGGTGGAAAAGGAGCTGGAAATCCTTCGGGCCGCTCCATATAGATTTCCTCTCGAAGGATCCCTTGCAGGAACGCAGAAGACACATCCATGCAGTCAACCTCCATGTCATCTCGAGCAGCGACATCAAGAAGGGTGCGCAGTGTGGGAGTTTGGCGGTGGGAGAGAATGTCTCAAAGAAGTCCAGTCCACGCTTTTGGGTAAATCCCTTGGCACAGTACCGGGCTTTGAAGACAGGAAATTCGCCTGGAAGTTGTTTCACCCGAAAGACCCATTTTCCCTTCACAATGTTGACGCCGGAGGGAGGAGAGACGTATGTGAAAGTTCCTGTGTGAATGAAGGCCTCACATTCTGCGACAATGGCCCCCAACCACTGAGCGGCGTGAGGACCAGAGACTGCTTCAGCATAGGTGAGAGGTGTGGGGATGGAGGGGTTGTCGGAGAAATTGAGGGTTGGAGAGTCTGCGATGTCTGGAAAGAGGAAGCAGAGTGCGTGGATGGCTGAGTCGATATCAATCAACTCCTCATGTCTGTCTTCAAGGAGAGATGGCATGAGAGAATAATCACCCCCGACAGGAGGAGGATTGAGAGAGACGCGAACGGAAAGGGAGAACGATTGTGGAGGTGAGCGAGAGCGGGTGCGAGAAGCGATGGGTGAGGGAGGCGGGGCCGGAGTAGGCGTAGCGGAAGGGGAGGTGGGAGTGGGAGGGAGAGTGGAGACAGGATCGGGATCAGGGGTGGGAGCAGGAGGAGGAGGAGGGGGAGGAGGAGGAGGAGGAGGAGGAGGAGCTGGGTGACGGCGTTGGTAGGTTTTGAGAGGAACGGGCTCGGTAGGAGGAGATGCGAGAGGAGATGGAGGAGGGGTAGCGGAGGAGGGAGGGAGCGAGGGAGACTGTGTGGTACTGGAGGGGGAAGTGGGTGATGGGGGATCAGAAATGGTGGAGGGAGCGGGAAGAGGAGGAGATGGAGTGTCGGGAAGAGGGAGACTGTCAAAGTCAGCTTAAGTAAGAGAGGGAGGCGGAGGAGAGGGGGAAGCCTCGGAGGAGGGGTAAAATGAGTGGGACTCATCAAAGTAAACGTCCCGGCTGCGATAGAGCTTGTTGGTGGAAGGATGGAGGAAGAGATAGTCTGGCGACCGAGAGGTGCAGCGGAGATGGACTCAGTGGGGGGATGGGGCTGTTCACGAAGCTTGCTCTGTGCACAGTCAAGGCAAGGCGGCCCTAGGGTGGAGGTAGGAGAGGGAAGTGAGGTTGGAAGCCCGTGGAGGAGTTGTTTTGTGGCAAGGTCTGAAAGCGCGCGAAAGTTGATGTGGCCAAGGCGGTGATGAAAGAGCATGGTTTTGTCGGAAAGGAGGCGGCAGTGACAGGTGGAGGAGTCAAGGGAAGGTAACGGGAGGTTTGTGAGGGAGCACGTTTGAATGGGAGGTACTACGAGCGTGTATAGGTTGTTGGAGTTGAGAGTGAAGCGGGCTAGATGAATGCCGGTTTTGGCGTCAAAGAGGCCACAGAAGTCGACATCATTGGGAAAGATGGTGATCACTCCTGCTTGTTGGATTTCACTTTGTGCCAGGAGGTTGTGGCGGAGGGTGGGGGCACAGATGCCAGTGACTGTGCTCGATGGAAATGCTGGACAAGGAACTGTGGAGGACCCATGGCATTGGATGGAGAAGCTAGAGTCGGCTCCGAGGAGTGGGATGGGAGCCTGGTAAGGAACGAACGCGGTTTGGTCTTTGAGCACTGTGTGGGTGGCACCATTGTCTAGTATGAACTCGATCCCTTGTGTGTTTGAAACACCGATGTACTGCCACCCCTTCTCATTAATAAGACCAGCACCAGAGAACAACAGGTTGAGGCGAACATCAGATGGGGTGCTATCAACTGAGGGACTAGGTTCCTCCACTGCCTCGACATGGTTCACGCGACGGGGTGGGGCCCAGTTGGGAGGGCGCTTGTTGGTGGAGACACCATGGACGTCGTACCACTCATCATCTCGCTTCTTGAAGCAAGTTGCCTCAAGGTGGTTGGTGCCTCCGCATTTCTGCCCCCCACGTGGGCCTTTCCTAATGATGTAGGGGCATGGGGGAAAGGAGTTGCGCCTTGGTCCCTGTTGGGAGCGGAATGGGATTCCAGGGGTGTAGCGCACAGCATTGACGGATGCTTGGGCTGCAAGGTCCTTTTCGGCGGAAAGGAGAGCCGATGCGACTTTTTCGAAGGTGAGTTCCTTGGTGGGAAGTTGCTTGAGCATGGAGCTGGTGACATTGTAGGCCGGGGTCAGTCCTACAAGTAGGCCAGCTGCAGGTGCCTGTTCGGGGAAAATGATCCCAATGTCCTTGAGTTCCTCATGGATGTTGCGGATTTCAGATATGTAATCTGCCATGCCAGGGCATTCCTCAAGGCGGACCTGGAACATTCGAGGGATGAGGATGGCAACACCCACCGCTGTCTTGTCATGGAAACGGTCCTGGAGGTACTTCCAAATCGCATGAGCGGAGCGAAAGGTGCGGTAGGATTTGACGAGCTCAACCGGAGTGGTGGTGATGAAAACCCTAATAACTGCTGCATCTGCCTGCTCCCACACACTGAAATCAGTCTCGTACTTGGTGGTATGAGCGTCAAAAGCGGCCTTCTCTGCGGCAGCGGCGCCTTCGCCAAGGGGATCGGGAGGGAGAGGCATCTTTCCCTTGCCGCGGTTGAGGAGGATGTCCTTGAGGCAAATCCCCTTCAGTTCTGTGCTAAGGAGGTGCTTCTCCACCCCATAGCACTAGGCATGATCATTAGGCCCGACCGGACCCGACCCGACCCGACTTGGGCGGGCCAGCCGGGTTCCGGGTCGGGTCGGGTCGGGTCGGAACTTCAAAAAATCCTGGCCCGACCCGGGTATCGGGTGCCGGGTCAGGCGTGACCCGCCCCCGGGTCGGGTCGGGTAGGGGCCGGGTCGGGTCGGGTCGGGCCAAGACCCCATATGCAGGGTAAGAGGTTCCTAAGTTGGAAAAAACGCTAGTTTCAAGTTGCGTATTGAGTTTATACGCATCTAGAATTCGTACGCTGCGGATTTTTCTAAAATTCGCCAAATTTGGCTCGGGCTGACCGGAAGAAAAAAAATCAGATGAGTTCGCGATCTGGCGAACTCAAATTTGAGTCTCGAAATTCAGATCTGAGTTCGCGCGTTGCTAAAGCAACTTCAGATCTGAATTTCGAGATTGTTGGTGGATCATTCCCTCTTATCCACCGCTCACAACCCACCTTCACCCCATCCAATTTGTTGCCAACTTCTACCAGACTCACTCAATGTCAGGCCGCTTTTCCCTTCAATAATCTTTGCCTTCGATTTCTTCCTCTTCACTTTGACGATGACCTACTACAGCAGCAGTTAGGTAATGGATTACTACAGCAGCTCCGGTCTAGGGTTTAGACATTGACTTCGCGATCTGCTTTAGTGCAACTTGTCGAGGGAATGTCAATGTCGAGGGAACAAACAAACCCTAGACATTGACTTCGCGATCTGCTTTAGTGCAACTTGTCGAGGGAGGAAAAGTCGGGTTGGGCCAAATACTCGACCCGACTTAGGGCGCGGTACCCGAAACCGGGTCGGGTACGACTTCGGGTCTAAATCTGACCCGACCCGACCCGACCCGGTTTCGGGTGTCGGGTCGACCCGACCCGACCGGGTAAACCCGACCCGACCCGGCCGGGTCAGCGCTTCAAAATGCCTGAGCCGACCCGCCGGGGCAGGATGATCATGCCTGCATAGCACCATTCCCCAAAGTTGGTGCTCGTGCCGTTGGGAGCGAGGTTGAGAACGATGAGGTTTCCGACTAGGGTAGAAGTTGAAGTCGCCATTCGCGCGGAGCGCAGCGCTAAAGTCAACGATACGAAGCGGCGATTTTGAAAATTGATGAAGTCCGAAACGCGGAAATGTGCGATTTCGGCAATAAGATTGCGATTCCTGTTTTGCTTCTCTGCTTCGCCGATGACCCCTTTTCTGCTGCGCCGATGACCTGTTCCGCTGCGCCGCTGACCTGCTCTGCTGCGCCGCTGAACCTGCTCTGCTGCGCCGCTGAACCTGCTCTGCTGCGCCGCTGAACCTGCTCTGCTGCGCCGCTGAACCTGCTCTGCTGCGCCGCTGAACCTGCTCTGCTGCGCCGCTGAACCTGCTCTGCTGCACCGATGAAAACCTGCTGGAAGTTTCGAATGTGAGAAAATTGCCACGGAAATTTGAAATTTCAGAGCTTACGATGAAGGAAATTGACGGAGAAATGTGCCGCCGTTGAAATCGGAAATGCACGTAGACGGAGCGGGAAAGCGCTTTTGACCAGTGCGACGATGTGAAGACGAAAAACGCTAAGCGAAGAAGGCGTGAACCGAGAACGCCATAGCCGAGAGGAAGAGAATGATCGCGACGCCAAGGATCGGATTCCGCGTGAGCGGAATTTGCTAGCTCGATACCATGATAATAATGGAGTTCAACTGATTGATTAGGAAAGAAGGCACTAGGCCTTAAGTACAAACGAGGTTGGGATGGGCAAGGCTAGGGAAAGGATGGGATGGGAATCCTAGCAAATCTCCAATTGGTGAGTTGGCAGATTTGCAGGATTACGAGGGAATCCCAACCAGATAGGGTTGGGATCACAAACTACACCCAACCCGCAAATAGCCTACGCGATATAGAATATAGTACACAAAGTGTTTACAGCCTAATTCTAACAGCGCGAGCAGGAGCTGGCAGAGGACATGGCGTTTGAGCCCACTCATAACTCCCCCCCCCCCCCCCTCTCTCTCTCCCCCCGCCCCTTCGTCTCCCCGTTGATGTGACGTGATGGGGTGGTGGTGTGGGTGCTCATAGGAGCTGGTGGAGGCGCGCATGGCCGGCAGTGGAGGAGATGGCGGGGCGGTTTGAGATGTCTTCTGATTCTCATCAATATTTTTCCTCTGATTCTCATCAATAATTTTCCTCTGATTCTCATCAATAATTTTCCTCTGATTCTCATCAATAGTTTTCCTCTGATTCTTTTATCATGGCGCGTGCAGGAGCTGGCAGAGGCGCGCATGGCAGCAGAGGAGATGGCGGGGCGGGTGGGGCGGCTGGAGAGCGAGGTGCAGCGCAAGGAGCGCGAGATGCTTCACAGCCGCGAGGAGGCGGACGCTGTCAGGGCGCAGCTGCAAGCCACCCAGCAGGTAGGCACGGCGCAGCTGCAAGCCACCCAGCAGGTAGGCACGGCGCAGCTGCAAGCCACCCAGCAGGTAGGCACGGCGCAGCTGCAAGCCACCCAGCAGGTAGGCACGGCGCAGCTGCAAGCCACCCAGCAGGTAGGCACGGCGAGCGGCTGTGGAGGGGCGAATGAGGGGCTCAATTGCTGTGTGAGTGGGGAGGGGTTGAGTGAGGGAGTCAAGCTGCTCATCTCTGGTACGAGCTCTGCCCTGCCCCAGTCTCTCGCTGCCCGTGACATCACCGCCACCTCCCCTCCCCCCTTGTTCCTCCTTTCCCCTGCCCCCAGGCGCTGGAGGAGGCAGCGCGGCAGGCGAGGGAGGAGCAGGCGGGCAGGCAGCAGGCGGAGGCGGCGGTGGAGGAGGAGAGAGCGGCGGCGGCAGCGGCGGTGGCGGGGCAGATGAGCGCGGAGCAGCGGCTGATGGAGGCACAGGCGCGCGTGCAGCTGCTGGAAGGCGAGGTGGACTCACTCAAGGTGGGGTGGGCAAGGGAGGGGAGGGGAGGGGAGGGGAGGGGAGGGGAGGGGAGGGGAGGGGAGGGGAGGGAAGGGGAGGGGAGGGGTGGTGGGATGGGATTCATGAGGTGGCATGTGCGTGCCTCGTGGTCTGACCTGATGCAGAGGATGATGCTGTGGTGGTAACCCCTGGTCCGTGTAACCCCTGGTCCGTGTAACCCCTGGTCCGTGTAACCCCTGGTCCGTGTAGCTCTCTCACCAACCCTCTCTCTTCCACCCGCCTCCCCACCCCATCTCGCGTCCTTGTGCTCCCGTGCGGTGTGTGGGCGTGGGAGCAGGAGGTGGCAGCGAGCAAGGACTCGCTGCTGGCGGCGGTGAAGGAGGAGACCATGCGCAATGCTGACATGCTGCTTGCTGCTGCCAACACTCGCAAGGTCAGACCCGCTGGAGCCCCATACCTTGTGCGAGCCTTCTTCAGACCAACGCTGACATGCTGCGCCGCGACACCACCCAGAACATCCGTGCCCAGCGCGCCGAGCTGGTGAGTCATTGGCGGGTGGTGAGCTCGTGAGTCATTGGAGGGGTGGTGGGTGCGAGGGCAACGCTCATGCTTGTGCCGGGCCTCGCATCATCTCATTGCTGCTTCACCCTCCTTCCCTTGCTTCCTGTATGCCCTTCTTCCCCACACAAAACCACCCCTATTCTCTATTTGTGTGTGGTGCGCCTGGCGGGGGGCAGGCGCTGCGGGAGGCTGAGAGGAGGGCGCGGGAACTGGAGATGGAGTCGCTGCTTCACCTCCACTCTCCCCACCCCCACAAAACCACCTCCCCACCCCCACAAAACCACCTCCCCACCCCACAAAACCACCACTCCCCCCTCTTTCCTGCAGGCGCTGAGGGGTAGGCGGAGAGGAGGGCGCGCGAGCTGACGATGGAGAGGGAGTCGCTGCGGCGGGGCGTGGCAAAGCGCGACCAGGCGCTGGGGCTCATGAAGAGAGAGCTCGAACGCACCGCTCACATGCTCTCCGCCGCTGCTGACACCCGCCAGGTGAGCCCTGCTGCTGACACCCGCCAGGTGAGCCCTGCTGCTCACACCCGCCAGGTGAGCCCTGCTGCTCACACCCGCCAGGGTGAGCCGTGCTGCTGACACGTCAGTTGCTCTTATCAGGTGGATGAGTTTGTGTGGTGCAGTACCGATGCTGCGACTGAGGGGCTGTTTCCTGTGCTTCATGCCCCCCCTGCCCTCCCTTGCCATGGGATACGACCCTCATCACATCAACTCCCGTTGTGTGGGGACTGGGAGTGACAGGCATTACGGAGCATGAAGGAGCAGATGGAGTGGATGCAGGAGGAGGCGCGCGTCAAGGAGGAGCGCCTGGCAGCGCTGCAGGAGAAGTTTGTCTCTGCTCTCAAGGGCACCACCTTCCCATCGCATGCGTGCATGAATGCACCACTGTTTTTCTTAGGTGCTTCTCTTCCGTGGATGTGGTGCACTTATATAGTTTTCGCAAATCCTCACTTTGCCAGTGCTCTTTTCCTTGTACCGTATGTTGGCGTCGGAACTGGCATGTTTGCCGCAGGACAAGAGCATTCTAAAGCGAAGAAAGGTGCCGCCACAAGGGAAGTCCTCTGGCGATTCGCAACCCCAATGACCTTTTTGAGAGCAACTCTCGCCTCTATGGCAATGGAGCGCCTGTAGCAGCAATTGTATAAAGCATGGAGTGTGCTTGGTTCCTGAGTGTGTATGCAAGCTTCTGATGGTGATCATAATTATCGGCTCTTGATAAAGCTAGGGCAAATAGCATGTACGGTATGTTAGTCGAGGGTTGGAATTGTAGAACCACACTGTAGGGAGTTGCGAGCCTTGGCGAGGATGCAGCATCTGGTGGGCGGCAGCAGTGTTCGATGGCTGTCAGCCACCTGATCCATCTCTAATCCTTGACCCCTGAATTCGGCCTACACCGCACAGCATTGGCTGTGGGTTTGTGCCCACGCGAAGCGGTTCGACGCTGGGGGCCAATGACACTCCCCTTGTGCTGGGGAGCCCCACGATTGGGCGAGGGCTGTAGAGATCGACGGCAGATGTGGCAAGTTCCTGAACCCACCTCTTTGGGGGACTTGAAACAGCTAGTCCGCCAACGTGGCGGAAGATTTTGACGTCAATATCTGCCCGTTCGGCCTGTTGTTGCGAGGGAGACCGATATCCGCGACTGGTGTTCCAACGAAGTTTCGAGGGCGCGAATCGTTTCGTTGGTGACCGTCGTTCGCCCCCCCCTTTCCTTCAAATCCGTCCAAACCCATTCTTGCCACCACTTACGCACCCCGCTCCCGCACGCCACATTCACTCACTGCAATCCCCCCCTCCTCACCACCAATTCGCGCTCTCATGTCGACTCGACGTCTCTCGCACCATCACCGAAAATGGTAGTTTTCTTGGAAATGCCAAGTGCGTTTCAACCGAGTTAGTGATATACAGCCTTACGCTGTTTTGTGTGCTGCTTCCAGTCCAGCCCTCCAGCCATGCTGCAGCCCCGAAAAAAATAGCATCCTTGCATCTTCAGGTGAATCCTTCGAGCCACAGTACATAGGCTCGCCGCTCACAGCCTTCCAGCGCCACCATGCTTTCCGCGCTCGGCGCAAGCTCCAAGGCCGTGCTGCGCGCGGACCTGCAGCCATGTGCGTCATGCCACGCTCACCGTCTCGACTCCGCTCACCACCTCCCGGCAACCGCGCTGCTCTTGCATTCCGCTGCCCCGCAAGCGCACCAGCTGCGCGCGCTCCGGTCCTCTTCAGCCGCTGCGCTCTTCCCTTCAGCCGGGGGCCGCGCGGACAGTGGGCGCAGGTCCGCGGTTGTTCGCGTGAGCGCCGAAGCGGAGACTCCGCAGAGCGAGCGGCTCCAATTGAACGGCTCGGGTAGGTGAATGGGGATGGGCGCGCGCCTGCACTGTCTTCGGGGCAGAATTGCTGCACTTCGGCAGAATTGCTGCACTTCCAGGACCGTCGTCCCTCCTCTGCTTCAGTCCTGCTCCCGTGCCGCGCAAATGTCTTGACCCCGCCAGTACTAGTCATCCCCATTTCCTTACGACCTCCTCTGCCCTCTGCCTCCCCTCCCCCCTATCCTCGTGCCATCCGCCGGGGTGGTGTCCCCCCGTGCGCGTGGGGTGCGCAGTGCTTCGCGCGGACCCGCTGTGGTCGGCGGTGACGGAGCAGGTGGCCATCGGCGGGAGCGTCACGACGGCGGGTGCGGAGGACGTGCGCGCGCTGCAGACGCAGTTCGGCATGACGGCCGTCGTTAACGTCGAGGTACGTTAACGTCGAGATACGCACTCAACCCCGTCGCGCACACCAACGCCCGTGCCGTTTCACACTTGCTCACATCTCGTGCCAATTTCTACGCGTGCTGACATGACATGGCGTGCGTGTGTCTTTGGTGGCGGCGTGCAGGAGGAGAGCGCGATGAAGGCGCGCGGCAGCAGCTGGGACGAGGAGCGGCGGCGGCTGGAGGAGCAAGGCGTGGTGGCCGTGTGGGTACCCGTCAAGGAGCACGACGCCACAGAGCAGGTGAGGCGCACGCCGCCACGCAGCAGGTGAGGCGCACGCCGCCACGCAGCAGGTGAGGCGCACGCCGCCACGCAGCAGGTGAGGCGCACGCCGCCACGCAGCAGGTGAGGCGCACGCCGCCACGCAGCAGGTGAGGCGCACGCCGCCACGCAGCAGGTGAGGCGCACGCCGCCACGCAGCAGGTGAGGCGCACGCCGCCACGCAGCAGGTGAGGCGCACGCCGCCACGCAGCAGGTGAGGCGCACGCCGCCACGCAGCAGGTGAGGCGCACGCCGCCACGCAGCAGGTGAGGCGCACGCCGCCACGCAGCAGGTGAGGCGCACGCCGCCACGCAGCAGGTGAGGCGCACGCCGCCACGCAGCAGGTGAGGCGCACGCCGCCACGCAGCAGGTGAGGCGCACGCCGCCACGCAGCAGGTGAGGCGCACGCCGCCACGCAGCAGGTGAGGCGCACGCCGCCACGCAGCAGGTGAGGCGCACTCCGCCACGGAGCAGGTGAGGCGCACTCCGCCACGGAGCAGGTGAGACGCACGCCGCCACGCAGCAGGTGAGGCGCACTCCGCCACGGAGCAGGTGAGGCGCACGCCGCCACGGAGCAGGTGAGGCGCACGCCGCCACGGAGCAGGTGAGGCGCACGCCGCCACGGAGCAGGTGAGGCGCACGCCGCCACGGAGCAGGTGAGGCGCTTAAAGTGCTTCGACTCCTCCTTGTCCTCCGTCTCTTGTCTCCGCTTGCTCCTCCCCACCTAAACGCTCTTCCCCTCGGTCGCTTCTCCCCTCCACTCTGGTCTCCCCCCCACCCCTTTCCCCCATGGGCGGCAGGCGCTGATGCTGCCGCAGGTGGTGCGGGTGGTGTCGGCGCTGGTGGCGGCGGGGCACACGGTGGTGCTGCAGTGCTCGTCGGGCGACCGCATCTCGCCGCTCATCGCCATCGGGTGAGTCGCCGCTCATCGCCATTGGGTGAGTCGCCGCTCATCGCCATCGGGTTAGTTTTGAGTCGACTCAAAAGGCCGGGGGGGCCAAAGGCCAGGTGCGCGTGAGATAGGGAGGGGGGGTACACGTGTAAAGCCAAGGAACGGTGAAATGGGTAAAGCCAAGGAACGGTGACATGGGTAAAGCCAAGGAACGGTGACATGGGTAAAGCCAAGGAACGGTGACATGGGTAAAGCCAAGGAACGGTGACATGGGTAAAGCCAAGGAACGGTGACATGGGTAAAGCTAAGGAACGGTGACATGGGTAAAGCCAAGGAACGGTGACATGGGTAAAGCCAAGGAACGGTGACATGGGTAAAGCCAAGGAACGGTGACATGGGTAAAGCCAAGGAACGGTGACATGGGTAAAGCCAAGGAACGGTGACATGGGTAAAGCCAAGGAACGGTGACATGGGTAAAGCCAAGGAACGGTGACATGGGTAAAGCCAAGGAACGGTGACACGTGTAAAGCCAAGGAACGGTGACATGGGTAAAGCCAAGGAACGGTGACATGGGTAAAGCCAAGGAACGGTGACATGGGTAAAGCCAAGGAACGGTGACATGGGTAAAGCCAAGGAACGGTGACACGTGTAAAGCCAAGGAACGGTGACATGGGTAAAGCCAAGGAACGGTGACATGGGTAAAGCCAAGGAACGGTGACATGGGTAAAGCCAAGGAACGGTGACATGGGTAAAGCCAAGGAACGGTGACATGGGTAAAGCCAAGGAACGGTGACATGGGTAAAGCCAAGGAACGGTGACATGGGTAAAGCCAAGGAACGGTGACATGGGTAAAGCCAAGGAACGGTGACATGGGTAAAGCCAAGGAACGGTGACATGGGTAAAGCCAAGGAACGGTGACATGGGTAAAGCCAAGGAACGGTGACATGGGTAAAGCCAAGGAACGGTGAAATGGGTAAAGCGAAAGAAATGTGACATGGGATATAAACATGTGAGCGGTAACATGGTAACAAGCGTTTGGCAACGCACGGGCATTGTGGCCGACTGTTTGAGCATCCCCCTCGTCCCCTGTATGTGTGCATCGGCCGTGCTGCGCGCGCAGGTACCTCATGTTCGTGCGCGGCATGCCCGCGGACGCCGCCTCCGCGCTGGTGGCGGAGAGACGCGCCGGCATCAGCCCGCCCATGGGCGTGCTCACGGAGGTGCGCGGGGGAGAGGGCGAGGAGGAATGATGTATGGGGGGAGAGGGCGAGGAGGAATGATGTATGGGGGGAGAGGGCGAGAAGGAATGATGTATGGGGGGAGAGGGCGAGGAGGAATGATGTATGGGGGGAGAGGGCGAGGAGGAATGATATATGGGGGGAGAGGGCGAGGAGGAATGATGTATGGGGGGAGAGGGCGAGGAGGAATGATGTATGGGGGGAGAGGGCGAGGAGGAATGATGTATGGGGGGAGAGGGCGAGGAGGAATGATGTATGGGGGGAGAGGGCGAGGAGGAATGATGTATGGGGGTAGAGGGCGAGGAGCAATGATATATGGGGGGAGAGGGCGAGGAGGAATGATGTATGGGGGGAGAGGGCGAGGAGGAATGATGTATGGGGATGGGGGAGCCCCCTGAGAGGCATGCGGGGTAGCTTTTAGCGCGAGAGCTGACGGGTGGGTAGTGGTGTCAAGGGTGCAGGCGGGCACTTGCATATCATGCATCACCATGGGCATTCGCATCAACGCCTGCATGCCATCATGCCATCCCTCCCCCTGCTTGCCGTGCCTCCCCGTCCCCATTCCGCGTGCGCCCGTGCGGCGGGCAGGCGATGGAGAAGGTGTTGGCGGGGGCGACGGCGCGTGTGATCGAGATCGCGGAGAGCATCTATCGCAAGCGCGAGCGCACGGGGCAGCCAGGCGACTCCAACTCCGACTGGGTGGTGCGCTCCCCTGCCCTGCCTTCCCCCCTGCCTTCCCCCCTGCCTTCCCCCCTGCCTTTCCCCCTGCCTTTCCCCCTGCCCTCCCCCGTCCCTCCCCTGCTTTCCCCCCTCCCTCCCCTCGCCGCTATTCTCGCGTGCTGCTCACTTCCCAGTCTGCGAATCTTCTCATCTCGCATTCGCCAGCTTGCCCCCTTCACCCCCCATTCTCCTTCTCCCCACTCTCTGCCCCGCTACCCCCCTTCCTCACCTCCCCTTCCCCCACTTCCTGCCCCGCTACCCCCCCTTTCTCAACTCCCCCCTGTCGCTGTGCGCCCAGCAAGCCCAGCGCGCGTACATCAACGAAGCCTTTGCGAAATGGCTCGCTGCTGACGTCAGCTTCGCAGAGTCTATCGCCCAGGTGAGTGCATCCACCCCTCCACCCGTCCACCCGTCCACCCCTCCACCCCTTCACCCCTCCACCCCTTCACCCCTTCACCCCTCCACCCCTTCACCCCTTCACCCCTCCACTCCTCTTCCCTTTTCACCCCTCCACCCCTCCATTTTTCCATCCTCAAGCGCTCTCCGTGGTCTCGCCGCTCCCCTCGCCTCTGCCTCACGCCATCTTCTCACCCGCGCCTGCTTGCCCTTTTTCTACCCGCTGGTCTTTCTTCTCGCCCTCCACTGCCACGTTTCACCGCACTGCATCTCATTGCGCCGCCCTGCACCCCTGGTTGCCCCCACTGCAGGCGGCGGAGCGCAAGGCGAGGGAGCAGCAGGCAGCAGAGGAGGCGGAGCGGAGGGCTGCTGGGCCCGCCAAGGTAAGGCGCCTCTTCCCTCTCGCCCCTTCACATGCACTCTCGCCCCTTCACATGCACTCTCGCCCCTTCACATGCACTCTCGCCCCTTCACATGCACTCTCGCCCCTTCGCATGCACTCTCGCCCCTTCACATGCACTCTCGCCCCTTCGCATGCACTCTCGCCCCTTCACATGCACTCTCGCCCCTTCGCATGCACTCTCGCCCCTTCGCATGCACTCTCGCCCCTTCGCATGCACTCTCGCCCCTTCACATGCACTCTCGCCCCTTCGCATGCACTCTCGCCCCTTCGCATGCACTCTCGCCCCTTCGCATGCACTCTCGCCCCTTCACATGCACTCTCGCCCCTTCGCATGCACTCTCGCCCCTTCGCATGCACTCTCGCCCCTTCGCATGCACTCTCGCCCCTTCGCATGCACTCTCGCCCCTTCGCATGCACTCTCGCCCCTTCGCATGCACTTTCGCCCCTTCGCATGCACTCTCGCCCCTTCGCATGCACTCTCGCCCCTTCGCATGCACTCTCGCCCCTTCGCATGCACTCTCGCCCCTTCGCATGCACTCTCGCCCCTTCACATGCACTCTCGCCCCTTCGCATGCACTTTCGCCCCTTCGCATGCACTTTCGCCCCTTCGCATGCACTCTCGCCCCTTCGCATGCACTCTCGCCCCTTCGCATGCACTCTCGCCCCTTCACATGCACTATCGCCCCTCCACTCGCTTTACTCCACCCCCACTGCCTGCACCCACCCGTTGCTTGCCCGCCCTGTTGCCACGCCTTGCCCTGCGCCCCTCGCAGCGCCTGCTCACGCCCATCCGCTGGAGCGATTCCGCCAAGGCCCCCGCGCCACCGCAGTCCGCCCCGCCCGCGGCGGGCGCGGGAAGCAGCAGCGAGGCACTGGCGGCGGCGAACCGGCGCGTGGCGGCGCTGAGCAAGGAGCTGGAGGGGGTGACGCGCGTGGCGGACGAGCAGGCGGCGACGCTGCAGCGCGCGGGGCAGCAGGTGGCGGAGCTGACGGGGCAGGTGGAGGCGCTTCAGCGCAAGGAGCGGCTGTACACGGAGGCGCTGGCGCAGGCCAACGAGCGCATGGAGCTGCTGGGGGAGCGCATGCGCGCGGTGGAGCAGCAGGGGCGCGAGGAGAAGGAGCGCCTGGAGGGGGAGGTGCGCTCGCTGCGCGCGCGCATGGAGGCGGACGAGCAGCGCGGCGGGCGCGCGGCGACGGTGATCCAGGGGCTGCGCATGGAGCTGCAGGCCGCAAAGGATGAGGTTAAGGAGCAGTGGGCAGCCGTCGCGCGCGCGGAGAAGAGCATCGGCGCGCTCAGCGCGCGCGTGAAGGAGGAGGAGCAGCGCGCGCAGCGCGCGGAGGCGGCGGCGCTGGCCGCGGAGGAGGACAAGCGGCGCGCGCTGCGGGAGCTGGAGGGGGCCAAGGGCGAGAGCGTGAGCGAGTCGCAAGACGCGCGCGAGCGCATGTCGGCGCTTGGCGCGCAGGTGCAGCAGCTGAGCGAGCGGCTCAAGGCGGCGACGAGCGTGGCGGAGAAGGCAACGGGGCGCGCGGACGTGCTGGAGAAGCAGGTGGCGCAGCTGGAGGCGCGCGCGCGCAAGGCGGAGGAGCAGGAGGCGGTATCCGCGCGCGCAGCGGGGCTGCTGACGGAGCAGGTGAAGGCGCTGGAGGGCAGCGCGGCGGAGGCGGGCGCGCGCGTGGGGCAGCTGAGCGGGGAGCTGGAGCGGCTGCGCATGCGCGAGGCGGAGCGCGCGGCGGAGGGCGTGGCGAGCGGGGAGCGCGCGAAGCAGCTGATGGCGCTGGTGAAGGAGCTGTCGGAGAAGGAGGCGCGGCAGCGCGCGCGCACGGAGCAGGTGGAGGCGCAGCTGACGGCGCTGCGCAACCAGGACTCGGAGCTGGCCTCACGCGCTGCTGTGTTCTCCGCCCAAATGGAGGAGATGGCCCGCCAGGTATGGGGAGACCAGGAGGGGTGGGGGGCGGGCAGGAGGGACGGGGGGGGGAGCACGAGGGATGGGGGTGCCTTGGGGGAAGTTGGGGGAAGGATAGCCATGGCGCATAGGGGAAGTGGTTGCATGGCGCATAGGGGAAGTGGTTGCATGGCGCATAGGACGTGGTTGCATGGCGCATAGGACGTGGTTGCATGGCGCATAGGACATGGTTGCATGGCGCATAGGACGTGGTTGCATGGCGCATAGGACGTGGTTGCATGGCGCATAGGACGTGGTTGCATGGCGCATAGGACGTGGTTGCATGGCGGTATGACAGAGGAGGCAAGGGTTCTCTGGGACTTGACATTTCCCCCCTGCCTCCCCCTCCCTCTGGTCCTGTTCCCCTCCTCGCTCCATGCGACGTGTGGTGCGTGTGGTGCGTGTGGTGGTGGCAGCTGGCGCGGCTGAATGCGGAGCTGGCGTTTGCGGAGGGGCGCGAGGGCGAGGTGCAGGAGGCGTGGCGCGCGCAGCTGGGGGCAGCGAGCGACGTGATGGGCGCCATGGGACCCGAGGCGGCAGCACTGGCGGCAGAGAGGGGCGTGGAGATGGAGATGGAGCAGGCTGAGGGGCAGCCGGGCGAGCTGCTCAGGCAAGTGCCTGCCCTGCCACGCCCCTGCTAGGGGGTGCTGCCCGGTGTGCTGTGCTGCCCTCACCTCTCATCCCTCACATTTCATCCCTCACCTCTCATCCCTCACATTTCATCCCTCACCTCTCATCCCTCTCATTTCATCCCTCACCTCTCATCCCTCACCTCTCATATCTCGTCCTATCATGAAGCACTTGCCCTTGGCTCGTGCCATGTGCTGCTGCTCATCTCACGTGCCTCACTGTCTCTGCCCCACCCCCTTGCTGCTTCATGCCGTGTGCCCTCCCTGCTGCATGTGCGCACTACAGGGTGTTGATGCAGCGGGTGAGCTGTGAGGCGGCGGTGGTGAGGGAGCGCAGTGCACGGCTGATAGAGGAGACGCACCACATGCGCCAGCAGCTTGACGAAGCGCGCAACCAGGTGCCGCCCTGCTGCTCACCCTGCTGCTCACCCTGCCCACTCCGCCCTGCTGCTCACCCTGCCCACTCCGCCCTGCTGCTCACACCATGTGCTGCTCACACCACGTGCTGCTCACACCATGTGCTGCTCACACCATGTGCTGCTCACACCATGTGCTGCTCACACCATGTGCTGCTCACACCATGTGCTGCTCACACCATGTGCTGCTCACACCATGTGCTGCTCACTCCGCTTCTTTCCCGGATCCACTTGTCCACGCGCACCTCTGCATGGCCACACGCACCTCTGCATGGCCACACGCACCTCTGCATGGCCACACCCTGACCGTACTATGCTCCTCATGCTCATGTGTGTGTTCCTGTGCGTGTGTGTGTGTGTGTGTGTGTGTGTGCGCGCGTGTGTGTGTGTGTGTTCCTGTGCGTGTGTGCGTGGGCATGACACGGGGGAGAGCAGGTGCAGGAGAGGCCGGCAGAGGGGTCGGAGGGAGCAGCAGCACGGCTGAGGGAGTACGTGGAGGCAGCGGAGGCGATGGCGGTGGAGCAGAAGCAGAAGCTGGTGGACCGCGTGCACTCGCTGCAGTGGCTGCTGGGCGCCACCATTGCCCTGGCCGTCATCATCCCCGCCACCGCCTTCTATTCCTTCTTCACCGATGACTCACACGCCACCCAGGTATTGCCTCCCTTGCATCAGAACTCGGTGTGCCTCCCATCCCATGTGACAAAAGTAGTGATTTGAGACGTCGCAAAACGCTGCAGCACCTGCGGAATGGAGTAGATATCACCCATGTGATGCATGGCAGTACTGGTGACGTGGGTGCATGTGTAGAGACTCAAATGTGCCCCGTGTGCCTGTGCCCCCCGTGCTGCTCCATGGCAGGTGGAGATGCTACGGTCGCGCCTGGCAGCAGCAACGAGCGGGCGGCAGGAGCTGGAGAGTGCAGCAGTGAAGGCGGAGGCGAGCAAGCGGGCAGCAATGAGTGCAGTGCAGACGCTGGAGGAGGTGGTGGAGGCGCAGCGCGGGTCAGTGGAGCGCCTGCAGGCACTCATTCCGCTCGTGGCACCCTCCATCCAGTCAGAGCAGGCGGCTCGCTTCTGTGCCAACGTGCCGGTGGAGTACCAGTCTCCCGTCACCCAGCGCTTCTGCTCCGATATCGTGCCCCCTTCTGATGCTGCACCGCCCACTACCGCACAGGACACCTCCTGACCCACCACATCAGCTGATGTTGATAATTAAAATGTCTCCCATGGATGTGCTTTGTACTGTATGTTGTGTAGATTTTACCAGCACCGTATGTGTGCAGCTTTTATTGCAGAATTTTGCATGAAATGCTGCATCCTCTGACGTGGAGGAATGAAGCAGCAATGGTACGTCAACAAGTTGTGCAATACTCGCATAATTAAGAGAATTGCGAGCATGCCGGGTGTGCCAGCAGCATGCGGTCACATGCTGGGACATACTATGTACAAACTGATCCAGTGTTGCGATTATCTCGACTTGTCGCCGCTTTCTGCTCGCTTCATTGCATCCATCAACACAACACTTGCCCAGCTGTATGCTTCGCCCTGTCAATGCACACAGTAACATGCAACACAGAAACAAGCACGAGCATGCATTTGGAGTCGAAATTGCAAAACCACTCATCTATCCCACAACACCCATCAAAGCCTAACTTCCATTCCCGCATACGGTACATGCGCACACGGTACATGCGCATACGGTACATGCGCACACGGTACATGCGCACACGGTACATGCGCACACGGTACATGCGCACACGGTACATGCGCACACGGTTCATGCGCACACGGTACATGCGCACACGGTACATGCGCACATCCAAACCCGACCCGTTGTCAACGGAACGGATACAACCGAGCCTAAACCGCACATCCGTGGTGCTCATGTCCGCACGTCCGTGGTGCTCATGTCCGCACGTCCGTGGTGCTCATGTCCGCACGTCCGTGGTGCTCATGTCCGCACGTCCGTGGTGCTCATGTCCGCACGTCTGTGGTGCTCATGTCCGCACGTCCGTGGTGCTCATGTCCGCACGTCCGTGGTGCTCATGTCCGCACGTCCGTGGTGCTCATGTCCGCACGTCCGTGGTGCTCATGTCCGCACGTCCGTGGTGCTCATGTCCGCACCTCCTGTCAGATCTCACATACCATGGACGGCTGCTGTGATCAAACCTACACTTCATGGATGGCCATGATCAAACCCCACCTACCACAGACGGCCATGATCAAACCCCACCTACCACAGACGGCCATGATCAAACCCCACCTACCACAGACGGCCATGATCAAACCCCACCTACCACAGACGGTCATGATCAAACCCCACATACCATGGACGACCATAATCAAACCCCACACACCATGGACGGCCATGATCAAACCCCACCCACCATGGGCGGCCATGATCCCGTGCGGATGCGTGCCCCTGAGCGAGTCAATGCGCTCTCATAGGGCGTCTGAGGCCGCGCCGCTTTCACCGCATCCCACTCCTCCCGACTCAGCGCCTCCAGTTCCTCCTGCTCCTCTGCAAATCGCCTCGCCCGCCGCGCGACTCTCTCTGTCTCCTTTGACTCGTCATACTGACGCCCACGAGGGTCAGGGGAGGGGAGAGGAGGGGAAGAGAGGGGAGGGGAGGGGAGGGGAGGGAAAATGCAAAGTTGTAGGTGAAATGGCTTGCCTCGACACTCTCTCCGCCTCCTTGGATTCGTCGTACTGATGGCCTCACAGGGTCAGGGGGAGGGGAGAGGAGGGGAGGGGAAGACGCAAAGTGATAAGTGCAATGGCTTGCCATGCCACTCTCTCCATCTCCTTGGACTCATCATACGATAAGGGGCAGAGGGGAGCCGTTATGGCACAGGGTCAGACGTTAAGGCGCAGAGGGGAGGGGAGGAATAGGGGGTGAGGGATGGGAGAGGAGAAGATGCGCAGTGGCAGGTGGAAGGTCTCGCTGTACCATTCGATTTGTGGGTTGAGACATGGGACGAGGTGGGGAGAGAGATGAGTGGTAAAGGTGAGGGAGAAGAGCAGCAGAGAGGTGCCTCACGGTGGAGCAGCAGAGAGGTGCCTGTGTGTGTTGTGACTGTGTGCGGACTGCCTCTGTGTGGTGTGACTGCATTGTGTGAACATCCGGGCACATTCCTTAACAGCATTTCCCAGTCTATGATCCAAATCCCTTCAGCAATATCACTCGCCACCACCCCACCTTAACCCACTCCCCATAACACTCCCCATACCACTCCCCATACCACTCCCCATACCACTCCCCATACCACTCCCCATACCACTCCCCATACCACTCCCCATACCACTCCCCATACCACTCCCTGTACCACTTCCCATACCACTTCCCCTACCACTCCCCATACCACTCCCCATACCACTCTCCATCGCATCCCACTCCGCACCGTGGCAACTTCACTCTCCACCACCACGGCCCATACCACTCCCCATCCCACCACGCACGAGCATGGCAGCACAGCCACCACCACCCACCATGCCTATGCCACTCATTCCCCATCCAACCCCTCATGCCCCTCCCCGTAGCACCCCTGCTTCACCATCCCCACGCACTCACGAGCATGGCCTGCACGGCCACCACCACCATGCACGCGCCCACTCACGCCCCATGCAGCGCCCATGCCCCTCCCCATGGCACCCCACGGCACTCACAAGCATGGCGAGCTTGGCGAGCACGGCCACCACCACCATGCCCACGCCCAGCTGCAGCGTCGTCGTCGGCGGTCGCACCTCCCTCGCCTGCTGCACCACTCGCGCTGTGCCTCGCGCCATCACACCCCCCCTCTGCTCCCCCTCTACCCCCCCTGCCCTGCTTGCGTCTCGCCTTGCCTGCCGCCTCACCGCTCCCCCGCGCTTGGCCTGGCAGTCGCGATGGATCAAGGGGCGAGGGACGAAGGCATGAAGGGGAGTGCACGCGGCAATGACAGGGAGTGAACGGTGCAAGGGAGGGAAAGGAAGGGGGATAGGAGAGCTACGTGTGGAGCATCCATCCGCCCATTCCCCTCTCGACCCGCCTGTGCGTTCCTTACCTGCCCTCGACGCGGAACGCGATGTGGCGCGAGTGAGGCGCGAGGCGCGATGTGAGAGGCGAAAGGCGAGCAGGGCTTGAGGTGCCCCGCGGCTACGCGTGCGGCGAGGCACACGGCGAGCAATTCGCGCGACGTGCGGAGAAAGGAGAAGGGGGCGCGGAGAGCGCAAACACGGCGCGGAGCCCCCCGGAAAACTAGAGCGGCGCGGGAAATGTGAGGGAGCAGGGGTTGAGGCGTGAGGGCCGGCAATGTTCTTCAACAGGGTGGTACTGAACTCACACAATTCGTGTGGGAAAAACGGAGGTTATAGGAAATTGAGTCAGGAATCAACATATCCTTACTTCGCGTCACCCTACATGCTCACAACAGTGTACACCCGTTCATGACTATTTCCATCCCGTCATCAAATCGCTGAGAATCTGCCGGGCCCTGTTTGGCATCATGGCCATTATGGCCACAATGGGCATTTCTAACGGGCCCCCAAAAAATGCCGACTGGGCATTTCGAGAAACAGCATCGAAATCGGATTGTAGATGCAGTGCCCATTCGGAAAAACGGGGTGGAGTGTTTGGTTGGCATTATTTGGGTGTAGATTGATGGCATCTATCTAGATTTCGGGTTTTGATGAAGATGGTAAGCAGTTGCCATGATGGTTCGCGTGATCATGTGATTGGCTGGCATATTTGACCAGTCACTTTTGATTGCCCCGAATCACTGATACCCCGCTTAGTGCGAGGCCTCGAGGCCGCATGGTGCGGGGATCAGAAAATGGGCACTTTGCCAGAGAAACTCGTTTGGGTGTAGATTCAGGCGGTTGAAAACGCCTGCAAAAAAAGGGGTGTTTGGTTGGCATTCCATTACTGTCAGGCTCGGCGTATTCCGCTTATATCGAGCCTTGATAACCTTTAACGCGCTTATCAAGAAAGGTTCCAGGGTGGTCGGTTCACTGTAGCCCATCCCCCTCGCCCGTTTTTTTTAATGCCTGTCAAAATGGGCCCCGGTGAGGGTCGCCTGCCTCTCGAACAGCTCCGGCACTTCGGAAATGTAATACAGGAGGGGGAACAAACCTCGCGCCTTCCTACTCAGGCAACCCAAGCCCATCCCCCCTGCGCCCAGCCCAAACAATGGGATGACGAAGGAATGGCCTCGGGATTGGGTAGGGGGTAAAACCAAAACAAGAGGCGACAAAGTCGACCAAGGGTTGCGAAGCGATTTTCATACATTCTTAGAATTTTATAACTTTCAGTAAGTAGCATGAAACTAAATGGAACAATTCTTGTTTATGTTCTAAAAACATGCCAGCAGGAATCGACCTGGTGTTACGAGTGCAATTGAGTGAACGAACGAGAATTGCACTATCGAAGCAAGAGTCCAATGAGCGAAGGTATGAGTGAAGAATAACTACAGTGGTAACAGTAATGGACTGTGGTTGTCGCGCGACGGGCCTATGACTGAGGTTGGGGAAAATGTCGAAGTGGAGGCCCGGAGCGCGGGTTACCTGCCGAGCCGTGAGGTCGGTGTCAGAATCAGCAGTAAAAAGTAAGAATGAAGAAAGAGGGGTTCACTAGCAAGCACTTGGATACAAATAGCAAACCCTAACTGGGTTGTACTCGCTATGGAGCACCCCACTGCAGGCTAGATAACAAAACATTCTGACACACCCCCATAGCCAAAGTGGGGTGTAATCAGCACAGTAAGCAAAGCAGAACAAGCTCAGGGTGGATCACAATGTCACCACACATTCTGAGCACAATTACAAGAACCAACAGTTTAAAGTTCACACTTATGAGCAAAGCTAGTGGTAGTCACAACGGGCAAGTGAGGAGGAGGAGGGACTGTGAGAGGAGAGAAGATGGGAGACGACGGCTGAAGCTGCAGACACACGGGCTACAGGAGCGGCTGGCACAGTGGCTACCGGGACAGCGCCCCGGACTACTGGAGTAACTGGCTCACGGGCTACGACGAGCTACAGGAGCAACGGACCCACGGGCGACAGGCGCAGCAGGCTCTCTGAGCTACCAGGACAGCGCCCCGGACTACAGGTGCTGCGGACGACAAGACGGCAGCCTCCTCTCAGCCTCCCCAAGCAGTCCCACACCCCCCCACACACACCCCCAGTTTCACCCCTAGCTCCACTCCCAAGGCACCCCCCTTAAACCCTAAACCCCAGTCTCTCACTCATCCACCCCCCTCAGCGACAGCTGCAGGAGTGGGAGACGAAGTAGGAGGAGGAGAAGGGGACGGCGCGCACAACCGAAACCGCCACAAGCACCACCCCCACACCCCTCACCCCCAAAACCCTAAAACGGGTGGGATAGGGGCAGGAGCGCGGGGGACGGCGAGGGGAGGGACGGCTCACGACCCCCAGGGTGCCAAAACGGACGGGCGGGGCAGAGGGGTGGCGCGCGCGGCTCCCCAGGGCGCCGCGACGGACGGGCATGGGGCGGGCGCGGCTCCCCAGGGCGCCGCGACGAAAGGGCAGGGGGCGGCAGGAAGAAAGGGTAGCGCGCTCGGGGTGCGCGACAGTAGTAGAGCAGCGGAAGCTTTAGGTGGTGGGCCCACCTACAGGATCGACCCAAGGGGATCGACCTGCTCTGATAGCATGTCAAGAAACTAACACAATAGGTAGTTAGGAGAATAGTTCGGCCTAGGCTTAGTAGCCTAGGCCAAGGAGGATCGAGTTGGTTGTGCCAAGGGTGTCGAGAGAATTTCGGGAAGAATGTGTTCACTATAGATTTGCAATCACATATATGCAAGTGAACAAAGGTGCACCACCTAACACAGTTTGTAATAACTACACTAACTACAGCTACAGGCAGTTACACATATAAACTCTGACACTCCCCCATAACTGCCTGCAGTAGGAGTTTGTGCAGAACACAACCTGCAGGGGTACACAAATAGCAGCAGCAGCAGGTAGGTAGGTAGGTAGTACAGCAGCAAAGGTACAGCAAGAATTCCTGCTATCTCCTCACTCTCCCCCTCCCCCTCCCCCCCACACTGCTGCAGAAGCAGCAGAGGGGGGAAGAGAGGAGAGGTGGAGGGACGGCTGCTGGATGGTCTCACACCCGCCACCCCAGTGCCACTCCCCCAGCTCCCCCACACCCTCACACCCTCCCCCCAGCGGCAACTGCAGCAGCGGGAAAGAAAGGAGGAGGAGGAGGGGAAGGGAAGTTGGTCTCACACCCGCCATCCCAATGCGACTCCCCCAACTCCCCCACACCCTCACACCCTCTCCCCAGCGGCAGCTGCAACAGTGGGAAAGAAAGGAGGAGGAGGGGAAGGGAAGCATACCACCCATCACCCCAACACCCGCCACCCCCATACCCTCCCCCCCACGGCTGCAGGGAAACGAAGGAGGAGGGGGTGGGCGGGGAGAAAGCCGCAGAGCGGCTACTGATGGTTGGCGCGGGTAGGTCAGGGGCGGCTTCAGGGAGTGTAGGTGCGGGGTGAGGTAGTGGCGGCTGCATCGAGTGCAGGAGCGAGGGCGACTGCTCCAAGGGCAGGCGCCGGGTGATGCAGGGGCGGCTGCAGGAAGTGCAAGCGCGAGTGAGACACCGCCGAGTGCGCCAGGGGCGGGTACACGGCGGCTCAGGTAGGTAGGTAGGTAGTGCACCGTCGCACGCCACGGGGCGCACGACGGGCAGGGCACCGTCGCGTGCCATGGGGCGTATGACGGGCAGGGCACCGTCGTGTGCCACGGGGCACGCGACGGGCAGTTCAGGTAGGTAGGTAGTTTAGTTCCCCGTCGCACGCCACGGGGCGCACGACGGGCAGGGTAGATGTCACTCGCCATCCTAGGGCGGGACATTAATGAGAAATCGCCACGCGACCTAGGCGCGCGACCGGCAAAGAACAGCAGCGGAAGCATACGGCGGGCCCACAGGCCAGGACGAAACTTGCTCTGATAGCATGTCGAGAAACTAACACAATAGGTAGTTAGGAGAATAGTTCGGCCTAGGCTTAGTAGCCTAGGCCAAGGAGGATCGAGTTGGTTGTGCCAAGGGTGTCGAGAGAATTTCGGGAAGAATGTGTTCACTATAGATTTGCAATCACATATATGCAAGTGAACAAAGGTGCACCACCTAACACAGTTTGTAATAACTACACTAACTACAGCTACAGGCAGTTACACAAATAAACTCTGACAGTCGGGGTGCGACGTGCGAAGGTGGCGGGCGGATTGTCGATGCGAGGGTTGCGAGTGGTAACGGTGCTGACTGTGGTGCTATAGTGATGTACGCGTTGAGCAGGGATGCGAAGTAAGGAAAAGGAATTTTCCTTACACTACCCTCTCCCCTAAGGAGGTCCTCCTTATGAAAGTGCGTGTACATCCCGGAAGTTTCGGCTGCGCAGATACTCGGTGAGGACGGGGTGGTTTTCGATTCTGTCCAGGGGAAACCAATTGTCTTCGGTGGGTGTACGATCTTTCCAGCGGATCAGGAACTCGATCCTTCGGGCTCCTCGAGGGTCGCGAACTCTGTGAGTCAGAATCTTCTCCGGGTTGATTATTGGTTCAGTCGGCGGTCATGTCATGCTGGCTGGACGATTGCGTGGGAGTTGGCTCGTGGACGGGACGCAAGGGCAAAGCAGGCTGACGTGGAGTGAGGGGCTGACGTACTAGTCAGTAGGGAGGAGGAGGTGGGCGGTAACGGGCGTAATCATGTGGCTTATGCGAAATGGCCCGCAGTATCGGGGGCGGAGTTTCGGGGTGATGGGCAGTCGGAGGTTCTGAGTGTCAAGTAAAACTAGGTCGTCGGGCTAGTAAGTGATAGGTCTGCGGTGGAGGTCGACGTTGCGTTAAGCGATGATGTTCGATTTTTTTATTGCGTCTGCTGCCCGGGTCCATGCTGCTTGTAATATTTCAGCGAACTGTTGTGCTCGTGGCACTGGATTGTCGGGATTCGGGGTCATGGGTACTGTCGGGTCTTGTCCGTAGTTTAGATAAAATGGTGGCTGTTGGGTCGTGGTGGAGGGCGAGTTGTTGTACGCGAATTCGATGAGTGGCAGTTGCTGTTCCCACGTGGTCGGGTCGTCGCACGTGGCCCTGATGAGCTGCTCCATGGTCTGATTTGTCCGTTCGGTCTGTCCGTCGGTTTTGGGGTGGTATGATGAACTGAATTGCAGTCGCGTGCCGAACTGCTGCCACAGGTTCTGCCAGAAGTTGCTGGTGAATTTTGTGTCGCGGTCGCTGATGATCGCGGCTGGTATCCCGTGCAGTCGAACGACGGTGGAGATGAAGAGGCGTGCTGTTTCTTCGGCTGTGATTGATTTTTTGCAGGCTGCGAAATGTGCCATTTTTGTCAGTCGATCGACAACGACCAGGATCCCGTTGTTCCCACTCGCCCCGGCCGGTAACCCCGTGACGAATTCCATCGTCACCTGCAGCCAAGCACACTTTGGGGGTGGTATCGGCTGCAACTGTCCCGCCGGCCGCTGTCGTGATGATTTCATGAGCTGACAAGTGGGACACGATGCCACGTGTCGTTGTACGTCGGTCAACATTTCGGGCCAGTAATAATACCACTGCAGCTGCTGCCGTGTTTTTTCTACTCCGAAATGCCCCGAGGTAACTCCGTCGTGTGCCTCCTGTAACAGTAATTCTCGTAGCAGTGTATACCCAGGCACCCAAATGCGGTCAGTCCCGGCTTTTACGTAATAGACTCCCCTTGCTGCTGCGAACTGCTGCAAATTTCCTCCTGTGAAGAATGGATCTGTTTGGTACCCATGGGTAAATAGGCCTGTTAGTAGTGGGCTTGTCTGGGCGAGTAGTATTGCGTGGATCTGGGCAGTGGGGCGAGTCAGTGCATCGGCGATGTTCGAGGCTCCTTTTTTGTAAGTGACCGTGTAGTGAAAATTGGACTCGAGGAAATCGAGCCAGTGAATCTGTCGTGGGTTGAGGTGTGGCTGTGCGCGGAGGTACTGTAGTGACTTATGGTCTGTCCGTACTGTCACGTCTGCGCCGGTCAAGTAACAGCGCCATACTTTGAACGCGTGCACAACCGCGAGCATTTCGCGGTCGTATATCGGGTAAATTTTCTCGGGCGGATGCAGTTTTCGTGACTCGTATGCGATGGGCTGTAGTAGTACGGCTCCGATGGCGACGTCACTTGCGTCGGTAACTACTTCGAATGGGCGGTGTGGGTCGGCGATGCGCAGGACGGGCGGTGAACAGAGAACATTTTTGAGGGCAGAGAAGGCAGCATGCTCTTTCTGTCAGAAAGTTATAATTATCTAGCCTGTAGTGGGGTGCTCTATAGCGAGTACAACCCTGTTAGGGTTTGCTATATGTATCCCAAATGCTGCTAGTGAAACCCCCTCTCTTCTTCATTTCTTGTTCTTATCTTCACATGCTATCAGAGCATCTACGGTCCTGGCCTGTGGGCCCACCTAACTGCTTCCGCTGCTACTCTGTGCTCTGCACGCCCCGTGGCGTGCCCCTCGCGCGACCCTTAGTGGCCCCGTCGCCACCCCTCGCGGCCCCGTCGCTGCCCTTCTCGGCCCCTCGCGGCCCCGTTGCCGCCCCTTTCAGGCCCCTCGCGGCCCCTTCGCGGCCCGTCGCCGCCCTTCCAGGCCCTTCGCGGCCCCTTCGCGGCCCCGTCGCCGCCCCTATCGGCCCCGTCGCCGCCGCCAGCGGCCCCGTCGCCGACCTCTCAGGCCCCTTCGCGGCCCCTTCGCGGCCCTGTCGCCGCCCCTATCGGCCCCGTCGCCGCCGCCAGCGGCCCCGTCGCCGACCCTAGCGGCCCCGTCGCCGCCTCTATCGGCCCCGTCGCCGCCGCCAGCGGCCCCGTCGCCGACCCTAGCGGCCCCGTCGCCGCCCCTATCGGCCCCGTCGCCACCTCCAAGCGGCCCCGTCGCCGCCACTTGCGGCCCCGTCGCCGCCCCTTTCGGCCCTTCCTCGACCCTGCCCCGGCCCCACCCCGGCCATGCTCCGTCGCCTGGCGCGGCGCACCGGGGGCACGTGCACCGCCCCCCCCCCCCCTTTTCCCGTCGCCCGTCGTGGCTCCCTCGGGGGCCGCGACCTGGGGGACGGGGGCGAGCGTCGCCCCTTCTGCCGCCTGCTTTGGCGCCCTGGGAGGCCGCGCGTCGCCCCCCCCCCCCCCCCCGTAACCTCCCTACCCGCCGTCCCGCCCTGCCCTGTGTTAGGGTTTGGGGATGGCGAGTAGGGGGTGGCGGGTGTGTGGTCTCCCCTGCTCCTCCTCCTCCTCTGTCTCCCACTGCTGCAGCTGCCGCTGAGGGGGGTGGGTGTGTGGGAGTCGACGAAGTGGTACTAGGGGGTGGGGGGTGAGTGAACCTAGGGTGCAGCAAGGGGTGTGTGAAAAGGGGGGTGATGTGGGAGTGAAGCTAGGGGTGCAGCAAGGAGTGTGTGAAAGGGGGGGTGGGACAGTTGGGGGAGGTTGAACGGAGGCTGTCGTCGTGTCGTCAGCAGCACCAGTAGTCCGGGGCACTGCTCCGGTAGCCCAGTCGTAGCCAGCTGCGCCAGTTGCCCGTGGGTCCGTTGCTCCTGCCGCTCGTCTGTAGCCGCGGAGCCAGTTACTCCAGTAGTCCGGGGCGCTGTTCCGGTAGCCGCTCTGCCAGTGTGACTCCTGTTGCCCGTGTGTCTGCAGCTTCAGCCGTCGTCTCCTATCTCCTCTCCTCTTACAGTCTCGCCTCCTCCTCTTCAGTTGCCCTTTGTGAATGCCTCTAGCTTTGCTTGTCCTTGTGAACTCCTGCTCTATACCTGCTTGCTCATTGTGCTGATTACACCCCACTTTGGCTATGGGGGTGTGTCAGAATGTTATAATTATCTAGCCTGTAGTGGGGTTGTGAAAGATAAGAGAACAGGAATGAATGAACTAGCAGTGAAATGAGTACAAGTAGGAAACCCTAGAATTGTGTACCCCCTATAGGCTAACCCACTGTAGCCTACACAAGCATAACATGTATAATGTTTGACACACCCCCATAGGCAAAGTGGGGGAGAACAAGGGGTCACAAGACCAGTCAAGCAAAGCAAAGCAAGCTCAGGGTGGATCACAAAGTCACCACACAGTCCGAGCACAAGAGCAGGGCCAGAGGCCAGTTCACATGCAGGAGTACAGACATATATATAAAACTAGACAAGCAAGAGCAGGTATATATATATGTCACAGTACAAGTGAAGTCAAGAGGAGAGCAAGTGAGGCAAGACAGGCACAAGACCCAGCTGGGTGCAAAAGCGCTGATGGTCACAAGGCGCTAGTGCCTTGGTGAACACATCAGCAGTGTTGGCCTCAGAGGCCACGTACGCAAGTCGCAACTGACCACGCTGCTGCAGCTCACGAGCAAGGAAGTAGCGGAGAGCAATGTGCTTCGTCCTGTGCTCCAAGCGCTGCTCTCGACACAAGGCCAGCATGGCCTTGTTGTCTACGTACAGCACTGGAGGAGAACGAGGCGGCTCTCCAAGGTCAGTCAGCAGGTAGGTGAGCCAGCGAAGCTCCTGTGCAGCCATGGCCCCGGCGTAGATCTCGGCCTCACAACTGGAGCCGAGAACTGAAGACGAGCGAGTAGACCGCCACGAGACAGACCCGGAACCAAGGCTGAAGGTGTAACCCTGTGACGACCGCTGCGTAGCCTGGTCGTCAGCCCAAGAAGCGTCCACGTGGCCGGTAAGGACCACTGGACTCCGCCCTCCAAGCACTAGCCCCATGCCCGACGTACTGCACAGGTAGCGCAATACCCTCTTCGCTGCAGCCATGTGCTCTGGTCTGTGTCTCCCAGGAGCAACATAGCGTGCAAGAATGCTCAGAGGGTATGCAAGGTCAGGTCGTGTGCAGGTCATCAGGTACATGAGGCAGCCAACAAGCTCTGCATACGGACCACTCGACTCTACGGACTCATCCGAAGGCAGAGCTGAGAGTGAGTGGCGAGTAGGCAGAGGAGTGGCCTGAGGCGAGGAGTACGTGAAGCCGAAGCGCTGAAGGACCTGCTGCACCATGTGTGACTGAGTCAAGGTAATGGTGCGGCGTGCTCTGTCCCGAGTGATCTGCAAGCCAAGGTAGCTGCGCAGTTCACCCACGTCTGTGCACGTGTGTCTCTTCAGCAGCTCGGACTTCACGTAGGCGAGTCCAGCAGTGTCCGCTGTGGCAAAGACCAAGTCGTCGACGTACACGAGGATGTAGAACGGCGGCAGGGAAGTGTCGGTGCGAAGAAACAGCGACGGGTCAGCAGTAGAAGGAGCAAACCCAAGAGCCGCAAGCGTAGTCCTCAGTGTGTCGTGCCACTCACGCGGTGCCTGGCGGAGACCGTAGACTGGCCGTCGGAGGCTCCACTGGGTGCCAGGAGGGAAAGTCCCAGTGAAGCCAGGTGGACGGCGAAGCCAGATCTCCTCGTGCAGGCTACCCTGCAAGAACGCAGTGCTGAAGTCGAGAGAGTGAAGCTCGTAGTCGCGCTGAGCGGCTATGTGCAGCAGCACCCGAAGAGTAGTCATCTTCGGGGTGGGAGAGAAGGTCTGAAAGTAGTCAACTCCCTGCCGCTGACTGAAGCCACGAGCAACGTACCGTGCCTTGAAGACAGGTGGAGAGCCTGGCGGCCGCTTCACCCTGAAGATCCACATGCCACTGACGATGTTCGCCCCAGGAGGGGGAACCGCGTCAACGTAGGTGCCTGTGGACTTCCAGGAAGCCATCTCTGCATCCATAGCTGCCTGCCACTGAGAGGAGTAGGGACCCTCTACGGCCTCCGCGTAAGAACGTGGAGTCGGGATGTCTAGTGCATCCGGGTCTCCCTCAGGGGCAAGCAGTACAGACGCGAGATGAGGTGAAGCAGCCACTAGACACTGTAACTCCTCCTGCCTGTCCTCTAGGACGTCCGTGCCAAGAGCACACTCACCCCCGACGGACGGAGGACAGACAGACGCAGACTCAGCAACAAGACGAGCAGCGTAGTCTAGACGACAGCTAGCAACAAAGTCGACGAGCTCAGCGACAAGAGCAGACGCAGCAGTGGACTCAAACGAGGGGTCAGTGACGACAGTAGCAAGCAGACGCGTGACATTAGGACTGGCAGCACGAAGAGAGTCCGACTCAGGGTCGGCAAGCGCAGGAAGAGAGGACTCAGGAGGAGAAGGCAAAGGGGCACGCAGAGGAGCAGTGGACGGACACAGAGACATCCGGTGCATGCCAGGGACAGGAGGAGGACGCTGACGCGAACCGCGACCACTAGCGCGAGCAGCACGAACAGGCGACGCGGGACGAGACGCAGGCTCACGACGCTCAGTAAGACCTCCAGTAGGACCAGTGTAAGGAGAGGGAGCAGGCAGAGGAGAGGAAGGCTCGAACAGTGACTGCGACTGGACAGGCTGTGGACACTCTACCGGAGGAGAAAGACCAAGAACCTGCTGCAGGAGCGGAACGAAGTACGGCCGAGGCCGCGCGGCAGCTCCAGACTCAGCAGGGACAGCTCCAACACCCTCAGCAACAGTACCAGCGCCACCAACACCTCCAGCGGCAGGACCTCCAGCATTACCAGCACCAGCACCCTCAGCGACAGCACCAGCGCCACCCGCACCTCCAGCGGCAGGACCAACAGCAGTAGGCTCAGCACCAACGCCCTCAGCAGCTCCAGCTCCAGGAGGACCAGCAGGACCAGCAGCTCCGGGACCGGCAGCACCCGCACCCTCGACGGTCGAAGAAGCTCCAGCTCCAGCTCCAGCAGCACCTCCAGACTCAGCAGCACGCCTCCAGCGGCGAGCGAACCACTCGCGCAGCTCCTGTGGAGAGAGGGGCTCCCGGCGAGACGCAGCAGCAGGAGAAACCCCAGGCTCAGCAGCTCCAGACGTAGCACCCCCAGGCTCAGCAGCTCCCAGCTCAGCACCCCCGGGCTCAGCAGCTCCCGACCCAGCACCCCCAGACCCAGCACCTCCAGGCACAGCACCCCCCGGCTCAGCACCCTCAGGCTCCGCACCCTCCGCAGTAGCACCCTCAGGCCCAGCACCCCCAGCAGTAGCACCCCCAGGCTCAGCACCCCCGCGCACAGCACCCCCAGAGTCAGCACCCCCAGGCTCAGCACCCGCAGCAGCACCAGAGTCACCAGTAACCTCGACCGGGTCAACGGCGTCTACCTGGGACACACCTGAGGGGGCAGGAACCTGAGGGGGGAGGGGGTCTACCGGGGGGGGAACCGGCACAAGGAAGTCCGGGGGAGGGGGGAGGGAAGGAGTGCGGTAGGGGAAGAGACAGTAGAAGGGGACTGACTCGTCGAACGTGACGTCCTGGGAGGACAGAACACGACGAGAGGAGGGGTGGTAAAACTGCCACCCTGGGGCGTCAGTGGGGAAGCCAAGGAAGACACAGGGAGCAGCACGAGGGGACAGCTTGTCCGCAGACAAGTCGCGGACAAACGCCCGAGATCCCCAGACACGGAACGCAGACGCATCGCCAACCTTCCCCGTCCACAGCAAGGCTAGGGACATCGCAGGCCGAGAGACCCGGGGGTGAAGGTTGAGCTGATGCGCCGCGTACCTCACCGCAAACGGCCACAGAAAATGGGGGGCAGCCGCATGCATCATGGACGTACGAGCGACATCCATGACCATGCCAATGCGGCGCTCAGCAATCCCATTTTGCTGTGGTGAGTCCGGAAGCGTGAAGGTCTGGCGGATCCCCCGTGCACGACAGTAGTCTCGCAGAAGGCGAGAAGAGAACTCTCCGCCTCTGTCCGAGTGCAAACGCAGAACAGGAAAGTCCGAGCCGAAGCTCTGCCTGAGCTGGAGACGAGCCTCGCGGATCCAGTCAATCAGCACCTCAGTGACCGCACCCTTGCTGCGCAAGGGGAGGACTGTGGTGTAACGCGAGTAGTCGTCAACCACCAACAGGAAGTAGCGCTCGTGACCCTGCCCACGGACGGGGGCTGGGCCCCACACATCCATGTGAAGCGTCTGCAGGGGAGCCTCTGTCGGGGGGAAGTGGGAGGAGTGAGGAGTAGCCCGGAGGCGACCCTCGACACAGGGGACACAGGAAGGTCCTGGCCCGGAGGGGAGAGGAGGGAGAGACTGGGGAAGACCAGAGACAAGGACACGGGAAGCCATGCTCCGAAGACGGGGCAAGGAGGGGTGGCCAAGACGGTGGTGCCACAGGAGAGTCTCGTGAGACAGGAGGCGACAAGAACAGGGGGCAGACTCAGGACCTGACCGGGACGCAGCAGCAAGCACCTGACCAGACGCAGGGACAGGAGGAGACTCAACGGTCAGGGTGTAGAGACTCGACCCCGGCCGACGCGAGAACGTGGCCAGGTGTCGGCCTGTGCGTGCCTCCGTGCAGTGGGTCACCCGCTGACTCGCAGGAGTGAACTGGTGAACCCCCACATCCTGCAGGTCCGCGCCACTCACCAAGTTCGTAGAGAACGAGGGAAGGTACAGACCAGACAGGGTGCCCGAAGGGGCAGCCGGACACGGGAGGACAGTGGAGAAGTGAGAGAGGACAGGACCCCCAGAGGGGTCAGCAAGGGAGACTGCAACCGGCCGGCCGAGCGGCGTAAGGGTAGTGCGGTCTCGAAAGAAGGAGCGAGAAGCCCCGTAGTCAAGTGTGAAAGTGAGGGAGGACGAGGACGACGCAGTACCTGAGAGCGCAGTCTCACTAGTACCTGAGAGCGCAGACGCACTGGCACCTAGAGCAGCAGCCTCACAAGCACCTAGCGCAGCAGTACCAATGCCCGGGTCGGGGTGGAAACACCGGTAACCCTCATTCTCCTCACTATAAGTCACAGCATACATAGCAGCAAGGATAGCATCAAAATCAAGATCAAAGATCGCTACACCAGCCCTAAGAAGCTCATCCCAGCGAGGGATCTCACTAGCCCCAGGGAACTGCTGACGCCAAGCGTCTTTCAGGCGGCCAAAGCAGCGCTGGGCGGCGTGGGCACCCCCACACTGCTCACCCGCGCGGTCGCCGGAACGAAGAACGTAGGTGCAGGGACCAGTACCCCCACCCCTCTGACGCCCAGCGTACCACTCACGAAGCTGCTGAGGCGGAGGGATGTCCCGCGAGCGCTGCTGCTGCTGCCGCTGCGAGCGCTGGCCACTACCACCGCCGCTACGCTGCTGGGTACCACCCCGACCAGCTCCACCTCCTCCACCACCACCACCTCCTCGGCTGCCGCCTCCACCACCACCGCTGGCACCACCACCACCGTCTCCGCCGCTGCTGCCACCACCACCACCACCCCCGCCACTAGTCCCGCCGCCACCCCCACTCCCTCCGCCGCCACCGCCGCCACCGCCACCGCCCCCTCCAGCTCCACCCGCACCCTTGCCCCCCTTGCCCTTGCTGGAGCGACGTCTCCCACTAGGGGCAGACGCCGCGCCGACCGACTCAAGACCAAGCAGGTCGGCAGCAGCAGCAGAGGCAACAGAAGGCAGCAAGGGGGAAGGAGAGCACCCCTCAAAGATGGGGGTGCGAGGGTCACCACGAGAAGCACCTACAGCGACTATGCTCTTCTCCGCTGCGAGGAGGGCCTTCTCGAGGAGGTCGACGGTGAGGGTGGTGGGACAGACTGCGAGAAAGTGGTCCCTGACGACGCGAAGGGAGTCAGGGAGGCGCGCAACTACGTAGTAGAGAGCGATGTACATGGGGGGTGGGTTCTTAGCGCAGAACTCAGCAGGAAGGGCGGCGCGGTAGCGAGTGTCACTAGTGCGGAGGTGCGTAATGAGGTCAGCGACAGTGGGAAAGGCAGAGAGGTCAGGAAAGAGGTAGGGAAGCATGAGACGGCTCAGTGCAGCAGTGGCAGGGGAGGAGTAGCGCGCAACAACAGCGTCGTACAAGGTCTGAGCACTCTTGTACTGACTAAAGTGCGCACGCTCAGAGGTAGGGAGGTGGCGACGCACAGCAAGACGTGCAGCAGCATCGCGGGTGGCCCACTGAGAGCGGACAGTGGGATCAGCATCAGCAGCAGGAGCAGGAGAGGCGCCAGAGGTGAGGTCAAAGAGAGAAAGGCTGTCAGCCCTGTCGCACTGTAAGAACAGCTGCAGGTCGTCTAACCAGACCTCAAAATCAATGGCGCGACCCTCAGCGTCAAAAGCTAGGACACTAGGGGTAGCCATGGCGACGACAGCGACGCAGTGCAAGCAGTAGGGAAAGAGCTCGCAGTGACAGTGGGACTGTGCTCACCAGGCAGGGCAGGTCGTGCAGCTCTGCAGAAAGGCGGCTCGGCGACCGGGCTGCTCGGGTGCACAGCGGCTCGGCTCCCGGGCTGCTCGGCGACAGGGCGGCTCGGGTGCAGGGCGGCTCGGCTCCCGGGCGGCTCGGCGGCAGGGCGGCTCAGGGGCAGGGCGGCTCGGCTCCCGGGGGGCTCGGCGACAGGGCGGCTCGGCTGCTGCAGGTGGGGCGGCAGGGCCGCGTGAAAGAACCGGGGCGGGGCCGCGTCAGAGCCGGCGGCAGGGCCGCGGGAGGGCCGGTGGCGGGGCTGCTTGAGAGCCGGGGCAGGGGCCTCGTGAGAGCAGGGGCGGGGCCGCTTCAGAGCTGGCGGCAGGGCCGCAAGAGAGCCGGCGGCGGGGCCGCCTGAGAGCCGAGGCAGGGGCCGCGTCAGGGCCGGCGGCGGGGCCGTAAGAGAGCCGGGGCGGGGGCCGCAAGAGAGCCGGCGGCGGGGCCGCAAGAGAGCCGGTGGCGGGGCCGCGTGAGAGCCGGGGCGGGGCCGCGTCAGGGCCGGCGGCGAGGCCGCGAGAGAGCCGAGGCGGGGCCGCGATCAGGAGGCGGCGGCGGGGCCGCGTCAGAGCCGGCGGCGGGGCCGCGATCAGCGGGCGGCGGGGCCGCGTCAGAGGAGGCGGCGGAGCCGCTGCAGAGGAGGCGGCGGGGCCGCGTCAAGCAGGGGTGGCGCGGCCGCGTCAGAGGGACAGCGGGGCCGCGAGAGGAATGGCGACCCGAAGGGTCGCGAAAAAAAAATGCGCGCCTCGGGGCGCGCTTCGGTGGGCCCTAATAAAAACGGTCCTTAGGAAGGACCCGCTCTGTACCATATGAAAGATAAGAGAACAGGAATGAATGAACTAGCAGTGAAATGAGTACAAGTAGGAAACCCTAGAATTGTGTACCCCCTATAGGCTAACCCACTGTAGCCTACACAAGCATAACATGTATAATGTTTGACAGGGGTGCTCTATAGCAAGTACAACCATGTTAGGGTTTGCTATATGTATCCCAACTGCTGCTAGTGAAACCCCCTCTCTTCTTCATTTCTCGTTCTGATCTTCACACTTTCTCCCCCCACGTAAAAGCGACCCCCTTTCGCAGTAAATCCGTCAGTGGGGCAGTTAACAGTGCCATATCGGGGACAAACCGACGCACATAATTAACGAACCCTAAAAAGCTCTGCAGCTCCGTGATGTTTGTCGCGGGGTGCCACGCTTTTACCGTATCCAGTTTCTTTGGGTCGATTTCAACTCCAGCCTCCGAAATCACGTGCTCTAAAAACTCTAACCTATCCTGGAAGAACTTGCACTTGGAACTTTGAAGTTTAGAACGAGAGAATGATTGAACTATGAAACAGTTGGGTACAAGTACTAACCCTAATTGGGTTGTACCCCTTATGGGCTACCCCACTACAGCCTACACAGATGTATAAGCTATAATGTTCTGACACACCCCCATAGGCAAAGTGAGGGAGAACAAGTGGTCACAAGACCAGTCAAGCAAAGCAACGCAAGCTCAGGGTGGATCACTAAGTCACCACACATTCCGAGCACAAGAGCAAGGCCACAAGGCCAGTTCACATGCAAGATCATATATATAAAGGTAAACAAGCAAGTGCAGGTATAGAAAGAGTACAGTACAAACAAGATCAAGAAGTGAGCAAGTGAGGCCAGGTAGGCACAAGACCTAGCAAAGTACAGAAGCGCTGATGATCACAAGGCGGAAGGGCCTAGGTGAAGATATCAGCAGTGTTGGCCTCAGAGGCCACGTAGGTAAGGCGCAGCTGACCACGCTGCTGCAGCTCACGAGCCAGGAAGTAGCAGAGAGCAATGTGCTTCGTTCTGTGCTCCAGTCTGTGCTCCCGACACAAGGCCAGCATGGCCTTGTTGTCTACGTACAGAACTGGAGGAGAACGAGGCGGCTCTCCTAGGTCAGTCAGCAGGTAGGTGAGCCATCGTAGCTCCTGTGCAACCATGGCCCCTGCGTAGATCTCAGCCTCACAGCTGGAGCTGAGAACAGAAGACGAGCGGGTAGACCGCCACGAAACAGAGCCGGAGCCAAGGCTGAAGGTATAACCCTGTGACGACCGCTGCAGAGCCTGGTCGTCAGCCCAAGAAGCGTCAGCGTGACCTGTGAGGACCACTCGACGTCGCCCTCCAAGCACTAGCCCCATGCCCGACGTACTGCACACGTAGCGCAACACCCTCTTCGCTGCAGCCATGTGCTCTGGTAGGTGTCTCCCAGGAGCAACATAGCGTGCCAAGATGCTAAGAGGGTATGCAAGGTCAGGTCGTGTGCAGGTCATCAGGTACATGAGGCAGCCAACAAGCTCTGGGTACGGGCCACTCGGCTCTAAGGACTCATCCGAAGGCAGAGCTGAGAGCGAGTGGCGAGTAGACAGAGGAGTGGCCTGAGGCGAGGAGTACGTGAAGTCGAAGCGCTGAAGGACCTGCTGCACCATGTGTGACTAAGTCAGGGTAATGGTGCGCTGTGCTCTGTCCCGGGTGATCTGCAAGCCAAGGTAGCTGCGCAGTTCACCCAGGTCTGTGCACGTGTGTCTCTTCTGCAGCTCGGACTTCACGTGGGCGAGTCCAGCAGTGTTAGCAGTGGCAAAGACCAAGTCGTCGACGTACACGAGGATGTAGAACGGCGGCAAAGAGGTGTCAGTGCGCAGAAACAACGACGGGTCGGCTGTAGAAGGAGCAAACCCAAGAGCCGCAAGTGTAGTCCTCAGTGTGTCGTGCCACTCACGGGGCGCCTGGCGGAGACCGTAGACTGGCCGCCGGAGGCTCCACTGGGTACCAGGAGGAAACGACCCAGTGATGCCAAGTGGGCGGCGCAGCCAGATCTCCTCGTGCAGGCTGCCCTGCAGGAAAGGTGTGCTGAAGTCAAGAGAGTGAAGCTCGTAGTCGCGCTGAACGGCTATGTGCCGTATCACCCGAAGAGTGGTCATCTTCGGGGTGGGAGAGAAGGTCTGAAAGTAGTCAACTCCCTGCCGCTGACTGAAGCCTCGAGCCACGTAACGCGCCTTGAAGACAGGCGGAGAACCCGGCGGCCGCTTCACCCTGAAAATCTACATGCCACTGACGATGTTCGCCCCAGGTGGGGGAACCTCGTCGACGTAGCTGCCTGTGGACTTCCAGGATGCCATCTCTGCGTCCATGGCTGACTGCCACTGTGAGGAGTAGGGACCCTCGATCGCCTCAGCGTACGATCGAGGAGTCGGGATGTCTGGTGGATCCGGGTCTCCCTCAGGGGCAATCAGTGTGGACACGAAATGGGGCAAAGCAGCAGCAAAGCACTGGAACTCCTCCTGCCTGTCCTCAAGGACGTCCGTGCTAAGAGCAAACTCACCCCCGACGGACGGAGGACAGACAGACGCAGACTCAGCAACAAGACTAGCAGCGTAGTCGAGACGACAGCGAGCAGCAAAGTCGACAAGCTCAGCAACTAGTGCAGACGCAGCAGTAGACTCAAAGGAAGGGTCAGTGACAACTGTAGCAAGGAGACGCGTGACCGAAGGACTAGCAGCACGAAGGGAGTCAGACTCCGGGTCAGCAAGAGTAGGAAGAGAGGACTCTGGAGGAGATGGCAACAGGACACGCAGAGGAGCAGTGGAAGGACGCAGCGCCATCTGGTGTGTGCCGAGGACCGCAGGAGGACGCGGACGCGCAGTACGACCACTAGTGCAAGCGCCACGAACAGGCGACGCTGGACGAGACGCGGGCGCACGACGCTCAGCAAGACCTCCAGTAGGACGAGTGTAGGGAGAAGGAGCAGGTAGAGGGGAGGCGGGCTGTAACTGTGACTGCGACTGGACAGGGTGTGGACACTCTAAGGAAGGAGCAGGACCAGGAGAGGGCGGGAGACCAAGAACCTGCTCCAGGAGCGGAACGAAGTACGGCCTCGGCCGCTCAGCGCCTCCAGAGCCAGCAAGGACGGCACCAGTACCCCCAGCGGCAGTACCAGCGCCAGCAGCACCTCCAGGTCCAACAGCGCCAACTCCAGCACCCTCAGAAGCACCAGCGCCAGCAGCACCGCCAGCGCCAACACCCCCAACAGCTCCAGCTCGAGCAGCAGCAACTCCAGTAGGACCGTCAGCTCCAGCAGCCTCAGCAGCACCCCCAGACGCACCAGCACCAGTAGAAACACCAGCGCCAACACCCCCAGCAGCTCCAACTCCAGCAGCACTAGTACCGCCAGTAGCTCCAGCAGGACCAACTCCAGTAGCCCCAGCAGCACCCCCAGTCTCTGCAGCACGTCTCCAGCGGCGGGCAAACCACTCGCGCAGCTCCTGTGGAGAGAGTGGCTCCCGCCTCGACGAAGCACCGCCGGCGGTCACACGAGTAGACCCAGCGCCCCCAGGCTCGGCACCCCCAGGCTCCGCACCTCCAGGCTCCGCACCCCCAGGCTCCGCACCCCCAGACCCAGCACCCCCAGGCTCAGCACCCCAAAACTCAGCACCCCCAGACCCGGCACCCGCAGGCTCTGCACCTCTAGCAGCACCAGAGTGAACAGCTACCTCGACAGGCTCGACTGCGTCTACCTGGGACACACCTGACGGGGCAGGACCCTGAGGGGGGAGGGGGTCTACCGGGGGAGGACCTGGTGCAAGGAAGAGCAGCGGCGGGGGAAGGGGCGCAGTGCGGTAGGGGAAGAGACGGTAGTAAGGCACCGACTCGTCAAAGGTGACGTCCTGGGAGAACAGAACACGGCGCGAGGTGGGGTGGTAAAACTGCCACCCAGGCGCGTCAGGGGGGAAGCCAATGAAGACGCAGGGAACAGCACGGGTGGACAGCTTGTCCGCAGACAAGTCGCGGACAAACGCCCGAGATCCCCAGACCTGATACGTAGACGCATCTCCAACCTTCACGGTCCACGGCAAGGCGGGGGAGGTCTCTGGTAAGGAGATCCGGGGCTGAAGGTTGAGCCGATGCGCGGCGTACTGAACCGCAAACGGCCACAAAAAATGGGGGGCAGCCGCATGCATCATGGACGTACAAGCGACGTCCATGACCATGCCAATGCGGCGCTCAGCAATCCCATTTTGCTGTGGAGAGGCCGGAAGCGTGAAGGTCTGGCGGATGCCCTGTGCTCGACAGAAGGCTCCCAGACGGGCAGAGGAAAACTCCCCGCCTCTGTCCGAGTGCAGACGCAGAACAGGAATGTCCGAGCCGAAACTCTCTCTAAGCTGGAGACGAGCTGCGCGGATCCAGTCGATCAACACCTCAGTGACGTCACCCTTGCTGCGCAAGGGGAAGACTGTGGTGTAACGCGAGTAGTCGTCAACCACCAATAGGAAGTAACGCCCGTGCCCCTGTCCACGGACGCAGGCGGGGCCCCACACATCCATGTGGAAGGTCTGTAGCGGAGCCTCTGTCAGAGGAAACTCGGAGGAGTGAGGGGCGGCGCGCTGTCGCCCCTCGACGGAGGGGACGCAGGTAGGGCCAGGCCCCAGAGGTAGGGGATGGAGAGACCGAGGGAGACCAGAGACAAGGACACGGGAGGCCATGCCTCGGAGACAAGGCAGGGAGGGGTGACCAAGGCGGTGGTGCCAGAGGAGAGTCTGGTGGGACAGGAGACGACACGAGCAGGGAGCAGACTCAGGACCAGACTTGGACGCTACAGCAAACACCTGACTCGACGTAGCTACCTGGCTAGACTCAGCAGCCGGAGGAGACTCAGTAGTAAGGGTGTACAGGCTCGACCCTGGCCGACGGGTGAACGTGGCCAAGTGTCGGCCTTTCCGAGCACACGTGTAGTGGGTCACTCGCTGACTCGCAGGAGTGAACTGGTCAACCCCCCCATCCTGTAGGTCCGCTCCACTCACCAAGTTCGTAGAGAACGAGGGGAGGTAGAGACCTGACAGGGTGCCAGAGGGGGCTGCCGGGCATGGTAAGACAGTGGAGAAGCTAGCAAGGACAGGACCCCTAGAGGGGTCTGCCAGGGAGACTGCAACCGGCCGACTGAGCGGCGTAAGAGTGGTGCGGTCTCGAAAGAAGGAGCGGGACGCACCTGAGTCAAGGGTGAAGGTGTGGAAGGCCTGAGCCGACGTAGTACCTGAGAGAGCAGACTCACCAGCACCTGGGGCAGCAGACGCACTGGCACCTGGGGCAGCAGACGCACTGGCACCAGGGGCAGCAGCCTCACCAGCACCTAGAGTAGTGGCCTCAATGCCCGGGTCAGGCGGTACACACAGGTAACAGTCACCCTCAACACTAGTAGTCACATAATACATGGCAGCAAGGATGGCATCATAGTCAAGATCAAAGACGGCAACCCCCGCCCTAGACAGATCTCCCCAGCGAGGGATCTATGACGCCTCAGGGAACTGGCGACGCCACGCGTCCGTCAGGCGACCGAAGCAGCGCTGGGTGGAGTGCGGGCCCCCGCACTGCTCACCAGCTCGGTCGCCGGTACGGAGGACGTAAGTGCAGAGACCAAAACCGCCACCGCGCTGACGCGCAGTGTACCACTCACAAAGCTGCTGAGGGGACAGGGTCACACCACTCCGCTACTGCTGGCGCGGACCACCACCGGAGCCACTCCTCTGGGCAGAGTCGCAACCCGCTCCACCACCGCCGCCGCCCCTGCCGCCTCCGCCGCCTCCTCCACCTCCGCCTCCTCCGCCACCTCCGCCGCCTCCGCTCCCTCCGCCACCACCGCCGCCTCCGCCGCCTCCACTGCTGCCGCCGCCGCCGCCACCCCCGGCACCACTCCCACCACCACCCCCACTCCCTCCATTGCCTCCACCACCACCTCCACCGCCCCCGCCAGCCCCTCTAGCGCCCTTGCCCCCCTTGCCCTTTCCGGTGCGGCGTCTCCCGCTTGGGGCAGACGCAGCGCCGACAGACTCGAAACCAACGAGGTCGGCCGCAGCAGCAGAGGCAACAGAGGGCAGGAGGGGGGAGGGAGAGCACCCCTCAAAGACGGGGGTGCGAGGGTCACCACGAGAGGCTCCTAGAGTGACTATACTCTTCTCTGCTGCTAGGAGGGTCTTCTCGAGGAGGTCAACGGTGAGAGTGGTGGGGCAAACTGAGAGGAAGTGGTCCCTGACTACGCGGAGAGAGTCAGGGAGCCGGGTGACTATGTGCTAGAGGGTGATGTACATGGGGGGGGGGTTCTTGGCGCAGAACTCAGCAGGAAGCGCGGCGCGGTAGCGAGTGTCACTAGTGCGGAGGTGCGTAATGAGGTCAGCGACTGTGGGAAAGGCAGCAAGGTCAGGGAAGAGGTACGGTAGCATGAGGCGGCTCAGTGCAGCAGTGGCAGGGGAAGAGTAGCGTGCAAATACAGTGTCGTACAAGGTCTGAGCACTCTTGTACTGGCTAAAGTGTGCACGCTTAGTGGTCGGTAAGTGGCGGCGCACAGCAAGTCGAGCAGCAGCATCGCGCGTGGCCCACTGTGAGCGAACAGTGGCGTCAGCATCAGCAGTAGGGGCAGGAGAGGCACAAGAAGTGAGGTCAAACAGGGAGAGACCGTCTGCCCTATCGCATTGTAGGAAAAGCTGCAGATCATCTACCCAAACCTCAAAGTCAACTGCCCGACCCTCAGCGTCAAAGGTGAGAACACTAGGGGTGGCCATGACAGCAGTAGACAGGCAGTGAGTACAGTGGGGCAGGGCAGTGCAGTGGCAGAGGCGCTGCTCTTACCAGGTAAGTGAGGCGGACCCGGGCAGGCCGACAGGCGGCGGCGCCTCGGCTGCAGTGCGGCTCGGCGGCTCGGCGACAAAACGCGGCTCGGCGGCTCGGCAGCACAGGCGGCTCGGCGGCTCAGCGGCTCGGTGGCTCGGCAGCTCGGCAGCAAAGGCAGCTCGGCAGGGCCGCTGAAGGGCGGCGACGGGGCCGCTGAAAGGGCGGCGACGGGGGCGCGGAAGGGCGGCGACGGGGCCGCAGGTAGGGGCGGCGACGGGGCCGCTGAAAGGGCGGCGACAGGGCCGCGGAAGGGCGGCGACACGGCCGCTGAAAGGCGGCGACGGGGCCGCTGAAGGGCGGCGACGAGGCCACTGAAAGGGCGGCGACGGGGCTGCGGAAGGGCGGCGACAGGGCTGCTGAAAGGGCGGCGACTGGGCCGCGGAAGGGGTGGGCGGCGACGGGGCCGCTGAAAGGGCGGCGACGGGGCCGCGGAAGGGCGGCGACGGGGCCGCTGAAGGGCGGCGACGGGGCCGCAGGTAGGGGCGGCGACGGGGCCGCTAAAAGGGCGGCGATAGGGCCGCAGAAGGGCGGCAACGGGGCCGCTGAAAGGCGGCGACGGGGCCGCTGACGGGTGGCGACGGGGCCGCAGTTAGGGGCGGCGACGGGGCCGCTGAAAGGGCGGCGACAGGGCCGCCTAAGGGCGGCGTCGGGGCCGCAGTAAGGGGCGGCGACGGGGCCGCTTAAAGGGCGGTGCGACGGGGCCGCAGGGGCGGCGCGACGGGGCCGCAAGGGCGGCGCGACGGGGCGGTTAGGGGCCGTAAGAGGGGCCGTTAGGGGCCGTAAGAGGGGGAACGACACGGGGCGCGACTTGGGTAGGGGCCAAGCGCGCTCCGGGCAGGAAAAAAAAAAGATCGGTGAGCCCTAGGAACAGTTCCCACGAGGGAACCAGCTCTATACCATGTGAAGTTTAGAACGAGAGAATGATTGAACTATGAAACAGTTGGGTACAAGTACTAACCCTAATTGGGTTGTACCCCTTATGGGCTACCCCACTACAGCCTACACAGATGTATAAGTTATAATGTTCTGACAGGAACCCTTGGTCAGTAATCTGTGCTTGTCTAAAACCTTAAATGCTGCTTCCAGATCTGCTAAGTGCTGCTGCTTATCCCGACTGTAAACGAGGATGTCGTCGAGGTAAATTATCACACATTTATCTAAGAGCGGCCTAAACACCTCGTTCATGGTTATCTGAAAAGTCGCCGATGCGTTGGTCAGCCCGAATGGCATCACAGTGTACTTGAACGACCCGTACCTAGTCCTGAAAGCTGTTTTGGCGCAGTCCGATGGTTCGACCCTAATCTGATGGTAACCTCCCCGTAAATCTATTTTTGAACAAACCTGTGTTGTTCGCAGTTGGTCGATCAGTTCGTCGGCGCGGTGAATGGGGTACCGCGACTTGACTGTTACCCTGTTCAGTGCTCTGTAGTCGATACACATGCGAAAACCCCCGTCTTTTTTCGCATGTGAACAGTATCTGTGCGGCGATGAGCTCGGTCGGATGATTTTTTTCTCTAACAGGTAATCTTGTCAGACTTATATGATCTAGTCTGTGTTAAGATACTAAGCATGAGTAGGCTTAGGAGCCATAGGTTTAGTAGCTTAGTGATCGAGTTCGAGGGTAAGGAGAAGTGTCGACAAAGTTGAGAGGGGAGTGATGTTCACTATAGCACAAGAGTACATATAGCAAACAGAGCATGCAAGGTGCACCACCAACTAGAAAGTTATATGACTACAGTATTCTACACTACAGGCAATTATAGAACAATATATAGAATTATATATTTGTCTGACACGCCCCCATAAGTGCCTGTAGGGAAGAATGTGCAGTCAACGCCCCCTGAAGGGGTACACCAAGCGCAGGAGAAGGAGAGGGAAAGTGAGGAGGAGGAGGGACTGTGACAGGAGATGAGATGGGAGGCGACGGCGGAAGCGACAGACACACGGCGCAACTGGAGCAACTGGCACACGGGCAGCTAGAGCAACACGCACACTGGCAACTGGAGCAACTGGCACACGGGCAACTGGAGTAACTGGAGTAACTGGCTCCGCGGCTAGACGAGTGGCAGGAGAAACTGACCCACGGGCTACTCGAGCAACAGGCTCACTGGCGACTGGAGCTACGGGCTCACGGGCGACTGTCGCAACGGTCTCACGGGCGACTGGAGCTGCTGGCTTTACGGTGGCCACCTCCACTCAACCTCCCCCACCTGTCCCACACTCATCACCCCCACACCCGCCACCCCCATACCCATCACCCCCACACCCACCACCCCCATACCCACCCCCCCACGGCTGCACCGAGTCCAGGAGCGGCTGCTGCAGTGGCGGCTGCTCCAGGGGCGGCTGCTCCAGGGGCGGCTGCTCCAGGGGCCAGGGGCGGTTCCTGCAGTGGCGGCTGCTCCAGTGGCCAGGGGCGGCTGCTGCAGGGGCGGCTGCTCCAGGGGCCAGGGGCGGCTGCTCCAGGGGCCAGGGGCGGCTGCAGGTGCGGCTGCTCCAGGGGCCAGGGGCGGCTGCTGCAGTGGCGGCTGCTCCAGAGGCCAGGGGCGGCTGCTGCAGGGGCGGCTGCTGCAGGGGCGGCTGCTGCAGGGGCGGCTGTTCCAGGGGCGGCTGCTGCAGTGGCAGCTGCTCCAGAGGCCAGGGGCGGCTGCTGCAGGGGCGGCTGCTCCAGGGGCGGTTGCAGTTGCAAGGCAGGCCCGCGCGCTGTTGCAAAGCAGGCGCGGGCACAGGGGCGGCAGAGGCGGCGGCCAGGGGGGGGGGGGGGGGGGGGGGGGGGGGAAACAAGCAGGTGACGGGGCCACTAGGGGCGGCAACGGAGCCGAGAAGGGGCGGCGACAGGGCCGCGAAGGGGCCGCGAGGGGCCGAGAAGGGCGGCGACGGGGCCGCTAGGAGTGGCGACAGGGCCGATAGGGCGGCGAGAGGGCCGCGAAGTGTGGCGACGGGGCCGCTAAGGGTGGCGAAGAGGCCGTGAGGGGCCGAGAAGGGCGGCGACGGGGCAGGAAGACGCCGCTCGCCCGGGGCGCACGGCGGGCGGAAAACCGCCACGCCCCCCGAGCGCGTGGCGGGAAGAAAAAGGTGTCGCGCGCCACGGGGTGCGCGACAGACAGGAAAGCAGCGGAAGCACGTGGGGCCCACAGGCCAAGAGCGTAGTCGCTCTGATTCCATGTTAAGATACTAAGCATGAGTAGGCTTAGGAGGCTTAGGTTTAGTAGCTTAGTGATCGAGTTCGAGGGTAAGGAGAAGTGTCGAGAAAGTTGGGAGGGGAGTGATGTTCACTATAGCACAAGAGTACATATAGCAAACAGAGCATGCAAGGTGCACCACCAACTAGAAAGTTATATGACTACAGTATTCTACACTACAGGCAGTTATAGAACAATATATAGAATTATATATTAGTTTGATAGCATGTGTAGGCTGTAGCGGGTTAGATACTAAGGGGTACACAATTCTAGGGTTTCATATTTGTATCACACTCATTCCTTAGTCATTTCATCCCTCGTAATTCTCATATGGTATAGAGCAGGTTCCCTAGTGGGAACGTTTCCTAGGGCCCACCACTGAAAATTGAAAAAAAAAAATATTCCTGCCTGGAGCGCGCTTCGCTCCTGCCCGAGTCGCGCCGCGTGTGCCTACCCTTCCGTCGCGTCCCCCGCCCTTAGCGGCCCGTCGCGCCCTCTTACGGCCCCTCGCGGTCCCCTCCCACGGCCCTTCGCGACCCCTTCGCGGCTCCCTTGCGGCACCTCCGCCGCCCTTCGCGGCCCCTCTCACGGCCCTTCCCGGCCCCTTACGGCCCCACGCGGCCCCTTTGCGGCCCCTCGCGGCCCCTTCACGGCCTCGACGCCGCCCTTCGCGGCCTCTGCGCGGCCTCTGCGTGGCCCCTTCTCGGCCCCGCCGCCGTCCTTCGCGGCCCCTTCACGGCCCTTTGTGGCCCCTTCGCCGCCCTTAGCGGCCCCTTCTCCGCTCCTCCGCGGCCCCTTCTCAGCTCCCTCACGGCCCTGCCGCCCAGCCATCCTCGCCCCAGCAGCAGCAGCCGTCGCACTGTCACAACCGCCGCTACCACTGCCGGGGCCGCCACCGCCGCCGCTGCTGACAGCAGGAGCCGCCGCCGCCGCTGCCGTGACAGCCGCCGCCGCCGCTGCCGGAGCCGCGGCCGCCGCCGCTACCGCTCGGAGCCGCCGCCGCTGCTGTAACGGCCGCCGCCGCCGCTACTGGGGCCGCAGCAGCCGCCGCCGCCAACAGCAGGAGCCGCTGCACCTGTCGAGGCCCTGTCCATGTAGGCGCGCCTCGGCCCTGCCCCTCCACTTGCGGCACTCTACCCTCCCGCCCTGGTAAGAGCACCGCAGAGCCGCGCCCCTGCGACTGTGCTGCGCCTCGCCTGCTGATACTGCCCCTTGCCTGCTGCTGCTGCCCCTAGCCTGCTGCTAGTGCTGTCATGGCTACCCCTAACGTTCTCGTCTTTGATGCTGAGGGTCGGGCTGTTGACTTTGAGGTCTGGGTTGATGATCTGCAGCTTTTCCTATAGTGCGATAGGAAAGACAATCTCTCACAGTTCAATCTCATGTCTGGCGCTTCTACTACCCCTGCTACCGATGCTGACAGCATTGTTCGCTCACAGTGGGCCAAACGCGATGCTGCTGCCCGTCTTGCTGTGCGTAGTCACTTGACGTCCTCTGAGAGCGCGCACATTAGTCAGTACAAGAGTGCTAAGACCTTGTACGACGCTGTAGACGCACGCTAGTCTTCCCCTGCCACTGCTGCCCTTAGCCGCCTCATGCTGCCGTACCTGTTCCCTGACCTCACCGCCATTCCCACAGTCGCTGACCTCATTACGCACCTTTGCACTAGTGACACCCGCTACCGCGCTGCACTTCCTGCTGAGTTCTGCGCCAAGAACCCCCCCCCCCCCCCATGTACATCACCCTCTACTACATAGTCACCCGGCTCCCTGACTCCCTTCGCTCGGTCAGGGACCACTTCCTCTCTGTTTGCCCCACCACACTCACCGTTGACCTCCTCGAGGAGCGCCTCCTGGAAGCTGAGAAGAGTATAGTCGCTGTAGGAGCCTCTCGTGGTGACCCTCGTGCCCCCTTCTTTGAGGGGTGCTCCCCCTCCCCCCTTTTGCCCTCTGTTGCCTCTACTGCTGCCGTCGACTTCGTTGGCACCGAGTCGGTCGGCGCTGCGTCTGCCCCTAGCGGGAGACGCCGCACCAGCAAGGGCAAGGGGGGCAAGGGCGCTGGAGGGGCTGGCGGGGGCGGTGGAGGTGGAGGCGGAGGCGGCGGCGGGAGTGGGGGTGGCGGTGGGAGTGGTGGCGGGGGTGGGGGCTTCGATGGCAGCGGTGGAGGCGGAGGCGGCGGCGGAGGTGGCGGTGGGAGCGGAGTAGGAGGCGGTGGCGGCGGTGGCGGAGGTGGCGGCGGCGGAGGTGGATCTGGTCGGGGTGGCTCTGCGCAGTGGGGCTGCTTCTGTGGCGGTCAGCGCCAGCAGCAGCAGCGCACTCGTGAGACCCCGCCCCCCTAGCAGCTTCGTGAGTGGTACGCTGTGCGTCAGAGGGGTGGGGGTGCTGGTCCTTGTGCCTACGTCCTGCGTACCAGCGACCGCACTGGTGAGCCGTGCGGTGGCCCGCACACCACCCAGCGCTGCTTCGGCCGCCTGACGGACGCTTGGCGTCTCCAGTTCCCCGACGCCACTGAGATCTCCCGCAGGGGCGAGCTGCTTAGGTCGGGGTTGCTATCTTTGATCTGGATTATGATGCTATTCTTGCTGCCATATATGTTGTGTCTACCAATGATGAGGGTGACTGTTACCTGTGTGTTCCGCCTGACCCGGGCATTGAGGCTGCTACTCTAGGTGCTGGTGACGCTGCTGCTCTAGGTGCTAGTGCGTCTGCTGGCCCAGGTGCTGGTGAGTCTGCACTCTCAGGTACCATGTCGCTACCACGGTGTTCCCCTTGCGCAGCAAGGGTGACGTCACTGAGGTGTTGATCGACTGGATCCGCGCAGCTCGTCTCCAGCTCAGAGAGAGTTTCGGCTCGGACATTCCTGTTCTGCTTCTGCACTCTGACAGAGGCGGAGAGTTTTCCTCTGGCCTTCTGGGAGCCTTCTATCGTGCACAGGGCATTCGCCAGACGTTCACGCTTCCGGCCTCTCCACAGCAAAATGGGATTGCTGAGCGCCGCATTGGCATGGTCATGGACGTCACTCGTACGTCCATGATCCATGCGGCTGCTCCCCATTTTCTGTGGCCGTTTGCGTTGCGGTACGCGGCATCAGATCAACCTTAAGCCCCGTGTCTCCTTGCCGGAGACCTCCCCCACCTTGCGGTGGACGGGGAAGGTTGGCGATGCGTCTGCGTTTCGTGTCTGGGGATATCGGGCGTTTGTCCGCGACTTGTCTGCGGACAAGCTGTCCCCCCGTGCTGTTCCCTGCGTCTTCCTTGGCTTCCCCCCTGACGCGCCTGGTTGGCAGTTTTACCACCCCACCTCGCGCCGTGTTCTGTCCTCCCAGGACGTCACCTTTGACGAGTCGGTTCCTTACTACCGTCTCTTCCCCTACCGCACTGCGCCCCTCCCCCCGCCGCCGCTCTTCCTCGCGCCAGGTCCCCCCCCGGTAGACCCTCTCCCCCCTCAGGGTCCTACCCCGTCAGGTGTGTCCCAGGTAGACGCAGTCGAGCCTGTCGAGGTAGCTATTGACTCTGGTGCTGCTAGGGGTGCTTAGCCTGCAGGTGCAAGGTCTGGGGGTGCTGAGCCTGGGGGTGCTGAGTCTGGGGGTGCTGAGCCTGGGGGTGCTGAGCCTGGGGGTGCTGCGTCTGGGGGTGCTGAGCCTGTGGGTGCTGAGCCTGGGGGTGCGGAGCTTGGAGGTGCGGAGCCTTGGGGTGCTAGGTCTGCTCGTGTGGCCTCTGGCGGTGCTGGGTCTGGGGGTCTTTCGGGTGCTTTGTCTCGGCGGGAGCTACCCTCTCCACAGGAACTGCGCGAGTGGTTTGCCCGGCGCTGGAGCCGTGCTGCCGGAGCTGGAGGTGCTGCCGCTACTGAGGGTGCTGGTGCCATAGATCCCGGAGGTGCTCGTACTAGAGGTACTGGAGCTGCTGGGCCTGGGGGTGCTCCGTGTGCTGGAGCTGCTGGCGGTGCTGGTGCTGGCGGTGCTTCGGGAGCAGGTGCTGCTGGAGGTGCTGGAGCTGGGGCTATTGAGTCTTCCGGTGGTCTGACTGCAGCTGGAGCTGCTGGGGGTGTTGGCGCTGGAGGTGCTGCTGGCACTGGTGCTTCTGAGGGTACTGGAGTTGGCGGTGCTGCAGCTGAGGGTGGTGGTGCTCTACCTGCTGGTTCTGGAGGCGCTGCGCGGCCGCGGCCGTACTTCGTTCCGCTCCTTGAGCAGGTTTTTCGTCTCGCGCCTTCTGCTGGTCCTGCTCCTTCTTTAGAGTGTCTGCCGCCTGTCGAGTCGCAGTCATTGTTACAGCCCGCCTCCCCACTGCCTGCTCCTTCTCCCTATACTGGTCCTACTGGAGGTATTGCTTAGCGTCGTGAGCCTGCGTCTCGTCCTGCGTCGCCTGTTTGTGTTGCTCGCACTAGTCGTCGTGTTCCGCGTCCGCGTCCTCCTGCAGTCCCGGGCACACACCAGATGGCACTGCGTCCTTCCACTGCTCCACTGCGTGTCCCGTTGCGGTCTCCTCCAGAGTCCTCTCTTCCTGCTCTTGCTGACCCGGCGTCTGACCCCCTTCGTGCTGCTAGTCCTACTGTCAAGCGTCTTCTGGCTACTGTTGTCACTGACCCTTCCATTGCGTCCACTGCTGCGTCTGCCCTAGTTGCTGAGCTTGTTGACTTTGCTGCTCGCTAACGTCTCGACTACGCCACTAGTCTAGTTGCTGAGTCTGAGTCTGTCTGTCCTCCATCCGTCGGGGGTGAGTGTGCTCTTGGCACGGACGTCCTTGAGGACACGCAGGAGGAGTTCTAGTGTTTTGCTGCTGCTTTGCCTCATCTCGTGTCCATGCTGATTGCCCTTGAGGGAGACCCGGATGCACCAGACATCCCGACTCCTCGATCGTACGCTGAGGCGATCGAGGGTCCCTACTCCTCAGAGTGGCAGCCAGCCATGGACGCAGAGATGGCTTCCTGGAAGTCCACAGGCACCTACGTCGACGAGGTTCCCCCACCTGGGGCGAACATTATCAGTGGCATGTGGATTTTCAGGGTGAAGCGGCCGCCGGGTTCTCCGCCTTTCTTCAAGGCGCGTTACGTGGCTCGAGGCTTCAGTCAGCGGCAGGGAGTTGACTACTTTCAGACCTTCTCTCCTACTCCGAAGACGACCACTCTTCGGATGCTGCTGCACATAGCCGCTCAGCGCGACTACGAGCTTCACTCTCTTGACTTCAGCACAGCTTTCTTGCAGGGCAGCCTGCATGAGGAGATCTGGCTGCGCCGCCCACCTGGCTTCACTGGGTCGTTTCCTCCTGGTACCCAGTGGAGCCTCCGGCGGCCACTCTACGGTCTCCGCCAGGCGCCCCATGAGTGGCACGACACACTGAGGACTACACTTGCGGCTCTTGGGTTTGCTCCTTCTACTGCCGATCTGTTGCTGTTTCTGCGCACCGACACCTCTTTGCCGCCGTTCTACATCCTCGTGTACATTGACGACTTGGTCTTTGCCACTGCTGACACTGCTGGACTCGCCCACGTGAAGTCCGAGCTGCAGAAGAGGCACACGTGCACAGACCTGGGTGAACTGCGCAGCTACCTTGGCTTGCAGATCACCCGGGACAGAGCACTTCGCACCATTACCCTGACTCAGTCACACATGGTGCAGCAGGTCCTTCAGCGCTTCGACTTCACGTACTCCTCGCCTCAGGCCACTCCTCTGTCTACTCGCCACTCGCTCTCAGCTCTGCTTTCGGATGAGTCCGTAAAGCCGAGTGGCCCGTACCCAGAGCTTGTTGGCTGCCTCATGTTCCTGATGACCTGCACTTGACCTGACCTTGCATACCCTCTTAGCATCTTGGCACACTATGTTGCTCTTGGGAGACACCGACCAGAGCACATGGCTGCAGCGAAGAGGGTGTTGCGCTACTTGTGCAGTACGTCGGGCATGGGGCTAGTGCTTGGAGGGCGGAGTTCAGTGGTCCTCACAGGTCACGCAGACGCTTCTTGGGCTGACGACCAGTCTACGCAGCGGTCGTCCCAGGGTTACACCTTCAGCCTTGGTTCCGGCTCTGTTTCGTGGCCATCTACCCGCTCGTCTTCTGTTCTCGGCTCCAGCTGAGAGGCTGAGATCTACGCGGGGGCCATGGCTGCACAGGAGCTATGCTGGCTCACCTGCCTGCTGACTGACCTAGGAGAGCCGCCTCGTTCTCCTCCAGTTCTGTACGTAGACAACAAGGCCATGCTGGCCTGTTGTCGGGAGCACAGACTGAAGCACAGAACGAAGCACATTGCTCTTCGCTACTTCCTTGCTCGTGAGCTGCAGCAGCGTGGTCAGCTGAGCCTTGCTTACGTGGCCTCTGAGGCCAACACTGCTGATATCTTTACCAAGGCACTTCCGCCTTGTGATCATCAGCGCTGCTGTACGATGCTAGGTCTTGTGCCTACTTGGCCTCACTTGCTCACTCCTTGACCTTGCTTGTACTGTGATCTTTCTATACCTGCACTTGCTTGTTTACCTTTATATATGATCTTGCTTGTGAACTGGCCTTGTGGCCTTGAACTTGTGCTCGGAATGTGTGGTGACCTTGTGATCCACCCTGAGCTTGCTTTGCTTTGCTTGACTGGTCTTGTGACCCCTTGTTCTCCCCCACTTTGCCTATGGGGGTGTGTCAGACTTATATCACTTAGCCTATGTAGGCTATAGTGGGGTAGCACATATGGGGTACAACACATTTCTAGGGTTTGTACTTGTACCCAACCTTTCCTCTAATCAATCATTCATCGTTTTATCACACTCTCTCGTTCGTCCTCTCTCCCTCTCTCTCTCTCTCTCTCTCTCTCTCGCTCTCTCTCTCTCTCTCTCTCTCTCTCTTTCTCTCTCTCTCTCTCTCTCTCTCTCTCTCTCTCTCTCTCTCTCTCTCTCTCTCTCTCTCTCTCTCTCTCTCTCTCTCTCTCTCTCTCTCGTGCTCTCTCGCTCTCGCTCTTCGTTGTTCTCGCTCTCCGTATTCGTTATATTCTCTTTTTTCGTTACAGTCTCGTTATTGTTTCCCTCTGTTCCCGTTCCTTACTTTCGTTTTATGCCTTGGTACATTATTCTCCTTGCTCTAATCATTCAATGCTCACGGCATTTTTCTTAGCCCTTGTATTGTTTCATTCGTTTCTTTGTTATTTCTGTTTCTCTTCATTTCATCACACCTCATACCTTTTTCTCTTTTGTTTGTTGTACCGGCTATTTCTTTCCGTGCCTCCTTTCCACTTCCTAAACCCGTTTTTCAGGAGCCTTGCTAGTCAGGAAGGCGATTTCAATCTGAAAAATGTGTATTGGTTACTAGGATTTATCGCATTCTCATTTTAATGTTGATTTGCTTGTATTGCGTGTTTTTTGGCTGGGTTTGCCAGAGCTCGTATTTTTTATTGTGTGAATGTGTTTGTTTGTGTGAGTGCATCTCATCTATCATTGCAATATCAATGCATGTCTGTCAATTTTAAAAAGGGGGTGTCAGAACATATAGCTTGTGCTTATTGTGTAGGCTATAGTGGGGTAGCTCATAAGGGGTACAACCCAATTGGGGTTAGTACTTGTACTCAGTTCATTCATAGTTCATTTCATTCTCGTTCTAATTTCCTCATGGTATCGAGCAGGTTCCCCCGTGGGAACTGTGCCTAGGGCCCACCACATCGAGTTTTTTTTTTTCCTGCCCGAAGCGCGCTCAGCCCGAGTCGCGCTCCGCACTCTCACTTCGTCGAGCCGCCCTAGCGGCCCCAACGCCCTAGCGGCCCCGCAGCCCGTCGATTCGGCCCCGCCGCCCTTCGCTGTGGCCCCGCCGCCCTTCGCTTCGGCTCCGCCGCCCTTCGCTGCGGCCCCGCAGCCCTTCACTGCGGCCCCGCCGCCCTTCACTGCGGCCCCGCCGCCCGTCTCAGCGGCCCCGCCGCCCTTTGCTGCGGCCCCGCCGCCTCTCTCGCTGCGGCCCCGCCGCCCGTCTCAGCGGCCCCGCCGCCCTTCGCTGCGGCCCCGCCGCCTCACATTGCAGCCCCGCCGCCCTTCCCTGCGGCCCCGCCGCCTCACACTGAGGCCCCGCCGCCTCTCTCGCTGCGGCCCCGCCGCCTCTCTTGCTGCGGCCCCGCCGCCCTTCTGAGAAAGTTAGAACGAGAATGAAATGACTATGAATGAAGTGAGTACAAATAGGAAACTCTAGTTGGGTTGTACCCCCTATGGGATACCCCACTATAGCCTACACAAATACGTAAGCTATAATATTCTGACACACCCCCATAGGCAAAGTGGGGGAGAACAAGGGGTCACAAGACCAGTCAAGCAAAACAAAGCAAAGCTCAGGGTGGATCACAAAGTCACCACACATTCCGAGCACAAGTTCAAGGGCCACAAGGCCAGTTCACATGCAAGACCATATATAGAGATATACAAGAGTCAAGCAAGCAAGAGCAAGAGTATATATATAGGCCGAGGTACAAGCAAGGTCAAGAAGTGAGCAAGTGAGGCAAGACATGCACAAGACCCAACTGCGTGCAGCAACGCTGATGATCACAAGGCGCAAGTGCCTTGGTGAAGACATCAGCAGTGTTGGCCTCAGAGGCCACGTACGCAAGTCGCAACTGTCCACGCTGCTGTAGCTCACGAGCAAGAAAGTAGCGGAGAGCAATGTGCTTTGTCCTGTGCTCCAGTCGCTGCTCTCGACACAAGGCCAGCATGGCCTTGTTGTCTACGTACAGGACTGGAGGAGAACGAGGCTGCTCTCCAAGGTCGGTCAGCAGGTAGGTGAGCCAGCGTAACTCCTGTGCAGCCATAGCCCCGGCGTAGATCTCAGCCTCACAACTGGAGCCGAGAACAGAAGACGAGCGGGTAGCCCGCCACGAAACAGAGCCGGAACCAAGGCTGAAGGTGTAACCCTGTGACGACCGCTGCGTAGCCTGGTCGTCAGCCCAAGAAGCGTCCGCGTGCCTAGTGAGGACCACTAGACTGCGCCCTCCAAGCACTAGCCCCATGCCCAACGTACTGCACAAGTAGCGCAACACCCTCTTCGCTGCAGCCATGTGCTCTGGTCGGTGTCTCCCAGGAGCAACATAGCGTGCAAGAATGCTAAGAGGGTATGCAAGGTCAGGTCGTGTGCAGGTCATCAGGTACATGAGGCAGCCAACAAGCTCTGCATACGGGCCACTCGACTCTACGGACTCATCCGAAGGCAGAGCTGAGAGCGAGTGGCGAGTAGGCAGAGGAGTGGCCTGAGGCGAGGAGTACGTGAAGCCGAAGCGCTGAAGGACCTGCTGCACCATGTGTGACTGAGTCAGGGTAATGGTGCGGCGTGCTCTGTCTCGGGTGATCTGCAAGCCAAGGTAGCTGCGCAGTTCACCCAGGTCAGTGCATGTGTGTCTCTTCTGCAGCTCGGACTTCACGTAGGCGAGTCCAGCAGTGTCAGCTGTGGCAAAGACCAAGTCGTCGACGTACACGAGGATGTAGAACGGCGGCAGAGAGGTGTCGGTGCGCAGAAACAGCGACGGGTCGGCAGTAGAAGGGGCAAACCCAAGTGCCACCAGCGTAGTCCTCAGTGTGTCGTGCCACTCACGTGGCGCCTGGCGGAGACCGTAGACTGGACGCCGGAGACTCCACTGGGTACCAGGAGGGAAAGACCCAGTGAAGCCAGGTGGGCAACGCAGCCAGATCTCCTCGTGCAGGCTGCCCTGCAAGAAAGCTGTGCTGAAGTCGAGAGAGTGCAGCTCGTAGTCACGGTGAGCAGCAACGTGCAGCAGTACCCGAAGAGTGGTCATCTTCGGGGTGGGGGAGAAGGTCTGAAAGTAGTCAACCCCCTGCCGCTGACTGAAGCCACGAGCCACGTAACGCGCCTTGAAGACAGGCGGAGAACCCGGCGGCCGCTTCACCCTGAAAATCCACATGCCACTGACGATGTTCGCCCCAGGAGGGGGAACAGCGTCGACGTAGGTGCCTGTGGACTTCCAGGAAGCCATCTCTGCATCCATAGCTGCGTGCCACTGAGAGGAGTAGGGACCCTCTATCGCCTCCGCGTAAGAGCGCGGAGTCGGGATGTCAAGTGCATCCGGGTCTCCCTCAGGGGCTAGCAGTACAGACGCGAGATGAGGTGAAGCGGCGGCCAGACACTGGAACTCCTCCTGCCTGTCCTCAAGGACGTCGGTGCCAAGGGCACACTAACCCCCGACGGACGGAGGACAGGCAGACTCAGACTCAGCGACAAGACTAGCAGCGTAGTCTAGACGACAGCGCGCAGCAAAGTCGACGAGCTCAGTGACAAGGGCAGACGCAGCAGAAGACTCGAAAGAAGGGTCAGTGACAGCAGTAGCAAGGAGACGCGTGATAGTAGGACTGGCAGCACGAAGAGAGTCCGACTCCGGGTCGGCAAGAGCAGGAAGAGAGGAAGCATGAGGAGAAGGCAAAGGGGCACGCAGAGGAGCAGTAGACGGACGCAGAGACATCCGGTGCGTGCCAGGGACAGGAGGAGGACGCTGACGCGAACCAAGACCACTAGCGCGCGCAGTACGAACAGGCGACGCAGGACGAGACACAGGCTCACGACGCTCAGTAAGACCTCCAGTCGGACCAGCGTAGGGAGAAGGAGCAGGCAAAGGTGAGGCAGGCTGTAGCTGTGACTGTGACGAGACAGGCTGTGGACCCTCTAAGGGAGGAGGAGGAGGACCAGGAGAAGGTGTAAGACCAAGAACCTGCTGAAGGAGCGGAACGAAGTACGGCCGGGGCCGCGCGGCGACGCCAGAAACAGCAGGGACAGCACCAGTACCCCCAGCAGGAGTACCCGCTCCAGCAGCACCTCCAGTAGCTCCAGAACCTCCAGCAGCACCACCAGGAGCACCGCCAGTCGGACCTCCAGCGGCAGCCTCAGCGTCAACACCCTCAGCAGCACCAGCTCCAGGAGAACCCTCAGACCCAGCAGCTCCAGCACCCACAGTACCAGCACCGCCGGGACGCTCGGCAGCAGTACCCTCTGCAGCCGAAGAACCCCCAGCACCAGCAGCACGCCTCCAGCGCCTGGCAAACCACTCACGTAGCTCCTGAGGGGAGAGTGGCTCACGGCGAGACGAAGCACCTCCAGGCGGAGCACCCCCAGTCTCAGCACCCCCACGCTCAGCACCCCCAGGCTCAGCACCCCCAGGCTCCGCACCCCCAGGCTCAGCACCCCCAGGCACAGCACCCCCAGGCTCAGCACCTCCAGGCACAGCACCCCCAGGCTCAGCACCCCCAGGCTCAGCACCCCCAGGCTCAGCACCCCTAGGCACAGCACCCCCAGGCTCAGCACCTCCAGACTCCGCACCCCCAGGCTCAGCACCCGCAGGCGTAGCACCTCTAGTCTCAGCACCCCCAGGCTCAGCTCCCGCAACCGCACCAGAGTCACTAGTGACCTCGACAGGCTCGACCGCGTCTACCTGGGACACACCTGAAGGGGCAGGACCCTGAGGGGGGAGGGGGTCTACCGGGGGGGGACTTGGTACCAAGAAGAGCGGGGGCGGGGGGAGGGACGGAGTGCGGTAGGGGAAGAGGCGGTAGTAGGGTACCGACTCGTCGAACGTGACGTCCTGGGAGGACAGAACACGTCGAGAGGTGGGGTGGTAGAACTGCCACCCAGGGGCGTCGGGGGGGAACCCCAGGAAGACGCAGGGAGCAGCGCGAGGGGACAGCTTGTCCGCAGACAAGTCGCGGACAAACGCCCGAGATCCCCAGACCCGGAACGCCGACACATCGCCAACCTTCCCCGTCCACAGCAAGGCTGGGGAGGTCTCCGGCCTGGAGACCCTGGGGTGGAGGTTGATCTGATGCGCTGCGTACCTGACCGCAAACGGCCACAGAAAATGGGGGGCAGCCGCATGCCTCATGGACGTACGAGCGACGTCCATGACCATGCCAATGCGGCGCTCTGCAATCCCATTTTGCTGCGGGGAGTCCGGAAGCGTGAAGGTCTGGCGGATGCCTCGCGCACGACAGTAGGCACGCAGAAGGCCAGAGGAGAACTCTCCGCCTCTGTCCGAGTGCAGACGCAACACAGGAAAGTCCGAGCCAAAGCTCTGCCTGAGCTGGAGACGAGCTGCGCGGATCCAGTCGATCAGCACCTCAGTGACATCACCCTTGCTGCGCAAGGGGAAGACTGTGGTGTAACGCGAGTAGTCGTCAACCACCAGCAGGAAGTAGCGCTCGTGACCGAGTCCACGGACGCGGGCAGGGCCCCACACGTCCATGTGAAGCGTCTGCAACGGAGCCTCTGTCGGAGGAAACTGGGAGGAGTGAGGGGCAGCACGCTGGCGCCCCTCGACACAGGGGACAAAGGCAGGGCCAGGGCCCTGAGAAAGGGGAGGTAGAGACCGGGGGAGACCAGACACAAGAAGACGGGAGGCCATGCCTCTGAGCCGAAGCAGAGAGGGGTGGCCAAGGCGGTGGTGCCAGAGGAGGGTCTCGTGAGACAGACGGCGACACGAACAGGGGGCAGACTCAGGACCAGACCTGGACGCTGCAGCAAACACCTGACCAGACGAAGGGACTCTACCAGACTCAGCACCTGGAGGAGAAGCAGTGGTCAGTGTGTACAGGCTCGACCCTGGCTGACGTGTAAACGTAGCCAGGTGACGACCCGTGCTAGCCTCCGTGCAGTGCGTCACTCGCTGACTAGCAGGGGTGAACTGGTGGACTCCCGCATCCTGTAGGTCAGCACCACTCACCAAGTTCGTAGAGAATGAGGGGAGGTAGAGACCAGACAGGGTGCCAGAGGGAGCCGCCGGACACGGGAGGACTGTGGAGAAGCGAGCCAGGACAGGACCCCCAGAGGGGTCAGCCAGGGAAACCGCAACCGGCCGACTAAGCGGCGTAAGTGTGGTGCGGTCCCGAAAGAAAGAGCGAGACGCTCCAGAGTCAAGAGTGAAGGTGTGGGAGGCCGAAGCCGACGCAGTACCTGAGAGCGCAGACGCACTAGTACCTGAGAGAGCAGTCTCACGAGCACCTGAGAGCACAGACGCACTGGCACCTAGAGCAGAAGCCTCACCGGCACCTGGAGCAGCAGTACCAATGCCCGGGTTGGGCGGGAAACACCGGTAACAGTCACCCTCCTCACTAATGGTCACAGCATACATGGCAGCAAGGATAGCATCAAGCGGCAGCCCTAGACAGCTCTCCCCAGCGGGGGATCTCCGCGGCCTCCGGGAACTGCTGACGCCAAGCGTCCGTCAGGCGGCCAAAGCAGCGCTGGGCGGAGTGGGCACCCCCACACTGCTCTCCAGTGCGGTCGCCAGTGCGGAGAACGTAGGTGCAGGGACCAAAACCCCCACCGCGCTGACGTTGCGTGTACCACTCACGGAGCTGCTGAGGGGTGGGGACGTCGCGAGAACGCTGCTGCTGCTGCTGCTGCTGCTGCTGGCGCTGACCGCCACCAGTGCCGCTCCGCTGCGAAGCTCCACTCCGACCACCTCCACCTCCGCCACCCCCGCCTCCGCCTCCACCGCCCCCGCCTCCACCTCCACCGCCGCCACCTCCGCCACCTCCGCTACCACCGCCACCGCCGCCGCCACTCCCGCCTCCACTGCTGCCACCAGAACCCCCACCCCCGCTACCACCTCCACCGCCACCCCCACTCCCTCCACCGCCTCCACCTCCACCGCCACCGCCCCCACTGGCCCCACCCGCTCCCTTGCCCCCCTTGCCCTTGCCAGAGCGGCGTCTCTCGCTAGGGGTAGACGGCGCACCGACCGAATCAAGACCAACGAGGTCGGCCGCAGCGGCAGAGGCGACAGAGGGCAGGAGAGGGGAAGGAGAACACCCCTCAAAGATGGGGGCGCGGGGGTCACCTCGAGAGGCTCCTACAGCAAGTATGCTCTTCTCTGCTGCAAGGAGGGCCTTCTCGAGGCTGTCGACTGTGAGGGTGGTGGGACAGACAGCGAGGAAGTGGTCCCGGACTACACGAAGGGAGTCAGGGAGGCGAGTGACTAAGAAGTAGAGAGTGATGTACATGGGGGGGGGGGTTCTTGGCGCAGAAGTCAGCAGGAAGCGCAGCGCGGTAGCGAGTGTCACTAGTGCGGAGGTGCGTGATGAGATCAGCGACAGTGGGAAAGGCGGCAAGGTCAGGGAAGAGGAAGGGGAGCATGAGGCGGCTCAGTGCAGCAGTGGCAGGGGAGGAGTAGCGCGCAACGACAGCGTCGTACAAGGTCTGAGCACTCTTGTACTGGCTAAAGTGCGCGCGCTCAGCGGTAGGCAGGTGGCGACGCACAGCAAGACGTGCAGCAGCATCGCGCGTGGCCCACTGAGAGCGAACAGTGGCGTCAGCATCAGCGGCAGGGGCAGGGACGGCGCCAGAGGTGAGGTCAAAGAGAGACAGACCGTCGGCCCTGTCGCACTGTAAAAACAGCTGCAGGTCGTCGAGCCAGACCTCAAAGTCAATGGCTCGACCCTCAGCGTCAAAAGCGAGGACACTGGGTGTAGCCATGACGACGACAGTGGAGCAGTGCAAGCAGTAGGGGAAGGGTACGCAGTGACAGCAGTGCAGTGCTCACCGGGCAGGGCAGGTCGGGCGGCTCGGGAGGAAGGTCGCCTGGCGACACGGCCGCTAGGCTGCTGGGCGGCTCGGCTCCCGGGCGGCTCGGCTGCTGCTGGGCGGCTCGGCTGCTGCTGGGCGGCTCGGCGGCTCCTGGGCGGCTCGGCTGCTCCGGGCGGCTCGGCTGCTGCAGTTGGGCGGCTCGGCTGCTGCAGTCGGGCGGCGCGAGAGCAAGGGGTGGCGGGGCCGTTAGTGCTGGGGCGGCGGGGCCGCGAGACCAGGGGCGGCGGGGCCGCGTAGTAGGGGCGGCTGGGGCCGGGAGCGCTTGGGGCGGCGGGGCCGCGAGATCAGGGGCGGCGGGGCCGTGAGCGCTGGGGCGGCGGGGCCGCGAGATCAGGGACGGCGGGGCCGTGAGATCAGGGGCGGCGGGGCCGGGAGCGCTGGGGCGGCGGGGCCGCGTATCAGGGGCGGTGGGGCCGGGAGCGCCGGGGCGACGGGGCCGCGTGATCAGGGGCGGAGGGGGGGGCGTGAGCGCTGAGGCGGCGGGGCCGTGAGAACAGGGACGGCGGGGCCGCGCGCGCTTGGGCGGCGGGGTCGCGAGATCAGGGGCGGCGAGGGCCGCGCTTTCAGGGTCAGCGGGGCCGCGAGATCAGGGGCGACGGGGCCGCGAGATCAGGGGCGGCGGAGCCGCGTGAGGAAGGGCGGCGAGGGCCGCGAAGGCGGCGCGAGGGCGGGCAGCGGGGCGTGGGCGCTAAGGCGGCGCTCGGGCTGCTAGGGCGGGCGGCTCGCTAAGGCGGCGCTCGGGCCGTTAGGGCAGATCGAAAAAAAAGTAAGAGCAAGGGCCCGGAGCGCGCTCCGGGCAGAAAAAAAAAAGGTTCGATGTGGTGGGCCCTAAGCACAGTTCCCACGGGGGAACCTGCTCGATACCATGAGAAAGTTAGAACGAGAATGAAATGACTATGAATGAAGTGAGTACAAATAGGAAACTCTAGTTGGGTTGTACCCCCTATGGGATACCCCACTATAGCCTACACAAATACGTAAGCTATAATATTCTGACACCTTCTCACCGGCCCCGCCGCCCTTCGCTGCGGCCCCGCCGCCTGTCTCAGCGGCCCCGCCGCCCTTCTCAGCGGCCCCGCCGCCCTTCTCTGCGGCCCCACGGCCTCTCTCACTGCGGCCCCGCCGCCCTTCTCAGCGGCCCCGCCGCCCTTCACGGCGGCTCCGCCGCCCTTCACTCCGGCCCCGCCGCCCCTCCCACTGCGGCCCCGCCACCTACCTTGCGGCCCCGCCGCCCTACCAGCGGCCCTACCGCCCTACACCACCCGCGCCGCCCGAGCCGCCTGAGCCGCCCGAGCCGCCTGAGCCGCTGAAGAGCCGAGCCGCCCGAGCAGCCCGAGCCGCCCGACCTGCCCGAGCCGCCCGAGCCGCCTGAGCCGCTGAGGAGCCGAGCCGCCCGAGCCACCCAACCCGCCCGAGCCGCCCGAGCCGCCTGAGGAGCCGAGCCGCTGGTGCCGCGGAGCCGCACTTGCTGCTGAGCCGTCCGAGCAGCCGTGTTGCTGTGCTATTGAGCTGCCCGAACCGCCCTGTCTGGTGAGAACAGCGCTTCTGTCACTGCACTGCCCCTGTCCTACAGTTGGTACTGCTAGTCTACTGTTGTCATGGCTACCCCTAGTTTCCTCGCGTTTGACGCTGAGGGTAGAGCCATTGACTTTGAGGTCTGGGTCGACGACCTGCAGCTGTTCTTACAGTGCGATAGGGCAGACAGTCTCTCTCTCTTTGACCTCACCTCTGGCGCCTCTCCTGCCCCTGCTGCTGATGCTGACCCCACTGTTCGCTCCCAGTGGGCCACGCGCGATGCTGCTGCACGTCTTGCTGTGCGTCGCCACCTGCCTACCACTGAGCGCGCGCACTTTAGTCAGTACAAGAGTGCTCAGACCTTGTACGACGCTGTAGTTGCGCGCTACTCTTCCCCTGCCACTGCTGCACTGAGCCGCCTCATGCTACCGTACCTCTTCCCTGACCTTGCTGCCTTTCCCACAGTCGCTGACCTCATTACGCACCTCCGCACTAGTGACACTCGCTACCGCGCCGCGCTTCCTGCAAAGTTCTGCGCCAAGAACCCACCCCCCATGTACATCACTCTCTATTATATAGTCACCCGCCTCCCTGACTCCCTTCGTGTAGTCAGGGACCACTTCCTCTCAGTCTGTCCCACCACTCTCACTGTTGACCTCTTAGAGAAGGCCCTCCTAGCAGCGGAGAAGAGCATTGTCGCTGTAGGAGCCTCTCGTGGTGACCCTCGCACCCCCATCTTTGAGGGGTGTTCTCCTTCCCCCCTTTTGCCCTCTGTCGCCTCTGCCGCTGCGGCCGACCTCGTTGGTCTTGAGTCGGTCGGTGCGGCGTCTGCCCCTAGCGCGAGACGCCGCTCTGGCAAGGGCAAGGGGGGCAAGGGCGCGGGTGGAGCTGGCGGGGGCGGTGGAGGTGGCGGTGGAGGCGGCAGAGGGAGTGGGTGTGGCGGTGGGAGTGGTGGCGGGGGTGGAGGTGTCGGTGGCAGCAGTGGAGGCGGAGGCGGCGGAGGCGACGGCGGTGCTAGCGGAGGCGGCGGTGGTGGCGGAGGTGGAGGAGGCGGTGGTGGAGGAGGTGGCGGTGGTCGGGGTGGCGCTTCGCAGCGGAGCAGCCTTGGTGGTGGTCAGCGCTAGCAGCAGCAGCAGCAGCAGCAGCGTTCTCGGGACATTCCCCCCCCTCAGCAGCTCCGTGAGTGGTACGCGCAGCGTCAGCGTGGTGGGGGTTTTGGCCCGTGCACCTACGTCCTTCGCTCCGGCGACCGTGCGGGTGAGCAGTGTGGGGGTGCCCACCCCACCCAGCGCTGCTTTGGCCGCCTGACGGACGCTTGGCGTCAGTAGTTCCCGGAGGCCAGTGACATCCCCCGCTGGGGAGAGCTTTCTAGGGCAGGCGTAGCTATCTATGATCTTGACTTTGATGCTATCCTTGCTGCCATGTATGCTGTGACTATTAGTGATGAGGATGACTGTTACCGGTGTTTCCCGCCCGACCCGGGCATTGGTACTGCTGCTCTAGGTGCTGGTGAGGCTGCTGCTCTAGGTGCCAGTGCGTCTGCGCCCTCAGGTGCTGGTGAGTCTGCGCTCTCAGGTACCACGTCGGCTTCGGCCTCCCTCACCTTCACACTTGACTCAGGGGCTTCTCGCTCATTCTTTCGAGACCGCACCACACTCACGCCGCTTGGTCGGCCGGTTGCATTCTCCCTGGCAGACCCCTCTTGGGGTCCTGTCCTCTCTCACTTCTCCACTGTCCTCCCGTGTCCGGCTGCCCCCCCTGGCACTTTGTCTGGTCTTTACCTCCCCTCGTTCTCTACGAACTTGGTGAGTGCTGCTGACCTGCAGGATACGGGGGCTCACCAGTATACTCGTGCGAGTCAGCGGGTGACCCACTGCTCGGACGCTCGCACAGGCCGGCACCTGGCCACGTTTACGCGTCGGCCGGGGTCGAGCCTCTACACCCTGACCACTGGGTCTCCTCCTGTCCCTGCGTCTAGCCAGGTAGCTGCGTCGGGTCAGGTGTTTGCTGCAGCGTCCAGGTCTGGTCCTGAGTCTGCCCCCTGCTCGTGTCGCCTCCTGTCTCACGAGACTCTCCTGTGGCACCACCGTCTTGGTCTCCCCTCCCTGCCTCGTCTCCGAGGCATGGCTTCCCGTGTCCTTGCCCTGGTCTCCCCCGGTCCCTCCCTCCCCTTCCTCCAGGGCCTGGTCCTTCCTGTGTTCCCTGTGTCGAGGGGCGGCTCTGGGCTGCCCCTCACTCCTCTCAGTTTCCCCCGACAGAGGCCCCACTACAGACGCTTCACATGGACGTGTGGGGCCCAGCCCGCGTCCGTGGACAGGGTCACGAGCGCTACTTCCTGCTGGTGGTTGACGACTACTCGTGTTACACCTTAGTCTTCCCCTTGCGCAGCAAGGGTGATGTCACTGAGGTGTTGATCGACTGGATCCGCGCAGCTCGTCTCCAGCTCAGGAGGAGCTTCGGCTCGGACTTTCCTGTTCTGCGTCTGCACTGTGACCGAGGCGGAGAGTTCTCCTCTGGCCTTCTGCGAGCCTACTGCCGTGCGCGAGGCATCCGCCAGACCTTTACGCTTCCGGACTCTCCACAGCAAAATGGGATTGCTGAGCGCCGCATTGGCATGGTCATGGACGTCGCTCGTACGTCCATGATGCATGCGGCTGCCCCCCATTTTCTGTGGCCGTTTGCGGTTCGGTACGCGGCGCATCAGATCAACCTTCACCCCAGGGTCTCCATGCCGGAGACCTCCCCAGCTCTGCTGTGGACGGGGAAGGTAGGCGATGCGTCTGCGTTCCGTGTCTGGGGATCTCGGGCGTTTGTCCGCGACTTGTCTGCGGACAAACTGTCCCCTCGTGCTGCTCCTTGTGTCTTCCTTGGCTTCCCCCCTGACGCACCAGGGTGGCAGTTCTACCACCCCTCCTCTCGTCGTGTTCTGTCCTCCCAGGACGTCACGTTTGACGAGTCGGTCCCCTACTACCGTCTCTTCCCCTACCGCACTCCTTCCCTCCCCCCGCCACCGCACTTCCTTGTGTCAGGTCCCCCCCAGGTAGACCCCCTCCCCCCTCAGGGTCCTGCCCCTTCAGGTGTGTCCCAGATAGACGCAGTTGAGCCGGTCGAGGTTGCTGGTGACTCTGGTACTACTGCGGGTGCTGAGCCTGGGGGTGCTGACTCTGGGGGTGCTGCGCGAGTGGGTGCTGAGCCTGGGGGTACTGAGCCTGGGGGTGCTACGATTGGGGGTGCTGAGCCTGGGGGTCCTTCGCCTAGGGGTGCTGCGTCTGGAGCTGCTGAGCCTGGGGGTACTGAGTCTGGAGCTGCTGAGCCTGGGGGTGCGGAGCCCGCGGCCGCTGGACCTGCTCGTGTGGCGTCTGGCGGTGCTGGGCCTGGTGGTTCTCCGGGTGCTTCGTCTCGGCGGGAGCCACTCTCTCCACAGGAGCTGCGTGAGTGGTTTGCCCGGCGCTGGAGGCGTACTGCTAGAGCTGGTGCTTCTTCGGCTGCTGAGGGTACTGGTGCCGCCCGTCTCGGAGGTGCTAGCCCTGGGAGTGCTGGAGCTGCTGGGCCTGCGAGTGCGACTGGAGTCGGAGCTGCTGAGGGTGTTCGCGCTGAGGCTACTGCTGTCAGTCCCAGCGGCGGTCCTGCTGCGGGTGCTGCTGGTGCTGCTGGAGGTACTGGAGCTAGAGGTGCTGTTGGCGCTGGTGCTGCCACTGGGGGTGCTAGTGCTGTCCCTGCTGTGTCTAGAGTTGCAGCGCGGCCTCGGCCGTACTTTGTTCCGCTCCTTCAGCAGGTTCTTGGTCTTCCACCTCCCTTAGAGTGTCCACCGCCTGTCCATTCACAGTCACATTTACGGCCGGCCTCCCCACTGCCTGCTCCTTCTCCCTACACTGGTCCTACTGGAGGTCTTGCTGAGCGTCGTGAGCCTGCGTCTCGTCCTGCGTCGCCGGTTCGTGCTGCTCGCGCTAGTGGTCGCGGTTCACGTCAGCGTCCTCCTCCTGTCCCTGGCACGCACTGGATGTCTCTGCGTCCGTCCACTGCTCCTCTGCGTGCCCCTTTGCCTTCTCCTCCTGAGTCCTCTCTTCTTGCCCTTGCCGACCCGGAGTCGGACTCTCTTCGTGCTGCCAGTCCTAGTGTCATGCGTCTCCTTGCTACTGTCGTCACTGACCCCTCTTTTGAGTCCACTGCAGCGTCTGCTCTTGTTGCTGAGCTCGTCGACTTTGCTGCTCGCTGTCGTCTAGACTACGCTGCTAGTCTCGTTGCTTAGTCTGCGTCTGTCTGTCCTCCGTCCGTCGGGGGTGAGTGTGCTCTTGGCACAGACGTCCTTGAGGACATGCAGGAGGAGTTCCAGTGTCTGGCTGCTGCTTCACCTCATCTCGTGTCCGTACTGCTTACCCCTGAGGGAGACTCGGATGCAGTTGACATCCCGACTCTGCGCTCTTACGCGGAGGCCGTAGAGGGTCCCTACTCCTCTCAGTGGCAGGCAGCTATGGATGCAGAGATGGCTTCCTGGAAGTCCACAGGCACCTACGTTGACGCGGTTCCCCCACCTGGGGCGAACATCGTCAGTGGCATGTGGATCTTCAGGGTGAAGCGGCCGCCGGGCTCTCCGCCTGTCTTCAAGGCGCGGTACGTGGCTCGTGGCTTCAGTCAGCGGCAGGGAGTTGACTACTTTCAGACCTTCTCTCCCACCCCGAAGATGACCACTCTTCGGGTGCTGCTACACATAGCCGCTCAGCGTGACTACGAGCTTCACTCCCTTGACTTCAGCACTGCTTTCCTGCAGGGTAGCCTGCACGAGGAGATCTGGCTGCGCCGTCCACCTGGCTTCACTGGGACTTTCCCTCCTGGCACCCAGAGGAGCCTCCGACGGCCAGTCTACGGTCTCCGCCAGGCACCGCGCGAGTGGCACGACACACTGAGGACTACGCTTGCGGCTCTTGGGTTTGCTCCCTCTACTGCTGACCCGTCGCTGTTTCTGCGCACCGACACCTCTTTGCCGCCGTTCTACATCCTCGTGTACGTCGACGACTTGGTCTTTGCCATGCCACTGCTGACACTGTTGGACTCGCCCACGTGAAGTCCGAGCTGCAGAAGAGACACACGTGCACAGACCTGGGTGAACTGCGCAGCTACCTTGGCTTGGAGATCACCCGGGACAGAGCACGCCGCACCATTACCCTGACTCAGTCACACATGGTGCAGCAGGTCCTTCAGCGCTTCGCCTTCACGTACTCCTCGCCTCAGGCCACTCCTCTGTCTACTCGCCACTCGCTCTCAGCTCTGCCTTCGGATGAGTCCGTAGAGTCGAGTGGCCCGTTTGCAGAGCTTGTTGGCTGTCTCATGTATCTGATGACCTGCACACGACCTGACCTTGCATACCCTCTTAGCATTCTTGCACGCTATGTTGCTCCTGGGAGACACAGACCAGAGCACATGGCTGCAGCGAAGAGGGTGTTGCGCTACTTGTGCAGTACGTCGGGCATGGGGCTAGTGCTTGGAGGGCAGAGTCCAGTGGTCCTCACTGGGCACGCGGAAGCTTCTTGGGCTGACGACCAGGCTACGCAGCGGTCGTCACAGGGTTACACCTTCAGCCTTGGTTCCGGCTCTGTTTTGTGGCGGGCTACTCGCTCGTCTTCTGTTCTCGGCTCCAGTTGTGAGGCCGAGATCTACGCCGGGGCCATGGCTGCACAGGAGCTTCGCTGGCTCACCTACCTGCTGACCGACCTTGGAGAGCCGCCTCGTTCTCCTCCAGTCCTGTACGTAGACAACAAGGCCATGCTGGCCTTGTGTCGAGATTAGAGACTGGAGCACAGAACAAAGCACATTGCTCTTCGCTACTTCCTTGCTCGTGAGCTACAGCAGCGTGGTCAGTTGCGGCTTGCGTACGTGGCCTCTGAGGCCAACACTGCTGATGTTTTCACCAAGGCACTTGCGCCTTGTGATCATCAGCGCTTCTGTACTCAGCTTGGTCTTGTGCCTGTCTTGCCTCACTTGCTCACTTCTTGACCTTGCTTGTACTGTCACATATATATACACCTGCTCTTGTTTGCTTAGCCTCTTATATATATTTATGTGCTCCTGCATGTGAACTGGCCTTCTGGCCTTGAACTTGTGGTCGGAATGTGTGGTGACTTTGTGATCCACCCTGAGCTTTGTTTTGCTTTGCTTGACTGGTCTTGTGACCCCTTGTTCTCCCCCACTTTGCCTATGGGGGTGTGTCAAATTATAATGTTGTCTAGGCTTTAGTGGGGTAGCCCATATGGGGTACACATTTCTAGGGTTGCATATTTGTATCACTTTCATTCCATAGTCATTCTCATTCTCGCTCTAATTTCCTCACTTGAAGCCCTTTCATGGGAATACGGTAGTAACGGTACTCGGCACCGATGACCTCGATCTGCTGTGGTCCTTGTTCTGGCAGCTGCGACTCCTCGGTAGGTTCCGGTAATTCCGCTGCTCCTCCGAAGAATTCGCATTGTCATTTTAACGTTGATTTGCTTGTTATTTAGTATTGCGTGTTTTTTGGCTGGGTTTGCCAGAGCTCGTGTTTTTTATTGTGTGAATGTGTTTGTTTGTGTGAGTGCATCTCATCTATCATTGCAATATCAATGCATGTCTGTTGTCAGATTATTATAGCTGATGCATGTTTGTAGGCTATAGTGGGGTAGCACATATGGGGTACAGCTTTCTAGGGTTGTATTTGTACCCAACTTTGACTTAGTCATTCCCATTCCTGGTCATTTGTTTCACATGGTATAGAGCGAGTTCCCTGTGGGAACGTTGCCTAGGGCCCACCGAAGCACGCCCCGAGGCGCGCACCTTTTTTAGCGACCCCTCGAGTCGCCCTTTCCCTCGTGGCCCCGCCGTCCCTCAGACGCGGCCCCGCCACCCCTTCTGATCGCGGCCCCGCCACCCGATCGCGGCCCCGCCGCCACGTCGCGGCCCCGCCACCCGATCGCGGCACCGCCGCCAGCTACGACGCGGCCCCGCCGCCTGCTCGACGCGGCCGTGCCGCCTGCTCTGACGCGGCCACGCCGCCCGCTACGGAGCGGCCCCACCGCCTGCTCGACGCGGCCCTGCCGCGTGCTCTGACGCGGCCCCGCCGCCCGCTACGATGCGACCCCGCCGCCTGATCTGACGCGGCCCCGCCGCCTGCTCTGACGCGGCCCCGCCGCCCTCTACGACGCGGCCCCGCCGCCTGATCTGACGCGGCCCCGCCGCCACCTCTGACGCGGCCCCGCCGCCTGATCTGACGCGGCCCCGCCGCCTGCTCTGACGCGGCCCCGCCGCCCGCTACGACGCGGCCCCGCCGCCGGCTACGACGCGGCCCCGCCGCCCGCTACGACGCCGGCCCCGCCGCCTGCTCAGCCGCGGCCCCGCCGCCCTCTCTGCCGGCCCCGCCGCTCCACCAGCCGCGGCCCCGCCGCTACACTTGACGGCCCCACCGTCCCCGCCGCTGCATCTGCCGGCCCTGCTACTTCGGCCCCACCGCCCCTGGTCCCGCGGCCCCGCCACCCTACCTGCAGCAGCCGAGCCGCCCACCGGCAGCAGCCGAGCAGCAGTGCAGCCGAGCCGCCCCGCACCCGAGCCGCCCTGCCGCCGAGCCGCCCGGGACCCGAGCCGCCCTGCCGCCGAGTCGCCCGGGAGCCGAGCCGCCCTGCACCCGAGCCGCCCTGCCGCCGAGCCGCCCGCGAGCCGAGCCGCCCAGCAGCCGAGTCGCTGAGTCGCCGAGCCGCCCCTCTGCAGAGTTGCCCGGCCTGCCCTGCCTGGTGAGCACAGTCCCACTGTCACTGCGTGCTCTTCTCCTACTGCTTGCACTGCTTCGCTGTCGTCGTCATGGCTACCCCCAGTGTCCTAGCTTTTGACGCTGAGGGTCGCGCCGTTGACTTTGAGGTCTGGGTAGACGACCTGCAGTTGTTTTTACAGTGCGATAGGGCAGACGACCTCTCTCTCTTTGACCTTACCTCTGGCGCCTCTCCTGCTCCTGCTGCTGATGCTGATCCCACTGTGCGCTCTCAGTGGGCCACCCGCGATGCTGCTGCACGTCTTGCTGTGCGTCGCCACCTCCCTACCTCTGAGCGCGCGCACTTTAGTCAGTACAAGAGTGCTCAGACCTTGTACGACGCTGTAGTTGCGCGCTACTCCTCCCCTGCCACTGCTGCACTGAGCCGTCTCATGCTTCCCTACCTTTTTCCTAACCTCTCTGCCTTTCCCACTGTCGCTGACCTCATTACGCACCTCCGCACTAGTGACACTCGCTACCGCGCTGCCCTTCCTGCTGAGTTCTGCGCTAAGAACCCCCCCCCCATGTACATCACTCTCTACTACATAGTCGCGCGCCTCCCTGACTCCCTTCGCGTAGTCAGGGACCACTTTCTCGCGGTCTGTCCCACCACCCTCACCGTCGACGTCCTCGAGAAGGCCCTCCTCGCAGCGGAGAAGAGCATAGTCGCTGTAGGAGCTTCTCGTGGTGACCCTCGCACCCCCATCTTTGAGGGGTGCTCTCCTTCCCCCTTGCTGCCCTCTGTTGCCTCTGCTGCTGCTGCCGACCTGCTTGGTCTTGAGTCGGTCGGCGCGGCGTCTGCCCCTAGTGGGAGACGTCGCTCTGGCAAGGGCAAGGGGGGCAAGGACGCGGGTGGAGTTGGAGGGGGCGATGGCGGTGGCGGCGGAGGCGGCGGAGGGAGTGGGGGTGGCTTGACTCTGGGGCTTCTCGCTCCTTCTTTCGAGACCGCACCACCCTCACGCCGCTTGGCAGGCCGGTTGCCGTCTCCCTGGCTGACCCCTCTGGGGGTCCTGTCCTCTCTCACTTCTCCACTGTCCTCCCGTGTCCGGCAGCCTCTTCGGGCACCCTGTCTGGTCTGTACCTTCCCTCGTTCTCTACGAACTTGGTGAGTGGAGCGGACCTGCAGGATGTGGGGGTTCACCAGTTCACTCCTGCGAGTCAGCGGGTGACCCACTGCATGGACGCACGCACAGGCCGACACCTGGCCACCTTCTCACGTCGGCCGGGGTCGAGTCTCTACACCCTGACCACTACGTCTCCTCCTGTCCCTACGTCCGGTCAGGTAGCTGCGTCAGGTCAGGTGCTTGCTGCTGCGTCCCGGTCAGGTCCTGAGTCTGCCCCCTGTTCTTGTCGCCTCCTGTCTCACGAGACTCTCCTGTGGCACCACCGTCTTGGCCACCCCTCCTTGCCCCGTCTTCGGAGCATGGCTTCCCGTGTCCTTGTCTCTAGTCTTCCCCAGTCTCTCCCTCCCCTTCCCTCCGGGCCTGGACCTTCCTGTGTCCCCTGTGTCGAGGGTCGCCTCCGGGCTACTCCTCACTCCTCCCAGTTCCCCCCGACAGAGGCTCCTCTGCAGACGCTTCACATGGACGTGTGGGGCCCAGCCCCCGTCCGTGGGCAGGGTCACGAGCGCTACTTCCTGTTGGTGGTTGACGACTACTCGCGTTACACCACAGTCCTCCCCTTGCGCAGCAAGGGTGCTGTCACTGAGGTGCTGATCGACTGGATCCGCGAGGCTCGTCTCCAGCTCAGGAAGAGCTTCGGCTCGGACTTTCCTGTTCTGCGTCTGCACTCGGACAGAGGCGGAGAGTTCTCCTCTCGCCTTCTGCGAGACTACTGTCGTGCTCGGGGGATCCGCCAGACCTTCACGCTTCCGGACTCTCCACAGCAAAATGGGATTGCTGAGCGCCGCATTGGCATGGTCATGGATGTCGCTCGTACGTCCATGATGCATGCGGCTGCCCCCCATTTTCTGTGGCCGTTTGCTGTGAGGTACGCGGCGCATCAGCTCAACCTTCACCCCAGGGTCTCTCGGCCCGCGATGTCCCCAGTCTTGCTGTGGACGGGGAAGGTTGGCGATGCGTCTGCGTTCCGTGTCTGGGGATCTCGGGCGTTTGTCCGCGACTTGTCTGCGGACAAGCTGTCCCCTCGTGCTGCTCCCTGTGTCTTCCTTGGCTTCCCCACTGACGCTCCAGGGTGGCAGTTTTACCACCCCTCCTCTCGTCGTGTTCTGTCCTCCCAGGACGTCACGTTCGACGAGTCAGTCCCCTTTTACCGCCTCTTCCCCTACCGCACTCCTTCCCTCCCCCCCCCGCCGGACTTCCTTGTGCCAGTTCCCCCCCCGGAAGACCCCCTCCCCCCTCAGGTTCCTGCCCCCTCAGGTGTGTCCCAGGTAGACGCAGTTGACCCGGTCGAGGTTACTGGTGACTCTGGTGTTGCTGCGGGTGCTGAGCCTGGGGGTGCTGACTCTGGGGGTGCTGTGCGCGGGGGTGCCGGGCCTGGAGGTGCTGCTACTGGGGGTGCTGAGCCTGGGGGTGCTGGGCCTGGGGGTGCTACTGCGGAGGGTGCTGAGCCTGGGGGTGCTGAGCCGGGGGGTGCTGTGCCTGGAGCTGCTGAGCCTGGGGGTGCTGAGTCTGGGACTGCTGAGCCTGGGGGTGCTGGGTCTGGAGCTGCTGAGCCTGGGGTTTCTCCTGCTCCTGCGTCTCGACGGGAGCCCCTCTCTCCACAGGAGCTGCGCGAGTGTTTTGCTCGCCGCTGGAGGCGTGCTGCTGGAGCTGGAGCTTCTTCGACCGTCGAGGGTGCTGGTGCTGCCGGTCCCGGAGCTGCTGGGCCTGCGGGTCCTACTGGAGCTGGCGCTGCTGAGGGTATTGGTGCTGAGACCACTGCTGTCTGTCCTCGCGGTGGTTCTGCTGCTGGTGCTGCTGGAGGTCCTGCCGCTGGAGGTGTTGGTGGCGCTGGTGCTGTCGCTGAGGGTGCTGGTGCTGTCCCTGCTGAGTCAGGAGCTCCCGCGCGGCCTCGGCCGTACTTCGTTCCGCTCCTGCAGCAGGTTCTTGGTCTTTCTCCTCCGGTAGAGTGTCCACGGCCTGTCCAGTCGCAGTCACTGTTGGAGCCTTCCTCTCCTCTGCCTGCTCCTTCTCCTTACACTGGTCCTACTGGAGGTCTTGCTGAGCGTCGTGAGCCTGCATCTCGTCCCGCGTCGCCTGTTCGTGCTGCTCGCGCTAGTGGTCGCGGTTCGCGTCAGCCTCCTCCTCCTGTCCCTGGCACGCACCGGATGTCTCTGCGTCCGTCCACTGCTCCTCTGCGTGCCCCTTTGCCTTCTCCTCCTGAGTCCTCTCTTCCTGCGCTTGCCGACCCTGAGTCGGACTCTCTTCGTGCTGCCAGTCCTACTGTCACGCGTCTGCTTGCTACTGTCGTCACTGACCCCTCGTTTGAGTCCACTGCTGCGTCTGCTCTTGTCGCTGAGCTCGTCGACTTTGCTGCTCGCTGTCGTCTAGACTACGCTGCTAGTCTTGTTGCTGAGTCTGCGTCTGTCTGTCCTCCGTCCGTCGGGGGTGAGTGTGCTCTTGGCACGGACGTCCTAGAGGACAGGCACGAGGAGTTACAGTGTCTGGCTGCTGCTTCACCTCATCTCGCGTCTGTACTGCTTGCTCCTGAGGGAGACCCGGATGCACTAGACATCCCGACTCCGCGCTCTTACGCGGAGGCCGTAGAGGGTCCCTACTCCTCTCAGTGGCAGGCAGCTATGGATGCAGAGATGGCTTCCTGGAAGTCCACAGGCACCTACGTTGACGCAGTTCCCCCTCCTGGGGCGAACATCGTCAGTGGCATGTGGATCTTCCGGGTGAAGCGGCCGCCGGGCTCTCCACCTGTCTTCAAGGCGCGGTACGTTGCTCGTGGCTTCAGTCAGCGGCAGGGAGTTGACTACTTTCAGACCTTCTCTCCCACCCCGAAGATGACCACTCTTCGGGTGCTGCTGCACATAGCCGCTCAGCGCGACTACGAGCTTCACTCTCTCGACTTCAGCACTGCGTTCTTGCAGGGTAGCCTGCACGAGGAGATCTGGCTGCGCCGTCCACCTGGCTTCACTGGGACTTTCCCTCCTGGCACCAAGTGGAGCCTCTGACGGCCAGTCTACGGTCTCCGCCAGGCGCCACGTGAGTGGCACGACACACTGAGGACTACGCTTGCGGCTCTTGGGTTTGCTCCCTCTACTGCTGACCCGTCGCTGTTTCTGCGCACCGACACGTCACTGCCGCCGTTCTACATCCTCGTGTACGTCGACGACTTGGTCTTTGCCACACCGGACACTGCTGGACTCGCCTACGTGAAGTCCGAGCTGCTGAAGAGACACACGTGCACAGACCTGGGTGAACTGCGCAGCTACCTTGGCTTGCAGATCACTCGGGACAGAGCACGCCGCACCATCACCTTGACTCAGTCACACATGGTGCAGCAGGTCCTTCAGCGCTTCGGCTTCACGTACTCCTCGCCTCAGGCCACTTCTCTGTCTACTCGCCACTCGCTCTCAGCTCTGCCTTCGGATGAGTCCGTAGAGTCGAGTGGCCCGTACCCAGAGCTTGTTGGCTGCCTCATGTACCTGATGACCTGCACTCGACCTGACCTTGCATACCCTCTGAGCATTCTTGCACGCTATGTTGCTCCTGGGAGACACCGACCAGAGCACATGGCTGCAGCGAAGAGGGTATTGCGCTACCTGTGCAGTACGTCGGGCATGGGGCTAGTGCTTGGAGGGCGGAGTCCAGTGGTCCTTACAGGCCACGCGGACGCTTCTTGGGCTGACGACCAGGCTACGCAGCGGTCGTCACAGGGTTACACCTTCAGTCTTGGTTCCGGCTCTGTCTCGTGGCGGTCTACTCGTTCGTCTTCGGTTCTCGGCTCCAGTTGTGAGGCTGAGATCTACGCCGGGGCCATGGCTGCACAGGAGCTTCGCTGGCTCACCTACCTGCTGACTGACCTTGGAGAGCCGCCTCGTTCTCCTCCAGTGCTGTACGTAGACAACAAGGCCATGCTGGCCTTGTGTCGAGAGCAGCGCTTGGAGCACAGAACGAAGCACATTGCTCTCCGCTACTTCCTTGCTCGTGAGCTGCAGCAGCGTGGTCAGTTGCAACTTGCGTACGTGGCCTCTGAGGCCAACACTACTGATGTGTTCACCAAGGCACTCGCGCCTTGTGACCATCAGCGCTTTTGCACCCAGCTGGGTCTTGTGCCTGTCTTGCCTCACTTGCTCTCCTCTTGACTTTTCTTGTACTGTGACATATATATACCTTCTCCTGCTTGTCTAGTTTTATATATATATGTCTGTACTCCTGCATGTGAACTGGCCTCTGGCCCTGCTCTTGTGCTCGGACTGTGTGGTGACTTTGTGATCCACCCTGAGCTTGCTCTGCTTTGCTTTGCTTGACTGGTCTTGTGACCCCTTGTTCTCCCCCACTTTGCCTATGGGGGTGTGTCAGATTATTATAGCTGATGCATGTTTGTAGGCTATAGTGGGGTAGCACATATGGGGTACAACTTTCTAGGGTTGTATTTGTACCCAACTCTGACTTAGTCATTCCCATTCCTGGTCATTTGTTTCACATCTGTCAATTTTAAAAAGGGGGTTCATGTCTATCATGTCTCATTGGTTCATTGGCGCACTCAGTGACTCGTGTGTTTGCCACTTCGAACTAGATTTGATAGTGTGAACCTTTTTTTTAGAGTTAACAGATTGTATTTTTTCATATGCTAGTTGATCATTCAAAGACTTTGCTATTGACTTCCCCCCCATGCTAGGCAGGTGATGCGGTAGCCTAGTTTTTGGGTCGTTAACTATCACGCATTTGTATGATATACCGTATATAGCATTTCAGCATTTCGCTTCACGCAAAAGCATTTTCATCCATAAATCAGTATTATGCATTTATATATCTCGTTGCTTTACATTCATTTAAGCATGCGTGGTGTGTACTTCATTACTAATATTCGTAACATTTGTTACATGCAAATAACACAACATCAACAGTCAAAGATATAATGCAAACAGTATAGCATATAAAAAACTACTACAGTAAAAAACGAGTTTAATACATGTACAATGGGAAGGGTCGTACTGTAGTTTACGAATTTTATTTTCGTATTAGAAAAAAAACACATGAAAAGAAAATTTGTCAAAATCGATCGTAAAGGGTTGCTTCGCAACCCAAAAATGTCCAGCTGTCAAAATTTTTCGCCAACATGGCCATGCACCTTCGTATTGCGTGAACCCCTTTCCTATGGCCTTTGGAGAGCTTTCACGAGTAGTTGGAACAAAGACAGGGTGTTACACAGAGAAAAGAGCTGCAGAAGAAGAGAAGGGCCAAAGGAAATGTGGAAAGAGGAAAAGAAGAGAGGAAGAAACTAAAGGAAGGAAACACCTAAGGACCAAAACACCACAGCAACCCGCACCACAGCGCGGGACATAGCCTTTCAAGCACAATCGCTAAACGCCTATACATATGCATCGTTCATATACTGCATGTCTGCCACGCTCTCAAAGCAGCCGGTAATGTGATGCCAACTGCCCTGCCCTGCACCCAAAGGGACTGGTGCGGGCATCCACCCATCGTCTGACCCTCCCAACTGCCGCACCGCGTGCTGTATATGTCAGAATATTATGTTTCTCTAGTCTGCAGTGGGGTACTCTATAGTGAGTACAACCCTTTTAGGGTTTGCTATATATATTCCAATGTTTGCTAGTGAACCCCCCTCTCTCTTCTTTCATTTCCTCATTTCTTCACATGCTATCAGAGCATCTACGGTCCTGGCTTGTGGGCCCACCCAACTGCTTCCGCTGCTACTCTGTGTACTACACGCCCCGTGGCGTGCCCCTCGCGCGACCCTTAGTGGCCCCGTCGCCACCCCTCTCGGCCCCGTCGCCGCCCTTCTCGGCCCCTCGCGGCCCCTTCGCGGCCCCGTCGCCGCCCCTATCGGCCCCATCGCCGCCGCCAGCGGCCCCGTCGCCGACCCTAGCGGCCCCGTCGCCGACCCTAGCGGCCTCGTCGCCGCCTCTATCGGCCCCGTCGCCGCCGCCAGCGGCCCCGTCATTGACCCTAGCGACCCCGTCGCCGCCCCTATCGGCCCCGTCGCCGCCTCCAAGCGGCCCCGTCGCCGCCACTTGCGGCCCCGTCGCCGCCCCTTTCGGCCCTTCCTCGACCCTGCCCCGGCTTTGTCCCGGCTATGCTCCATCGCCAGTCGCGGCGCACCGGGGGCACGTGCGCCGCCCCCCCCTGCGGCCCCCTCAGGTCGCCTCGACAGGCGACGGGAGGGGCAACCTGGGGGAGGGGGGCGAGCGCCGCCCCTTCTGCCGCCTGTTTTGGCGCCCTGGGAGGCCGTGCGTCGCCCCCCCCCCCCCCGTAACCACCCTACCCGCCGTCCCGCCCTGCCCTGTGTTAGGGTCTGGGGGTGGCGAGTAGGGGGTGGCGGGTGTGCGGTCTCCCCTGCTCCTCCTCCTCCTCTGTCTCCCACTGCTGCAGCTGCCGCTGAGGGGGGTGGGTGTGTGGGAGTCGACGGAGTGGTGCTAGGGGGTGGGGTGTGAGTGAACCTAGGGTGCAGCTGGGGGTGTGTGAAATGGGGGTGGGATAGTTTGGGGAGGTTGAAGGGGGTCGCCGCCGTGAAGCCCGCAGCTCCAGTCGCCCATGAGACCGTTGCGACAGTCGCCCGTGAGCCCGTTGCGCCAGTCGCCCGTGAGCCCGTTGCTCCAGTCGCCCGTGAGTCCGTTGCTCCTGCCGCTCAGAGTTAGCCGCAGAGCGAGTTACTCCAATAGCCCGTGTGCCAGTTGCTCCAGTTGCCAGTGTGCCAGTTGCTCCAGTTGCCCGTGTGCCAGTTGCTCCAGTTGCGCCGTGTGCCAGCAGCTTCAGCTGCCGCCCACTACCTCCTCTCCTCTCATAGTCCCTCCTCCTCCACACTTGCCCTCTGCGATAGCCTCTAGCTTTGCTTACATTTGTGAACTTTAAACTGTTGTTTCTTGTACTTGTGCTCAGAATGTGTGGTGACATTGTGATCCACCCTTAGCTTGTTCTGCTTTGCTTGTTGTGCTGATTACACCCCACTTTGTCTATGGGGGTGTGTCAGAATATTATGTTTCTCTAGTCTGCAGTGGGGTACTCTATAGTGAGTACAACCCTTTTAGGGTTTGCTATATGTATCCCAATGTTTGCTAGTGAACCCCCCTCTCTCTTCTTTCATTTCCTCATTTCTTCACAGTATAATACTCTGAGCCTGCGCTCGCTGCAGTGCCACGGAAAGTCGTGTAGTGAGTCCAGTCTCGAAAATCCAGGCTGACCCGTCATCCCCCCCCCCCCAAGTCTTTACGCCGCTGTGCAATCCGCCGCGCACAAAGCCCTAGAAATTGCCTCATTGGCTCGCTGAGCAACCCAAACGTCTCCACTACACAAGCATAAAAATGTGGCGGTGGTTGTAATCCCTCTAGATGCGGTGCCCAATCCCGCAACTTGTCCTGCACTCGTCTGGCTGCTGTAACACCTATCTGCACTGGGGCCACTCGTCTAAGCCCGGTATTCCCCTGTTGCTGTGGATCTGCAATGGAGACGTCTACCAACACCATCAAAGTTTTTTCTATATCGCGGCAAGTCAGGTCCGGAATGCGGGCTGGTGCCCCTATGCGGCCTGTGCGTCCAGCCTGCCTTTGCTGCTGTACTGGCTGCTTCTGTACCTGGTCCCTCTGTGCCTCCTCCCTTGTCGTCTCTGCCTCTCTATGCTCTCCCCCACCCACCTGCCTCCTCCCATCCCCTCTCCCCAACCCCAAACCCCCCAGCACCCTCGCCCTATCCCCCCCCTCCATACCCTCCCCTCCTAACCCCTGCGCTCCCGCCGTCGTGTCCCCCGCCACCTCCTCTCTCCCTCTCTCCCCGAACCAGCCCGCACCCAAGGGCTGGGTCGCCCCCTGGACCCGGAGCCCGACCTGCCATTGCTGGCCATCCCGTTGTTGCCCCTGCTGTCCCCTCTCCTCTACCCCACTCGCCGGCCTCTCCTACCCCTGCTGAACCTCCTGTTGCTGGCTGTGCTGTCCTCTCTCCTCTCCCCCACCAACCTGCTCCTCCTGCCATTGCTGGCCATGCTGTTGCTGTAACTGCCGCTGCTGCTGCTGCTGCTGCTGCTGCTGCTGTAGCTGCTACTGTTGCTGCTGTTGTAGCTGCTGCTGCTGCCACTGCTGTCCTCTCTCCTCTCCCCTAGTAGCCTGGCCCCACTGACCCTCCTGCTGTCGCCCCTGTTGACCTTCCTGCTGCTGCCCCTGCTGACCCTCTTGCTGCTGCTCTTGCTGTCCTCTCTCCTCTCCCATACTGGCCTGCCCCTCTTGCCCCTGCTGGCCCTCCTGCTGTCGTCGCTGCTGTTGCTGTCTCCTCTCCTCCTCCCAGCCAGCCTGCCCCTGCTGACCCACACGCCGCTGCCCATGCTGACCCTCCTACTGCCGAACCTGTTGACCCTGCTGACCTTCCTGTTGCTGTCGCTGTTGCCCTCTCTCCTCTCCCCTACAAACCTGCTGCCGCTGCCCTTGCTGGCCCTGCTGTTGCTGCTGCTGCTACTGCTGCTGCTGCTGCCGCTGCTGCTGCTGCTGCCACTGCTGCCGCTGTGGCGGCTGCTGCTGATGCTGGTGCTGCTGCTGCTGCCGTTGTTGTCCCCCCTCCTCTCCCCCACTAGCCAGCCCATCCTGCCCCTCTCGGCCCTCCTGCCCACCAGCCCCTCGACCGAGCCCACCTTGCTGCTGCTGCTGTCCCCATGGTGCCCCTGACTGTCCCGGTACCCCGTCCCCCGTGGTGAGGTACCGTCATGTCGTCGATCGCCTGCCCACAAGAACACCGACCTGCGAGGGCTAGTTGGGGGATAAGGAGGCCGAGACGGAAAGCTGAGGCCACCTGCCACTGCGCCTCTGGGATGCGCAGCGAGTTTGCGTACGGCACCGCCGTCAACCACGCGCCTGCACCTGCGCCCTGAAGGGATGTCAAACGGGCAAGGTGCAAGGGGTTAGTGTGACGGGCCCGGACTGACTCCAAGGCCCGCGCCTCCAAGACGTGGCTCACTCCTGTGAAAAGAGAATCAGGGGCAGCAGAGACACAAGAGTGCCAGGGGGGGAAGAGAGAGAGGAAATCACGTGGGAGGCCCTCCAGCGCCGTCCGCAGTGATCGATTGATCTGGTCAACATCATCCGATGCGAAGCTCTGTCGGAAGCTCGCGCCGCACACTGGGAGGGAGCAAAGGATCGGCGCGCACTGTACCCAAGAGCACGCATAACTCACCGGGGCGATACGCTCCATGTGTCGGATGCCAAAACCCCCTAGACGTATGGGGAGGTAGATCTGGTCCAGGGCAGCCTCACGAACGTCCTCTCTGCAAGTCCAAGTCCCAGGCACCAGAAGCTGCTGAAAGGTCTCCCCCAACCGCTCATCCCACCGTGCAAAACTGGCACGTACAGCCGGTGTCGGAGGGACCGTCCTCGCCAGATACTGCGGTCGTGCGCTGACGCATGCCGAAAGTAGACGGGTCGCTGTCTGGGGCTGGCGCAGTCTCGGAAGCCACGGCAACACGCGCCCCATCCTCTCCAGACGCTCAGGTAGGCTCCTCTCCACAAAAGCGTCAGAGCCCACCGGCACTCCCGTGACGGTGAGTCCTCTGCGAGCAACCTCAATCCCCAGACTCGTGAAGGCCTCCACCTCCCTGGAAGTCACAAAATCCCCAACTCGCGCAAGTGCCTCACTATCTCTGCGAAGTGGTGTAGCACCAATTTCACGAGTGGTGAGGGGAGACCTGCCGGCGAGGAATTTTCTTCCCTGGTTCTTGCTGGGCCTTCGCCGAGCCTAAGAGCCGTGTGTGCAACCAAATATCTTCTTCCACAAGTGTCGAAGGTCCATTCGCCATCACGCCCAAGCCAGAAACAGGTGGCATTTGGTTGGTTCCTCAATCGTGGGAGTGAAACTCGCATTCTCAGAGCCGTTCGTACTTCATTCGTTTTGTGCGGTTACTCTTGTTGTGTCACGGTGCAAAACGGTGAAGCTTAATAACCGTTGTGCACCGTCTGGAATCGTCTTGCGCCACGACGAATGAACTGACTGAAAACGAACGTGCTGGACCAGCCGTCACACATTCCTTACCACCAACAGCGTTAGCATTTTGGCTCCATTTTTCCGAATTATTCTGTAATTCCGTCTCAGACATCCTCGTTGCCTTCAAGCCATGGCACCACTCACCTTAGAGCTGTCGGAGGGGCATGGCGCTGTGCTGTTGGTGGCAGCGGCAACAGCAATCGTTCATATTTTTTTCGCCGAAGTCGTGATGTTCGCGAGAAAGAAGTAAACATGCTGAACATAAATTCTGTATCAACTGTTAAAGCAAATGTGCTGCAGCTTGTTAACAACGTTAATTATGCGCGTGAATTTTCTTCGTATGGTTGCAGGTACAACGTCCAATTCCCGCTTCTGTACGCGCCTGAGTCTCACAAGAACAACAAGGAGTTCAACTGCGTGCAGGTATGACAATCATGTGCATGCGCTCGAAAACATGGTTTGTTGAACATATTTCCGCGCCTGTTGAGAAACAGACGCCATTCTGGAGAAGGAGGATTTGCTGGTCTTTATTTCTTATGTTTTTTTCCACATCTTGCATCGCAGAGGGCGCATCAGAACTTTCTCGAGAATATTTCGTTTTTCTTTGTGTCCCTCCTCACCAGCGGCCTTGCGGTAAGCTTTCCTCGCCTGCTAGTGGCTCTGCTCCCACCACACCACATGCTGGCTGCTCTTCCTGGTTTTCCTGCTTCACGCATTGTGTCGTCACTACCTGCCTGTCTCATTTAACGCCGCCTCCCTTCGCAGTACCCCTGGACATCCACAGTTCTTGGGGTTATCTTCCTGCTTGGCCGCATTGTCTATTTCCTTGGTTACTCCACTGGGAGCCCAGCGGCACGAAATTATGGAGCGTAAGAATCCCCATACGCCCAAACCACTTCCACCCCGCGTTCCCCCTCACTCTCTTCCCTCGCTCGCTTCCCCCTCTTTCCTGCCTCTCCCTTTTCCCCCACCGTCCTCACATCCCTTTTTTCCATATCGCCCTCATTTTATTGCTCCAAATCAGCAAGTTTCACATCCCACCTGCCTTCCAACTTTCAAGCAATGTGCCTGCTCTACTTGCAGATTTTGGACGATTGGACTTCTTGGCCTCATGATTGGCACCATTATGTTTGGTCTTCGGGTCCTCGGTGTCATCTCAGCATGAGTACATGCTGTGCATACCCCCGTCTATTTATAACGAGAACCCTAATGTTGCCGGAGTAAATTGTAGTGAGTGTTCTTGTTCTATAATCTGCATATACTGTAGCTGATCGATCAACTACCGTATTCTCCCGGATAAAACACCCTAGGGTATTATGAAAACCACTGGGGAAAAATGGGGGGGGTCTCCTCAAAGGAAAATCCTGCATAATACCCAGGTCTTATTATATGGTATATTTCTTATCAAGCAGGAAAGATGTGAAACAAAATCAGGGGGTCTGACTTCACTTCAAGATTGTTGATCAGTGCCGCAAAACTGAGTATACGAGGATAACGTGACTGCCCACTGGAATCTGCCACGTGGCAAATTCCAGTGGGAAATTCTGGCACTTGATAGGGTGAAAACAAAGCCAATTGCGTAGCAAGGGTTCATGCAACCGTTGAGGCCGAAATCGCGCACGGTGGTGCGTTGTATTGGAATAACCGAAAGGTTATATAAAGCATTCCCGAAGCTGTTCCACTGTACCAGTACCGCAATAGCTCATATAGAGCATGCGGAATGTCGAGGGTCACCCGAAGTTCAACAGTCTGAGGAAGTCAACGGTCGTGACCCTTTGACAATCCACTAATCGCGCGACAGTTAATTCACTGCAACATGGTAACTGTCGAGGATAGCAATAGTCACGGTTACTGTAGCTATGCAATACAGTTAATAAGGGAATGTACCCCTCAGAGTACATGGCTAGCTAAATTTCTACTTAATCTCTTGTACTCCTATCTTTCAATCATCTTGTTCACCTTCAATTATTATTCAACAAAGTCACTACAGAGACTTTATTGTCTCCTCTCAGACTTAACAAATTCTATCCTATCCACTGAATCCTTGGTTATATCAGCATGGTATGAGAGCTAGAGTGGATTATACGATCTGTCAAATCCTCGTTCTTCTCAAAACAACCCCTTTATAAAGTTATTCATTACACCTCAAAGTCTGCAATACTATGGCTCCTGAAGGAAAAGCTACTGCAGACTCACCGGGCCCACCACCAGCAACGACTAACGCGCCATCAGCGGTGACCTCCGTCAGCGCCGCTGTCGTTGAGGAGCTAGTCGCACGTATCAACGCCCTTGAGAGCCATCAAGCAATGAGCGTTGACGGCTCAAGCTGTGCACGTGGCGTTGCTGGAATTCCTCTCCCTGGAGAAGACCACCGCGTCAACTCCGAGAGATCCTTCACCCTTGACAATCGTCAAGGGTCAACTTCTGCACAAGACAACCCACAACGCTCACAGTCAGACATTGCTTCAATGCAAACCAAATTTGTACTGACTTCAAAATTGAAGACCTCAACTCCTTTCGACGGAAAGGATTTCTACACGTGGAGTTTCGAATTCGAGCTTTTCGCGACAACCGCTCAAATCTGGATGTACTACGACGGAAGCCTAACTTTTCCCTCGGAAGGTACCATCCGGGAGAAGCATCAATACTACCACGAATCCCTCCTCGCGTACACCGCTCTCCGTCGCAATCTCTCACCTGAAGAGCAGCTCCGCATTCGCCCTTACAAGACGGAGTGGGCTCCCGCGCAAGCCTCCTGGGAACACCTGCGCAACTCATACATGGCAACAGATCCAGTTACAATGAGCCGTCTACTCAGCCAACTGACTTCAGTTAAAATGAAGCAAGGGGAGAAAGCGGGACCGTATGTCAACCGGTGCCGCAATCTGCGTGACCAAGTCAAGAAATGCGGTGGGACTGTCCCCGACGACATGTTCATCTCGATGGTCATCTCTGGCCTCGGCCCCGACTGGCGACAATGCCAGTCACTCCTTCGCGCCCGAGCAACCATATCAGAGTTAGCTCTGTGCGCCACGCTTCTTTCGGAGCAGAAGGAAATCGACCTGTACAACGAGAAGAATGTTAAACGGGAGAAATTAGTCTTCTACACAGGAGCATCACAAGGGGAACAATGCGGAAAGAAGGGAGCCTTCTGCAAATACTGCAAGAAGTCTGGCCACTCTATCGACCAGTGCTACAAGCGTCAGGCCGCTGACGAGCGGCGCAACGCCTCCAGCCAACAACCATCGACGCAGACAAAGCCCTCCGCCACTATGACGCCTCCTTCCGTCGCCAGCACTTCCCAATCCCCTGCACTCATCACGGCGAAGGACAGAGGAAAAGGAACAATCATAAGCCGCATGGCTCGACGCAACAGAGGGTCCCGTTACTGGGATCGAACAACATTCACTTGCGACAATCCCATCAACCCCGTTGCGCCCAGTCCAGACAATGACCCAACAGCTTTTACCTGGTCCTCTCGCCCCTCAGACATTCCTCCTGACTTCGAGCTCCCTCCCCCAACTCCGGAATCGCCGCCGAGCATTTCCGCAAAACAGATATTTCGCCCTCTCACCGTACACCGGCGACCTTGATCGCATCGTCACACCCAAGATTGCCAACCTCGCCCGCCAGCGCTACGAGGATCTGGACACATGGTACCTCGACAGTTGCTGCGGACAACATATGGTGGGATCGCCAAGGTTCATCAGCAACTCCCGACGCATGCGACGACCCTGCGAAATCACCGCCGCCAACAACGGAAAAATGAAGGCATATGAGATTGGCAAAATCTACCTCGAGGCCGATGACACGAAGTTCACCATCCACATCGGGGACGTTCTCCTCGCCCCTGATCTACAATACAACTTACTCTCATCAGCTCAACTCCTGCGGTGCGGAATCGATATTCGCAGTAATCGGAAGGAAAAGACCTTCGAGCTCTTCCACAACGAAACTTACATCGGAAAGGCGATCGATGATGATGGAGTCTTCGTGCTGCAATTTTCGGCTCAGGGCACCACCAGCGACTCCCACTGCACACTGCTACTGAAAACAACTCCCACGGAGCTGCCAACATGGTCACATCTCGACGAGATGGACCTCGAACAACCAGCCTCCGACGGCCTTCTACGCTTGCGCACTGTCCCGACTGCCTCGACCTCCAACCCTGCAGAAACCGGACCTGCCGCAATGGAAGAAGACAGCGGCACGTCAGGACCTGCAACTCAACCAACCGAGGAAAACAAGACAGCGGAGACACACTGGCCGGGCTGGAACACTTCCGAGCCCGCGCTCGGACCCTGGGGAGAAGTACTAACTCCACAAGAAGCAGCCGCAAGTTGGAGGGGCGTAGTCCCAGCAGAGGAAGTTAACGCAACAGCAGGAGGAGCAGTTGGAGAAGCAGAGACCGCTGAAGACACATGGGGCGCTAGAAGAGGATGGGACACCACGGCCGAAGCAGAACAAAGGCACGCGGAGGCAGCTGGTTCTCCTCCTGCGGAAGTTGCCGTCGTCGACCCATACTGGGCAACTCGCGGCACCTGCTGGGGAGGTCCACCTCTCCCAGATCAATACGCCCTTGACACACCCGAGCAAATGGAAAAAGGGTCAGAAGAAGAAGAAGAAGCCTACGAATTCATGGGAGAACCAA